>CM031627.1:1179908-1232408 GCA_018398815.1 Conus ventricosus
TCCCGACTTCCCCATTTGTACAAGAATTTGGAAGATGTTGCCCTCCTTACTCCTTGCCTCTTTCCCCTTTCTTGCTGTCTGGTCTGTTGTGGCCCCTCATTGCCATGACTCCATGCGGCACTTTCCGTTTGCACAGTACACAGTCACTACAGTATATCATTAGTCCATACGGCACTTTCCGTTTGCCACAGTACACAGTCACAACAGTACATCATGACTCCATGCGGCACTTTCCGTTTGCCACAGTACACAGTCACAACAGTACATCATGACTCCATGCGGCACTTTCCGTTTGCCACAGTACACAGTCACAACAGTACATCATTAGTCCATGCGGCACTTTCCGTTTGCCACAGTACACAGTCACAACAGTACATCATGACTCCATGCGGCAATTTCCGTTTGCCACAGTACACAGTCACAACAGTACATCATGACTCCATGCGGCACTTTCCGTTTGCCACAGTACACAGTCACAACAGTACATCATGACTCCATGCGGCACTTTCCGTTTGCCACAGTACACAGTCACAACAGTACATCATGACTCCATGCGGCACTTTCCGTTTGCCACAGTACACAGTCACAACAGTACATCATGACTCCATGCGGCACTTTCCGTTTGCCACAGTACACAGTCACAACAGTACATATGACTCCATGCGGCACTTTCCGTTTGCCACAGTACACAGTCACAACAGTATATCATTAGTCCATACGGCACTTTCCGTTTGCCACAGTACACAGTCACAACAGTATATCATTAGTCCATACGGCACTTTCCGTTTGCCACAGTACACAGTCACTACAGTACATCATTAGTCCATACGGCACTTCCGTTTGCCACAGTACAAGTCACAACAATACATCATTACTGGTTTAAACAAATCTTTAATCACAGGTATGTACAATGTTTACACAATACAAAGTGAGCAGCAACAAGCTGAACGCTTATAGTGTGCTCTGCAAAATGACAATACACAAATTATTTACCTGGCGGCTACAGTAACACAAATATTACATTATTTATATGAAAACAATTGACAGTTTAAAGTTTATAAATCGCATGAAGAATACAAAAAGAGAACACCCCCGCCCCCCACTCCTTTCCGGAAAGAGAAAAAAACAATTAAAAAAAGAAAGAAAGAAAGAAACGGAGATCAATGAAGAGAGACGATGAGAAACACACCACAGGCACATCAATTTGCATCATCACACAACCTGAAACAATGGCAACACCCCCAGCACAATCCTCTCTTGTCACACCTGAAACCCCCAAAAGGCAACACATCTAAAACCGCTTGCTTCGAGAGATAAACCCATGAACAGCCTCAAAAATCAATACATTGATATCCATCCGCAGATTACGGTCACCATTTAACAGAGTTCGAACATTTCTGTAGTGTGATGGGAGATCGGAAATAGTATTTGCGCGGGTTTCATTAAAACGAGGACACAACAGAAAATTGTGCTGAGCTGTTTCCTCCCCATTGCCACACTCACACAGTGGGTTGTTAAGTAGATGGCAGTTGAACATATCATATCTCAGATCACTGATTCCAAGACGAAGACGGCAATGAATGATTTGGTTCTTTCTCTCGCCAAGGTAAAAGTACGGTGGTATGACAGGATCATCAGCCGATAAATGATGCTTGATTACGCTTAAAGATGAACTGGTTTTAATATGATCTGGGAGACTATTCCATAAAGATGTAGTTGAAGGAATGAAGGATTTCCGATATATCTCAGTGTTGCATTTTGGAGTTGTACGCTCTAACGGTCTTCTCCTGTGATAAGGATTCCTGTCCGAAACAAGACCAGGCAGAAGATCAAGTAAATAATCCGGACACAAGCCATTTATCATTTTATAATAATATATAAATTTATGTCTTTTCCTCCTTTCCTTCAGTGAGCAAAATCCAGATTCTTCATATAATTTTTGATGACTTGTTCCACGAACAGCTCCAATAATTGTTCTTATAGCTGCTAAGTGTAAGTTTTCAAGAGAATTGGATTGCATTTCGGAGCAGTTGTCCCACACAACATCTGCATAGTCAAAGTTAGGTAATACGAAAGATTTATACATGATTTCTAAGGCTCTCCTACTAAATCTATCATTACTCCATACGACACTTTCCGTTTGCCACAGTACAAGTCACAACAGTACATCATTACTCCATACGGCACTTTCCGTTTGCCACAGTACAAGTCACAACAATACATCATTACTCCATACGGCACTTTCCGTTTGCCACAGTACACAGTCACAACAGTACATCATTAGTCCATACGGCACTTTTCGTTTGCCACTGTACACAGTCACTACAGTACATCATTAGTCCATACGGCATTTTCCGTTTGCCACAGTACACAGTCACAACAATACAACATTGCTCCATACGGCACTTTCCATTTGCCACAGTACGCAGTCACAACAATACATCATTACTCCATACAGCACTTTCCGTTTGCCACAGTGCACAGTCACAACAGTACATCATTAGTCCATACAGCACTTTCCGTTTGCCACAGTACAGTCACAACAATACATCATTACTCCATACGGCACTTTCCGTTTGCCACAGTACACAGTCACAACAGTACATTGATCACTGTGTACCGCATCAGCAACATCCACAGAGGTCATGTCTAATCATCCTCCCAGGCATGACGACATCATGTGTCTTAATGTGTTGATATGTGGATGACCACGTTATGTGTCTTAATGTGTTGATATGTGGGTGACCACACTCTGTGTCTTAATGTGTTGCTATGTAGATGACCACATCCTCCAAACTGCTGTTTCTGAACTAGTTCGCCACCATTCTATTTGTACACCATACTGTGTCTGCCGAACACTATGCAAATCAAAGGTTTGGCTGATTGAGAACGGCCTTAAGTGTCGATGGGTCAGTATGTGGATACAGCATGCTGAGTGTCAATGTGTGGATACCACATGCTATGTGTCAATGTGTGGATACAGCATGCTGTGTGTCAATGTGTCGATGTGTGGGTGACAGATCGTGAAGCCATCACCATGCTGGATGCCAAACTGAAGGAGGAGCGTAAACAGTCAGGAGAACTGGTAAGTCTCTCATCAGTATACAGAACTACATGAGTATACAGAACTACATGACAGTATACAGAACTACATGACAGTATACAGAAATACATGACAGTATACAGAACTACATGACTGTACCGTGGAAACCTTGAAGAGATCAATGATGTTTTTCTTCTTTCTTTTTTTTTTTTACTGTAGAAGACAACAATGAACAAGCTAATGGCAGTACTTAGAGGACACCAGTTTCAGTTTCAACGGGGATGAACAGTCACAGGACTAACTATAGAGGACAACAATGAACGAGCTAATTAGAGGACACCAGTGTCAGTTTAAACAGGGATGAACGGGTCACAGGACTAACTATAGAGGACAACAATGAACGACTAATTAGAGGACACCAGTTTCAGTTTCAACGGGGATGAACAGTCACAGGAGACTAACTATAGAGGACAACAATGAACGAGCTAATTAGAGGACACCAGCGTCAGTTTCAACGGGGATGAACAGTCACAGGACAAAACTATAGGGAAAAACAATGAACGAGCTAATTAGAGGACACCAGTGTCAGTTTCAACAGGGATGAACAGTCACAGGACAAAACTTTTAGAGGACAACAATAAACAATATGATGGCAGTACCAGGAACCATGGGAGACCTTACTGTTGCAGGGTCTGTACTTTGCTGGGCTGTTCCTCTTCCTCAACTCCAAGTACGACAAGGCGCGGGAGTACATCGATCGCATGCTGAAGATGGCGCCCACTTCAGTGGAGGTATGTCATCTGACAGCACGTCAGGGGAGGTAACTGTTCGGATTTTATGGCTGTCATCTGACAGCACTTCAGGGAGGTAACTATTATTTTTATGGCTGTGTCCTCTGACAGAACTTCAGGGGAGGTAACTGTATATATTTTATGGCTGTGTTCGCTGACAGCACTTCAGGGGAGGTAACTGTATGGATTTTATGGCTGTGTTCTCTGACATAATTCAGGGTAGGTAACTGTATGGATTTTATGGCAGTGTCCTCTGACAGCACTTCAGGGGAGATAACTGGATATATTTTATGGCTGTGTCCTCTGACAGCATTTCAGGGGAGATAACTATATATTTTATGGCTGTGTCCTCTGACAGCACTTCAGGGGAGATAGCTGTATATGTTTTATGGCTGTGTCATCTGACAGCACTTCAGGGGAGGTAACTGCCTGTGTTTTATGGCAGTGACATCAGACAGCACTTCAATGGAGGTCTCACACACACACACAACACACACACACACACGCACACAACACACACACACACACACACACACACATACACACACATACACACACACACACACTGCTTTCAGGGACTGACCAGTCACTGCTGTCTGTTATCAGGGACTGACCAGTAGTCACTGCTGTCTGCTTTCAGGGACTGACCAGTCTCTGCTGTCTGCTTTCAGGGACTGACCAGTCACTGCTGTCTGCTTTCAGGGACTGACCAGTCACTGCTGTCTGCTTTCAGGGACTGACCAGTCTCTGCTGTCTGCTTTCAGGGACTGACCAGGAGTCATGCTGTCTGCTTTCAGGGACTGACCAGCCACTGCTGTCTGCTTTCAGGGACTGACCAGTCACTGCTGTCTGCTTTCAGGGACTGACCAGTCACTGCTGTCTGCTTTCAGGGACTGACCAGTAGTCACTGCTGTCTGCTTTCAGGGACTGACCAGTAGTCACTGCTGTCTGCTTTCAGGGACTGACCAGTAGTCACTGCTGTCTGCTTTCAGGGACTGACCAGTCACTGCTGTCTGCTTTCAGGGACTGACGGTCAAAGGCTGGCTAGAAATGCTGAGTGGAAAGTGAGGCCAAGAAAGCCATCCGCTACTTCGACGAAGCTCTCAAGTTAGTCCTCGCTGTTCAGTAATTCATGATTTCTTTCTTAATCTTCCAAGAAGCCATCCGCTACTTTGACGAAGCTCTCAAGTTAGTCCTCTGTGTTCAGTTTAAATTTACTGATTTCTTTCTTAATCTTCCAAGAAAGCTGCCTTCTGCCTCAACGAAGCTCTCAAGTTAGTCCTCAGTGTTCACTGATTTCTTTTTTAATCTCCAAGAAAGCTATCCGCTACTTCAATGAGGCTCTCAAGTTAGTCCTCGATGTTTGGTGTGGTTTAGGGGACAACAGTTCAGAAGACTGTCCCTTGTGTTGGTAAATATCTGAAGTAATCTTTGTCACAAGTGTTCCTCTAATATCTTTTGTAACCAGTGTTGCATATTCATTCAGTTAGATAGACAGAAAGGTATAAGTGTGTGCGCACGCGTGCGCGCGCGCGCGGGGTGTGTGTGTGTGTGTGTGTGTGTGTGTGTTAGTGTGTTAGTGTGTTAGTGTGTATGTGTATGTGAGTGTGTGTGTGTGTGTGTGTGTGTGTGTGTGTGTGTGTGTGTGTGACTGAGTGTGTATGTGTGTGTGTGTGTGACTGAGTGTGTATGTGTGTGTGTGTGTGTGTGTGTGTGTGTGTGAGTGTGTGTGTGTGCGTGCGCGTGCACGTGTGAGTGTGTATGTGTGTGTGTGTGTGGGGAGTGTGTGTGTGTGTGTGTGTTTGTGTGTGTGTGTGGGGGGGGGGGGGGGGGGGGGCGCGTGCACGTCTCACATCTATGCTCTTGCATTTATTTGTCTGTCTGTACATTTGTCAGGCTGTTTGTTTCTGCTGTGTGTGTGTGCTGTATACGTCCATCTTGCTGCCCACAGGGAGGGGTCGCGGAACATCGACGCACTGTTTGGCAAGGCCAAATTCTTTGAGCAGCGGCACAACTACAGTGGGGCCCTGGAGCTGGTGAACCAGGTGGTGGTCAACTTCCAGGCCTTCCTGCCCGCCTTCGTGGAGAAGATGAAGCTGCAGCTGGCCCTGCAGGACTGGGACCACACCCTGGAGGCCGCCCAACGGTAAGGACAGCAGCACAGGGTCACCTCTGCTCAGTGGCCTTTGTTTTTTTTTTTGTTTTTTTGTTTTTTTTTGTTTTTTTTTAAATGACTGGTGAGTTGATTTTAACGTGGTGACAGCCCTGATGTGGCCCTTTGCGGTCGGCTGGGCTATAAGCAACATTATCTTATCTTACCAGGACTGACCTAGGCACGGCTCCTGGGAAGCAGAGTTGAGTAAGAGACTGACAATGTGATGTCGGCAGAGAGTGGCGTTCATAAGAAAGGAGTGAAAGCTGAACCTTTTCGATATCAACAGAGAGCGGCATTATAAACCACAAGTGAAAGATGAACCATTTGATATCAGCAGAGAGGGGCATTATAAACCACAAGCAAAGTGGGCATTATAAATCACAAGTGAAAGATGAACCATTTGATATCAGCAGAGAGACATTGTAAGGCTCGAGTTTCAACGGTTGTGAGCAGACGGTGGCACTAGAAGCACATTCACTATGTGCTCAAACAAAATGGTTAGACTGTGAGTCTGCTGTCCGGTTCATATGAACCTGTACTGTGATACTGATGGCTCCCTGACTGTCAGTGCTGGGTTTGTGACCAGTAGAGTCAGGATGTGGCTGTGTGTGATATTGATTACTCCCAGACTGTTGGTGCTGTTTGGGAAAGCTACGATGGGGCTGAGCAAGGGGTGGTGAGAGAGAGCAGTCTGAGATCAGTGACAATAACGGAGCAAGGCTGTCCCATTGCCATCTCTCATCACTGTCCCATTGCCATCTCTCATCACTGTCCCATTGCCATCTCTCATCACTGTCCCATTGCCATCTCTCATCACTGTCCCATTGCCATCTCTCACACTGTCCCATTGCCATCTCTCATCACTGTCCCATTGCCATCTCTCAAGGCTGTCCCATTGCCATCTCTCATCACTGTCCCATTGCCATCTCTCATCACTGTCCCATTGCCATCTCTCAACACTGTCCCATTGCCATCTCTCATCACTGTCCCATTGCCATCTCTCAACACTGTCCCATTGCCATCTCTCAACACTGTCCATTCCATCTCTCAACACTGTCCCATTGCCATCTCTCAACACTGTCCCATTACCATCTCTCAACACTGTCCCATTGCCATCTCTCAACACTGTCCCATTGCCATCTCTCAACACTGTCCATTGCCATCTCTCAACACTGTCCCATTACCATCTCTCAACGCTGTCCCATTCCCATCTCTCAACACTGTCCCATTGCCATCTCTCAACACTGTCCCCTTCCCATCTCTCAACACTGTCCCCTTCCCATCTCTCAACACTGTCCCATTTCCATCTCTCAACACTGTCCCATTGCCATCTCTCAACGCTGTCCCATTGCCATCTCTCAACACTGTCCCATTGCCATCTCTCAATGCTGTCCCATTGCCTCTCTCAAGGCTGTCCATTGCCATCTCTCAACACTGTCCCATTCCCATCTCTCAAGGCTGTCCCATTGCCATCTTCAACACTGTCCCATTCCCATCTCTCAACACTGTCCCATTGCCATCCCATTCCCATCTTCAACACTGTCCCATTGCCATCTCTCAACACTGTCCCCTTCTTATCTCTCAACACTGTCCCATTCCCATCTCTCAACACTGTCCCTCCCATCTCTCAACACTGTCCCCTTCCCATCTCTCAACACTGTCCCATTGCCATCTCTCAACACTGTCCCCTTCCCATCTACTCAAACACTGTCCCGTTCCCATCTCTCAAGGCTGTCCATTGCATCTCTCAACACTGTCCCATTCCCATCTCTCAAGGCTGTCCCATTGCCATCTCTCAACACTGTCCCATTTCCCATCTTCAACACTGTCCATTGCCATCTCTCAACGCTGTCCCATTGCCATCTCTCAACACTGTCCATGGCCATCTCTCAACACTGTCCCATTGCCATCTTCAACACTGTCCCCTTCCATCTCTCAACACTGTCCCATTCCCATCTCTCAAGGCTGTCCATTGCCATCTCTCAACACTGTCCCATTCCCATCTCTCAACACTGTCCCATTGCCATCTCTCAACACTGTCCCCTTCCCATCTCTCAACACTGTCCCCTTCCATCTCTCAACACTGTCCCATTCCCATCTCTCAAGGCTGTCCCATTGCCATCTCTCAACACTGTCCCATTCCCATCTCTCAAGGCTGTCCCATTGCCATCTCTCAACACTGTCCCATTGCCATCTCTCAACACTGTCCCCTTCTTATCTCTCAACACTGTCCCCTTCCCATCTCTGAACACTGTCCCATTGCCATCTCTCAACACTGTCCCATTTCCATCTCTCAACACTGTCCCTTCCCATCTCTCAACACTGTCCCATTCACATCTCTCAAACACTGTCCCTTCCCATCTCTCAACACTGTCCCCTTCCATCTCTCAACACTGTCCATTGCCATCTCTCAACACTGTCCCATTCCCATCTCTCAACACTGTCCATTGCCATCTCTCAACACTGTCCATTGCCATCTCTCAACACTGTCCCATTGCCATCTCTCTAACACTGTCCCATTGCCATCTCAACACTGTCCCATTGCCATCTCTCAACACTGTCCATTGCCATCTCTCAACACTGTCCCATTGCCATCTCTCAACACTGTCCCATTCCCATCTCTCAGCACTGTCCCATTCCCATCTCTCAACACTGTCCCCTTCCCATCTCTCAACACTGTCCCATTCCCATCTCTCAACACTGTCCCCTTCCATCTCTCAACACTGTCCCCTTCCCATCTCTCAACACTGTCCCATTCCCATCTCTCAACACTGTCCCATTCCCATCTCTCAACACTGTCCCATTCCCATCTCTCAAACACTGTCCCATTCCCATCTCTCAACACTGTCCCATTCCCATCTCTCAACACTGTCCCATTGCCATCTCTCAACACTGTCCCTTTCCCATCTCTCAACACTGTCCCATTCCCTCTCTCAAGGCTGTCCCATTGCCATCTCTCAACACTGTCCCATTCCATCTCTCAACACTGTCCCATTGCCATCTCTCAACACTGTCCCCTTCCCATCTCTCAACACTGTCCCCTTCCCATCTCTCAACACTGTCCCATTCCCATCTCTCAAGGCTGTCCCATTGCCATCTCTCAACACTGTCCCATTCCCATCTCTCAAGGCTGTCCCATTGCCATCTCTCAACACTGTCCCATTGCCATCTCTCAACACTGTCCCCTTCTTATCTCTCAACACTGTCCCTTCCCATCTTGAACACTGTCCCATTGCCATCTCTCAACACTGTCCCATTTCCATCTCTCAACACTGTCCATTCCCATCTCTCAACACTGTCCCATTCACATCTCTCAACACTGTCCCCTTCCCATCTCTAACACTGTCCCTTCCCATCTCTCAACACTGTCCCATTCCCATCTCTCAACACTGTCCCATTCCCATCTCTCAACACTGTCCCATTCACATCTCTCAACACTGTCCCTTCCCATCTCTCAACACTGTCCCTTCCCATCTCTCAACACTGTCCCATTCCATCTCTCATCACTGTCCCATTCCCATCTCTCAACACTGTCCCATTCCCATCTCTCAACACTGTCCCATTGCCATCTCTCAACACTGTCCCCTTCCCATCTCTCAACACTGTCCCATTCCCATCTCTCAACACTGTCCCATTGCCATCTCTCAACACTGTCCTTTCCCATCTCTCAAGGAGTAGGATTTTCTTTCAAAGTCCACTTCTTCAAGGAACAAGACTTTCACTTTGTTTCTTCTTTTAATAATTTAAAAGTTTCTGAAAGTGATGGATCAAAATGGTGTTACTGAATTGATCAGAAATACTCAGATCAAATTACTGTAGTGCAGTAGAGTTTTTGAAAAAAAAATAGTGGCAAGAAAGAGATGAGCAAGAAAAAAGAAAAAAAGAAGATTGGGGTCAGCTTTCTTTTCCCATTTTGTTCTGTTCACAATTGAACTGGTAGAGTATCACTTTGATTTTGTGCCTCAGTTGTGTGTGTCTGGGGCAAGGGATCGTATTTGCATGTTGACACCTGGTCCTATGTCTTTGGCTGTATCCCTTGCTCAGTACTGTGGGCATCCGTCACACTGAATAATAATAATAATAATAATAATAATAATGAATACTTATATAGCGCCTATTCTCGGCTAGAGGCCAAGCTCTAAGCGCTTTACAATCAACACTCGTTTACACAACAGGCTGCCTACCTGGGTAGTGCCGACTGAAGAGCTGCCAGCTGGCGCTTCATTCAGTCGTTTCCCGTGTCATCCAGTCAGTATCGTTCAATATCGATCACTCATTTTCCTTACTTTCCTTCGTTCTTTCCATTTCTCACGCAGGGTGCATGCTATGTGTAACGTGTCATCCATACCAACGGCCAAACTGGCCTACTCTTCCGAAAGTTGGTGATGGGATTTTACATGTGTGCAAGATGTTATGCGTGCGTTCACACACGGAACCTCGGTTTATAGTCTCATTCGAAGGACTGTATGGGAAATGGAGTCAGAACCAATGTTAACTCCGAGGGAAAAATCCCCCTGTACCGAAACGCCTAGGCGGAGGTTCGAACCCGCAACCCCAGGATCACCAAGATTACGAGTCAGGCGCTCCACCAACTGAGCTATTGTGTTGAATGAGAAGAGAGGACCTGTATGACAGTGTTGTGTCCATTCAGTACTGTGGTCATCCGTCACACTGAATGAGAAGACAGGACCTGTATGACAGTGTTGTGTCCCCTCAGTACTGTGGGCATCTGCAGACCTTCCAACCGTCCCGTTCCCACCGTATTTTCGTACGGAGAAGAAGAAAAATACGGAAAATACGATCGACTGTAAATCAATACGGAGATAAAATCTCCCAAAAATAAGCTCGAGAATGGCATAATAAAACCGTTCCAATCGTGTGTTTCGACTACACAGACACTGGTCGAGAGAGACAGAGAGAGAGAAGGGAAGGGGAAGGCTTGGCTTGTGTGCGACGAACATCGCAATGGAATGGCTCAGTCGTGTGTTTCGACTACACAGACACTGGTTGAGAGAGACAGAGAGAGAGAAGGGAAAGGAAGGTTTGGCTTGTGTGCGACGAACATGGCAATGGAATGGCTATTTTTAGCCTCTGCTGCCTCAACATTGACCATCGACCAATCGCGTTAGCTGTTGCGTTAAGCTATTCCAACTTTTGTCCAATCAACGAAACTTTTGAGTTGCTTCTGCTTTCCGGTTGAAAGTTCTACTATCCAGAGATTGTCCAAGTTTAATCGAGGGGGGAAAAATGGAGAAAACTTTGCAAAAGCGGAAAATCGAGGAGTCAACGGCATCAGGCAGTGAGGAAAAAAGCAACAGAAACGAGATCAGCACTTCCTGAAGTCGTACACTAAGACGTACCCGTGCATAGTGGAATCCAAAGTTGGATCAACTTTTGCCAGATGCACGGTGTGCGATTTCGACTTTGTAATTAGTGCCGGTGGCGCCAACGATGTTGGCAGGCACGTGAAGTCGGCAAGACATACGAAAAAAGGAGCAGCTCTGGTGCAATCGTCCAAAGTTACCAATTTTTTCGACTCTGTCTCTTCCAAAGACAAATGTGATGAGCAGGATGTGATTCGTGCTGAAATCCTGTTCACTCACTTCCTCGTGGAGCACAACATTCCACTGAGTGCTTCCGACCATGCTGGGCCCTTGTTCAGAGCTATGTTTCCAGGCAATAAAATTGCCGAAAGCTATGCCTATGAAGTAGTATTATTGTGACACTGAAACTGAATGGATTATTTGTGCAACAAAGACTGACCTTCCCTGTGACTAAACCAGAAACTGAAGCTGAATGGATTACTTGTACAACATTAATCTACAATTAGGTAGGCCTACCCCTTTGCTTGTATGTTTGTGTTTTTGTGCGACTCAGTTTTCCCCTGTTTCTTTCTGTGGTTTATACTGTGTGAACCAGGGTTTCTTTTATATGTTTTTAGCTAAAATTTTTAAAATGTCGGTTTTTTTGTGGTACATGTACATTATACTGTATGCGGGTTTTATTTTTAAGGTTTTTTTTTTCTTTAAAATAATAAAATAAATTCAAACTGAATGCCGTGCAGCGAGAAATACTGGAAACTGCTTAAAAATAGGAACTTGAAAAAGAACTGACAAGCCATTTGGTTGGGGAAGGTCTGCTCTGTCACATAAAGAGAAAAAAAGGGACTGTATGACGTGTTGTGCCCCCTCGTACGTGGTCATCTGTCCAAAAGGGGGAAGACGGACCTGTTACAGTGTTGGCCCCTCATTTTACTGTGGGATCCATCACACTGAATAAAACCCCCCTTTAAATATTTTTTTCCCCCAATTTTCAAAAACACACAAAGGGAAAAACCCTGTAAGACCATTTTGCCCCTCATACTGTGGCCCCGTCAACTGAAATAAAAGACAAAAAAACCTTATACATTTTTGTGTCCACTGGGTAACGGAAAGGGTTTTCCCCCCCCCCCCCAAATAGCCCCCAAAAAAAACCCCTCCCCCCCCCCCCCCCCCCCCTTTGTATTCTGCCCCACCTTTCCAAACCCTTCTTCCCCCTAAAGAAAGCCGGGGTTGTGGGGCAGTTTTTTGGTTGTCCAGACCTCTAGGGGATTGCCCGCTTTTTCCATTGAGAGCCAAAAAAAGGGAAAAAACTACTGTCACCAAATGAAAAAATTAAAAAATGACAAAAAAAGTACTCGCCTTGACCTCTTTGCTCTTCTGTAGGCAAGTCATTTTGCAAAGTGGGGATGACGGGGCGGAAATCTAAAAAAATTTGAAATAAATGTTGTGAAAACCCCAAAAAAAAGGGAAATGAATCACAAGACAAAACACGACGTTTTGACCCCCTAGGGCTTTTCAGGCAAGTACAAAAAAACATTTCGGGAAAAAGAAAAGAGTGATCACTTTTTCAATCTTTATTTTCGTTGTAAAATTGTTTTGCCTTGCCTGAAAAAGGGCTACGAGTCGAAACGCGTCTGTTTTTGTCTTGTGATTCGTTTTTTTCCATGTTTTCGGGGGCAGGACATTTATTTAAAACTTTTTTTTAGGCAAGCAAACAAAATGCAAACAAAGGAAACAAACACAGCCTCACTTGCTCCCCCCAAGCAATGGAAAAAAACCAGCACTCATTGCCCCCAGACAATGGAAACAAACCAGACACCCTTGTCTCCTCACAAGACATGGAAAAACCAGAAATTGTCTCCCACAGACAATGGAAAAAAAGCACAAACACAGACACTCACTTTTCCCCCAAAAAAGGAAAAAGCCAAACACAGACACCCCCTTTTCCCTCACAAACAAAGGAAACAAAAACACAAACACAGACACTCATTTTTCCCCCAAGCAATGGAAAAAGGGACAAACACAGACACTCACTTGTTCCTCACAACAATGGAAAAAAGCACAAACACAGACACCACTTTTTCCCCACAAAATGGAAAAAAGCACAAACACAGACATCACGGGTTCCCCAAAGACAAAGGAAAAAACCCCCAAAAACGACATCACTTTCTCCTCACAAGCATGGAAACAAACACAAAAAAGACACTCACTTGTTTCCCCCACAAGACAAGGAAACAAACACAGACACTCACTTTTCTCCCCACAAGACAATGGAAACAAAGCACAAACACGACACTCACTTTTCTCCTCAAAAAATGGGACTAAAAGGGTGTGGATTTACGTGAGGGTTTCCCTTTTTGATATGAAATGTGTAATTTTTTTATGATGAATCATGCATCATTTTATGAAGTTTGTGCTTATGTAATGATGAAATTTTTAAAATCTGATGGAGAAAGGGGGGGTTTTTTTCTGATGAAAAGGGGTTATTGTTTATAATGAAAAGCCCGTTGGGTGGTTTAAAATTGTATTTATTTATGGTGAAACTGTCATCGGTTGATGATGATGGAATCTGTCCTTTGATGATGAAAATTGACACATTCGAGATGAAGTCTGTCTGGTTTGATAAGAAATGCATGTTTGATGATGAATCTGTCTTTTTATGGAAAATAGGGTCTTGTTGATGAAGAAGCTGTATCTTTTGATGAAGATAAGTGTCATTGTTTGATGTGAAGTCTGATCTTTTTTATGAAGATAGGTGTCATGTTTGATGATGAAATGATTGATGCATTTTGTGAAAGAATGGCGGTGGTTTCGGGCGGGGAATCAAATATGTGTGGGGCCCTGTTTAGGACGTCAACATGTGTGTAAGGAAGGGGCTATCTGAGGTCGTTGTGGTGTCCCTGTGTGTTTAGTGTGTGTGTGTGTGTGGTGTGTGTGTGTTTGGGTGTGGTTGTGTGTGTGGTGTGGTGTGCAATGTGTGTGTGTGTGGTGTGCGTTTGTGGTGGTGTTGGTTGAGATGTGGGGTTTTAAAAAAACTAATAAGTTGAGTGAGGAAAAGGGTTTGGGGTTTTTTTTTTTTTTTTTTTTTTAACAAGTGTCTAATATCATTGACAATGAAAAGACATTAAACAAACCTCTGAATGAACTGAACTGTGTGTGTCTTAGTCTGTGTGTGTGTGTGTGTGTGTGTGTGTGTGTGTGTTGTGTGTGTGTGTGTGTGTGTGTGTGTCTTAGTCTGTGTGTGTGTGTATGTGTGTGTGTGTGTGTGTGTGTGTGTGTGTGGTGTGTGTGGTGTCTTTGTGTTTTGTGTGTGTCTGTGTGTGTCTTAGTCTGTGTGTGTGATTTGCCCGTGTGTGTCTTTGTGTGTGTGTGTGTGTGTGTGTCTATGTGTGTGTGTTAGTCTATGTGTGTGTGTGTGTGTGTGTGCGTGCGTGCAAGTGCAGTGCCCATATGTGTGTATATGTATGATTGTGTGTGCAGGTGTGTGTGCATGCTTGTGTACTGTTGCTCTCAGTGATTTCTCTCTCTCTCTCTCTCTCTCTCTTTTCTCTCTCTCTCTCTCTCTCTTCTCTCTCTCTCTCTCTCCCTCTCTCTCTCTCTCTCTCTCTCTCTCTACTCTCTCTCTCTCTCTCTCTCTCTCTCTCTCTCTTCTCTCTCTCTCTCTCTCTCTCTCTCTCTCTCTCTCTCTCTCATTTACTCTTTTCCTGCTTTCACTCAGAGTCTTCTTTTTTTTCTCTTTTCTCTGTCCATGGGAATGTCTGTATGTATCTGTCCATGGGAATGTCTGTATGTATCGTTTTGGTCTTACAGACTTAGATAACTCTTTCTCTCTCACTACCCTCCGGGGGGTTGCGACCTTGTCGTGGTCGGAGGGTTTGCGTGGTCCAGTGATCCCTTAGGCTTGCTGGCGGGGGCATCAATACTTGGAGATAGGCGTTTTTTTCATATTGCTTCTGGGGCCTGAGAGGTGCCGATGCTGTTTGGCCTAAGCGTAACGTGGTAAGGAGTTGATCCCCCTGGTAGGGCTTCCCATGTCAGATGGCTAAGGGGGGAGGACCCTGACAAAGGGGAGTAAACCCCCTTTCTCCTTTTCTTGTTTTCTGCCTCCCTTATTTGGCCCTTTTTTTATCTTCGTCTCCCCTTCAAGTCTTCTTTTCCACACTCCTTTTCTCTCTGTGGTCTCTGAAGATCCGCCGCGTTTGCCGTTGCGGTTGCGACCTGTGTCGGAGGGGAATGAGATCCGGGGTGATTGAGAGGGCCAGCGCTCTCAACACATCACTTTGGCTCGGACCTTCTCCTAGAGGGAGTACACTTTGGCCGGGTGTACTAATCGGCTCCCCTTCTTGGGGGTTTGGGTCAAGACGGGCAGTTCCCCAGTGGCCAGTAAACCCTGCAGTGCTCAGCTCTCTGTTCCCGGGAGTTGGCATGATCGGGGGGGATGGGTTTGGGTTTTGCTTCTGCTTGTCGTATGTCTCCCCCGAAGCCGGGAAAGGGGGTCAGACATTGGTTTCTTGGCCCTGGCCCTTAGTTGGACTCCAAGGTGGGTGGGTTAAGGGAGGGATGAATTACAATAAATTAAATATGATTTCTTCAAAAAACTACCCCCCAAAAGGAAGAGGAAGGCAGTCTCCCCTATTTTAGGGGAATTTGAAACAGATAGTGATTCTGACAGTGAGGTAAGACAGAGGACAGGATTCTGGGCTTCCTGGCTCGTGGTGGAAGGGACAGAGCGGGAAAGACCTCTTTCAGCTCTGAGCCCTTTTGCTGTAAAAAAGGGCTTTTTTGGGTTTATAGCAGGTGAAACCTAGGTCCATAAAACGATTGAGGAATGGTTCGTTTCTTCTTCATGTCGATCACAGAAGGCAATCCAAAACAGTTGCAGAAGGCAAAAAAGCTTGTGGATAGGGAGATCAGGGTGACCCCCCATAAGCAATTAAATTATCCAAAGGTGTTGATTAGAGGGCAGAGATTGGCGGGTGTTTCAGAGGCGGAAATAAAAACGGAGCTGGCGTCCCAGGGTGTGACGGAGGTGCGCAGGGTGACGGTAAAGAAGGGTTCAGAGAGAGTGGCCACCAACCCCCTCTTTTGACCTTCTGCAACCCGTGCTGCCTCCGGTCATCAAGGTTGGGTTACCTAAATGTTCATGTTCAGCTCTATTTTGCCGTCCCCATTGAGGTGCTTCAGGTGCCAGAAGTTTGGGCCATGTCAGGGACCGCTGTTCAGGGCAAGGGGTATGCGGTGTTTGTTTGCAAGGCAACCCATGATGGGCCGTGTCAAGTCCGGCACATTGTGCTAACTGCGGTGGGGGACCATCCCTCCTCTTCCAGAAACTGTCCTCTTTGGATTCAGGAGTCCGCAATTCAAAACTAAAGACTGAAAAGAAAATTTCCTTTTTTGAACCCCGCAAGCAGGTTGTGGGCAGTCAGACGCGACACCCTCTTTCTTATGCTTCGGCTGTACGGAAAGTTCCCACAGTTTCCACTCGATCAGTCTGCTGTCAGACTGTGACTTTACGTTCTCGAAGACACTGCAAGTCCGAACTGTTAACTCTGGTGGAAGTAGGTCACCACCTTCAACCAAAATGATTGCCCTGGTGGAGGCAAAAAATCCGCCACCCCTCAGACTGCCCAGCAGTTCTACAACATTGCTGCTGGGCAGATTAAAAAACCAGCAGTTCCCCCTCGAACTCCTCTGTCCGTGCCCGTGCGGGAAAGGGGAGTTCACCCAATGTGGAGACGGTGGAGATGAGAAAACAACCTCCACCATTCCCAAATCCAGACCTCCACCATCTCCAAAATCCAGGCCTTTGTCCCCCTGCGGGCAAGTCTGCCAGCGGGCCCAAAAGCCCAAACACAGTCCAGTGAAACTACAAAATAAGTTCACTCCATTGGCCGCAGATGCTAAATGAGGAGATGCCCTGATCTCTCTCCTTTTCGCCCTCTGCACCATGGATAACATACTAATCCTTTGGGGAATTTCCGTGGTCTAAATTCCCAACTTCGGGGAGCTGCAGCTTCTATGTCAATCTATGAAACCTTCTGTCGTGGCTCTTCAAGAAACCCAAATTCAAAGCCAGAAGCCCTTTACTCTTTCTGGCTTTAATATTCTTTCAAACCCTGCACAACCTTCACGTTGGGACTGTCGGGGGTGTTGCCTTCTCCTTCACAAAACTTTGTTGTATAGTCCTGTCGCTCTGTCTACCTCCCTTCAGGCTGTAGCTGCGAGAGTCACTCTCCACAAGACTGTGACAATCTTTTCTCTGTATCTACCTCCATCTGTCCCGGTTTGTCGTCAGGACCTTGTCAGTTGTTAGGGAATTTCCCTCGACCTTTTTTGCTGTTGGGTGACTTTAACGGTCACAACCCTCTTTGGGGTAGTACCGGTTCGTCATCCAGAGGTCTGTGATTGAGGATGTCCTTTCGGATTTGGTTTTGTGTTGTCTGAACGCGGATCTGCAACTTACCTCCATTTTTCCCAAACAGGTTCATTTTCGTGTTTAGATTTGTCGGTTTGTGACCCCTCGCTGGTCCTGGACTAGAGTGGTCTGTCCATGACGATCTGCAGGAAGTGCCCTTTTCCCCTGTCATTCTACAACCTGTAATAACGAACCGTCTCTGTCTCTCAGCATTTAAATTATAAGAAAGCAAACTGGGATCTTTTTGCAGCCACTATTTCCAAGGAGTTCAGGACACTGATTTTCTTCAGGTCCTGACCCAGCTGAATCACTGACTAATACTATGATTAAATGTGCTAAAGCCTGTATTCCAGTGTCTTCCGACAAACTTCAAATGCCAAAAACACCCTGGTTTGATTCAGAAAGCCAACAAATTTCCAAAGTTAGAAAACGGGCTCAGGTCAGGTATACCAACGACCTTCGGGTCCCAACGCTCGAGCCCATCAGAAAAATCCCTGCTAAATCAAGACACACTTTTAAATCAGTAACGTCGGTCCTGGAAAAAGCTTCTGCTCCAGGCTGACATCAAAACTTCTAAGAAAAAAGTGTGGAACATCATTAAAAAAATCAAAGGGAAGAACACCTGTCCCACTGTGAACCATCTCAAGTTTTTGGATTCTTTAATAACAGAGAAAAAAGGGAGTTGCTAATCTGCTTGCTTCAACCATTGAAAGAATTCCTCCTCTTCTAATAAAACGGTCCCCTTTTGTCAAAACAAAGCCCTAAAAGAAAATCACCCTGCAACTTTTCATGCGGGCAACATGGAAGACTACAATCTTCCTTTCACATTAAACGAGCTGAAAAAAACTGCCTTACTCTCTTGAGCGATTCCTCTCCAGGTATAGATGACATACATTATCAACTATTGAAACATCTTCCGCAAGAAGGTCTGAACATCCTGTTACGGTATACAACCACGTGTGGATACAGGTTTTTTCCACCCTCTTGGCGGACTGCCCTCATTATTCCCATCCCAAACCTGGAAAAGATCTTTCTAATCCATCTAACTTTTCCCTCCCATAGCTTTGACCAGCTGTGTCTTTTAAATTGATGGAAAAAATGGTCAAAGCTAGGCTCATGTGGAAACTCGAAACCCATGGCCTTTTGGCGAAAGAACAGTGTGGTTTCCCCAAACATCGTAGTACAGTTGACCATTTGATTCGTCTGGAATCTACACTTAGGAACGCATTTTTAAACAGACAGCATGCAGTGGCAATTTTCTTCGACTTGGGGGAAGGCCCCACGATTAACCACCCGGAAGTCGGGGATACTTCATGATCTCCACGATCTGGGTTTTCGAGGTCATCTTCCGCTTTTTATTCAAAATTTTTTTGGCAGAAAGACAGTTTTTAGGTCCGGGTTGGCACCACCCCTCTTGATGGCCACGAGCAGGAGTTGGGGTGTTCACAGGGGAGCATACTATCTCCTGCCCTCTTTAGTATTAAAATCAACAACATTGTGAAAAACAGTTCAGCAGGGTTCAGTTTCTCATTGTTTGTGGATGATTTTGCTGTCTACGCAATGGAAGCCTGTACCCGAGTGTCCCGGGGCAGGCTCCCGCTTTGCGTAGATAAAATTTATCGGTGGGCGGATGAAAACGGGTTTCACCTTTCTGCTACAAAAACCCCGTGTTTTCACTTCCATAATTTCCGTCAGTTTTTTCCAGATCCGGAACTTCAAGTAGGGAAATCTCCCATTCCAGTGTTAAAGAGGCCAAATTTCTGGGAGTCATTTTTGCCAAAAACTTAACTTCTCAAACCATATTAAAACCTCAAAACTGCTTGCCAAAGGCACTGAATATTCTGCGGGTCGTAGCACACACGACTGGGGCGT
Source organism: Conus ventricosus (assembly GCA_018398815.1). Classification (NCBI taxonomy): domain Eukaryota; kingdom Metazoa; phylum Mollusca; class Gastropoda; order Neogastropoda; family Conidae; genus Conus; species Conus ventricosus. The sequence continues at coordinate 1,199,506 of CM031627.1, forward strand.
GATAAGAAACTTTGTTGCACCTTACAGAGCCCTGGTCCCTTCTAAACTGGACTACGGTTTTGCTGTGTACGGCTCCCAAGATCATTTACCTCAAAATCTTGGACCCTATCCACCATAAGGGCTTCGTCTCTGTCTTGGAGCGTTCCGCACCACCCTGTGTACAGCCTGTATGCAGAGGCAGGTGAACCCTTTACTGTCCAATCGCAGGCTGAAACTGTCTTTGAATTATTTCATCCGCTGTGCTCAGAACCGCAGAATCCTGCCTATGACTGTGTTTTTGACCCTCCGTTCCCAAAATAAGTTTGAAAAAAACTCGAAATGTATTCCGCGTTTGGGCTTCGTATGCAGCCTCACGTGCGGAATGCAGGTATAGACCTGGGAGTAGTTCGATTTTTCCAAGTTTCCGGATAACCTCCATGGACCTTTTTCACACCAGAGATTCGTTTCGATCTCGCAGCTTTCCGTAAGGAGTTCCAGCTCTTGGCGTACAAGGCTTTGTATGCCGAGCTCTGTTCCAAATTCCCATCCTTCAAAACGTTTTCAATGACGGTTCCCAAATCTGAGGATGGAGTGGCCTGTGCAGCCTACTGCCTGGGGCTCCTTCTCAGATATTGTTGGAACATATCCATTCCGTGCTTCTGTCTTTTGCTGAACTTACTGCTCTGGTACTGGCTTTGAAGATAATCTCACATTCTTCAAAGAGGGACTTTTGGTTCTGTCGGATTCGCCCGTCAGCTTTGGAAGCCAGCTGGCCGCAACCTTCAGCATCCAGAACTTTTGCATTTCTTTTTAACTTTTTAGCAAGTTGAAAACGGACGGTTACCACATTACTCTTGCTTGGGTTCCTGGTCATGTTGGCATCGGCGGGAACGAAATGGTTGATCGTTTAGCCAAGAAGCCACAAAGAGAGAAACTGTCCAACAATTATATCCCCTGTTCAGATGTGAAAACCCAAAATTAACGATTATGTGAGAAAACCTCTGGCAGGAAAGGGTTGGAACACACAGACGAGTAAACAAATCTTTCGATCCGTCCAAACCTTAAGGACTTCCTCCATCCCCGTCGGGAGGTCGTTAAAAAGAGGAAACGGTTTTGTGCCGGCCTGCACGGCCATTCGTATTTTACCCATGCTTACCTTTTAAAGAGTGAAGAAGCTCCGTGGTGCATTCCATGTCATGCACCCCTTTACAATGAAAAAATGTTCTTTTAGAGTGTTGGGACTTGCACGATGTGAGACAAACATTTTACAGCGGAAGTCCATGAAGATCCTGTTCAGGGGTGTCCCGCCTGACGTGATCCTTGGGTTTTTGAGAGAAATTAACATTTTTTTATCTGATTTGAGAAATTTTTCGGAAGAAGGATTTTTAACAAAGTTTCTGGTTCGTTTGTTTGACGATGTCATTTAACGAGATGTGTGAAAGGTTTTTTTTTTTTTTTTTTTTTTTTTTTTTTTTTTTTTTTTTTTTTTTTTTTTTTTTTTAAATGACTGGTGAGTTGATTTTAATGTGGTGACAGCCCTGATGTGGCCCTCTGCGGTCGGCTGGGCTATAAGCAACATTATCTTATCTTATCTTATCTCTCTCACTACAACATACATGTGAGTGTATGCATACTCTCTCTTTCTCACACACAAACACACACGCACGCACGCACGCACGCATGCACGCACGCACACACACACACACACACACACACACACACACACACACACACACATGCACACAACACACGACACACACACACACACACACACGCACATGCACACAACACACGACACACAAAGACATATTCACAGTCTCAACTTTCTCCCCCATTACCCAGCCAGAGCTGAATGATAATGATGTCATACAGGTGTCGGGCAAAATTGGTGACATCATCACCACCTTGGATCGCTTTGAGTCCCACAGCGGGCACCTGTACTGCACCTTTGCTCAGATCTTCTCCCGATTGGTGAGTTTTCCCACAGTAATGCAGCGATTGGTGAGTTTTCCCACAGTAATGCAGCGATTGGTGAGTTTTCCCACAGTAATGCAGCGATTGGTGACTTATAATTCACACATCCCATAATTGCTTAGTCGCAGACCCGACGTGAGTGAGCTCTCCCTCCGGAGGGCGCCACCACGTCCGTCCAACGACAGCCCCTGTGGACTCGCCGATACTGGTGACCCCGATGGAACCAAGGCCACAGACGTGGAGAGGACATCGAAATTGAGGTCACCATGAGCTAGCAAGGCATGAAGGGCCACAGAATTTGAGACTTTTTTTTTCTAATGCTGATCGATGAGAATGAGGATGATTAAGATGATGCTATGGATTTCCATTTCAGTCTGAGACTACATGACAGGGCTGTACTCTACGCTACCTTTCATAATATATCCTGGAGTCAACCAGGCCCGAGAGATACAGGCACCTGCAGTGTCTGTCAGGAAATTTGAGCAACACTCTCAGAAACGCATCCATTAAGTGGATGAAACTCGACTGTGTGGTCCCAGTCTTCCCAACTGAGTCCGCAGCAAACTCAACTCTGGGTAGGAGCCAGTCGGGGTAGAAAAAACCCACATGACTTCTGATGGGATTCGAACCCACGACCTCCCAGCCGGGAGTCCGCGACACTAACCACTTCGCCACGGCGGCTGGTCGCCAAATTAATTTTAGAGTGTGCTTGGTGAACTTATCAAAACTTGGGTACAATGAAAAACGGAAACAAACGTCACTCACCTTGAGGACAACAATCTGGAATCGTTCTATTAAAGGATGCTGACTACCCAGTAGTTGGTCCACTCCATGTCACCATGGAAGTTTGAAGTGATTGCCAAGGCTCCTGTGCATTCTGAATGTACTGTCAGTTGCTTTCAGAGGTGCTGGGGCTGTTTTATTATCCACAGTTGTACTAAATGGCTCAGACGGATGTAGGTGGATTGGCAGCTAAAAGTTTACAGCCTACCCTGTTGTGAAGCTGTTATGACAACACTGACTCACCCCTCTCTCTCTCTCTCTGCCTGTTGTGAAGCTGTTATGACAACACTGACTACATCTCTTCCCCAGTGCGGCCGCAACGCCTTGGTCCTGCAGCAAACCCACACGCTGACGGAGCGCGCCGTGGGCATCGAGAACGACAACGCGGACTTTGTCAACGAGATGGGGTCGCAGCTGCTGCTGGCAGGGAAGACAAAGGAGGCGATGAAGTGTTTCCGCAATGCCATGAAGCTGGACGAGACGAGCGTGGCGGCGCTGACCGGCATCATCCGCTGCCAGCTGCTGGAGGAGCAGGTGGACGAGGCTGCCCAGCAGCTGGAGTTCCTGCACGAGATCCAGCAGAGCCTGGGCCGCTCTGCCGTGAGTGGTGGCCCCTACCAGTGAGGGTGGGGAGGGGGGATGAGGGCCGCTCCACCGTGGCCCCTGGCATTGACGGTGGGGTGGTGAAGATTTCAACAGAGTGTGGGACGCTCTGCCGTGAGTGATGACCCCTTCCAGTGAGGGGGAGGTTGGGGGGGGGGGTGTGAGGGCCACTCGCCTTGAGTTGTGGCCCCTGGCATTGGGGGGTGGGGGGGGGGGGGGGTGAAGATTTTATCAGTCTGGGCCGCTCCATGGTGAGTTGTGGCCCCTGGCACTGAAGGTGGGGTGGTGGAGAAAAAGCAGAGTAGGGGTTTTCTGTGGTGAGTGGTGGCCCCTGCCAGTGAGGGTGGGGAGGGGGGATGAAGGCCGCACCGCCGTGAGTGATGGCCCCTAGCATTGAGGGTAGGGTGGTGGAGATAAAGCAGAGTGGGGGTTTTCCATGGTGAGTTGTGGCCCCTGGCATTGAGGGTACGGTGGTGGAGATAAAGCAGACTGGGGTTTGCTGTGGTGAGTGGTGGCCCCTGCCAGTGAGGGTGGGGAGGGAGGATGAAGGCCGCTCCGCTGTGAGTGATGGCCCCTGGCATTGAGGTAGGGTGGTGGAGATAAAGCAGAGTGGGGGTTTTCCGTGGTGAGTTGTGGACCATGTTTACCTTGTGGCGGTTGGCATTGATGGTGGGGTGGTAAAGGTCATGGAGGAGGAGGATGTTTGGAGGGAGAAGGGGCTGCCAGGTGAAGTGGTGAACTTCTGGAGTAGTGTAAAAAGAGGATTAAAAAAGAAAAGAAAAATTGAGACTAGATTTTGGAGCTATGCAATGAGTTGGGGGTGGGGGAGGAAGTGACTTTCAGAGGCAGGAAAAGCAAACATCTGAACAAAGAAGGCGGCAGGAGGGAAAAACAAAAAAAGGCCGCAGGATGGGAAAAACAAAAAAAGGCCGCAGGATGGGAAAAACAAAAAATGGCCGCAGGAGAGAAAAACAAAAAAAGGCCGCAGGAGGGAAAAACAAAAAACACTTGCGGAACGCTAGATCACCCAGAGTCGCATACTGTATACATTGGTTCGAGTCTAGGGTTCCATGAGTCTGCATTTAAGGCGATGCTGTCCGCAGCAGTTACGGTGTAGTGTGGTTCTTCTGCACACATCAATTAGACCAGTTAAGTGTATGGAGTTGAGCGCGATTTGTTAGCCATTTTCATGGCTGTGGAACTTGCATAGGCTTGGTCTTTGGGAGGAGAAATATGATGTCCTGCGTGTCACAGATGGTAAATTGGGGAGAGGCCTGTGGAGAAGGCACAAGTGTTGGAGATGGGAGTGGACTTCGAGTCTCCAATTTCTGTCAGTGGTTTCCGACTTGTTTTTGGCATAGTGAACAAGCAGAGCATGGCATGATGCCACTTGTTCGCTTTGTTAAAAAGAGCTGAACTAAATCGATCGTGGTGTTAACATCGCCATTTGAACACTGCAGATTGATGATTCCAGAATGCAGGACAGCAGTCAGCAGACTGGGCGGAATAGGTTTGACCTTCTTTCCTCAGTGCAACATGCATGACCTCCTTTCTTCAATGCAACATGCATGGATTTTATGTTGACAGTATGATGGCCCAGATAAAGGATAAGTTGGTGCTGGTGTGCTTGTAAACAAGAAGAAATGTGTGTGTGTCCAGTGGATGTGGAATAATGTGTGTGTCCACTAGATGTGGGATGTGTTGGATGATGTGTGTGTGTGTGTGTGTGTGTGTGTGTGTGTGTGCAGTAGATGTGGGATGATGGGTGTGTCCAGTAGATGTGGGATGTGTTGGATGATGTGTGTGTGTGCAGTAGATGTGGGATGATGTGTGTGTCCACTAGATGTGGGATGTGTTGTATGATGTGTGTGTGTGTGTGCAGTAGATGTGGGATGATGTGTGTGTCCAGTAGAGGTGGGATGTGTTGGATGATGTGTGTGTGTGTGTGTGTGTGTGTGTGTGTGTGTGTGTGTGTGTGTGTGTGTGTGCAGTAGATGTGGGATGATGTGTGTGTCCAGTAGAGGTGGGATGTGTTGGATGATGTGTGTGTGTGTGTGTGTGTTTTGTGTGTGTGTGCAGGAGCTGGCCTATCTCAGTGCCGTCCTGGCCCAGAAGAAAGGCAAAGGACCAGAGAAGGTGACAGAGCTCCTCAACGAGGCCATCGAACTGCACTTCGCCGGCCTCAAGGTCAGCCACTGGCTTGCTGTTGTCTGCCCCTGTTCCTTGTCCTCTCTGTCTTGTCACTGGGAAGGGCAGGGCTTGGTGTTGTCTGCCCCTGTTCCTTGTCCTCTCTGTCTTGTCACTGGGGAAGGGCAGGGCTTGGTGTTGTCTGCCCCTGTTCCTCTGTGTTGTCACTGGGGAAGGGCAGGGCTTGGTGTTGTCTGCCCCTGTTCTTCTGTCTTGTCACTGGGGAAGGGCAGGGCTTGGTGTTGTCTGCCCCTGTTCCTCTGTCTTGTCACTGGGGAAGGGCAGGTGTTGGAGAGAATGGGGGCTGGAGGGAAAGAGGGAGGGGGTGCTAATGGCAAGGTCACAGTTGCCAGCTCTCCAGAATTGTTCAGGAATTTCCAGATCACTCAAATCATTCTTGAAATCCCATAAATATTCAGAATTTAAAAAAGAAAGAAAAAAGTGTTAAAAATATCAGATTTGGGGGTAGGGGGGTGGGAGTCATTTTTTGGAAAGAGCTGATAAACGATCGATGACTGAAGTCCAACTGATTTGGGCAGTTGTATGTGTGGAAAAGCTGTTTTCTTTTTAAGCCCTACATTTGTCAGCAGAAGCAGTAAAGTTAACAATGCATTGTTAGCTGAAGCAGTAAGGTTAGCAATGTTAGCTGAAGCAGTAAGGTTGACAATGCATTGTCAGCTGAAGCAGTAAGGTTGGCAATGCTTTGTCAGCTGAAGCTGTAAGGTTAACAATGCATTGTTAGCTGAAGCAGTAAGGTTAGCAATGTTAGCTGAAGCAGTAAGGTTGACAATGCATTGTCAGCTGAAGCAGTAAGGTTGGCAATGCTTTGTCAGCTGAAGCTGTAAGGTTAACAATGCATTGTTAGCTGAAGCAGTAAGGTTAACAATGCATTGTTAGCTGAAGCAGTAAGGTTAGCAATGTTAGCTGAAGCAGTAAGGTTGACAATGCATTGTCAGCTGAAGCAGTAAGGTTGGCAATGCTTTGTCAGCTGAAGCTGTAAGGTTAACAATGCATTGTTAGCTGAAGCAGTAAGGTTAACAATGCATTGTTAGCTGAAGCAGTAAGGTTAATGCATTGTTAGCTGAAGCAGTAAGGTTAACGATGCATTGTTAGCTGAAGCAGTAAGGTTAGCAATGCACTGTTAGCTGAAGCAGTAAGGTTAACAGTGCATTGTTAGCTGAAGCAGTATGGTTAACAGTGCATTGTCAGCTGAATAAGTAAGGTTAACAGTGCATTGTTAGCTGAATAAGTAAGGTTAACAGTGCATCATCAGCTGAAGCAATAAGGTTAACAGTGCATTCAGTCCAAAGCCATTTGCCCATCCCACCCATTTCAACCCTGTTTCCTGAACATTGACTCTGCAAGCAGACGGTTATGCAGGCCACCATGTGTGTGTGTGTGTGTGAGAGTGTGTGCGTGTGTGTGTGTGTGTGTGTGTGTGTGTGTGTGTGTGTGTGGTGTGTGTGTGTGTGTGTGTGTGTGTGTGTGTGTGTGTGTGTGTGAGTGACTCTGTGTGTGTGTGTGCACGCTGTATCCTTACGACAGGGTCTGCCCCTGGGCATTCAGTACTATGTTCTGCTGAACCCGGACTTCCTGCTGCGCGTGGTGCGAACCTACCTGCAGTACGCCCCGCAAGTGGTGAGTTCTTTGCTCCATCTCACCAATCTCTCCACCCCCAACCCCCAGCCCACATCCTTTACCCCCTCCTCCTCCTGTCCTTCTCTTTAACTCAACTCCCATGTGTGATGCCAGGGATTTTTTTTTCAGTATGAAGTGAATGCCCTCCCACTGGAACATCTGTCATGCCATTTCCTCCTTCGTGTTATTCTCAATGCCTTTGTCAAGTTTTTGTACTGCTGTCTGCTGTTTATTTGTCAAGTTTCTGTACTGCTGTCTGCTGTGTTTTGTCAAGTTTCTGTACTGCTGTCTGCTGTGTTTTGTCAAGTTTCTGTACTGCTGTCTACTGTGTTTTGTCAAGCTTCTGTACTGCTGTCTGCTGTTTATTTGTCAAGTTTCTGTACTGCTGTCTGCTGTTTATTTGTCAAGTTTCTGTACTGCTGTCTACTGTTTTTTGTCAAGTTTCTGTACTGCTGTCTACTGTTTTTTGGTCAAGCTTCTGTACTGCTGTCTGCTGTTTATTTGTCAAGTTTTTGTACTGCTGTCTGCTGTTTTTTTGTCAAGTTTCTGTACTGCTGTCTGCTGTTTTTTGGTCAAGCTTCTGTACTGCTGTCTGCTGTTTTTTTTTTTTTGTCAAGTTTCTGGTCTGCTGTGTTTTGTCAAGTTTCTGTACTGCTGTCTGCTGTTTTTTTGTCAAGTTTCTGTACTGCTGTCTACTGTTTTTTGTCACGTTTCTGTACTGCTGTCTGCTGTTCTTTTTGTCAAGTTTCTGTACTGCTGTCTGCTGTTTTTTTTGTCAAGTTTCTGTACTGCTGTCTGCTCTTTTTTTGTCAAGCTTCTGTACTGCTGTCTACTGTGTTTTGTCAAGCTTCTGTACTGCTGTTTTTTGGTCAAGTTTCTGTACTGCTGTCTGCTGTTTTTTTTGTCAAGTTTCTGTACTGCTGTCTACTGTTTTTTGTCAAGTTTCTGTACTGCTGTCTGCTGTTTTTTGTCAAGTTTCTGTACTGCTGTCTACTGTTTTTTGTCAAGTTTCTGTACTGCTGTCTGCTGTTTTTTGTCAAGTTTCTGTACTGCTGTCTGCTGTTTTTTGGTCAAGTTTCTGTACTGCTGTCTGCTGTTTTTTGGTCAAGTTTCTGTACTGCTGTCTGCTGTTTTTTGTCAAGCTTCCGTACTGCTGTCTACTGTGTTTTGTCAAGCTTCTGTACTGCTGTCTGCTGTTTTTTTGTCAAGCTTCTGTACTGCTGTCTGCTGTGTTTTGTCAAGCTTCTGTACTGCTGTCTGCTGTTTTTTTGTTAAGTTTCTGTACTGCTGTTTTCTGTGTTTTGTCAAGCTTCTGTACTGCTGTCTACTGTGTTTTGTCAAGTTTCTGTACTGCTGTCTGCTGTTTTTTGTCAAGCTTCCGTACTGCTGTCTACTGTGTTTTTGTCAAGCTTCTGTACTGCTGTCTGCTGTTTTTTTTGTCAAGTTTCTGTACTGCTGTTTTCTGTGTTTTGTCAAGTTTCTGTACTGCTGTCTGCTGTTTTTTGTCAAGTTTCTGTACTGCTGTCTGCTGTGTTTTGTCAAGCTTCTGTACTGCTGTTTTTTTTGTCAAGTTTCTGTACTGCTGTCTACTGTGTTTTGTCAAGCTTCTGTACTGCTGTCTACTGTTTTTTTTGGTCAAGCTTCTGTACTGCTGTCTACTGTTTTTTTTGTGTCAAGCTGTTGTATGGAGTATGTAGATCCTCTTACGTGTCTGTATGGAGTATGTAAATCATCTTCTTTGTCTGTTTGGAGTATATAGATAATCTTTTTTTTATCTGTGTGGAGTATGTAGATCATCTGTGTCTGTATGCAGTGTTTAGATAATCTGTGTCTGTATGGGATGTTTAGATAATCTGTGTCTGTGTGGAGTGTTTAGATAATCTGTGTCTGTATGGGGTGTTTAGATAATCTGTGTCTGTATGGAGTGTTTAGATAATCTGTGTCTGTGTGGAGTGTTTAGATATTCTTTGTCTGTGTGGAGTATGTAGATCATCTTCTTTGTCTGTGAGGAGTATGTAGATCATATTCTTTGTGTGGAGTATGTAGATCATATACTTTGCCTGTGTTGAGTATGTAGATCATCTTCTTTGTCTGTGAGGAGTATGTAGATCATATTCTTTGTGTGGAGTATGTAGATCATATCCAGATCATATTCTTTGTATGGAGTATGTAGATCATGTCCTTTGCCTGTGTGAAGTATCTTCTTTTTCTGTTTGGAGAGTGTAGATCCTCCACTGGGGGTAGTCCAGGAATAAAGGAGGGTTCCTGTTCCATTGTGTGTTCCATTGTCTGGTCCTTTGTCTTGCAGCCCGTCCAGACAGGACAGCAGGTCAGCCCCATCTTGAAGAGATGTCATCACGTGCTTGACCCCCTGACCCGCGCTGTCCCTGGCTTGATGGAGGGCCTGTACCTCATCGCCAAGGTCAAGTACCTGGCAGGTCATGTGTTTTTGGGTGTGTGGGTGTGTGGTTTTGTTGGTGTGTGTGTTGTGTGTGTGGGTGTGTTGGTTTTGTGTGTGTGTGTGTGGTGGTGGTGTGTAGTTTGTGTGGGTTGGTATTTTTGGTGTGTGGTGTGTGTGTGTGGGGGTTTTTGGTGTGTAGTTTGTGTGTTTTTTTGTGTTGTGTTGTGGGGTGGTGGGGTGTGTGTGTGTGGGTGGTGTTTTGTTTTGGTGTGTGTGGGCACTTCAGCCCTTGTTGGGCTAATGCGTGGGTCATAAGACACCTAAGGGGCGTAGCCGAAACCCTCTTTTTAGATCTCCATCTTAATTATTAATTCATTTAAACCTTCAGTTTAAATACAGCAAGTGTAGTCTCAAAACTTAGCAGTGGGGGGAACTATATGGACATTCTGCTCGCAGTGACCCCCTTTTTGATGAAACAAAAAACCCTGTGTGTGTGTTTTTGGTGTGTGTATGTGTGTGTTGAGTGGTTGTGGGGGTTGTGTGTGTGTGGTTTTGTGTATTTGGGTGTGTATTGTGTTGGGGGTTGCTGTGCGTTGTTGTGGGGTTGTATGTACAGCGGATGTGGAATCTCCCCCAGAGCACCTCAGCACGTCTGGACCAGGACCACCTTCCCACGCTCACATTTTGAGGCGCAGGTACCCCCCCTCAGGGCTTGTGTGGCCCACTCTACTTGCTTGACTCCCCCTCGGGCCTTTGGTCACTCTGCTTTGCTTACTCCCCCCTCAGGGGCTCTTGTGGTCACTCACTTGCTTGACGCCCCCCAGGGCTCGTGTGGTCACTTTTTACTTTCTTGACTGCCCCCCGGGGGCCGTGGGTCATCTACTTTGCTTGACTCCCCCTCAGGGCTCGTGGGGTCACCGCTTTGCTTGACTCCCCCCCCTCAGGGGCTTGTGTGGTCCTCTACTTTGCTTGACTCCCCCCCTCAGGGGCTCTGTGTGGTCACTCTGCTGTGCTATTTCTTTGTTTTCTTTCTCTTCCTTTTGTATTGATCTTGTTTGATCACTCCAGATTTTCGAGGGGTGGACCCCAGTTTAATTCTTTGGGTTTAACGCAGCAACTTTTAAAAGGAAAGGATTATGTTCAGGGTGTCGACGCGCTAAGGCTAAAGGGAAAACACCTATCAAACACCCCCCCTCATAAACACACCCACACAACGTTAACAAATAAAAAATATTTTTATTAAATAAAAACACCTGTCGCTAAATGCACACCCACCATCCCACAAAGACCCCCCCAACATCAACAGTACCCCAAAACACAAAAAATCCAACCAACAAACACAACATACATCAAATCCAAGCTCCCAAACGACCACCCACTGAGATAAACAGGTCCACGCACTTTGAATCACAATAAGGTCACTGAAATTTGTTAGGAGCCAAAAATTTTTCCGCCAAACGCCCCCACAAACCTATCGGTCACAACAAAAGCGTAACAGATGCATGCCATAAATCCCCCCCAATCCAACTAGGCACGCTGAAATTGTGGGACACACGTTTGCTGGGTTAACTGTCACCCTCACCACCCCCGATATGAGGGAAAAACAGGGACAAAACGCGCCGCGACGACGATGCAGAAGACATGAACACGCACGGGGTTAAAGAGGGAAAAAAAAAAAAAAAAAAAAAATATAAAACGGTCGAGGGTTGCTGTAGAAACCACGCAATCACACCCTATAAACCCAGCGACTAACCCAAAAAACAGCCGCCCAAAGATAGGATGCCCAGCCAAGACAGTCTGCACACCACCAACCAGGGCGCCGCCTTCCCAGCCGCCCCCCCCCGGGGCAGGGCGCAACCTGGGTCGCCTGGGTCAGTCCGCCTGGGTCACCGGGGGTCAGCTCGCCTGGTCGCCCCCTCGGGGCCGTAAACCCTCACCCAGACTCTGGTCAACCCCGGCGCTCCCCACCCCCTGAAACGGTGGTATAGCGGAAAACGACACACCTGCATCCCCAAAATCAGGGGGCGATTCACACTAATTTGCGCATTCCAAAACACCGCATTTTCCAAGTCACATTCAACAGAACACACAAACAGCTGCACTCCTGCCAAAAAATTCAACACACCAAGGACGAACCCCTCGACAGAACGTTTTGCATTCTTCTTATTTTGCTGATAAAATATTCCGCCACCCCAAAATGCCCACTGACCAAGGGCCCCAAACCCCCCTTTTCAGAGTCACAAACACAAAAGGACCCAACATGACAACCACAAACCGGTTATAGTGCTCCCACCGCCAAAAGAAACCCCCCAACAAACCCCCGGGCCAACACAGGTGAACAAACAGAAGTCCAACACCATCCGGTCAACATACAACACCACAAAAGATTAGACACCATCTCAAAAAAAGCAAAAACAACAACACCCGTCATACTGACAACGACAATTACACGGCGGGTATAACACAGCCAGCAGCAGCAGAGGTGACCCAATATAAAACACAACATAAATACATCAGGTAACGCCAAGGGGCAGCAAAAACAAAAACGTCGCTACCCCACAGACCCAATAGCCACACCCCAAAACCGAAACAACGTAGTCAAAATCTCAGCACCCAACCTGACGCAGGATCACACTTTGTAATGGTCACACGTATTAAGGAAAAAAAACTAAAACAAAAACCGGGGTACTGCACCAATTTTAAAACCCCACACGGCGATAAGAGAAAACAATATTGACACCCCTGACACTCCCTCTATCAGTCAAAATCCATCAAAAATATTATTATTATTGTTATTAACGTTTTTTTAACTCTACCCACACGAGCCACTTAAAACTACCCCAAAACTGTTTTACAAACGAAATTTCATCGCACTACGTCAAAACTGGCCCAAGACGGCCCCCCCTCCCGGGAACAAAAAATGGCAGAAACCGGGAAACGAGTCAGCGTCGCGCAATAAATTGAGCTGCAACTTTTTGAAAAATTTGGGCCCCCCGGGCTTTTCCCAATCGTTTCCAAATAAAACCGGCCCCATAACCTTAGCCCCGCCTAAAACGTGACAGTACCAGCGCACCGCCACCGCCACAGCCATGATTGGAAAACCATCCACTTTGCCAAAATTATAAACGCGTCATCACCCCCCCCCCCCCCCCCTCCCTTCCTCTACTATCATTTCCCCTCTAACCAAAAACCCCTAATATACCAAAAACGCGACCACAAAAAAATAACCCCCAAACATTTTTCCTTTCAAACAAAACAATTTTAAATATCACTAAGAAAACAGCACTAAAAACTACTAACCCCCCCCCTCCCCACCTGGGACAGTTTCCCAAATAATAAAGAAAGACTGGTTTTGACATAAAACCCGGGGTCTAGAAGGGAGGGGCCAAAACCCACTGCCATAATGGACTACGCCTACAAACATCTATCTTCTTTCCAATTAACCTCTTACGCACACCCAACAAATAAAAAACGACCGGCCCCTATTTAAAAAAAGTCTACAATCCTAGCTCAATAATCAATCACTTCACTTAGAAAACAGCCAAACCTTCCCCCTTCCAACTTTTCCCCGAGAACCTTTGACAAAACAAAACGGGGGGGGCCCCCCAACACAACAACCCCCCCCCTGGACCAATCCCCTTGATTCAAAACCCCCAAAAAAACAAGCCCCACGGGGGGCCAAACCCTCCCAAAACCAACCCCTCTCCGAAAACCCCCAAATGTTTAAAACCCCCCCACCAAAGGACCAACGATTAACCCCTCCCCTGGCAAAACTCCATAATCCAGCCAAAAAACACCCGCAAGCCCCCAGGTTTCCTTTCACCGCTAAACCTGGGGTTTTAAAAACCCCCAAACCCCTTGAAACCCCGGGCCCGGGGAAAAAAAACTTAAAAAAAAAAAAAGACCCCCGGGGTGCCCAGTTTTTTACTTTTTCCCCTTTCTTTTGCCTTTAACAAAAGGTTGGCAAAAACCCCCCCCCAAAGTTCCAAACCCCCATTTTTTCAAAAAAAAAAGGGGGGAAGTCCCCCCCCCCAACTTCCCTCCGGGCTGTGCCCACCCCAAACCCCCAAAATGCTAAAAACCCCCCACCCAGCTCCCGGTCCCCCCCAAAAGGCAAAACCCCCTTCTGGAAAAATTTTTTCCCCCCAGGGAGCCCCCCAAAGGGAAAAAAACGGCTCTCCCCCAACCTTCCCCCCCCTTTGAAAGGGGGTAGCAAAACCCTTTGGCATGAACCTTCTAGGTGGCCTTAAATTTAAAAATTCCTTTAAAAGGGGGGTAGTTTTTTCCGAAAACCCCCCCCCGGGAAAAACCCCCACCCCAAACCCCATATCTTTTGGCCCAAAACTAGCCGCCCTGACGACCTTTCTAAAAAAATCCCCCCACCGGGGCCCTGCACACGGTGGAGTAAAAAACCCCCCTTGGGGCCCTCCAACTCCCCCCCTTTAGGTGGCCCCTTTGCGGGCAAAGGAAGCATTCCAGCCGGGGGAAATGGAAAAAAAAACCCCCAAAAAATTTATGCTCTTTGGGGTCTTGGCCTTTTTTGTCTGAAGTTTGCCCCCACGCCAATTTTTCCCCGCCAACCGGGCCCAAAGAAAACCCTTCCCCCCCCAATCACCAAACGTGGAAAAACACCTCCCCGCAAATGGCCCCGGGGATTTAAGGTGCCCCTTTTCCGAAACCTGGGGGGTGGTTTGGGGAGGTTATTTTGGAAAAAGGGGGGGGAAAAAAGGGGGTTTAGTTCCCCCAAGGGGAGTAACAAGCTCTTGGGGGGGGCCCCCAAAGGGTTTGCCAATACCCCTTGGCCAGTCAATCTTGCTGAAAACCCGTTTCTGCCCAACTTTGCAAACAGGTAATCAATTGGGGCATGGGCTCCAAAACGAACACCACAACCCTGTTCAGTCAGGGTAACCACCAGAAGCAATCTTCCCATCCTTCTTCCCACAAACCACTGAATGCGTAAGGTGACCGGGGGGCTCAAAAACACTATTTCGATACCCCCCCACCCCCCCCGGGATCTTTTCCCTGCAGGCAAGGGGACTTGATACGGTTTGGGACCGCACTGGTACGTCGCGCAATCCACATAAATTTCCTCCAAGGCTACCCTGGCAATCTTAAAAACGCCCAAAACCCCCCTGATCCCTTGACATCCGCACGAACTCGGATCCCTCCCCAAAATGACGACATCCGCGGGTCCCCATGGCTGTTAGCGGAATAAAGGGAATGTCCCCTCCTAGGGGAGCATCGGGTTTTCCTCATCTTCTTCCTCCACCACTCCCCCCGCTTTTCCCTTTCACTGGGGTTGTAACTCTGCAGGCCGCCCCACGAACTTCTTAACGATTGGCAGGAACAATTCTCTTGGCCCCATCGGACCTTGTAGTCCACCTCGCCAACCTACCAGCACAGTAGGGGCCCCGCCAGGCCAGCCCACTTGTTGTGTTTAAAAGGGCCGTAAGCCCAACACTCTAACCCGACGGGGAAAACACGCTCCTCGCCCGGGAATCAAAGTGCCGCTTGTACACCACGCACAGGGGCGACGTGTTCCTGTCCCAAAGTACAGTCCAGCAATCTTGTTCCTGAGGCCCCCACATACCAATGGGTCTTTAGCTCAGCCTCCCAGGGGGGCCCCCACGACTCCCTTTATACTGCATAGGTCCCCCCCCACTGCTCGCCCATATAATAATCAAGGGGGAAAACCCGTGCGGCCTCGGTATTCCCGTAGGCAAAAAGCACGCGGAAGCCACCGATCCCACCCCCAGGGCCGTCCCCGACCAAAACGGCGCATCACCTCTTAAGGGGCCCATTAAACCCTTTTGACAAGGGCCATTGCACTGAGCATGGTACGCGTGTATTTAAACCCTTTTTTGGGTACACGGGACCTTCCTTCATCACCTGCCCAGTGAACTGAGCCCGATCCAAGCACCTGCTTGGGGAACCAGTTCGTACCACAGGTGAACGCCGCCCCGGGCCACCCCCTGCTGTGATGTATCTTAAAGGGGTCGCTTCCGGGGACAGTGGTGTAGTCCCCCCCCGACAATATAACCGAGACCTCGTCCAACACGGCGTCAACGGTCCATCGATCAGCCAAATTTGGTAAAGGGTTTCCCGCTCCAAGGCATCTTGACCAAGGGAAACCCTGAACCCGACCTTTTCGATGGTGCGCTGACACGCGGGCATGACGGGAAAATCTCACGATGTCGGGGCAGATTCCCCGGCCAAAAAAGTGAGGCAGAATCCTGGCTTGGTCTTTTTGGTTCCCAAATCCCTGACAGGGAACCTCGTGGGCCCAAACCACATGTGGGCCGATCTTTCCGACGCACACCAAATGCACCCTTTCCCGGTTCCCTCAAAACCCCCTGACACATCCCCCTTTCTAAGGGAACTGACTTTTTCCCCTCCTCACCGGGCCTCATCTTATCCTCGACCCTTCCTTTCCACCAAGGTGGGGGGCTTCTCTTTGTCCCTTTATCAACTCATCTGAAGAAGCGATCAACAACTGACCCCAGGGACAATGGGGTTTCTGGGGGTTCCTTGTCCTTCCGGGGCCCGAGCTCCGCTTACAACCGCGAGGGGGTCCGGGACGCAAGACGGGAAAATCGTTTTAAAAAGGGGCTCCACCTTCCGCTGGTAAAATTTTCCCTGAGGACCTCTTTTGACTGGGCGCTCCATGACGAGGGCGCGAAAAAAACCCCTTGACAAACGCGAGACATGTCAACCAGCCCACTTTAAACAACCTGACACGGACTCGGCCCGCGTGACAACGGTATCTCCTTGTCGATCAGGATTACCCAAAAAGAAGCCACCACGAATAACCCGCCCCGTTCCCTAATCCCTTACCCTTGTCCTTTACCGAATCTCCACCCAGGGGAAAAGGCTTCTTGGCACATGACCACACAGCAAAAGGGGGGAAAACTTCAACACATCTTAAGGGACCCCACCATTAATTTTCCCCTACCGGGTTTCCCTGGGGACTCCCTAACATGTGGGCCCGTCTCCCCCAAAAGGAAACACTTTACGTATTTTTTCAAGGGGGGGTTTAGGGGGAGCGGGTTGGGGGGCGCTGCTCCCGGAGCTACCCCACTGAGCTCTGACTCCTTGGGGGAAGCGCCGTAACTCCTCCCTCCTTTTTGCGTCGCGCCCAACCCGGCCCCTGCCCCACGTAGCCTCCCAGCCACCTCTGTCGCTGTTGCCCGGGGGAACGCGACGCACCTCAGTGGCAAATCGGGGTCAAGATCCATACTCGCTCCTGTAGGGAAAAATCCCCGAGATCGGTCGCCGACTTTCGGAACCTTTCCCGCTGCCCAACACCACAAATCCAGGCAGGCGACCATCCGCCCACGCTCAAAGTTCGTCCTGCTCCTTTTTCTCGCCCGGAAACTTTCCTGTTGCCCCTGCATCCCCGGAAAAACTTAAGCAAAGCCGCCTTGACCTGGGCCCTAGTCATGAATCCGCGGGCGAGTCTCACCTGCCTCCCTCCCTTGCCCCCCCAAGAGCGCCACCAACCCATCGACCACGACTTCTCCTCCCCCGCACAAACAGCCACCTCTCGAAAAGGGACAGATAGCGTCACATCCCCCATCCCGCAAAGGTCAAGAGAACACGGGGGTATCCGCTTGGCTTCCCTTTCCCTTGATCTCTTCCCCCCTTCTACTTCGCCCCAGTGCCTGAGCTTTCCCCCTTGAGAACCCCCCTCGTGCTCCCTCCGCCGCTGCCTTTTCCCCCCTCACGCTTGAAAACAAAACCCCCTCGCGCATGAGCCGCAACTTTTCCTCCTTGGCCCCGCGCTTAAAACCCCAAATCTTCCCCTTCGACCCCTTCCTCTTCCCCCTGCGCGCTCCTTTAGACGTACCACTTCCCTTTCCTCCTCTCCTTTCCTGCCTCCCGCTTTAACGAGCTCTCTTCCCTTGCCTCCTGCCTCTTTCCTGCCCGGGGCCCCCCGCCAGGCTCGGGCCCCAAATCCGCCAACTCCCACCCGTAACCCCCGCTTTTACCTAAACCACATACTTGCCGGCCCAAAGGGGTCCGTTTGCCTGCCCAAAAAACCCCTCACCAACTTACCCGCACCCCCCTTAACTGCCGAACGTTCCACAGGGGTAAGACTTTCCCGACGCAGCTTACGGGCATCGGGTGTGCACATACGAACTGACATCCTACTCCAAACCCCCGACTGAAAAACGCACGATTACCACGGAGCCCAAAAACCATGGGGGATACCCGGAAGAAAGTTAATAACCCCCAACCATTACTTTTCCCAAAATGTAAGAACCCCTGGGGTCAAACCCAACCCCAAAGTACGGGAAATGAGCCCCAGCTACTAACCCTTTTCACCCCCAAAGGTGTGGACACCCGGGGTAACAGACAAGCTACCAAGCACAAACACAATTCCCAAACTTAGCAAACCTAGGCAAAACATCAACAAAGCATAGTCATCACATCAAAATCAACAACACAAAGCAATAGCTCACAACCAAAATTATACCGGATCATTTTCAAACAACTCTACCCCGATCAAATTTCTTGACATGGCCAATATTTCAACCACAAATCACACGGAGGGTCCCACAACCAACCACACGCACAACCTAATACCAAAACTTCCACTTTATTACACACACAAACCCTATGACAAAACAACATTACAAACACACACTTTCCCCACCTAACAAGGCAAATTTGCAGGTCTTACCGCCGATGCCATTGTCTATGCCTCCACCCCTTTCTAGGCAGCACCCTCCAACCCCCCCTAACTACAAAACAATACTAAAGACACAAGACGGGCAAGGAACTGGGTTTTGCTGCAGCCACTCACATTTTTAAAAAGCCCCCCCCTAACCAAGGGGCGCACCCAACCAACCACCCCTAAATACCCCCCACCCCCTACTCTACCTAACCCAACAAAAGTTACCCCGCATCCCACCAAATTGTCAACCCCCTAAGGTCAAGGGAAAAAAACCCTTCTAACCCCCCCTCTCATACACACCCCCACAACGTTTCAAAAAAACAATATATTATCAAACAACACGCGGCGCTCATGCACACACACCATCCTGCCGAAAGACCCCCCCAACATCAAAATCGCCCAAAACAAAATATCCAACCCAAAAAACCAAGCATACATCAAAACCAAACTACCAAGCGACCACCCACGAACAACAGGTCGCACGCACTTTGAATCACAATAATGGCACGAAATTGTTTGGGGGCACAAAAACTTCCGCCAAAACCCACCCCCCCAAAAACCCATACGAGTCAACAACTTAAAGTCTAACAGATCATGCCATGAAATCCCCACAATCTCAGACTGGCACGCTTAACTTGTGGACCACATTTTGGGCCGGGAAAAACTGTCACCTCTCACCACCCCCCCATGATACGGGGTAACACGACAAAACGACGCCGACCCACGACGAGCAGAAGACAGAACACGACTGGGTTAAAAGGGGGAAAAAAAAAAAAAAAAAAATAATATTATAACGGTCGAGGTTACTGTAAAACCACCAATCCAGCCTAGACCCCCTACTAACGCCCTGGAAAAAAAGCCCCCCAAAGAAGGATCACAGCCAAGACGAGTCGCACCCCCCAACCATGGGCGCGCGCCTTCCCACACGCCCACACCGGCAGGGGGCAAGCCTGGGGCGGCCCGGGTCAGCTCCCCTGGGCAGCCTGGGTCAGCTCCGCCGGTCCCACCCCCAGGCCACACCTCCCCAGACTCTGGTCAACCCCGGGCCTGCCCCTCCCCACGGAAACGGGGGTACAGCGGGAAAAAAACCACCTGCATCTCCAAAACAGTGGGGGATTCACACTACATTGGGGGCATTCCTAAAACCGTCATTTGTCACAAGTCACATTCAACAGAACACACTAATACAGCTGCACTCCGCCCGACAATTACTAACACACCAAGGACGAAACCCCCCAAACATGTTCATTCATTCCTTACTGGGGACAAAATTCCGCCACCCCATAATGTCACGCCTAACGGCCAAACACCATTCAAGCACAAAAACAAAAAGGGATCCAACAAGACAACCAAACCGGTTAAGTGCCCTCATCCCAAAAGAAACCCCCCAACTTTCCCCTGCCAACACAGGTGTTAAAGCAAAAAAAAGCTCAAGCACCAACACGGTCAACAAACAACACCACTATAAGATTTAGACACCAGTCTCAAAACAAACAATGAAAACTGACACCCTCATACTGACATACTGACAATTACACTGCATGGGGTATAACACTAGCCACAGCAGCAAGGAACCCAAAAAAAACACAAATCAAAAACATCAGGGAACGCCAACGGGGGCAACAACAATAACATCACTACCCCACAAAACCCCAAACCACACCAACCAAAACCAAACAACGAGTCAAAACTCAGCATCCCAACCCACGCAGGAGTCACACTTTTTAATGGCACACGTATTTAAAGGGAAAAAAAACTAGAAACACACCGGAGCTGCACCAAAATTAAAAACCCCCAGCGCATAAGAGAAAACAAATTTTGACACCCCGACACTCCCCCTTATCAGACTACAATCCAAATAAAAATTTTTTATTGTTTTTAACGTTCTTAACATCAGCCGACACACAGAGCCACTTAAAACAACCCCACTGTTTTCAAAACGAAATCTTCACGCACGTAAAATGCATCAAAGGGCCCCAAGACGGGCCCCGCCACCGAACACAAAATGGGCAGGCACCGAAAGAGTCACGCTGCGCAATGAATTGAAGCTGCAACTTTTAAAAAAAGTTGGGGCCACCCGGCATTTCCCAACGTTTCCCCAAAAAAAAACCCCTGGCCCCTAACCTTAGCCCCGCTCTACATAACAGTGACATACCCGCGCTACCGCCACCGCCAAGCCATATTGGGGAACCATGCCACTTTGCCAAAATTTTCAACGCCTCATCACCCCCCCCCCCCCCCCCCCCCTTCCTCCAATATCACTTCCCCTCTAACCTTACCCAAACCAAAACGCACCAAAAAAAAAATAATAAACCCCCCAACGTTCTCCTTTCAAACAAAACAATTTTAAATATCACTATAGCAAAAGCACTAATAACTACTAACCCCCCCCCCTCCCCCCCCTAGGGCAATTTTCCAAAAATAAAAGAAAGACGGATTTACTCAACCGGGTCATAGATAGGGGGGCCTACCCCCTGCCATAATGGACTACCCACAAACATCTATCTTCTTCACAATAACCTCTTTCCACACAACTATTAACAAACCCCCCGGGGCCCTTTTCAAAAATCACAACTCTACTCAATAATCAAACACTTCACTTTGAAAACACCCAAAACCCTTCCAACTTTCCCCAAACCTTTGGGCAAAAAAAACAACTAGGGGGCCCCACACTGACTACAAAACCCCACACAACTTTTCGTGGGGTCACCCAAAAAAACACCTTGATCTAAAAAGTGACCCCCTTCTCAAAGAACAAAGACCCACTTGGGGGGCCAGGAACAGCCTCCCAAAAGCCCACCCTTCAGGGCCAAAGACCAATGCCAAAGTCCGCTTGACACCCCAGCCAGAGACCGAACTGAACTTAAAGCGCCCTGCGCTCCTGCAGGTAGAATGCGGACACTCACTCAACATGAACTCACGTGCACAAGACAACACACACTGCACGGGACGAAACAAGACGCACAGGTTCTGGGTTTGACACTCGCTCAACCCTGGGCGTTTAACACACGGAAATTCTGCCTTAGCAACCACCAGGGCGTCCGTGAAACGCTAAACTAATAAACTATAAAAGATTCCCGGGTGTGTCACGTTCTCCCTCCTTCCACCACCTCTTTCTCTATCTTTGATGCCATGTCATACAAAACCGGGCTCTGGGTCATGACAAGGGTTTTGAGGTCTGATTGTTGAATGTATGGATTAATGTCAGGATTCTGTGGTCTGATTGTTAAATGGATGGATTGATGGACAGGATTCTGTGGTCTGATTGTTAAATGAATTGATGGACAGGATTCTGTGATCTGATTGTTAAATGGATTGATGGACAGGATTCTGTGGTCTGATTGTTAAACGAATTGATGAACAGAATTCTGTGGTCTGATTGTTAAATAAATTGATGGACAGGATTCTGTGATCTGATTGTTAAATGGATTGATGGACAGAATTCTGTGGTCTGATTGTTAAATAAATTGATGGACAGGATTCTGTGATCTGATTGTTAAATGAATGATTTGACGGACAGGATTCTGTGGTCTGATTGTTAAATGGATGGATTGATGGTCAGGATTCTGTGGTCTGATTGTTAAATGAATTGATGATCAGGATTCTGTGGTCTGATTGTTAAACGAATTGATGGACAGGATTCTGTGATCTGATTGTTAAATGGATGAATTGATGATCAGGATTCTGTGGTCTGATTGTTAAACGAATTGATGGACAGGATTCTGTGATCTGATTGTTAAACGAATTGATGGACAGGATTCTGTGGTCTGATTGTTAAATGGATGAATTGATGATCAGGATTCTGTGGTCTGATTGTTAAACGAATGATGGACAGAATTCTGTGATCTGATTGTTAAACGAATTGATGGACAGGATTCTGTGATCTGATTGTTAAACGAATTGATGGACAGGATTCTGTGATCTGATTGTTAAATGGATGAATTGATGGACAGGATACGTTTTGGTCTGAATGTTAAATGGATGAATTGATGGGCAGGATTCTGTGGTCTGATTGTTAAATGGATGGATTGATGGACAGAATTCTGCTGTCTGATTGATTACTTTACCCCTCTGGCTGATTGACGGATTGATTGTCTGATTGATGAACTGCCTGTCCCCAGATTCACCTGCACCAGAACAGCTTCAAGCTGGCCAACAGTCTCTGGAAGTGGGCCTCAGCTACAACTTTGAGGTAGGTACCCTGGGCGAACAGGGACGGGTACAGGCAGAAGCTTCACAGTTTACGTTTTTTTCCCCCCTGCCCCTCAAAACTCTTTGAGGAGATTTTTGTCCCATCCCTCAAAACTCTTTGAGGAGATTTTTTGTCCCATCCCACAAAACTCTGTGGAGATTTTTTGTCCAATCCTTCAGAACACTGTGAGGAGATTGATATTGTTTTGGTCTGTGTGCAGTCTGGTGTGACTGGAAATTAGTCATGAAAAAAAAGAAGAAAATGATATATTAAAGCATGTCAGTTTTCTCACAGAGATACAGACACTGAGGACGTGTATAGTGAATGTGTGTAATGTTGTGTGTTGGTGGTGTTCATAACTGTCTGTTGTGGTCACTGCCCTTGTCATGAAATGTATGTGTTGTTTTGTGTTGGCGGTGTTCATAACTGTCTGTTGTGGTCACTACCCTTGTCAGGAAATGTATGTGTTGTTGTGTGTTGGCTGTGTTCATAACTGTCTGTTGTGGTCACTACCCTTGTCAGGAAATGTATGTGTTGTTGTGTGTTGGCCGTGTTCATAACTGTCTGTTGTGGTCACTACCCTTGTCAGGAAATGTATGTGTTGTTGTGTGTTGGCCGTGTTCATAACTGTCTGTTGTGGTCACTACCCTTGTCATGAAATGTATGTGTTGTTGTGTGTTGGCCGTGTTCATAACTGTCTGTTGTGGTCACTACCCTTGTCATGAAATGTATGTGTTGTTTTGTGTTGGCGGTGTTCATAACTGTCTGTTGTGGTCACTACCCTTGTCAGGAAATGTATGTGTTGTTGTGTGTTGGCCGTGTTCATAACTGTCTGTTGTGGTCACTACCCTTGTCAGGAAATTTATGTGTTGTTGTGTGTTGGCCGTGTTCATAACTGTCTGTTGTGGTCACTGCCCCTTGCTGGGAAATGAACAATCCATCCATAATGGCGAAGCAGACTAGTCATGTAACCCACTGCCACTCAAGTTTGAAGCAACGGCATGTGCACCTACCTGTACAGTCACTACGGCTTTCTGAACAAATGGTGTCCCCAAACAGAACACCTGTCTGTGGAGTGTGTGTAGATGGTGTCCCCAAACAGAACACTGTAAGTGGGTGTGTGTAGATGGTGTCCCAAAGAGAACACCTGTGAGTGGAGTGTGTGTAGATGGTGTCCCCAAAGAGAACACCTGTCAGTGGAGTGTGTGTAGATGGTGTCCCCAAACAGAACACCTGTCTGTGGAGTGTGTGTAGATGGTGTCCCAAAGAGAACACCTGTCAGTGGAGTGTGTGTAGATGGTGTCCCCAAACAGAACACCTGTCAGTGTGGTGTGTGTAGATGGTGTCCCAAAGAGAACACCTGTGAGTGGAGTGTGTGTAGATGGTGTCCCCAAAGAGAACACCTGTGAGTGGAGTGTGTGTAGATGGTGTCCCCAAAGAGAACACCTGTGAGTGGAGTGTGTGTAGATGGTGTCCCCAAAGAGAACACCTGTGAGTGGAGTGTGTGTAGATGGTGTCCCCAAAGAGAACACCTGTGAGTGGAGTGTGTGTAGATGGTGCCCTCAAAGAGAACACCTGTGAGTGGAGTGTGTGTAGATGGTGTCCCCAAAGAGAACACCTGTAAGTGGAGTGTGTGTAGATGGTGTCCCCAAAGAGAACACCTGTGAGTGGAGTGTGTGTAGATGGTGTCCCCAAAGAGAACACCTGTGAGTGGGGTGTGTGTAGATGGTGTCCCCAAAGAGAACACCTGTGAGTGGAGTGTGTGTAGATGGTGTCCCCAAAGAGAACACCTGTAAGTGCAGTGTGTGTAGATGGTGTCCCCAAAGAGAACACCTGTGAGTGGAGTGTGTGTAGATGGTGTCCCCAAAGAGAACACCTGTGAGTGGAGTGTGTGTAGATGGTGTCCCCAAAGAGAACACCTGTGAGTGGAGTGTGTGTAGATGGTGTCCTCAAAGAGAACACCTGTGAGTGGAGTGTGTGTAGATGGTGTCCCCAAAGAGAACACCTGTGAGTGGAGTGTGTGTAGATGGTGTCCCCAAAGAGAACACCTGTAAGTGGAGTGTGTGTAGATGGTGTCCCCAAAGAGAACACCTGTCAGTGGAGTGTGTCCAAAGAGAACATCTGTAATCTGGTATTCTGGGTCAAAGACTGCACTCAGAACCTCTCAGTAAAGAGAACAATGATGATAATGATGACAGCTACGGTGATTGAATGTAACATTGATACTTACAATGATGATGTTGACAGTAGGTTAATGATGACAGTGATGATAATGATAATGCTAATGATGATAATGTTGATACTGACAATGATGGTGCTGGTGATGGTGGTGTAGGTTAGTGATGACAATGATAATGCTGATGCTGATGACGACAATGATGGTGGTGGAGGTGGTTAGTGATGATAGTGAGACAGTGATAATGCTGATGCTGATGATGACAATGATGGTGGGGGTGGTGGTATGGTTAGTGATGATGCTGATGATGACAGTGATGGTGGGGGGTGTAGGTGCGTGATGACAGTGATAATGCTGATGATGACAATGATGGTGGGGGGTGTAGGTGCGTGATGACAGTGATAATGCTGATGATGACAATGATGGTGGAGGGCTGTAGGTGCGTGATGACAGTGATAATGCTGATGATGACAATGATCGGGGGGGGGGGGGGGGGTGTAGGTGCGTGATGACAGTGATGATGATGATGACAATGATGGTGGGGGTGTAGGTGCATGATGACAGTGATGATGCTGATGATGACAATGATGGTGGGGGGGTGTAGGTGCGTGATGACAGTGATAATGCTGATGATGACAATGATGGTGGGGGGTGTAGGTGCGTGATGACAGTGATAATGCTGATGATGACAATGATGGTGGGGGTGTAGGTGCATGATGACAGTGATGATGCTGATGATGACAATGATGGTGGGGGGTGTAGGTGCGTGATGACAGTGATAATGCTGATGATGACAATGATCGGGGGGGGGGGGGGGTGTAGGTGCGTGATGACAGTGATGATGATGATGCTGATGATGACAATGATGGTGGGGGTGTAGGTGCATGATGACAGTGATAATGCTGATGATGACAATGATGGTGGGGGGTGTAGGTGCGTGATGACAGTGATGATGCTGATGATGACAATGATGGTGGGGGTGTAGGTGCGTGATGACAGTGATGATGCTGATGATGACAATGATGGTGGGGGGGTGTAGGTGCGTGATGACAGTGATGATGCTGATGATGACAATGATGGTGGGGGGGTGTAGGTGCGTGATGACAGTGATAATGCTGATGATGACAATGATGGTGGGGGTGTAGGTGCGTGATGACAGTGATGATGCTGATGATGACAATGATGGTGGGGGTGTAGGTGCGTGATGACAGTGATGATGCTGATGATGACAATGATGGTGGGGGTGTAGGTGCGTGATGACAGTGATGATGCTGATGATGACAATGATGGTGGGGGTGTAGGTGCGTGATGACAGTGATGATGCTGATGATGACAATGATGGTGGGGGGTGTAGGTGCGTGATGACAGTGATGATGCTGATGATGACAATGATGGTGGGGGGTGTAGGTGCGTGATGACAGTGATGATGCTGATGATGACAATGATGGTGGGGGTGTAGGTGCGTGATGACAGTGATGATGCTGATGACAATGATGGTGGGGGTGTAGGTGCATGATGACAGTGATGATGCTGATGATGACAATGATGGTGGGGGTGTAGGTGCATGATGACAGTGATGATGCTGATGATGACAATGATGGTGGGGGGTGTAGGTGCGTGATGACAGTGATGATGCTGATGATGACAATGATGGTGGGGGTGTAGGTGCGTGATGACAGTGCATGGATGAGAACAGCTCCGCCGTTCCGCCGTCTTTAAAAAAAATCTCCGCCGTTCGAAAAAATCTCCGCTGAAAAAAAAAAAAAAAGCTATCGCGATTTTTTTTGCTCCCAATCTCGGAGAGACGCCTCCGGCGAGATTCCCAAATGGGCTGGTTTTTACTCGGTTGACTCGGCCAACCACTGCACATCGGCTTGCAGCGCCGATCGACCGAGTGTCATTTGTGAGTCATGGCGTCGAACGAAATCGCAAAAAAAAGGAAAAAATATCCCAACCGTTGGAAAGAAAACTGGCTCGAGGAAGAGGTGTGTGGGAGTAGAGTTGGAGATAGCATATGCAAAAGCAGTGAAGAGCAGGCGTTATGTGTTGCTTGCAACAAGAAAATCAGCTTCGGAAGTCGTGGCTTCATTACGATTGCTGGCCACATAAAACGCCCGGTTCACAGGCAGCGTGTCGCTGCATTGAAGAACAGTTCAGCTTTGGAAGGTAAGCTGTTGGTGATTTTGCTCTCATCTTTGTTATATTTTATCATTCAGTTGCAATGGTCAAACTATCTCAGTTAGCTGAAACATTCGTCTTTTGACTTTCAGTTGTGAAACAAAACCTAGACGTCTAGTTACTAATAATAGAACCAGGGCCAAGGGCAGGTAATTTTCGGAAAAACCCATTTCTTGTGTAAATCGACGAGAGACAAACGCAGAGATAAGATAATGTTGCTTATAGCCCAGCCGACCGCAAAGGGCCACATCAGGGCTGTCACCACGTTAAAACAAACTCAGAGAGCCCTGTATTAAATCCATTTGCATGTTTGACAACAACAAAAAACAACAACAACAACAACAAAAAACTCTGAGAATTTGAGGTTTGAATTGAAGGCTTTTCCATTCATTCATTCTACAAGTATTTTACACTTTTATTTCTTAGGATTTATGTCTCCCCGTCATATGCTGATTTACTACATCTAGGGGCTCTCTTTTAAGCTTTGATGTCTTGATTTTCATTGTCTTTTAGTTTTGTTTTCTACACTTAGTCACATAGTGCGAGTTCAGTTACACTTAAAGTACACGCATATCGTACTGCAACTTCATTTGGTGGGCTAATTGTGGATATTACATCTCAACATTGGATATTTTTATGCTGCTATTACTGCTTTAAAAGGGAAAGGGCCATCCCGTTGTGCTCTAAACTCATGTTACACACAGTATATAGGCAAATTGTAATGTTTTTTCCCCATAAATTTAGCTGGGTTAAGATTGATCTTGGCTGTGAAATTGATGTTTGTATCCAATTCCTCTTTGGTTTGGCTGGCCTTCAATTTCATGCAAGAGTCCACGCATACATGCATGCGCGCTCTCTCACACACACATATTCACATAGTTCAAACACACACTTGTATATGCACAGCACCAAGTGTGCATACGCATAGGTGTCATACACACACAAATGTGCATGTGCACCCCCACACACACACTGATAGTTGGAATACACACTTTTATATGCACCTAACACAATCACCCAGTGTGCACACATACATGTGTGTGTTTATTCTGTGTGTGGTGTGTTTGAGAGAGGGTGTGAGAACTGTAATAAAGAAGTATCGAAAGACAAATGCCAGCATAGAGTGTGATATTCTACCAAGGACACACTGAAGCAGAAAAGAAAAAAGGCCTACTTCTACTACTACTAGCAGGTAAGGCCAAATTGTTTTTGTATTTATGTGCCTTTTGTGAAAAACTGAAATAAAGTTTAGTTTTAATAGTAATGCCTTGTGTGAAATGTGATTTTAATAACAGAATGTAGATAAATTTAGTTCAATTTAGATAAGGGCTAGAAACATATTTTGATGGTTTTAAATGTGGATTTTTCTTGTTTATATATTAAAAATGCTTCAGCTTCAGGGGGCGCTGCCCCCTGACCCCCAACAGAAAAATCTCCTCTGCTTTTTTAAAATCTGTTCTCATCCCTGATAGTGATGATGATGATGCTGATGATGACAATGATGGTGGGGGTGTAGGTGCGTGATGACAGTGATGATGCTGATGATGACAATGATGGTGGGGGTGTAGGTGCGTGATGACAGTGATAATGCTGATGATGACAATGATGGTGGGGGTGTAGGTGCGTGATGACAGTGATGATGCTGATGATGACAATGATGGTGGGGGTGTAGGTGCGTGATGACAGTGATGATGCTGATGATGACAATGATGGTGGGGGTGTAGGTGCATGATGACAGTGATGATGCTGATGATGACAATGATGGTGGGGGTGTAGGTGCGTGATGACAGTGATGATGCTGATGATGACAATGATGGTGGGGGGTGTAGGTGCGTGATGACAGTGATAATGCTGATGATGACAATGATGGTGGGGGATGTAGGTGCATGATGACAGTGATGATGCTGATGATGACAATGATGGTGGGGGGTGTAGGTGCATGATGACAGTGATGATGCTGATGATGACAATGATGGTGGGGGGTGTAGGTGCGTGACCACCCTCTGTACCACCTGATCCGAGCCAGGATTCTGAAGAAGCAGGGAGACACGGCTGAAGCGGCGACCACTCTGAAAATGGCCATGGCTCTGCCAGGGGTCAAGTCTAGCTCCAGTCAGTGTGAGTGTGTGTGTGTGTGTGTGTGTGTGTGTGTGCGTGTGTGTGTGTGTGAGCGCGCGTGCATGTGTGTAATGTGTGAGTGTGTTTGTGTGTGCGCGTGTGTGTAATGTCTGTGTCTGTGTATGCATATGTGTGTTTGCATATGCGTGTGTGTGTGTATGTGCGCGCGTGTGGTTTGTGTGTGTGTGCGTGTGTGTGTGTGTGTGTGTGTGTGTGTGTGTGTGTGTGTGTGTGTATGTGTGTGTGCGGACAGAGAGAGGTAAAGGGTGATGAGAGGGGGTATTGTGTGAGTGTATACATATGTACACATTTATTTTAGGTACAAAAAAAAAGGATTCTTGTCAGTATATTACATATGTGTGGTTATGCAGAGGCTGTGTGTGCGTATGTTTCAAACTCTTTCATGTGTGTGTGTGTGTGTGTGTGTTTGTGTCATGCATGGCCCCACAGCTGATAAACTGTGAACACTTCAGTGTACGTTGAACCCCCGCGTCCTGTCTTCATATGTGTGTATCATGCATGGCCCCACAGCTGATAACCTGTGAAACACTTCAGTGTACAATGAGCCCCACGTCCTGTCTTCATATGTGTGTGTTATGCATGGCCGCACAGCTGATAACCTGTGAACACTTCAGTGTACAATGAGCCCCCCGTCCTGTCTTCATATGTGTGTGTGTCATGCGTGGCCGCACAGCTGATAACCTGTGAACACTTCAGTGTACAATGAGCCCCCCGTCCTGTCTTCATATGTGTGTGTCATGCATGGCCGCACAGCTGATAACCTGTGAACACTTCAGTGTACAATGAGCCCCCCGTCCTGTCTTCATATGTGTATGTGTCATGCGTGGCCGCACAGCTGATAACCTGGTGAACACTTCAGTGTACAATGAGCCCCTGTCCTGTCTTCATATGTGTGTGTGTCATGCGTGGCCGCACAGCTGATAACCTGTGAACACTTCAGTGTACAATGAGCCCCCGTCCTGTCTTCATATGTGTGTGTGTCATGCGTGGCCGCACAGCTGATAACCTGTGAACACTTCAGTGTACAATGAGCCCCCGTCCTGTCTTCATATGTGTGTGTGTCATGCGTGGCCGTACAGCTGATAACCTGTGAACACTTCAGTGTACAATGAGCCCCCTTCCTGTCTCTGTCCTCAGCCAAGAAAGGTGGCAAGGTGCAGGAGATTTCTGTCAATGACCGGGTGTCCGTTTTCCTGGAGCTGGCCGAGGCACACCGCCTGCTGGACGAACAGGTGAGTTGTGTCCCTTGGAATGTGCCACAGTGAGTCTGTCGATCAGGTGAGTTGTGTCCCTTGGAACATGCTGCAGTCTGTTGTCTGTCTTTAGATCAGGTGAGTTGTGTCCCTTGAAACATGCTGCAAGTTGTCTTTAGATCAGGTGAGTTGTGTCCCTTGGAGCATGCTGCAGTCTGCTGTCTGTATTTAGATCAGGTGAGTTGTGTTCCTTGGAACATGCTGCAAGTTGTGTCTTTTGAACAGGTGAGTTGTGTCCCTTGGAACATGCTGCAAGTTGTGTCTTTCGATCAGGTGAGTTGTGTTCCTTGGAACATGCTGCAAGTTGTGTCTTTAGATCAGGTGAGTTGTGTCCCTTGGAACATGCTGCAAGTTGTGTCTTTAGATCAGGTGAGTTGTGTCCCTTGGAACATGCTGCAAGTTGTGTCTTTAGATCAGGTGAGTTGTGTCCCTTGGAACATGCTGCAAGTTGTGTCTTTTGATCAGGTGAGTTGTGTCCCTTGGAACATGCTGCAAGTTGTGTCTTTCGATCAGGTGAGTTGTGTCCCTTGGAACATGCTGCAAGTTGTGTCTTTAGATCAGGTGAGTTGTGTCCCTTGGAACATGCTGCAAGTTGTGTCTTTAGATCAGGTGAGTTGTGTCCTTGGAACACGCTGCAAGTTGTGTCTTTCGATCAGGTGAGTTGTGTCCCTTGGAACATGCTGCAAGTTGTCTTTCGATCAGGTGAGTTGTGTCCCTTGGAACATGCTGCAAGTTGTGTCTTTAGATCAGGTGAGTTGTGTCCCTTGGAACATGCTGCAAGTTGTGTCTTTCGATCAGGTGAGTTGTGTCCCTTGAAACATGCTGCATTGTCTTTAGATCAGGTGAGTTGTGTCCCTTGGAACAGGCTGCAGTCTGTCTTTAGATCAGGTGAGTTGTGTCCCTTGAAACATGCTGCGTCTGTCTTTCGATCAGGTGAGTTGTGTCCCTTGGAGCATGCTGCAGTTTCTAAGATTTTGTGAGCCATGTCATTGAGAACATGCTGCAGTGTCTGTCTGCGTTCATGTGAGTGATGTCACTAGAGGACTGAAGTGTTACAGCAACATTGGGAAGTCAATAAAGATTAAGAAGAAAACAAAAATCAGAATAAAATATCAGGTTGCTGCTGACAGAGGTAAATTTGATGGACAACATTTTGTGACACAGGTAAATTTGATGGACAGCAACTTTTGTGACACAGGTAAATTTGATGGACAGCAACATTTTATGACACAGGTAAATTTTATGGACAGCAACATTTTGTAGCACTGAAATGGGTCGCTCAGGGTCACTGCCATTCAACCACTCACATTGCTGGCAATGTCAGTCCCCAACAATGTTAGCAATGAATACATTTATTTCTACATGAAAAATACTCCTTTAACATCTTTGTTAGTCATTTTTCAGTTATTTTCTGAGTCAAGCTGCTCCTGTTAAACCCATGCCGGTGCTGCTGTCTCTGCTCAGGCAAACTCCAGCATTGGCAATCACCAGTCTTTCGTTTTCCAAAAATAGCTCTTTCAGATTAATTTTTGCTGGAAATGCGGGATCATTTCCTGTGGAAACGTTGCTGAATCATCGCTGATTCCAGTGATGCTATCCACAAAAGTGTGTGACCAACGCACAACTTGTGCTTCTCATTTGAACAACAATATCCATGTGTTACACACACATGTTTTTTCCCCAAAGACAGGGAGGATTACTTACCAGCACATTTTCCGATGCCCAGTGTAAGCTACACACTGGCACGTTCCCGATTGATAAGGCCGTGTAGGCAAAGGAATCAGCCGCAGAAAACAGGAGAATAACTAAATGCGGCTTCCTCTCCCAGCATGAGGCCGCCAAGGTGATGCAGGACGCCATCAACGAGTTCCAAAACACGCCGGAAGAAGTGCGCATTGCCATTGCCAACTCCGAGCTGTCCCTGGCGCGCGGTGACGTGGAGATGGCTCTGGGCATGCTGAGGAACATCACCCCCAACCAGCCCTACTTCGTGGAGGCCAGGGAGAAGATGGCCGACATCTACCTTCATCATCGCAAAGATAAACGCCTCTACGCCAGCTGCTACAGGTAGGGTGGAGGGTGTGTGTGTTGGGGATAGGGATGGAGGGGAGAGTGGGAGGGGAGTGTGTGTGTAGTGTATGTGTGTGTGTGTGTGTATATGTGTATATGTTGTGTGTATGTGATGGAGAGAGAAAAAGCGTGTGTGTGTGTGTGTATCTGTGCCTGTGTAGTGCAGACAGACCTCCTTGTAATTGTGGGTGTTACAGAAATATGTTTGGATTGCAGGTGTTGTTGTTGTTGTGATAGTTGATGTTGTAACTGTGGCTGTGATTGTTGTGATCGTGGCTTTTATAGGGACATATTGTGATTGCTGTGATTGTCTCACGAGGACATGTGATTGTTGTGACTGTGTTACAGGGACATGTTGTGACTGTGTTACAGGGACATGTGATTGTGTCACAGGGACATGTTGGGATTGTCTCACAGGGACATGTTGTGATTGTCTCATAGGGACATGTTGTGATTGTCTCACAGGGACATGTTGTGATTGTGTTACAGGGACATGTTGTGATTGTCTCACAGGGACATGTTGTGATTGTCTCACAGGGATATGTTGTGATTGTATTACAGGGACATGTTGTGATTGTCTCACAGGGACATGTTGTGATTGTCTCACAGGGACATGTTGTGATTGTCTCACAGGGACATGTTGTGATTGTGTT
>CM031627.1:1234908-1240459 GCA_018398815.1 Conus ventricosus
GTTGCAGGGTTGATGATTATGGTGATGTTTATTGCAGTGTTGATGATCATGGTGATGTTTATTGCAGGGTTGATGATCATGGTGATGTTTATTGCAGGGTTGATGATCATGGTGATGTTTATTGCAGGGTTGATGATCATGGTGATGAGGGTTGATGATCATGGTGATGTTTATTGCAGGGTTGATGATCATAGTGATGTTTATGACTGATGATCATGGTGATGTTTATTGCAGGGTTATTGATCATGGTGATGTTTATTGCAGGATTGATGATCTTGGTGATGTTTATTGCAGACTATACACTACAAACTGATGATCATGGTGATGTTTATGCTGACTATACACTCAAACTGATGATCATGGTGATGTTTATTGCTGACTATGCACTACAAACTGATGATCATGGTGATGTTTATTGCAGGCTATAAACTGCAGAATGATGATCATGGTGATGTTTATTGCAGGTCTATAAACTACAGCCTGCTGATCATGGTGATGTTTTATTGCAGGCTATAAACTACAGCTGTGATCATGGTGATGTTTATTGCAGGCTATAAACTACAGCCTGTTGATCATGGTGATGTTTATTGCAGGCTATAAACTGCAGCCTGTTGATCATGGTGATGTTTATTGCAGGCTATAAACTACAGCCTGTTGATCATGGTGATGTTTTTGCAGACTATAAACTACAGCCTGCTGATCATGGTGATGTTTATTGCAGGCTACAGCTGTTGATCATGGTGATGTTTATTGCAGGCTATAAACTACAGCCTGTCGATCATTGTGGTGTTTATTGCAGGCTATAAACTACAGCCTGTTGATCATGGTGATGTTTATTGCAGACTGTAAACTACAGCCTGTTGATCATGGTGATGTTTTTTTGCAGGCTATAAACTACAGCCTGTTGATCATGGTGATGTTTATTGCAGACTATACACTACAGCCTGTTGATCATGGTGATGTTTATTGCAGGCTATAAACTACAGCGTGTTGATCATGGTGATGTTTATTGCAGGCTATACACTACAGCCTGTTGATCATGGTGATGTTTATTGCAGGCTATAAACTACAGCCTGTTGATCATGGTGATGTTTATTGCAGACTATAAACTACAGCCTGTTGATCATGGTGATGTTTATTGCAGACTATAAACTGCAGCCTGTTGATCATGGTGATGTTTATTGCAGGCTATAAACTACAGCCTGTTGATCATGGTGATGTTTATTGCAGGCTATAAACTACAGCCTGCTGATTATGGTGATGTTTATTGCAGGCTATAAACTACAGCGTGTTGATCATGGTGATGTTTATTGCAGGCTATAAACTACAGCCTGTTGATCATGGTGATGTTTATTGCAGGCTATAAACTACAGCCTGTTGATCATGGTGATGTTTATTGCAGGCTATAAACTACAGCGTGTTGATCATGGTGATGTTTATTGCAGGTTATAAACTACAGCCTGTTGATCATGGTGATGTTTATTGCAGGATTATAAACTACAGCCTGTTGATCATGGTGATGTTTATTGCAGACTATACACTACAGCCTGTTGATCATGGTGATGTTTATTGCAGGCTATAAACTACAGCCTGTTGATCATGGTGATGTTTATTGCAGGCTATAAATACAGCCTGGTTGATCATGGTGATGTTTATTGCAGGCTATAATCTACAGCTTTGTTGGTCATGATTGATGTTTATTGCAGGCTATAAACTACAGCCTGTTGATCATGGTGATTTTTTATTGCAGGCTATAAACTACAGCCTGTTGATCATGGTGATGTTTATTGCAGGCTATAAACTACAGCTGTTGATCATGGTGATGTTTTATTGCAGGCCATCAACTACTATGAAGCATCACTGAGGAGGGGGGCAGCGTCTCTAGGTGAGTGGGAATATTTCATGTGTTTCACTGTGATAACTGGGGGGGGTAAGAATGGGGGTGTTACAGGAGGGTTAAGGTGGGCTGTGATAGGGGATGTATTGCAGGGATAAAACGGGTCGGCTGTGACAGGTGGGGTTGATGCAGGGTGGGGATAGAGGCTGTGGGGTGATGCAGGTTATGGGATGAGGAACTGGGCTGTGACAGGGTGGGGTTGATGGGGGCATACACAGCGTGGGTATGAGGAGGTATGCGGTAGGGTAATGACGGTGTGGGTATGAGGATGGCGGTGAAGGAGGGGTGTGACAGGGTGGGGTTGAGGGGGGTAGAATACAGGTGTGGTATGAGGAGGGGTTGGATACAGGGTGGGCTTTGAGGGTGGGGGGATGTTTATGACCAGGGTGGGGCTATGAAGGCAAGGGGGAAGCGTCTCTCGATGAGGGGAAATTTCATGTGGGTATGAGGAGGGGTGAATGGGGGGTGAAGGGGGGGGTGAGGGGGGGTGATGCGGTGGGGATGAGGAGGGGGTGATGACAGGGAGGGGATGAGGAGGGGGGATGATGGGGGGGGATGAGGAGGGGTGTGATGGTTGAGGAGGGGGTGAGCAGGGGTGATGGACAGGGGGGTGATGACGGGGGGGTATGAGAGGTGGGTATGAGGAGGGGGTGATGACAGGGTGGGGTATAGAAGGGTGAGGGGTAACAGGTGGGTTAAGGGGGGGTGATGACAGGGTGGGGTATGAGGAGGGGGTGATGACAGGGTGGGGTATGAGGTGGGGGGGTGATGACAGGGTGTTGGGGGGGTTATGAAGGGGGGATGAGAGGGGGATGACAGGGTGGGGTATGAGGAGGGGGGTGAGTGAGGGTGGGGTATGAGAGGGGAGGGGGGGGGTGATGCAGGGAGGGGGAGGGGGAGGGGGTGAGGGGGGGTGGGAGGGTGGGGTATGAGGGGGGGGTGAAGGGTGGGGTATAGAGGGTGAGGGGTGATGACAGGGTGGGGTTGAGGGTGGGGTGGATGACAGGGTGGGTATGAGGGGGGGGTGATGACAGGGTGGGGTATGAGGGGGGGGGGTGATGACAGGGTGGGTGGGTGGGGGGTGATGAGGGTGGGTTGAGGAAGGGTGTGACAGGGTGGGGTATGAGGAGGGGGTGATGACAGGGTGGGGTATGAGGAGGGGGTGAGAGGGGGTGATGACAGGGGGATGAGGAGGGGGTGGGAGGGAGGGGATGAGGGGGGGTATGGGGGGTGATGACAGGGTGGGGTATGAGGGTGGGGGTGATGACAGGGTGGGGTGAGGGTGGGGTGATGACAGGATGGGGTAGGAGGGTGGGGGGTGAAGGGTGGGGTATGAGGGGGGGGGTGATGACAGGGTGGGGTTGGGTGAGGTGGTGATGACAGGGTGGGGTATGAGGAAGGGGGTGAGGAGGGGGGGTTGAGGAAGGGTGGGTAGGTGAGGAGAGGGGGGGTGATGACAGGGTGGGGTATGAGGAGGGGGTGATGACAGGGTTGGTATGAGGAGGGGGTGAGGAGGGGGGGTACAGGAGGGGGTATGAAGGGGGGGTGAGGGGGGGGGTGATGACAGGGTGGGGTATGAGGAAGGGGGTGTGAGGGGGGGGTGATGACAGGGTGGGTATGAAGGAGGGGGTATGAGGAAGGGGGGTGAGAGGGGGTGGAAGGGTGGGATGGGAGGGGGTGATGACAGGGTGGGGTATGGAGGGGGTGGTGACAGGTGGGGTATGAGGAAGGGGGTGAGGAGGGGGGTGAGAGGGGGGTATGAGGGAGGGGTGAGGAGGGGGGTGATGACAGGGTGGGGTATGAGGAAGGGGGTGATGACGGGGGTGGGGATGAGGGTAGGGGAGGGGGTGATGACAGGGGGGGTATGGGAGGGTGGGGTGATGACAGGGTGGGGTATGAGGGGGGGGTGTGACATGGGTGGGGTATGAGGAGGGGGTGATGACAGGGAGGTGAGGGGGGTATGAGAGGGGGGGATGAGAGGGGGGGAATGAAGGGGGGATGAGGAGGGGGTGTGACAGGGGGGTATGGGAGGGGGAGGGGTGAGGTGGGATGAGGAGGGGGGTGGACAGGTGGGGTATGAGGAGGGGGTGATGACATGGTGGGGTATGAGGGGGGGTGATGACAGGGTGGGGTATGAGGGGGGGGTGATGACAGGGTGGGTGGGAGGTGAGGAGGGGTGATGACAGGGTGGGGTATGAGGAAGGGGGTGGAGGGGGGTGATGAGAGGGGGGGTATGAAGGGGGGGTATGGGGGGGGTGATGCAGGGGAGTTGAGGAGGGGGTGATGCAGGGTGGGGTATAGGAGGGGGTGATGACAGGGTGGGGAGGGAGGGTGAGGAAGGAGGGTGGACAGGAAGGGTGAGGAAGGGGGGTGTGACAGGGTGGGGTATGAGGAAGGGGGGTGATGGCTGGGAGGGGAGAGGAGGGGGGTGATGACAGGGTGGGGTATGAGGAGGGGGGGTGATGACAGGGGGGGATGAGGAGGGGGTGATGACAGGGGGGGATGGAGGAGGGGGAGGGGTGGGTATGAGGAAGGGTGGGGTTGGGAGGGGGTGAGGACAGGGTGTGGGTTGGGGTATGAGGGGGGGTGATGACAGGGGGTGGGGGGTATGAGGGAGGGATGGGGGGTATGACAGGGAGGGGTGAGGGAGGGGTGATGACAGGGTGGGGTATGAGGAGGGGGGGTGATGACAGGGTGGGGTATGAGGGTGGGGGGTGATGACAGGGGGGGGATGAGGAAGGGGGTGGAGGGGGGTATGAGGAGGGGGATGAAGGGTGGGGTATGACGGGGGGGGTATGAGGGTGGGGGTTGAGAGGGTGGGGTATGAGGAGGGGGTGATGAAGGGGGTATGAGGGTGGGGTATGGACGGGTGGGGTATGAGAGGGGGTGGTGGTGACAGGGTGGGGTATGAGGGTGGGGGTGATGACAGGGTGGGGTATGAGGGTGGGGGGTGATGACGGGTGGGGTATGGGGTGGGGGGTGATGACAGGGGGGGTTGGGAGGGGGGGTGATGACAGGTGGGGTTGAGGGTGGGGGGTGAGGGTGTGACAGGGTGGGGTATGGGAGGGTGGTGAGAGGGTGGGGTATGGGGGGGGTATGAAGGGTGATGTCGGGTAGGGGGTATGGGGTGGGGTGACAGGGTGGGGTATGAGGGGGGGTGGGTGAGGTGGTTAGGGGTGGGGGGTGATGACAGGGTGGGTATGAGGGTGGGGGGTGATGACAGGGTGGGGTATGAGGGTGGGGGGTGATGACAGGGTGGGGTATGGGAGGGGGTGATGACAGGGTGGGGTATGAGGAGGGGGGTGGTGATGACAGGGTGGGGGTATGAGGAGGGGGTTGATGACAGGGTGGGGTATGAGGGTGGGGGGTGATGACAGGGGGGTTAATAGAGGGTGGGGGTGATGACAGGGTGGGGTTGAGGAGGGGGTGATGACAGGGTGGGTATGAGGAGGGGGGTGAGGGACAGGGTGGGGTTATGAGGGGGGGTGATGACAGGGAGGGGATGAGGAAGGGGGTGATGGACAGTGGGGGTGTGATGACAGGGTGGGTATGAGGGGGGGGGGGGGGGTTTGATGACAGGGGGGATGAGGAAGGGGGGTGATGCAGTGGGGGTGATGACAGGGTGGGGTATGAGGGGGGTGTGCGGGGGGGGGG
>CM031627.1:1241459-1258959 GCA_018398815.1 Conus ventricosus
TTTGCAGTATCAACTGTAGCAAGATGGTTACAGTGCATTCTCAAAGCCATTTGCCCATCCCACCATTTCAACGCTGTTTCCTGAACATTGACTCTGCAAGCAGACGGTTATGCAGGCCCACCATGTGTGTGTAGTTGTGTGTGTGTGTGTGTGTGTGTGAGTGTGTGCGTGTTGTGTGTGTGTAGTGACTCTGTGTGTGTTGTGCACGCTGTATCCTTACCTGAAGGTGTGACCAGGTGTGGTTGTGTTGACAGGCCTGCCCTGGGCATCCAGTACTATGTCCTGCTGAACCCGGACTTCCTGCTGCGCGTGGTGCGAACCTACCTGCAGTACGCCCCGCAAGTGGTGAGTTCTTTGCTCCATCTCACCAATCTCTCCACCCCCACCCCCCATCCCCATCCTTTACCCCTCCTCCTCCTGTCCTTCTCTTTAACTCAACTCCCATGGTGATGCCAGGGATTTTTTTTCAGTATGAAGTGAATGCCCTCCCACTGGAACATCTGTCATGCCATTTCCTCTTTGTGTTATTCTCAATGCCTTTGTCAAGTTTCTGTACTGCTGTCTGCTGTTTATTTGGTCAAGTTTTTGTCTGCTGTCTGCTGTTTGTTTTTGGTCAAGTTTCTGTACTGCTGTCTGCTGTTTTTTTATTTTGTCAAGTTCCTGTACTGCTGTCTACTGTGTTTTGTCAAGCTTCTGTACTGCTGTCTACTGTGTTTTGTCAAGTTGCTGTACTGCTGTCTACTGTGTTTTGTCAAGTTCTGTACTGCTGTCTACTGTGTTTTGTCAAGCTTCTGTACTGCTGTCTGTGTTTTTTTGTCAAGTTCCTGTTTACTGCTGTCTACTGTGTTTTGTCAAGTTCCTGTACTGCTGTCTACTGTTTTTGTCATGTTTCTAGTACTGCTGTCTACTGTGTTTTGTCAAGTTTCTGTACTGCTGTCTGCTGTTTTTTTTGTCACAGTTTCTGTACTGCTGTCTACTGTTTTTTGTCAAGCTTCTGTACTGCTGTTCTGCTGTTTTTGTGTGTGTGTGAAGCTGTTGTGTGGAATTGTAGATCGTCTTTGTTTGTAATGGAGATCATCTTATGGTGTCTGTATGGAGAAATGAAGATCATCTTCTTTGTTTGGAGTATATAGATAATCTTTTTTTTATCTGTGTGGAGTATTGTAGATCATCTGTGTCTGTATGGAGTGTTTTAGATAATCTGTCTGTATGGAGTGTCTATATAATCTGTGTCTGTATGGAGTGTTTTAGATAATCTGTGTCTGTATGGAGTGTTTAGATATTCTTTGTATGTGTGGAGTATGTAGATCATCTTCTTTGTCTGTGAGGATATGTAGATCTATTCTTTGTATGGAGTATGTAGATCATATCCTTTGCCTGTGTGGAGTATGTAATCATTCTTCTTTTTCTGTTTGGAGAGTGTAGATCATCTTTGTCTGTGTGAGTATGTAGATCATGTTTGTCTGTGCGAGTTTGTAGATCACTTTGTCTGTGTGGAGTATGTAGATCTCTTGTTTTTGTGGAGTATGTAGATCATCTTTGTCTGTTGGGGAGTATGTAGATCATCTTCTTTGTCTGTGGGGAAATGTAGATATTTCTTTGTTTTGGAGTATGAGACTTCCCTTTCCCTGTGTGGGTTGTGATCATCTTTTTTTTTTGTTGGAGAGTGTATCATTTTTGTTGTGGGATTGTAATTTTTGTCTGGGGAGTATGAGATTCTTTGTCTGTGGGGGAGTATTAGTCATCTGTCTGTGTTTTATTTTGATCATTTTGCTGGGGGGGTAGTAGATTCCAGGGGGCACCCAGGAAAAAAGGGGGGGTTCTTTCCCTTTGTCTTGCACCCTTCCAACGGGACAGAGGTCAGCCCCATCTTGAAGAGATGAAGGTGCTTTACCCCCCCCACCCCCGCTGTCCCTGGGTTTTTGGGGGGGCCTGTACCCCTGCCAAGGTCAAGTACCTGGCAGGTCAGTGTGTGTGTGTGTGTGTGTGTGTGTGTATGTGCTGTGTGTGTGTGTGTGTTTTTTGGTTTTTGGGTGTGTTTGTGTGTGTGCGAAGTGTGGTGTGTGTTATGTGAGTGGGTGTGTGTGTGTTTGTGTGTGTTTGTGTGTGTGTGTGATTGGGGGTTTGTGTGTGTGTGTGGCTGTGTGTGTGTGTGTGTGTGTGGGTGTGTGTGTGTGTGTGTGCACTGGTCAGACTTGTGGGCTAATGCGTAGCGTCAGACATCTGCTAAGTCGTAGCCAGCTAGACCCTCTCTTAGATTTCTCATTTAATCATTAATCTTTATCCTTCAGCTTAACATCATGCATTGTGTGGTCTCAAAACTTAGCGGATGTGGTGTAAGTGTATGACTAGTTGCTCTCAGTGACGCCTTCTTGATGAAACTGAAAACTCTGTGTGTGTGTGTGTTGTGTGTGTGTTTGTGTGTGCGTGTGCGTGTGTGATGTGTGTATGTGTGTGTGGTTGTGTGTGTGTGTGTGTGTGTGTGTGTGTGTGTGGTGTGTGTGTGGTGGTGTGTGTGTGTGTTGTGTGTGTATGTTTGTGTGCTGTGTGTGTGGTGTGTGTGTGTGTGTGTGTGTGTGTGTGTGTGTGTGAGTGTATGTGGTGTGTGTGTTGGTTGTGTGTGTGTTGTGTGTGCGTGTGTGGGTGAGTGGTGTTGTGGTTGTGTGTGTGTGATGTGGTGTGTGTGTGTGTGTGTGTGTGTGTGTGTGTGTGTGTGTGTGTGTGTGTGGTTGTGTGTGTGTGTGTGTGTGTGTGTGGTGTGTGTGGTGTTGTGGTGTGTGGTGTGGTGTAGTGGTGGGTGTGTGGGTGGTGTGTGTGTGGTGTGTGTGTGTGTGTGGTGTGTGTGTGTGTGTGTGTGTGTGACTGCGGATGTGGTATCTGACCGAGCAACCTATCGCAGCACTGTCTGACCAGGTACCCACCTTCTCGACGCTCACATTTTGATGGAGGGGTGGATTGCCCCCCCCCCCCCAAACTCTGGGCTCTGTTTGGTCACTTGCTTTGCTTGACTGCCCTCAGGGGCTCTGTGTGGTCACTCTACTTGCTTTGGACTGGTCCCCTCATGGGCTCTGTGGGTACTCTACTTGCTTGACTGTCCCCTCATGGGCTCTGTGTGGCACTCTACTTTGCTTGACTGCCATCATGGGCTCTGTGTGGTCACTCTACTTTGCTTGACTGCCCCTAATGGGCTCTGTTGTGGTCACTCTACGTTGCTTGACTGTCCTCATGGGGTCTTGTGTGGTCACTATACTTAGCTGACTGTCACTCATGGGGACTTGTGTGGTCATCTACTTTGCTGGACTGTTCCCCTCAGGGGTCTGTGTGGTCACTCCTTTTATTTGCTTGACTGTCCCCTCATGGGCTCTGTGTGGTCACTCGACTTTGCTGACTGACCTCAGGGGATGTGTGGTCTCACTTACTTTGTGGACTGTCCCCTCATGGGCTCTGTCGTGGTCGCTCTACTATGCTTGACTGTCCTCATGTGTCTGTTGTGGTCTCTACTTGATTGACGGTCTCCTCTTGGGCTTCTGTGTGTCACTCTACTTTTTGACTGTCCCCTCATGGGCTCTGTGTGGTCACTCTACTTTGCTTGACTGTCCCCTCATGGG
The DNA here is from genome assembly GCA_018398815.1 of Conus ventricosus. Taxonomy (NCBI): domain Eukaryota; kingdom Metazoa; phylum Mollusca; class Gastropoda; order Neogastropoda; family Conidae; genus Conus; species Conus ventricosus. Next base: position 1,245,068 of record CM031627.1, read on the forward strand.
GTATTGTGTGGTCAACTCTACTTTGCTTGGCTGTCCCCTCATGGGCTCTGTGTGGTCACTCTACTTTGCTTGGATGCCCTCATGGGGCTCTGTGTGGTCACTCTACTTTGCTTGGGACTGCCTCATGGGCTCTGTGTGGTCACTCTACTTTGCTTGACTGCCCCCTCATGGGCTCTGTGTGGTCATCTAATTTGCTTGTCTCCCCCTAATGGAACTCTGGGTGGGTCACCTTACTTTTGCTTGGACTGCCCCCTATGGGTTCTGTGTGGTCACTCTTTCTTTGCTTGACTGTCACCTCTCATGGGCTCTGTTCGTGGTTCACTCTATTTGCTGGCCTGCCACATCATGGGCATCTGTGTGGTCCTCTCTACTTTGTTTTACTTGACTGTCCCTCATGGGGTCTGTGTGGTCACTCTACCTTGCTTGACTGCCCCTTTGGGCTCTGTGTGGTCACTCTCTTTGCTTGATGCCCTCATGGGGTATGTGTGGTCACTATGCTTTGCTTGACTGCACCTCATGGGCTCGTGTGGTCATCTACTATGCTTGACTGCCCCCTCATGCTCTGTGTGGTCACTCTCTTTGCTTGATGCCCCCTCATGGCTCTGTGTGGTCACTCTACTTTTCTGGCACTGCCCCTCATGGGCTCTGTGTGGTCACTCTACTTTGCGTGACTGCACTATGGGCTCTGTGTGGTCTCCTACTTTGCTTGACTTCCCTATGGGCTCTGTGTGGTCACCTCTACTTTGACATTGACTGCCTCCCTCTTGGGATTTTCCCTTTGTTGTGGTCACTTACGTTGCTGACTGCCCCCTCATGGGCTCTTGTGTGGTCACTTTTCTTTGCTTGACTGCTCCCTCGAATGGGCTCGTGTGGTCACTCTACTTTGCTTTGATGCCCTCATGGGCTGTGTGGTCACTTAACTTTGCTTGGACTGTCCCTTATGGGCTCTGTGTGGTCACTCTATTTGCTTGGACTGCCCTCATTGGTCCTGTGTGGTCACTCTACTTTGCTTGAATGCCCACTCATGGGCTCTGTTGTTGTGGTCACTACTTACTTTGCTTGGACTGCCCTCATTGGCTCTGTGTGGGTCACTCATACTTAGCTTGGACTGCCCCTCATGGGATCTGTGTGTACTCTACTTGCTTGACTGCCCTCATTTTAATATTATTTCACATACAATTTTATCACATTTTAATATATTACAATATATTTCATTATTTCCCACAATTTTCTTTTATTACCTCTCTAATTTTAATACCCCAAATAATTTATTACCAAACATATTATCCTATCCCACATTTTCTCTTTTATTACAATCACCATATAATCATACCAACAATTTATTATATGACAAACCAAATCATATTACAAATTTTTTATATTACCCTTCCAATCAATACATACTCAATTTCACATATATTACAAACAAATAAATTCCAACATTTCAATATATTACCAACAAATATGACTTACATTTCCATAATATTTCCAAAATATCTAATCAATACCCACAATTTCACCTTATTTTAACCCAACACAAATCTATTCCATAACACACTTCTCTACCATTCACCCCCCCCCTTAGCTTCAACCCATTACTCATTATTCTACCCACTTCCCCTCATGGGCCATTGTGTCCTGTCACTCTACCTCCTTGCCTAGACCTGCCACAAATGCCCGCGTCTGTTTTCGCAGATCACTCCATTACACCCTCTTCGCCCCTTGACCTGTCCACCTCACTGGTCCCGCCTCCCAACCCCCCCCCCCCTACCCCCCCCCCACCCCCCCCACAAACACACCCCCCCTCCTCGCCCACCCTCCCCCGGGGGGTGCAACCCCCCCCCCCACCCCGGCGTCTGTGCCCTCCCCCCGGTCACTCTACCCTGCCAATAGCTGCCCTCATGGCGCTCTGTGTGGTCACTCTACTTTGCTTGACTGCCCTCATGGGCTCTGTGTCGCGTCTCTTTCTTTGCTGGACTGCCCCCTCCATTGGGCTTGTGTGAGTCACTCTACTGTGCTTGACTGTCCCCTATGGGCTCGGTGTGGTCACTCTACTTTGCTGACTGCCTCATGGGCTCTGTGTGGGTCACTTACTTTGCTTGACTGTCACATAGACATGGGCTCTGTGTGGTCAAACTCTACTTTGATTGACTGCCCTCATGGGCTCTGTGTGAGTCACTTACTTGCTTTGACTGCCACCTCATGGGCTCTGTGTGGTCACTAGTGCTTTGCTTGACTGCCCCCTCATGGGCTCTTGTGTGGTCACTCTACTTTGCTTGACTTGCACTCATGGGCTCTGTGTGGTCATCTACTTTGCTTGACGGCACCCTCAATGGGATCTGTGTGGTCACTATACTTTGCTTGACTGCCCGCATGGGCTAGTGTGGTCACTCTATTGCTTGACTGCCCCTCATGGGGCTGTTGTGGTCACACGACTTTGCTTGACTGTCCCTCATGGGATCTGTTGTGGGCACTCCTACTTTGCTTGATCCCCTCATGGGGCGCTGTGTGGTCACTCTACTTTGCTGGACGGCCCCCTCATTGGGCTCTGTGTGGCACTCTACTTTTTGCTGGACTGCCCTCTTGGGCTCTGTGTGGTCCACTCTACTTTGCTTGACAGCCCCCTCAGGGCTCTGGGTGGTCACTCTATTTGCATGACTGTACCTCATGGCTATGAGTGGTCCACTCTACTTTTTTTTGCTTGGACTGCCCATCATGGGCTCTGGGTGGTCACTCTACTTTGCTTGGACTGCCCCTCATGGGCTCTGTGTGGTCACTTACTTTTATTGGACTGCCCCTCATGGGCTCTGTGTGGTCACTCTACTTTGCTTGACTGCCCCTCATGGGCTCTGTGTGTGGTCACTCTACTTTGCTTGACTGCCCCTCATGGGCTCTGTGTGGTCACTCTACTTTGCTTGACTGCCCCCTCATGGGCTCTGTGTGGTCACTCTACTTTGCTTGACTGCCCCTCATGGGCTCTGTGTGGTCACTCTACTTTGCTTGACTGTCCCCTCATGGCTCTGTGTGGTCACTCTACTTTGCTTGACTGCCCCTCATGGGCTCTGTGTGGTCACTCTACTTTGCTTGACTGCCCCTCATGGGCTCTGTGTGGACACTCTACTTTGCTTGACTGCCCCTCATGGGCTCTGTGTGGTCACCTACTTTGCTTGACTGCCCCTCATGGGCTCTGTGTGGTCACTCTACTTTGCTTGACTGCCCTCATGGGCTCTGTGTGGTCACTCTACTTTGCTTGACTGCCCCTCATGGGCTCTGTGTGGTCACTTACTTTGCTTGACTGCCCCCTCATGGGCTCTGTGTGGTCACTCTACTTTGCTTGACTGCCCCTCATGGGCTCTGTCTGGTCACTCTACTTTGCTTGACTGCCCCCTCATGGGCTCTGTGTGGTCACTCTACTTTGCTTGACTGCCCTCATGGGCTCTGTGTGGTCACTCTGCTTTGCTTGACTGCCCCCTCATGGGCTCTGTGTGGTCACTCTGCTGTGCTTGTTTCTCTGTTTCCTTTCTCTCCTCTGTATTGATCGTTGATTGATCACTCCAGTGATTTTTCGATGGGTGGACCCACAGATTAATTCTTGGTTTAACGCAGCATGATGTTAAATGGATGGATTGATTGTTCAGGGTTCTGAGGTCTGATTGTTGAATGTATGAATTAATGTCAGGATTCTGTGGTCTGATTGTTAAATAAATTGATGGACAGGATTCTGTGATCTGATTGTTAAATGGATGGATTGATGGACAGGATTCTGTGGTCTGATTGTTAAATGGATGGGTTGATGGACAGGATTCTGTGGTCTGATTGTTAAATGGATGGGTTGATGGACAGGATTCTGTGGTCTGATTGTTAACGAATTGATGGTCAGGATTCTGTGGTCTGATTGTTAAATGGATGAACTTGATGGACAGATTCTGTGGTCTGATTGTTAAACGAATTGATGGTCAGGATTCTGTGGTCTGATTGTTAAATGGATGGATTGATGGACAGGATTCTGTGGTCTGATGTTAAATGGATGAATTGATGGTCAGGATTCTGTGGTCTGATTGTTAAACAAATGATGGACAGGATTCTTTTTGGTCTGAATGTTAAATGGATGAATTGATGGACAGGATACTGTGGTTTGATTGTTAAATGGATGAATTGATTGACAGGATACTTTTTGGTCTGAATGTTAAATGGATGGATTGATAGTCAGGATTCTGTGGTCTGATTGATTACTTTTACCCCTCTGGCTGATTGACGGATTGGTTGTCTGATTGATGAACTGCCTGTCCCCAGATTCACCTGCACCAGAACAGCTTCAAGCTGGCCAACCAGTCTCTGGAAGTGGGCCTCAGCTACAACTTTGAGGTAGGTACCCTGCGCACCCTGGTGAAGTGCAGCAGGAGTCGCAGAACAGGGGACGGGTGCAGGCAGAAGCTTCACAATTCACGTCTGTGTCCCCACCTCAAAAGTTGTTGAGGAGATTTTTTGTCCCAGCCTCAAAACTCTTTGAGGAGATTTTTTGTCGCAGCCCTCAAAACTCTGATGCAATTTTTTGTCCCAGCCCTCAAAACTCAGATGAGATTTTTTGTCCCAACCTTCAAAACTCTTTGATGAGATTTTTTGTCCAGTCCTTCAGAACACTGTGAGGAGATTGATATTGTCTGTGTGCTGTCTGGTGTGACTGGAAATTAGTCATGAAAAAGAAAAAGAAAATGATATATTCAAGCATGTCAGTTTTCTCACAGAGATACAGGCACTGAGGACGTATGTAGTGAATGTGTGTAATGTTGTGTGTTGGCCATGTTTATAACTGTCTGTTGTGGTCACTACCCTGTCAGGAAATGTGTGTGTGTTGGCCATGTTCATAACTGTCTGTTGTGGTAACTGCCCTGTCAGGAAATGTGTGTGTTGGCCATGTTCATAACTGTTTTTTGTGGTCACTCCCCTGTCAGGAAATGTGTGTGTTGTTTGTTTTGGGCCCGTTTTCATAACTGCGTTGTGGTCACTGCCCTGTTAATGTTGTTTTGTTTTGGGGCCGTTTCATAACTGTCGTTGTGGTCAAAAACCCCTTCAGAAATTTGTGTGTTTGTTTGGTGTTGGCCGTGTTCAAAATGCTGTTGGGGTCATTTCCCTTCATGAAATGTGTTGTTGTTGTGTTTGGGCCCCGTGTTCAAAACTGTTTTTGTGGTCATCCCCCGTCATGAAATGGTGTTTTTTGGCCATTTTCAAAATGCTTTGGTCACCCCTGTCATAAATGTGTGTTTTGTTTGTGGGGCCCTTTCAAAAACGTCTTTTGGGGGTACGCCCTGTCATGAAAGTGGTGTTTTTTGGTTTTGGGCCGTTTCAAATTTGTCTGTTGTGGTCACTCCCCCTTTCGGGAAATGACAATCCATCCATAATGGGAAGCAGACTAGTCATGAACCCCCACGCCACTCACTTTGAAGCAAGGGATGGCCCTACCTGTGCATTTGCTAGGCTTTCTAACAAAGGGGTTTCCCCAAACAGAACATTTTCAGTGGATGGTGTAGATTTTTGTCCCCAAACAAACCCCGTCATGGATGTGTGTAAGGGTGCCCCAAAGAAAACACCTGTAAGTGGAGAATGTATATAGATAATGCCCCCAAAGAGAACCCTGTAAGTGGGGTGTGTGTAGATGGTGTCCCAAAAGAAACACCGAAATGCAGTGTGTTAGATGGAGGGTGGGGTGTGTACTGATGGAGGAGTGGAGTGTGTGTAGGGTGCCCCCCAAAGAGAACCCTGTCAGTGCAGTGTGTGTAGATGGTGCCCCCAAAGGAACACCTGTCGGCAGTTTGTTTTTAGATGGTGTCCCCAAAGAGAACACTGTCAGGGAGTGGTGAGATGGTGCCCCCAAAGAAACACCTGAAAGTTCTGGTGTGTAAGGGTCCCAAAGAGACACCTGTAGTGCAGTGTGTTAAGGTGCCCCAAGAAACACCTGTCAGTGCAGTTGGTAGATGGTGTCCCAAAGAAACCCCGTCAGTGGAGTGTGTGTAGATGGTGCCCAAAAGACCCGTCAGTGAGTGTGTGAGATGGGTCCCCAAAGAGAACCCCTTAAGTGCAGTGTTTGTAATGGTGTCCCAAAGAGAACACCTTGAGTGGAGTGTGTGTAGAGGGTGTCCCCAAAGAGAACCCCTGTAAGTGCAGTGTGGAGTGGTGCCCCCAAAGGAACACCTGTAGGGGAGTGTGCCAAAGGAAAACCTGTGATGCAGTGTGTCCAGTGTGTCCAAAGAAAAACCCCGTCAGTGATTTGGGGCCCAGTGTTTTCCAAAAGAGAACACCTGCGTGCAGTGGTTAGATGTGCCCCCAAAGAGAACACCTTCAGGGGGAGTGTGTTAGATGGGTCCCCAAAGAGCACCCTGTAAGTGCAGTGTGTGTAGAGGGTGCCCCCAAAAGAAAACCCGGAGTGGATGTGCCCAAAGAGAACCCCTGTGAGTGCAGTGTGTCCATGGTCCAAAGGAACACCTTAGTGCAGTGTGTCCAGGGGTGCCAAAGGAACCCCGTCAGTGCAGTGTGTGTAGAGGGTGGCCCAAAGAAAAACCCTTCATGGAGTGTGCCCAAAAAGAAACCCTGTGATGGGGTGAAAAGAGAACACCTTGAGTGCAGTGTGTCCAGTGTGTCCAAAGAGAACACCTGTCAGGCGTGTGTCCTTGTGTCCAAAGAGAACACCTTCGTGCAGTGTGTGAGAGGGGGCCCCCCCAAAGAGAACCCCTGGGGTTGGAGTGTGTCCAAAAGAACACCTGTGAGGGGGTGTGTCCAAAGAGAACACCTGTGAGTGGAGTGTGTCCAAAGAGAACACCTGTGAGTGCAGTGTGTCCAAAGAGAACATCTGTGAGTGGAGTGTGTCCAAAGAGAACACCTGTGAGTGGAGTGTGTCCCAAAGAGAACACCTGTGAGTGGAGTGTGTCCAAAGAGAACACCTGTGGGCAGTGTGTCCAAAGAGAACACCTGTGAGTGCAGTGTGTCCAAAGAGAACACCTGTGAGTGGAGTGTGTCCAAAGAGAACCCTGTGAGTGCCAGTGTGTCCAAAGAGAACATCTGTAATCTGGTATTCTGGGTCAAGGACAGCACTCAGAACCTCTCAGTCAAGAGAACAATGATGATAACAATGACAACTACGGTGATTGAATGGTACATTGATACTTACAATGATGATATTGACGACAATGATGATGTTGATAATGACGGTGGTGATGGTGGTGGTGGTGTTGTAGGTTAATGATGAGTGATGACAATGATAATACTGATGACGTTGATAATGACCAATGATGGGGGTGGTGGTGGTGTTGTAGGTTAGTGATGAGTGACGACAATGATAATACTGATGACGTTGATAATGACAATGATGGGGTGGTGGTGGTGCTGCTGTAGGTTAATGATGATGTGATGACAATGTAATGCTAATGAAGATAATGTTGATACTGACAATGATGGTGCTGGTGATGGTGGTGTAGTTAGTGATGACAATGATAATGCTGATGCTGATGACGACAATGATGGTGATGGTGGTGGTTAGTGATGATAGTGAGACAGTGATAATGCTGATGCTGATGATGACAATGATGGTGCGGTGATGGTGGTGTAGGTTAGTGATGACAATGATAATGCTGATGCTGATGACGACAATGATGGTGATGGTGGTGGTTAGTGATGATAGTGAGACAGTGATAATGCTGATGATGACAATGATGGTGGTAGTCTGATGGTGTAGGTTAGTGATGACATGATAATGCTGATGCGATGATGACAATGATGGTGGTGGTGGCGGTGGTTAGTGATGATAGTGACGGCAGTGATAATCTGATGATGACAATGATGGTGGTGATGGTGATGGTGTAGGTTAGTGATGATAGTGACGGCAGTGATAATGCTGATGATGACAATGATGGTGGTGATCGTGATGGTGTAGGTTAGTGATGATAGTGACGGCAGTGATAATGCTGATGATGACAATGAGTGGTGATCGTGATGGTGTAGGTTAGTGATGATTGTCATGACAGTGATAATGCTGATGATGACAATGATGGTGGTGATCGTGATGGTGTAGGTTAGTGATGATGTCATGACAGTGATAATGCTGATGATGACAATGATGGTGGTGATCGTGATGGTGTAGGTTAGTGATGATTGTCATGACAGTGATAATGCTGATGATGACAATGATGGTGGTGATCGTGATGGTGTAGGTTAGTGATGATGTCATGACAGTGATAATGCGTGATGACAATGATGGTGGTGATCGTGATGGTGTAGGTTAGTGATGATTGTCATGACAGTGATGATGCTGATGATGACAATGATGGTGGTGATCGTGATGGTGTAGGTTAGTGATGATTGTCATGACAGTGATGATGCTGATGATGACAATGATGGTGGTGATCGTGATGGTGTAGGTTAGTGATGATTGTCATGACAGTGATGATGCTGATGATGACAATGATTGGTGGTGGTGGTGTTAGTGATGATAGTGACGGCAGTGATAATGCTGATGATGACAATGATGGTGGTGGTGGTTAGTGATGATAGTTGACGGCAGTGATATGCATGATGATGACAATGATGGTGGTGGTGGTGGTATGGTTAGTGATGATAGTGATGATGCTGATGATGACAATGATGGTGGGGGGTGTAGGTGCGTGATGACAGTGATGATGCTGATGATGACAATGATGGTGGGGGTGTTAGGTGCGTGATGACAGTGATAATGCTGATGATGACAATGATGGTGGGGGTGTAGGTGCGTGATACAGTGATAATGCTGATGATGACAATGATGGTGGGGGGTGTAGGTGCGGTGATGACAGTGATGATGCTGATGAGACAATGATGGTGGGGGGTGTAGGTGCGTGATGACAGTGATAATGCTGAGATGACAATGATGGTGGGGGTGTAGGTGCGTGACCACCCTCTGTACCACCTGATCCGAGCCAGGATTCTGAAGAAGCAGGGAGACACGGCTGAAGCGGCGACCACTCTGAAAATGGCCATGGCTCTGCCAGGGGTCAAGTCTAGCTCCAGTCAGTGTGAGTTGTGTGTGTGTGTGTGTGTGTGTGTGTGTGTGTGTGTGTGTGTGTGTGACGCGTGCATGTGTGTAATGTGTGAGTGTGTTTGTGTGTGCGCGTGTGTGTAATGTCTGTGTCTGTGTATGCATATGTGTGTTTGCGTATGCGTGGGGTGTTGTGTAATGTGCCGCATGTGGTTTGGGGTGGTGGTGCGTGTGTGTGTGTGTGTGTGTGTGTGTGTGTATGGTGTGTGTGTTTGTGTGTGTGTGCATGTGTGTGTGAATGTTGCATGCATGTGGGGCATGCTTGGGTGTGCCTGTGTGTGTGTGCTTTTCGTGTAGCATGCTTATGTATGTGTGTGGAAATTTGTGTTTGTGAAGTGTTTCATGGCGTGGATGGGTAAGTGTGGTGTAGTATGTGTGGCAATGCGGACAAGAGGGGTAAAGGGTGATGAAGGGGGTATTGTGTGAGTGTATACATATGTACACATTTATTTTGGGTTTATAAAAAAATGGATTTTGTCGGTATATTACATAGGTGTGATTATGCAGAGGCTGTGTGTGCATATGTTTCAAGCTCTTTCATGAGTGTGTATGTCATGCATGGCCTCATAGCGATAACCTTTTACACTTCAGTGTACATTGAATCCCCCCCGTCCTGTCTCTGTCGTCAGCCAAAAAAGGCGGCAAGGTGCAGGAGTTTTTCTGTCAATGACCGGTTTTCCGTTTTTTTCCTGGGCGGGCCCGAGGCTCACCGCCTGTTTGGTGAACAGGTGAGTTGTGTCCCTTGGAACATGCCGCAGTGAGTCTTTAGATCAGGTGAGTTGTGTCCCTTGGAACATCTGCAGTCTGCAGTCTATCTTTCGATCAGGTGAGTTGTGTCCCTTGGAACATGCTGCAGTGAGTTTTTCGATCAGGTGAGTTGTGTCCCTTGGAACATGCTGCAAGTTGGGGTCTTTAGATCAGGTGAGTTGTGTCCCTTGAAACATGCTGCAGTCTGCAGTCTGTCTTTAGATCAGGGGGTTGTGCCCCCTTGAAACATGCTGCAGTCTGCAGTCGTCTTTAGATCAGGTGAGTTGTGTCCCTTGAAACATGCTGCAGTCTGCAGTCTGTCTTTAGATCAGGTGAGTTGTGTCCCTTGAAACATGCTGCAGTCTGCAGTCTGTCTTTAGATCAGGTGAGTTGTGTCCCTTTGAAACCATGCTGCAGTCTGCCGTCTTTCTTTAGATCAGGTGAGTTTTTGTCCCTTTTGAAACATGCTGCAGTCTTTCTTTAGATCATGTGAGTTGTGTCCCTTGGAACATGCTGCAGTTTCTAAGGTTTTGTGACCCATGTCATTGAGAAACATTGCTGCAGTTTCTAAGATATTGTGAGCCATGTCATGAGACATGCTGCAGTTTCTGTCTTGCGATCATGTGAGTGGATGTCACTAGAGACTGAAGTGTTTTCAGCAACGTGAAGGAGTCGATGAAGATTAAAAAGAAAAAAAATCAAATGAAGTATCGGGTTTGGGCTGACACAGGTAAATTTGATGGAGAAGCAACATTTGTGGGCACTGAAATGGGTCCCTTGGGGACACTGCCATTCAACCGCCCACATTGGTGACAAATGTCAGTCCCCAACGATGTAGCAATGAATACATTTATCTCTATATGAAATACTCCCATTAACATCATTGCTAGTCATTTTCAGTTATTTTCTGAGTCAAGCTGCTCTTTTAAACCATGCCGGTGCTGCTGTCTCTGCTCAAACTAACTCCAGCATTCGCCATTTGCAATCACCAATCTTTCGTTTTCCAAAAATAGCTCTTTTAGATTAATTCTTGCTGGAAATGCGGGATCATTTCCTGTGGAACGTTGCTGAATCATCGCTGGTTCCAGTGATGCTGTCCACAAAGTTGTGTGACCAACGCACAACTTGTGCTTCTCATTTGAATAACAATATCCATGTGTTTTCACAAACATGTTTTTTTTCCCGAAAGACAGGGAGGATTACTTACCAGCACATTTTCCGATGCCCATTTTAAGCTACACACTGGCACGTTCCCCGATTGATAAGGCCGTGTAGGTAAAAGGGAAACAGCCGCAGAAACAGGAGAAAAACTAAATGCCGGCTTTCTCCCCGCAGCACGAGCCGCCAAGGTGATGCAGGACGCCATCAACGAGTTCCAAAACACCCGGAAGAAGTGCGCATTGCCATTGCCACTCCGAGCTGTCCCTGGCCGCGGTGATGTGGAGATGGGTCTGGGCATGCTGAGGGAAAATCACCCCCAACCAGCCGTACTTCGTGGAGGGCCCGGAGAAATGGCCGGGCATCTACCTTCATCATCGCAAAGAAAAAACGCCTCTACGCCAGCTTTCTACAGGGAGGGTGGGAGGGGGGGGGGGGGGGGGGGGGGGGGGGGTGTTGGGGAAAAGGGATGGAGGGCAGAGTGGGAGGGGAATGTGTGTAGAGTTGTGTGTGTGGGTAGTTTTATATGTATGTGTGTGTATGTGATGGAGAGAGAAAAAGCGTTGTTTGTGTTGGGGTGTGTGTATCTGTGCCTGCGTACTGCAGACAGACCTTGTTGTTGCAATTGGGGTGTTACAGAAATAGGTTTGGATTGCAGGTGTTGTTATTGTTGTGAAGTTGATGTTGTAACTGTGGCTGTGATTGTTTTTGATCGTGGCTTTTACAGGGACAGTTGTGACTGTTTACAGGGACATGTTGTGATTGTGTTACAGGACATGTTGTTGATTGTGTTTACAGGGGCATGTTGTGACTGTGTTACAGGGACATGTTGTGATTGTGTTACAGGGACATGTTGTGACTGGTTACAGGACATGTGATTGTTGTTTATTGTGTCACAGGGACATGTTGTGATTGTTGGACTGTGTTACAAAGGGCATGTTGTGATTGTGTTACAGGGACATGTTGTGATTGTGTTACAGGGACATGTTGTGATTGTGTTTTCAGGGACATGTTGTGATTGGGTTTTGACTGTGTTTACAGGCACATGTTGTGGTTGTGTTACAGGGACATGTTGTGATTGTGTTACAGGGACATGTTGTTACTGTGTTACAGGGACATGTTGTGACTGTGTTACAGGGACATGTTGTGATTGTGTTTTCAGGGACATGTTGTGACTGTGTTACAGGACATGTTGTGACTGTGTTACAGGGACATGTTGTGACTGTGTTACAGGGGCATGTTGTGACTGTGTCACAGGGACATGTTGTGATTGTTGTGACTGTGTTACAGGGACATGTTGTGACTGTGTTACAGGGACATGTTGTGACTGTGTTACAGGGACATGTTGTGACTGTGTTACAGGGACATGTTGTGACTGTGTACAGGACATGTGACTGTGTTACAGGGACATGTTGTGATTGTGTTACAGGACATGTTGTGACTGTGTTACAGGGACATGTTGTGATTTTGTTACAGGACATGTTGTGATTGTTTACAGGAGCTGTGGACAAACACCCCAGTCCTCACACCTGTCTTCTGTTGGGGGATGCCTACATGAGTATCCAGGAGGTATGGCCCTGTTGTGTGTGTGTTGTGTGTGTGTGGTGTGTGTGTGTGTGTTAGCGTGTGTGTGTGTGTGTGTGTGTGTGTGTGTGTGTGTGTGTGTGTATGTGTGTGTGTGTGTGTGTGTGTGAGTGTGTGTGTGTGTGAGTGTGTGTGTATGTATGTGTGTGTGTGTTTGTGTGTGTGTGTGTGTGTGGTTGTGTGTGTGTGTGTTAGCATTGTGTGTGTGTGTGTGTGTTAGCATGTGTGTGTATGTGTTGTGTGTGTGTGTGTGTTGTGTGTGTGTAAAAGACATCTCATTGTGTTGCAGTGTGTGGGCACTATTGGGTTCATCCCCCTTCACCTCCCTCCCTCCCCCGCTGTTCCACCTCCACCCTCCACACTACACTCTGTCACAATGATGAATCATCCCCCCTCCCTCCCCCCCCCCCTCCACACTTACACTCTGTCACAATGATGATATCATCCCCCCTCCCTCCCCCCCCCCTCCACACTTACACTCTGTCACAATGATGATATCATCCCCCCTCCTCCCCCCCCTCTCAACACTTACACTTTTGTCACAATGATGATGTCATCCCCCCTCCCTCCCCCCCCCTCAACACTTACACTCTGTCACAATGATGATATCATCCCCCCCCTCCCCCCCTCTCAACACTTACACTCTGTCACAATGATGATGTCATCCTCCTCCCTCCCCCCCCTCTCAACACTTACACTCTGTCACAATGATGATATCATCCCCCCTCCCTCCCCCCCCTCTCAACACTTACACTCTGTCACAATGATGATATCATCCCCCCTCCCCCCCTCCCTCCCCCCCCCCCCCAACACTTACACTCTGCCCACAATGATGATATCATCCCCCCTCCCTCCCCCCCCCTCTCAACACTTACACTCTGTCACAATGATGATATCATCCCCCCCTCCCTCCCCCCCCCCCCCCCCTCCACACTTACACTCTGTCACAATGATGATATCATCCCCCCTCCCTCCCCCCCCTCTCAACACTTTACACTCTGTCACAATGATGATGTCTTCTCCCCCCCCCCCCCCCCCCCCCCCCCTTCCCCCGCCTGTTCCACCTCCACCCTCCACATATACACTCTGTCACAACAATGATACCATTATCATAACAATGGCACCTTTATGTGGTGCTTTCTGACATCACAAAGCACTTACAGTATCATGAAAATAACACTCTCACACAGATATCTGACCCGGGAAGACATGCGCTTTGGTTTGCAAGCCCTCTGCACTCTTGACCAGTGAGATTTGCATAGAACTTAAAGCTGTGTGCTTGTATCACAATCTGCTTTGTACTGACCAGTGAAAGATGCTGATATGGTGGCAAGATCTGTAC
>CM031627.1:1263959-1266459 GCA_018398815.1 Conus ventricosus
GAGGGTCTGACCGTGGTGCCTTCACTCCCTGGTTCCTCAGTGGCTGTCTGTCTGTCTCTGTACTTTCCTAGCCTTCTGTGTCTGCTGCAGTCCAGTGCTGTGAGGGCATCCTTCACTCCCTGGTTCCTCAGCAGCTGTCTGTCTGTCTCTGTACTTTCCTAGCCTTCTGTATCTGCTGCAGTCCAGTGTTGTGACGGCATCCTTCACTCCCTGGTTCCTCAGTGGCTGTCTGTCTGTCTCTGTACTTTCCTAGCCTTCTGTGTCTGCGGCAGTCCAGTGCTGTGACGGCATCCTTCACTCCCTGGTCCCTCAGTGGCTGTCTGTCTGTCTCTGTACTTTCCTGGCCTTGTGTGTCTGCTGCAGTCCAGTGCTGTGACGGCATCCTTCACTCCCTGGTCCCTCAGTGGCTGTCTGTCTGTCTCTGTACTTTCCTGGCCTTGTGTGTCTGCTGCAGTCCAGTGCTGTGACGGCATCCTTCACTCCCTGGTCCCTCAGTGGCTGTCTGTCTGTCTCTGTACTTTCCTGGCCTTGTGTATCTGCTGCAGTCCAGTGCTGTGACGGCATCCTTCAGTGCTTGGTCCCTCAGGGCTGTCTGTCTCTGTAGTTCCATGGCCTTCTGTGTTTTGTGTCACAGAGTGCTGCGGAGATTCACATGTGTAGTCATTGTGTGTCTTGTGTCACAGAGTGCTGCAGAGAGTTCACTGTGTAGTTCCATGGTCTGTGTCACAGAGTGCTGCAGAGAGTTCACATGTGTAGTTCCACAGTCTGTGTCACAGAGTGCTGCGGAGAGTTCACATGTGTAGTTCCACAGTCTGTGTCACAGAGTGCTGAAGGGAGTTCAGATGTGTAGTTCCGTGGTCTGTGTCACAAAGTGCTGCAGAGAGTTCACATGTGTAGTTCATTGTGTGTCCTGTGTCAGAGTGGTGAAGAGAGTTCAGATGTGTAGTTCATTGTGTGTCCTGTGTCACAGATGGTGAAGAGAGTTCAGATGTGTTGTTCATTGTGTGTCCTGTGTCAGAGTGGTGAAGAGAGTTCAGATGTGTAGTTCATGTGTGTCCTGTGTCACAGAGTGCTGAAGAGAGTTCAGATGTGTAGTTCATTGTGTGTCCTGTGTCACAGAGTGGTGAAGAGAGTTCAGATGTGTAGTTCATTGTGTGTCCTGTGTCACAGAGTGCTGAAGAGAGTTCAGATGTGTTGTTCATTGTGTGTCCTGTGTCACAGAGTGCTGAAGAGAGTTCAGATGTGTAGTTCATTGTGTGTCCTGTGTCACAGAGTGCTGAAGAGAGTTCAGATGTGTTGTTCATTGTGTGTCCTGTGTCACAGAGTGCTGAAGAGAGTTCAGATGTGTAGTTCATTGTGTGTCCTGTGTCACAGAGTGGTGAAGAGAGTTCACATGTGTAGTTCATTGTGTGTCCTGTGTCAGAGTGCTGAAGAGAGTTCAGATGGAACAGCCCGACACCGTGACAGCCCAGAAACAACTGGCCGCAAGGTGAGGGCCTCCATGTCTGTTTGTCTGTCTGTCTGTCTGTAGTCTTGTGCCTGTCTGTCTGTCTGTAGTCTTGTGCCTGTCTGTCTGTCTGTCTGTAGTCTCGTGCCTGTCTGTCTGTCTGCACGTCTTTTGTCTTTAGTGCTTGTAGAGTAGGAGAAGTTTGTGTGTGTGTGTGAGATGAGGGGGGATATGAGTTTGTATGTGAGGTGGAAGGAGGGGCATCTGTGTATGTATTTTTATATAATTATAGGGCTGAGGTGTAATGTTGTTCTGTATGTATTTTTTATATAATTATAGGGCTGAGGGTGTATATGTTGTTCTGTATGTATTTTTTATATAATTATAGGGCTGAGGTGTATATGTTGTTCTGTGTATGTATTTTTTTATATAATTATAGGGCTGAGGGTGTATATGTTGTTCTGTGTATGTATTTTTATATAATTATAGGGCTGAGGGTGTATATGTTGTTTTCCTCCTTGTATGTCTCTTTCCTTTCCCTTGTCTCTCTCTCTCTCTCTCTTCTCTCTCTCTCTCTCTCTCTCTCTCTCTCTCTTTCTATAGATGCCTGTTGATTTGCCTTTTGTTCCTTCATGCTCTGCATTGTGCCTTTCTGCGTCTGTCTCTCTGTCTGTTTGTCCTGTCTGTCTGTCTACTCTCTCTCTCTCTTGTCTCTCTCTCTCTCTCTCTCTCTCCTCTCTCTCTTCTCTCTCTCTCTCTCTCTCTCTCTCTCTCTCGTGTTCTATAGATGCCTGTTGATTTGCCTTTTGTTCCTTCATGCTCTGCATTGTGCCTTTCTGCGTCTGTCTCACTGTCTCTTCCTCTGTGTTACTTTTTCTTTCCCATCCCCATCATCCTCCCTCACTCTCACAGTCACATGATGTGATTCTTCCTGTCGGAGTATTCCCTCTCCCTCTCTCCCTCACTGTCATCTCTCCCTTCCTCCCTCACTCTCACAGTCACATGATGTGATTCTTCCTGTCGGAGTATTCCCTCTCCCTCTCTCCCTCACTG
>CM031627.1:1271459-1290752 GCA_018398815.1 Conus ventricosus
CTCTATGTTGCAGACATTTAGGAGACACTGTGTTTAACAGCACTCTATGTTGCAGACAATTAGGAGACACTGTTGATTGCACTGTATGTTGCAGACATTTAGGAGACACTGTCTGTTGATTGCACTGTATGTTGCAGACATTTAGGAGACACTGTTGATTGCACTGTATGTTGCATACATTTAGGAGACACTGTCTGTTGATTGCACTGTATGTTGCAGGCAATTAGGAGACACTGTTGACTGCACTCTATGTTGCAGACAATTAGGAGACACTGTTGACTGCACTCTATGTTGCAGACAATTAGGAGACACTGTTGACTGCACTCTATGTTGCAGACAATTAGGAGACACTGTTGACCGCACTCTATGTTGCAGACAATTAGGAGACACTGTATGTTGCAGACAATTAGGAGACACTGTTGACTGCACTGTATGTTGCAGACAATTAGGAGACACTGTATGTTGCAGACAATTAGGAGACACTGTATGTTGCAGACAATTAGGGACACTGTATGTTGCAGACAATTAGGGGACACTGTATGTTGCAGACAATTAAGGGAGACACACTGTTGACCGTACTCTGTGTTGCAGACAACTATGAGGCGTTGGCCCGACTGGTGGACCTTATGAGACGAGCAGGCAAACTGGATGACGTTCCCAAGTTCCTGGCGATGGCAGAATCGGCCTCCCCCCGAGCACCCATGGAGGCTGGCTTCAGCTACTGCAAGGGGCTGTATGAATGGTGAGGGTTGACCACTGTCCATTGTGGTTTCTGACCAACTCTGTCTGTCCACTGTCCACTAAATCACTGCCTGATACACTGCAAGGGGCTGTATGAATGGGAAGGGCTGACCACTGTCCACTGTCCACTAACTCACTGCCTGATACACTGCAAGGGGCTGTATGAATGGGGAGGTCTGGCTGACTACTGTCCACTCATTTTTGCATGATACACTGCAAGGGGCTGTATGAATGGGGAGGGCTGACCACTGTCCATTAACTCACTGCCTGATACACTGCAAGGGGCTGTATGAATGGGGAGGGCTGACCACTGTCCACTGTCCATTAACTACTGCCTGATACACTGCAAGGGGCTGTATGAATGGGGAGGTCTGGCTGACTACTGTCCACTCATTTTTGCATGATACACTGCAAGGGCCTGTGTGAATGGGGAGGGCTGACCACTGTCCACTGTCCATTAACTCACTGCCTGATACACTGCAAGGGGCTGTATGAATGGGGAGGGCTGACCAACTCTGTCTGTCCACTGTCCACTAACTCACTGCCTGATACACTGCAAGGGGCTGTATGAATGGTGAGGGCTGACCACTGTCCACTGTCCACCAACTCACTGCATGATACACTGCAAGGGGCTGTATGAATGGGGAGATCTGGCTGTCCACTTCGCCTTTTGACCAACCCTCTGTGTCCACTGCCCACCCTGCACTAACTCGACCTGATTCACTTCAGGTTAGGGTAAAGCGGTTGACAGAGAGTGGTAGGCTTCACCTTCCTTACTGCCGTGCAAGTTTGACACAGTTCACCTGCCACAGTTCACCTGCCCCTGTGGACGTTAGGCTGGGGCACCTTCAGCCTGTGTTGGGATGGTGAACAGGCAGACAGGACATGACCCTGAATGGTGATGCTGGCTATGAAATACAAGGATGATGACCTGTAGTGGTGATATGACGTAGATACACCTGTCAGTTAGATACCAGGATAGTGACCTGTATGAGTGGTGTTATGTTGACATGGCAGTGATATTACAGCCGTCGCAGGAGTTGCCAGAACGTTGCTGTATACAGCCTCGGACTGCCTTAGGGACTCCGACTTTCCTAAGAGTGGGTATAGCGCAAGGCAGCAGAGGTTTGAGATCAGAATTTTCCTTCTCTTAGGTGGGCTGCCTTCCCAGACTAATGAGCCCCATCTGCCCAAGAAGGGGTGTTAGTCCTACGCAAATCCGTTTAACCTCCGGATGAGTTGGTCTACATTAGTCTGACCTCTACCCTTCGACCTGTCCAGCTTGGGTGGCCCTACCAGGAGCATACAGCTCCCGCTGGCATAGCTCTCTGGGTCATAGAGGTACACAAGCTCCCACACCACGACAAGGAGTAGACCGTGTGGAAGTATATCGGCGTTTGCCTTTCCAATGGACCATTCCAGCGATGTGGAGAGGGGGGGTCTGCTGCATGGGTAACAGCTTGCCCTCCATACTTACTTACCCAGGCTTTGCGCTCTGGAGAGGTCACTCCAGCTTCGCTTTACAGCGTCGACAAAACACGGGAAGTAGCAGTCTACCGGTTATAAGTCTGCACACTCAGTTGGCGTAGAGTCAGACGCCAGGGGCTGCTTCGACGGTGGGAGAGGTCATCGCATCTCACTGGGCAGCTACCGCCCGCCTTAAGCTGGGCAGTCCCCAGCCAGTAAGGTGCTGCCCCGCCACGGTCCGTTAGTCTAACTGGGTGCGTGGGGTTTAGGGTGAAAACTGACAAGCGGATCGATAACTGTACACCAGGCAACAGAAAAATGAAAACTTCCACCCTGAAATTGGGTACGTGGAACGTAAGGACAATGACACCAGGCTTTTCTGACAACCTGCAGGAAGTAAACGATGTTCGCAAGACAGCCGTCATCGACAGAGAACTGAGCAGACTGCAGATGGACATTGTCGCCCAGGCTCCCAGAAACAGGATCTGTGAGGGAGAGAGACTTCACCCTGTTCTGGCAGGGCAAACCATCAGACGAGGTCAGAGAACACGGCGTGGGATTCGCAGTTAGAAACAGATTATTGGAGTCCATAACCCCACCAGTAGAAGGAACAGAACGAATCCTGTCTCTCCGACTCCAAACATCATCGGGACCAGTCAGTCTAACTAGTGCCTACGCACCAACTTTGGCATCCACAGCAGAAGCAAAAGACAAGTTTTGACGACCTCAGTGCTGCTATAAGGAGAATTCCCGACAGAGAATTACTGTTCATCGCAGGCGATTTCAACGCCAGAGTAGGTGTCGATCACAACTCCTGGCCCACCTGCTTGGGTCAGTTCGGAACTGGGAAAATGAACGAGAATGGCCAGCGCCTGCTAGAGCTCTGCTGTCGTCATGGGTTGTGCGTCAGTAACACTTTCTTCAACACGAAGCCTCAGCATCGAGTCTCCTGGAGACACCCGCGATCCAAACACTGGCATCAGCTCGATCTGATCCTCACCAGACATGTCAACCTTTCCAGCATCAAGATCACTCGCAGCTACCAGAGCGCCAGTTGTGACACTGACCACTCTTTGGTGTGCAGCAAAGTGAAGCTCCGCGCGAAGAGACTGCACAGTACGAGAAGGAGGGCCGGCCTCGCATCAACACCAGCAAAACACGCGATCAAAGAAAAGTGGAGGAATTTGCACGCGTGTTGGAGGATTCTCTCCCTGGCCCACCCACTGCAAATGCCCAAGACCGATGGGAACACTTCAGAGATGCTGTCTACAACACCGCCATGTTCACCTTTGGCAAAAAGACCAGCAAGTCAGCTGATTGGTTCGAAGCCCATTTAGAAGAAATGACACCAGTCATCGAGGCCAAGAGAAAACGCCCTGACAGCATACAAAACCGATTCCAGTGAGCAGAACCTCCAGAGTGAAAAGCTCAATGCTTTTCATATGTGTAGCATCCGATGCATTCTGACATCACCTGGCAGGACAAGGTCCCAAACAACGCTGTCCTGGAAAGAGCCGGATGCACCAGCATGTACACGCTGCTGAAACAGAGATGTATGCGCTGGCTCGGCCATGTCGTGCGCATGGATGACGGACGGATCCCTAAAGACCTCCTCTATGGAGAACTTGTGCAGGGAAAACGTTCCACAGGCAGACCACAGCTGCGATTCAAAGATGTGTGCAAGAGGGACCTAAAGGCCTTGAACATCGACCAGAACAACTGGGAAGCAACAGCTCTCGAACGGTCAGCCTGGAGACAGACTGTGCAGAAAGGTCTCTCCAAGTTCGAAGAGAGACACTCGCTCAGCAGCATGGGGAAAAGAGAATGAGAAGAAAGGCTGCAGCCCAGGCAGACAGACCAGCGTCTGACTTCATCTGTGCCCTCTGCCACAGGGACTGTCATTCCCGCATCGGACTGGCCAGCCACACCCGTCGCTGTACCAGAATAGACACCTAGAGGACAACTCCATAGTCTTCCGAGACTGAAGGATGCCTACAGATATTACATCTACATGGGTGATGGACATGAGTTAGTGATATTACACAGATGTATCAGTGATATACACAGATGTATCAGTGATATTACAGATACATGGGTGATGACCTGAGTTAGTGATATTACACAGATGTATCAGTGATATTACAGATACGCAGGTGATGACCTGAGTTAGTGATATTACACAGATGTATCAGTGATATTACACAGATGTATTAGTGATATTACACAGATGTATTAGTGATATTACACAGATGTATCAGTGATATTACAGATACATGGGTGATGACCTGAGTTAGTGATATTACACAGATGTATCAGTGATATTACACAGATGTATCAGTGATATTACACAGATGTATCAGTGATATTACAGATACATGGGTGATGACCTGAGTTAGTGATATTACAGATTTGCACGTATGTAATGACCTGTATTGGTGATTTTACAACTATCCATGTATTAGTGATATTACATAGATGTGTTGATCATATTGCAAAGATACACAGGTAATAATAACCTGTGCAGCTGACATGCTGATACACAGGTAATGACCTACATTGGTGATATGACATAGATACGCAGGTAATGATCTACATTGGTGATGCGACATAGATACGCAGGTAATGATCTTCATTGGTGATGCGACATAGATACGCAGGTAATGATCTACATTGGTGATGCGACATAGATACACAGGTAATGATCTTCATTGGTGATGCGACATAGATACGCAGGTAATGATTTTTCATTGGTGATGCGACATAGATACGCAGGTAATGATCTACATTGGTGATGCGACATAGATACACAGGTAATGATCTTCATTGGTGATGCGACATAGATACGCAGGTAATGATCTTCATTGGTGATGCGACATAGATACGCAGGTAATGATCTACATTGGTGATGCGACATAGATACGCAGGTAATGATCTACATTGGTGATGCGACATAAATACGCAGGTAATGATCTTCATTGGTGATGCGACATAGATACGCAGGTAATGATCTACATTGGTGATGCGACATAGATACACAGGTAATGATCTTCATTGGTGATGCGACATAGATACACAGGTAATGATCTTCATTGGTGATGCGACATAGATACACAGGTAATGATCTTCATTGGTTATGTGACATAGATACACAGGTAATGATCTACATGGTTATGTGACATAGATACACAGGTAATGACCTACATTGGTGATGCGACATAGATACACAGGTAATGACCTACATTGGCTATGTGACATAGATACACACAGGTAATGACCTACATTGGTGATGTGACACACAGGTAATGACCTACATTGGTGATGCGACATAGATACACAGACCTACATTGGCGATATGACTCAAATACACAGAGGATGACCCATATCATTGATAGAAGACAGGTAATATCTTGTGATGCTCCACAGGTACACAGGCAACCCCACAGAAGCCCTGAAGCTGTTCAACAAGGCCCGCAAAGACTCAGAGTGGGGTCACCTGGCTGTCTGTAATATCTGTGTGATGCTCCACAGGTACACAGGCAACCCCACAGAAGCCCTGAAGCTGTTCAACAAGGCCCGCAAAGACTCAGAGTGGGGTCACCTGGCTGTCTGTAATATCGTGTGATGCTCCACAGGTACACAGGCAACCCCACAGAAGCCCTGAAGCTGTTCAACAAGGCCCGCAAAGACTCAGAGTGGGGTCACCTGGCTGTCTACAACATGATCGAGATTTGTCTGAACCCCGATAACGAGACCATTGGGGGGAGGTGTTTGAGTCTGTGGAGGGGGGAAGGTGAGTCGTCTGTCTGTCTGTGTGTCTGTCTTCTGTCTGTCTGTCTGTCTGTCTTCTGTCTGTCTGTCTTCTGTCTCTGTGTCTGTCTGTCTGTCTGTCTGTCTGTCTTCTGTCTTTCTGTCTGTGTGTCTGTCTGGTTGGCTGGCTCACACAACGTTACCACACATATAGGTTGCAGTTCAAACATGAACCAGGTTCTCATGGACTCAAAAAAGAAAATGAATAAATAAATAAGTAAATAAATAAGAGGTCAAACACAGTGCCACCAAACGGAGAAAAACGTGTTTTAGCTAACAGTATGTTCCCTGGTTTTCAAAGATCAGTAACTGCCTTCTGTTCTGGTGTCAGACACAGCAAGTCACGAAGTCTGTTCAGTCTCCGTGACCTCCTGTTGACCCACTTGATTTACTTCTTTACATTTCTGTTGGTCCCCCTTTCCCTTCCACCCCCCCTCTCTCTCTTTCTTTTTTTTTTTTTTCAAATTCCATGTCAATTTGTTAAATATCTTCTATGTATTATCATGCCTTATGAAAAATGATTACATATGTGCCTTGTTCTCTCTCTCTCTCTCTCTCTCTCTCTCTCTTCTCTCTCTCTCTCTCTCTCTTCTCTCTCTCTGTGCATGCATGTGTGTGTGTGTGTGTGTGTGTGTGTGTGTGTGTGTGTGTGTGTGTGTTCCAAATTTCTGTACGTACTTTGTCATATTCATTTTTACTGTCTGTTTTTATACTTGCTAATTGTCGTACATCATAGTACATTTCATGTTGTCGTACATCATAGTACATTTCCATGTTGTCGTACATCATAGTACATTTCCATGTTGTCGTACATCATAGTACATTTCCATGTTGTCGTACATCATAGTACATTTCCATGTTGTCGTACATCATAGTTACATTTCCATGTTGTCGTACATCATAGTACATTTCCATGTTGTTGTACATCATAGTACATTTCCATGTTGTCGTACATCATAGTACATTTCCATGTTGTCGTACATCATAGTACATTTCCATGTTGTCGTTCGTACATCATAGTACATTTCCATGTGCTCCCCCAGCCCACCCCCACCCCCTGCTCTCTTCTTCCCCTTCATTATTACTATCTTCTTCCCCTTCATTATTACTATCTTCTTCCCCTTCATTATTACTATCTTCTTCCCCTTCATTATTACTATCTTCTTCCCCTTCATTATTACTATCTTCTTCCCCTTCATTATTACTATCTTCTTCCCCTTCATTATTACTATCTTCTTCCCCTTCATTATTACTATCTTCTTCCCCTTCATTATTACTATCTTCTTCCCCTTCATTATTACTATCTTCTTCCCCTTCATTATTACTATCTTCTTCCCCTTCATTATTACTATCTTCTTCCCCTTCATTATTACTATCTTCTTCCCCTTCATTATTACTATCTCTTCCCCTTCATTATTACTATCTTCTTCCCCTTCATTATTACTATCTTCTTCCCTTCATTATTACTATCTTCTTCCCCTTCATTATTACTATCTTCTTCCCCTTCATTATTACTTTTTTTTGTTTTTGTTTTCATGTATCTTCTCTTTTCATTTGATGTTCCACTATGATGGCATGACCGCCTTGTTTGTTTGCTTTCTTACATTAGTTCAGTTCACTGCATGCTGTAGTCCCTGCTCAGGGAGAGGACTGGATGTATTTCTTACATTAGTTCAGTTCACTGCATGCTGTAGTCCCTGCTCAGGGAGAGGACTGGATGTATTTCTTACATTAGTTCAGTTCACTGCATGCTGTAGTCCCTACTCAGGGAGAGGACTGGATGTATTTCTTACATTAGTTCAGTTCACTGCATGCTGTAGTCCCTGCTCAGGGAGAGGACTGGATGTATTTCTTACATTAGTTCATTTCACTGCATGTTGTAGTCCCTGCTCAGGGAGAGGATTGGATGTATTTCTTACATTAGTTCATTTCACTGCATGTTGTAGTCCCTACTCAGGGAGAGGATTGGATGTAAAAAAAACGCATCAGTGCTTATCTATTATCCTTGTAAATAAAGAATTTTGTGGAAGAGAACATCAACAGCAGTTTTAAGGTAAACAGGTCTGATCAGTTTTTGCTGCTATTTTTTTTTTATTTTAATTCTTCTGCATCCTGCAGTTATGAAATGTTTGCCATGAAGTTTAGCAATATATTTGAGAACTGTTGTTACATAGATTTAAAAAAAAAAAAAAAAGAAAGAAACATGTATGACGTAAGAGAACTGTTTTTAAGTAGATTATTGAAAAAAAAAAGAAAAGGAAAAAATTATGATGCATGAGAACTGTGTTTACTTCAATAACAAAATGACCAGCTGACTCGCAAGTGTTATTCTGTAGGTAAACAAACAACCAATATGACGCATAACTGGTGTGTAGTCAACAAAATGTCCAGTGGGACACACAACTTGCTGTGTAGATAGCAAAATGACCAATATGACACATAGGAACTTCTGTGTAGATAGCAAAATGACCAATATGACACATAAGAACTGTTGTGTAGATAGCAAATGACCAAATATGACACATAAGAACTGTTGTGTAGATAGCAAAATGACCAATATGACACATAAGACCTGTTGTGTAGATAGCAGAATGACCAATATGATGCATAAGAACTGTTGTGTAGATAGCAAAATGACCAATATGACACATAAGAACTGTTGTGTAGATAGCAAAATGACCAATATGACACATAAGAACTGTTGTGTAGATAACAAAATGACCAATATGACACATAGGAACTGTTGTGTAGCAGGGTTGCACATCCACGTCGGACATCGGACATAGACCGATTGCACATGCAAAATGTCCGATATAACTGGCGGTGAAGAGGACAAATGTCCCATTACTTTGCCGAAAACGCGGTCACTGTCCGATAGCTTTCCGATGCTCACGGACATGGCACCGGCCGTTTATATCAAGCCCGCATAATTATTTGAGTCCGACCGTCGTACAGAACTCCAGTCTGTAACTTTAGTGTAAGCCCAGTGAATCACTACTGACTAGGCCTATTACTAGTCCCGTGTGCCACTGGCACTAAGCTTAGTGGCGAGCTGTGGCGGTCTATTTTTAGCTCGTTGGCTTGCAACTCTGCCTCCCTGACTCACAGAGGCTAGCGAGCCAGCGAGGTACACGGCAGCTGAGAGGTCGCAGCCAGCTTGTGTCAGGGTTATTTTTAGCGTAAAGCGGCTAAAGAGCGATAAGCCTTTCCTACTTGTTACGTGTTGTAGGCCATGTAGGCACATGTTGCTGAAACGGAGACTGGAAAGGAATCCTTGCTCCACGACGCCTGCCTAAGCGTGCAACATTTATCACTATCAGACTGTATCAGACGTGACGATGCCACCCAAAAAGAAACTAAAGAAAGACGCAGGTCAGAAGACTTTGGCAACTTTTTTGTCACCTGCAAATCGGGACAGTAGATCTACAGAGAGTGCCGACACATCTAGTGCTGTGGACGCAAGTGAAAATGACGTGACCAGCACTAGGCCTAGTGCCAGCAGCGAAGAAACCGGCGGCAAAAAACAAAGGACATTTGTCAAGTCGTGGTTAACACTGTTTCCTTGGCTTCGTCATACAAATTCGGCGATGTTTTGCGAAATGTGCGTGGAGGCGAAATTTGTGAATTCCTTTACACAGGATGGCTGCACTAATTTCCGAAAGAGTGCACTGATAGAGCACGCAGAAACAAAGGACCACCAGACCGCTATCCAGGTGCCAGCGCTGGAGAGGGAGGTGATACACACCAGCAGCTGACCAGACAGGAGAAAGGAGCGGCTGTTGCTGTCAAAGCAATGCACTGGCTGGTCACAGAGTCACTGCCTACCATAAATTTTCATCACTGATGGGCACAATGCAAAGATCTCCAGGGGCCCAACACAAACGAACTGATCATTTCTGAGAGCACCCAGTACAACTCCAGGAGATCTGCACAGGAATTTCTTGAGGCAATGTCGGACGTTGTGGAAAGGAGACATAAAAAAAGAACTTGACAGTGCAGAAGCTGTGACCGTCCATACAGCTGATTAGAAAGAGGGTTCAGCACTCAGAATTTGATTTTGACAAGTCAAAGGAACAGACTGACAGCAGAAAACCAGCCATGCTGATGAGGGTTTCAAATGGAAGGACCAAGTGATGTCAAGGGGGAATCAGAATGGTGTTCAGGGTGACAGAAAAAGTGGGGAGAGAAAAGGAAAAGAATGCTCTTCAACCCAAAAAGACGACTCCAAATGAATCAATATTGTACTTGAATACTAGCATTACTAGCAATGAATAGTGATTTAGGAAAGACACTTCCTCTGTGTGTGTGACTGTGTGTATGTGTGTGGACTAGAAATAGTATGTTTACCAAACATGGCTTCCCACTCTAGGAATATAGTCAGCTTTTGTAATACCATTTTTGTGTGCATAAAACTTAATATACATTCAGTCTGGCTTGCGTTCAAAATGTCCGATTGATTTTTTATGAAGAGGACAAATGTCCTATTACTTCAGGGTGGTCCAGGACAAATTTTTCCTATAGATACTGCTAAGGATGTACAACCCTGGTGTAGATAACAAAATGACCAATGTGACATATGAATTGTTGTTGAATATGACACATAAGAACTGTTGTGTAGATAACAAAATGACCAATGTGACATATGAATTGTTGTTGTTGAATATGACCATAAGAACTGTTGTGTGGATAACAGAATGACCAATGTGACATATGAATTGTTGTTGAATATGACACATAAAACTATTGTGTAGATAACAAAATGACCAATATGACATGTGAATTGTTGTTGAATATGACACATAAGAACTGCTGTTGTGTAGATAACAAAATGATCAATATGACACATAAGAACTGTTGTTGTGTAGATAACAAAATGATCAATATGATACATAAGAACTGTTGTTGTGTAGATATCAAAATGATCAATATGACACATACGAACTGTTGTTATGTAGATAACAAAATGATCAGTATGACACATAAGAACTGTTGTTGTGTAGATAACAAATGATCATATGACACATAAGAACTGTTGTTGTGTAGATAACAAAATGATCAGTATGACACATAACAACTGTTGTTGTGTAGATAACAAAATGATCAGTATGACACATAAGAACTGTTGTTATGTAGATACACAAAATGATCAGTATGACACATAACAACTGTTGTTATGTAGATAACAAAATGATCAGTATGACACATAACAACTGTTGTTGTGTAGATAACAAAATGATCAGTATGACACATAACAACTGTTGTTATGTAGATAACAAAATGATCAGTATGACACATAAGAACTGTTGTTGTGTAGACAATCGACCAACCAGTTATGAGGATGACTGAAATGATGATGAGGTGTATTTTCAAGTCAGTTGATGACAAAGAAGATGATGTGATGATGATGATGATGATGATGATGATGATTATGATGTTAATGATGATGATGTGACTCGACAAAAAAAGCAGAAGAGCTCACAAAACAAGTGTGAAGTAACGCAGATTTAATGCACGACACAAAACAGGACAAGAAATTTTCGGCAAATGCCTTCCTCAGCGACAAAAAATACAGACATTTAAAACATGCACAATACTCCCCTTGTGAAGCCAAAGTGGTGAATGAAGTAGACAGAGGGACAGTGAAGAGAGGGTGAGTAGAGTTCGAGGAACAGGGCACGAGGAAAGAGGGTAGAGTAAAGTGAGGAGGAGGAAAAAGAGAGAGAGAGAGAGAGAGAGAGAGAGGAGAGGGGGGGGGGGGAGGGGAGAAAGAGAGGGGAGAGACAGTGAGAGAATGGAAGTAGAGGAAGAGTGGAGAATGAGAGAGAGAAGAGGAGGGGAAGGAGAGTGAATGGAGGGGGAGGGTGTGATGGTATGTAGTGGGTGTGTTGCATATGAATGAAAGAAAGCACAATAAATAAGATACAATATACTCGAAAAAGCATTTTAAATGAAAATGGGGGGGGGGGGGGGGGGGAGAGAAGGGGCTCAGCGCCTAAAAGCCCCGACCCAAGTCTGACCCAAGGGTAGGTTGCCCTACCCAAGCACCAAGGGGTGAGAGGGAAAACGGGGAGAACCCCGAGAAAAAACCCACTAGCCAGACGCAGCTAAGAGCTGCAAGGCTCACCCCCCACACACACACACGGAAAAAAAAACAAAAAAAACAAAACCACTTGCCCGCGGGCAAAACCACACACACACACCCCACACACACACACTATACAAGTGCGCGCGTGCGCACGAACAACCACGCACGCACACATACACACGCCAATAAGCACACACACTGGGGGGGGGGGTGGTTACAATGGGGGAATAAATGGGTAAATGTACAAACAGGGCATACATTAAGACATCTGGGCCTGTTTTGCACGTCAAACCCGATTAGCTTATTCGCGTTTAGGGCTTAAACGCGGTTAGCTATTCGGAGCTTAAATCGTGGATAGCCCTCTCCGGTTTTGGTATGCACGACGCCCTATTCGCGATTGAATAGCTCTCCGCGTTTAGAGGGCAGGAAACGGCGCTCTATTTATAGATTCTTGGCAAAACCGGGGTGCAGCAGGCACTGCTTTCGGTTTAGTCATACCCTCCTTCGTGGAACTTCCGCTGGTACGTGCTTCGTCGGTTTTCGCCAGTCCAAGTTTGTATTGTTTGTGTTAGATCTACTTGCCATGGAGAATTCAAAGCGCACTAGGAAGCCAAATTTCAGTGTTGTTTTCGAAGGCATGGAACAGTGGACTTTCACGCAAGATTCTTGAATCATGCACACTCCATGGCCACTTTGCGACACAATTGATGAATACAAGGTCTGCATCGCAGATTACCTGAAACCAAATTGACCCCAAAATGCATTTACACTGAATTATTAAAAAAAAAATCACACACACACACACACACACACACACACACTCACACACACACACACTCACACACACACACACACACACACACAACACACACACACACACACACACTACTTTTAAACTGTTCACTCTGGGGCGATCTACATAGAGACAAAGAATTTTTTTTCCAAATCAAAAATGAAAAAAAGCCAACCATCTAGAGTGATTAAACATCTTGATTTCGGGAATAAATCTTCAGTGCCGAAAAAGACTGGCAATAAGTATGGGAAGCTACAAATGTGCACTATCATTGAAAACAACAAATAATAATTGCGCTTGGAAATGTGCTGGAAAGTGGGGCGATTCACACACACACACACACACGCACACACACACACACACACACACACACACACACACACACACACACACACATACACACACTCATCTTGACTTTATCTTCAGCAGTCATATGTTTGTGTGATTATTGTTGAACACAGTTTTTCCAAATAAATAATTAGCTAACTCGCCAACCAACTCGCCACACACGTCTTGAAAGCTTGTAACAAGCACCTGCTGCAAGGGTGTCAAGGTAAACCCACGATTCTCCAACCGTATCTCACCTTCCACCTCGTTTGTCAGCTCCAAAATATGTTGCCGCCTAAACCTGAACTTTCGGAACAGTTCTAGGTCATCGTACAGGTCAAACGGGTTCTTTC
This sequence comes from Conus ventricosus, assembly GCA_018398815.1. Taxonomy (NCBI): domain Eukaryota; kingdom Metazoa; phylum Mollusca; class Gastropoda; order Neogastropoda; family Conidae; genus Conus; species Conus ventricosus. Next base: position 1,285,033 of record CM031627.1, read on the forward strand.
TGTCACGAAAGATGCGGTTTCGTCGCAATTGCCGTCGCTGTCTCACTTGGAAAAACATCAATGCAGCCATATTTATCCGCGTTTAGGCTCGCTGTCGGACCCCCGAGGCACGATAACTTTATCCGCGTTTAGCCGAGTCGGATAGCTTATGCGGTCTGACGTGCGTACCAAAATCTGCCGCCTATCCACCGAATAGGCGCTATTCGCGGACAGCCCTCTATCCGGATCGACGTGCATACAGGCCCTGGGTGTAGCATAGGGAAGTAGGTGGTGCTATGGTGGCGCAACAGAAAAAAAGGGGCAAAAATAAGAGCATTAACGCAAAAGATAGATGATATGCGGTCATGATGAGAGGCGCTAACAACACTCCCAATGACCCCCCCCCCCCCCCCAAAAAAAAAAAATTATCTATACATATATATACACACACATTATTATAAATACATACATATATGCATATATACAGATAGATAAAAAAAAAAGGGGGGGGGAGGGGAAAGGGGAGGGCCGGGGGGAAAGAAGGAGAGACATAAAGAGAGGACAAAAAGAGGGGCCTAAAGGAAGGGTGGAAGTATGAGGGAGGGCAGGGGGGAAAGAAGGAGAGACATAAAGAGAGGACATAAAGAGGGGCTAAAGGAAGGGTGGAAGTATGAGGGAGGGCAGGGGGGAAAGAAGGAGAGACATAAAGAGAGGACATAAAGAGGGGCCTAAAGGAAGGGTGGAAGTATGAGGGAGGGCAGGGGGAAAGAAGGAGAGACATAAAGAGAGGACAAAAAGAAGGGCCTAAAGGAAGGGTGGAAGTATGAGGGAGGGCAGGGGGAGGAGGGGGGGTGAGAGAGGAGAATAGTAGAGGTCGAAAGTAGAGAGAAAAGAAGTAAGAGGGAAAGTGAAGAGAAGGAACGAAAGGGGGAAGGAGCCCTTCAGAGGACAACAGAAAAGGAACAAGGACGGAGGAGGTGAGGGAGAAGAAGGGAAAGGGGAGGAGGGGGTAGGGGGTAGAAAAAAAGGGGGGGGGGTGGTGGGGAGAAAGGGAGGGAAAAAGAAAAAAGGGGGGGGGGGGAGAGGAGGGGGCAAAGGAAGGTAGGAAGGAGAGGGATAGATACAAAGGTAAGTGAGAAGAAAAATAAATGAATAAATAAAATAAAAGAAAATAGAAAAAAACAAAAAGACAGGAGACTGGGGAGCTAACCCTACTCAGAAACTCCTGGCAAAAGATATAGGCTCTCAAACGATCATTCCAGTAGGCGCCAGGCTCTACGGTCACGAAGAGGCCACTGATGCAGACCAACCATGCACAGGTAAGTACTAAAGTGGAAAGGGAATGATAAGTCATTGTCCACCTGAATTGTCTCGGGGGGAAAAAAAAAAAAAAAAGGTACACAGAATTGCTAAGCTTTTTCATTGATACCAGCTGGATTTCTGGTGCCCAGTTTTTGAATCAGGTGAGACTCTATATCCTTCCTGTCTCTGGAGTCACTAGTTTTCATGAGCCACAAGCCCTTCACTCTTGCATTGTGCGCGGAATGGCTGGGGAGGTTGAAGTGCTTGGCTACTGGTTTGTCCCTGTTGTATTTAATGTCAGCGAGGTGTTCCTTGAATCTGACAGTCAAAGTGCGTCCGGTCTCGCCGATGTAAAGTTTAGAACAAACGGTGCAGTGGATGATGTAGACCAAGTTAGTGGTTTGGCAGTTGAAGAATTTGGAGACAGTCATGCGTGAACTGGGTCCTTTCACTTCAATGGCAGTGCAGATGAAGGGGCAGGTCTTGCAGTTGGGCAGATTGCATGGGCTTGTGCCTACAGAAGATTGACGTCTGTGAGGCTGGAGACTGGAACGCACAAGCAAGCACGGATATTCTTGTCCGTTTGTAGGCAATTTAGAGGGGGCTGGGAAAAAAATTCTAGCTGGTGGGCACAAAAATGAAGGATGTTCCAGTTGGTTTGGAGAATTTTGCGCACCTGGTGGACAGAAAGGGGGGTTGAGCAGGCTGGGCAACCGGTCTGTCTCTGGTTGATTCCTGGGGTTTGGGTACAGAGCTTGGGACGGGAGATGAGCTGGACTTCTTTCTGGAAGGTGCATGATCAATGATGTCTTCGGGGTAGTGGCGATCAAGGAAGAACTGTTTCATTTCAAGGGCACTTTTACGTTAAGACGAGTTCTCGAGCAGAGTCTGCGGAAGCCTCAAGCAACTGAGAATCGGGTATGCTGGTTTTGGACATGTTTTATGATTGTATTTTTTTGTCGCTGAGGAGGCATTTTGCCGAAAATTCTCTTGTCCTGTTTCTGTGTCGTGCATTAAATTCTGCGATACTTCACACTTGGTTTTGTGTGTCTTCTGCTTTTTTGTCATGTTCCAGTAACGCCGCAGTTTGTTTTTTATTTGCCGATGATGTGACTGCCAGTCAAATCGACTGGACAAGCAAGCAGACAGTGAAACTGATATGAGATGATGATGATGATGATGATGATGATGATGATGTTGTGATGATGATGATGATGATGATGATGTGATGATGATGATGTTGATGGTGGGGTGATAATGTGTCTGCAGTCAGTTGATGGACACTGACAAGGCAGACAGTGAACAGAATGATGATGACGTGATGATGATGATGATGTTATTGATAATGATGATGATGATGTTATCGATGTGATGATGATTATGTAATAATGTGATGGATGATGTTGTGTCTGCCCAGTCAGTCGATGGACAAGGGACAAGGCGGACAGTGATCAGAGATGATGATGTATGATGATTCGATTGCTGATGATGTAGAAGATGATGATGGTGTGTCTGCTAGTCAGTCGAATGGACAAGACAAGGGGACAGTGAAACAAGATGTTGATGATGATGATGATGATGATGTTGATGGTGTGTATGCCAGTCCGTCGATGGACAAGGCGACAAGCGGACAGTGAACGATGATGATGATGATGTTGGATGATGATAATGATGATGATGGTGTGTGGCACAGTCAGTCGATCGGACAAGGACATAGGCCGCGAGACAGTGAAACAGGATGATGATGATGATGTGATGATGTGCTGATGATGTGTGTCTGCAGTCAGTCGATGGACCAAGGACAAGGCGGACAGTGCAACAGATGATGATGATTGATGATGATGATGATATGGTGTGTCTGTCAGTCAGTCGAACCAGTCGATGGACAAGGAAAAGGCGGACAGTGACCAGATGATGTGATGATTGATGATGATGATGATGATGATGATGGTGTGTCTGCCAGTCAGTCGATGGAAAGGACAAGGCGGACAGTGAACAGATGATGTTCATGATGATGATGCTGATGATGAGGATGATGATGATGATGCTGGTTGTGTCTGCCAGTTCAGTGATGGACAAGGACAAGGGGACAGTGAACAGTGATGATGGATGATGATGTTGATGATGATGATGTGATGGTGTGTCTGCCCAGTCAGTCGATGGACAAGGGACAAGGCGGACCAGAGAACAGATGTGATGATGATGATGATGATGATGGTGTGTCTGCCAGTCAAGTCGATCGGACCAAGGGACAAGGCGGACAGTGAACAGCTGATGATGATGATGTGATGATGATGATGATGATAGATTGGTGTTGTTCTGACCCAGTCAGTCGATGTGACAAGGGACAAGGCGGACAGTGTTAAAACAGATGATGATGATGATGATTGATGAGGGTGTGCTCTGCCAGTCAGACGGGACAAGGACAAGGCGGACAGTGACCGATGATGATGATGATGCTGCTGATGATGGTGTGTCTGCAGTCTGTCGATGGACAAGGACAAGGAGGACAGGGTGAACGATGGGGGGGAAAGGGATTTTATAAAGATGTGTTGGGATTAGTTTTATGTGTAGTGTTCCAAGTTGGATCAAGGAAAAAACAAGGGAAGGAAAAAGGGATGAGAGGGAGATGGGAAGGAAAAGGGGAGAATGAAGGGGTTGCACAGTCAGTGAATTGGAAAAACAACGGATACGTAAACAAGATATGATATGTTATGATTAAATGATTAATGAAAAAAAATATGATATGAAAAAAAAATAAGATATAATGGGGCGCAAGCGGGAAAGAATCGAATAACAGATATATGAGGAAAAAATTTAAAATTGAAAAAAAATATGGATATCATGTGGGAAAACCCCGGGAAAATAAAAGGGGGACACACAGGAACAGTGGCGGTCCACAGCAGGAAAATCAAGGAAATACTTGCGGCATAACCCGGGAAATCTTCCCAGGTTTGGGTCCCACAGGAATTACACCCGGGAAAAACAAAAAAAACAGGAAAACCAGGAAATTGGGAAAATAGGTTGCAGACACCCAGAAATACATGCAAAAAAATCAAGGAAATAAATGGGGAAAAATAAAACCAGAAAAAAAGGGGAAAAATCACACGAAATAAATGAGGAAAAATTTCACCAGGCTTTATAAAAAGGAAAAAATAAAAACGGGAAATAAACAGAAAAAATCCCGGGAAATAAATGAGGACAAAAATCACAGATAAATGAGGAAAAATAAACCGGGAAATAAATGGGGAAAAAATCAAGGAAATTTAATGTAGGAAAAAATCCCCCAGGAAATACATGCAGGAAAAATCACAGGAAATAATGAGGGAAAAATCCCCCGGAAATAAATTTTGGGGAAAAAATCCCCCAGGAAATAATGTGGGGACAAACACAGGAAATACATGCAGGACAAATTCCACCAGGAAATACATGGGGGACAAAATCCCAGGAAATAAAGGGAGGAAAAAAATCACAGGAAAATAAATTGGAAACAAAAAAACAACAGGAAATAAAGGGACAAAATCACCAGGAAATAAGTAGGACAAAATCACCAGGAAATAAATGCAGGAAAAAATCACCGGAAATTAAATGTAGGACAAAATCACCAGGAAATAAATGCAGGACAAAATCACAGGAATAAATTTTAGGACAAAATCACCAGGAAATAAATGCAGGTGAATGGTGTGCCCACTGACTGGCCCGTGGACATGCCATTTCCTTGGTAAGGTGTTCCAGAATTCAAGGCACACACACACGCCACACACACACACAAAAACACCCCAAGAATTCAACCCCAACACACACACGCCCCACAACACCAAACACATACAACACACGCGCACACACACATACGCACACATAATTCAGGGCCCCAACACACACACACACATGCACACACGCACGCACGCGCACGCATGCCCCACACACCCCACACACACACACGGGATGGTGAGTGTGATAGACAAATTTTTAAGTAATTTATGATTATCTATATTGTTGCAGATCCCCTCTCTCTCCCTCTCTCTCTCTCTCTCTCACTGCCCCTCTCTCTCTCTATTTTCTTTTTTCTCTCTCTCTCTCTCTTCTCTCTTTCTCTCTGACTGTGTCTGTCTATTGGATTTTTTGTCAATGCTATCTGTCTCTCTGCTTATCTGTCCCGCCCCCCCCCCCCCCCCCCCCTTCAAATGTTTATTGCCATGTTTGACATGTTGTCCATTGTCTGGGCACAATATTGATTAATGGTTGTTAATTGTTTCATTGTTTTCATTTACATTGTATATTCTGATTTATACGTATGTATTGCTTCGCGTTTCTGGTTTTTCACCATTGTGATTGATATTTATGCTTTTTTTGTGAGGGCAGGATGAAAAAAAGCTGCAAAGCTTATTCTTTTAACCCTCAATAAAGATCCAAAGCTCATTCTTTTAACCCTCAATAAA
>CM031627.1:1292598-1325098 GCA_018398815.1 Conus ventricosus
GGGGTAGCTGTGTTGTGTTGTTACAGAGGGAACACATGGGGTGCTGTGTTGTTGTTACGAGGGAACACTGGGGGTGCTGTGTTGTTGTTGTTACAGAGGGAACACATGGGGGTGCTGTGTTGTTGTTACAGAGGGAAACATGGGGGCACTGTGTTGTTGTTGTTACAGAGGGAACACATGGGGGCACTGTGTTGTTGTTGTTACAGAGGGAACACATGGGGGCACTGTGTTGTTGTTGTTACAGAGGGAAACATGGGGGCACTGTGTTGTTGTTGTTACAGAGGGAACACATCGGGGCTATATGGCATGGCGGCAGCCTACATGGTGCTGAAGCAGACTCCCAGGGCCCGTAATCAGCTGAAGAGGGTCAGCAAGGCCAACTGGACCATCCAGGTCAGCTGGTGTCACACCAGTGGGTGGGGGGGGGGGGGGGAGAAGAAGGGAGAGGGTGGAGCAGGTGGGGGAAAGGTGTGTGTGTGTGTGTGTGTGTGTGTGTGTGTGTGTGTGTGTGTGTGTGTGTGGTCGGTAGGATTGGCCTCTATTGGGCTGAGTATAAGAGTGAGGAGTGGGAGGGGGGGTCATGTTGTTCTTGTATATTGCATGGTGTTTAATATACACTAAAAGGCTGTATTGTCCTGTGGAGTTGTGAGTTGGTTTGATGGTATTTTATTCAATGCTAAACAGCAGTGCTTTGATCATGTGTTGCATGCTGTCTGCTGTGTGTTGAATGGTTCTGTTGTCTGGTGATGTTTGTGTGGACTGTATTGATTATTTTATATGAAATGCTAAATAGTTTGGCATTGTTCTTGTGTCACAGTTTGTTTTGTTATGTATTTGAAGATTGTATTGTAATTTCTTGAGTGTTCTATTCATTGCATTGTATAAAATTATGAATGTATTGTACTGTGTTGTACTGAGAGATTTTATTAAGTTGTTCTGGTGTCTTGTGCGTATGAAATGCTGAACTGGTGTGCATTGTTCCTGTGTTGCATGTTGTGTGGTAGGCACTAGAAGGCTGTATTATCCTGTTATATTCTTGTGCCATATGTTATATGGATGGTGTTATATGAAATACTAAATTGTATTGTGTTATATGTTGTGCTTTGGTGTACAGGAATGCTGTATTGTGATATTCTGGTGCCTTGTGTTGTATTGATATGCTCAGTGATGTTGTTCCTGTTCTGTGTATCAAGAGGTTGTATTGCTTTACATTGTTTTGTATTAAAGACTGTGTATAGCTCCAGAGTTGTATTGATTAAACCATAGTGTTTTGTATGGTAGCTTAAATGCTAGAGTTTCGGGCCACTCTGACTGAGATATGGAGATTTAAACCTTAATACTGCCAGGATGATGCAGTAGTTTTCTCTCCAAATCAAGGCACGCATGCGTGTGCATGCGCACACACACACACACACACACACACACACACACACACACACACACACACACACACACACACACACAGGCATGCATGCATGCACACACGCATGCGCGCGCACACACACACACACACACACACAAAACACACACACACACACACACACACACACACACACACACATTCCAGCTTACACTGAGACACAGTGCCTTTGATTTGCACTGGATTACAACACTGCTCAGTCTAAAGCGGTCCTTGTCAACTCTGTGTCTGTGTGTCTGTCTGTCTGTGTGAACCCAGGACGCGGAGGACCTGGAGAAGAGCTGGTTGCTGCTGGCAGACATCTACATCCAGTCCGGCAAGTACGACATGGCCACCGACCTCCTCAAACGCTGTCTGCAGTACAACAAGGTGACTGGGCTGCTGGGGGGAGGGCAGGGAGGAGGCAGACCGTGGAAGGGGGGAGGAGAATCGGTGGGGGGGGGGGGGGGGGTGGCAGGGGAGCAGTTGGTAAGAATGTGTTCAGAGAGATGGGTGGGGGGTGTGTGTGTGGAGGGCTGTTGTGATGTTAGTGTAACTGCAGCAGGGATGCTAATACCTCCTCAGTTCTGTTAAATGTTCTGTTACCTTTCAGTGCCCCCTGGTGGTTTGTCGGTGCGAATGGTGCCTTCTAAGTGGGGGGGGGGGGGGGGGGGGGGTGGGGGGGGGGCTATTTTCGAGACTTCGAACCGTGTCTTAGCACTCCACAGTTCCCAGACAACCAGCACAGCAGTGGACGGTAGGCGGACAGCGTGGCAAGCAGAGAGCTCAGTGAACAGATCAGCAGGAGTAGAATGGAGCTTGAAGGTCAGACATGGGCCAAGCCGTGTCCATGGCATTCCTGTGTGAAGGCTGTTCATTGTTGTTGACAAGATTCACAAACAAATTTTGCGAATTGCTAGTAATGCTGTGAATGAAATTGTTCAAAAAGCAAAATCAGCCTTCTACAATGCTAAAATATTAGCATGCACAACAACCAAGCAATTGTTTAAGGTCACTGATACACTCATGGGGAGAACAAAATCATCTCCCCTTCCTTCATCTGTCTGTCCCTCTGACATTCCACAGAAATTTTGTGACTTTTTCACTAGCAAAATTAGACTTATCCGTGAAAGTCTGGATGCTCAGTCAGTATCTGAACCTGATATTCCATACAACTCTTTTTCCGGCATTTCATTGACTGACTTTGAACCTGTGACAGTTGCTGTTGTCAAAATCAGTCGACAAGACTGTTATCAAAACATGTGTACTGGATCCTCTTCCATCTACTTTATTATCTGCATGCATGGATGTTTTGTTGCCATATATCACTAGTGTGGTAAATGAATCTCTCACTTCTGGTTGTTTCCCACCTGCACTGAAAGCTGCTGTTGTCCGACCTCTTTTGAAGAAACCCTCTCTTGACCCTGAAAACCTAAAAAATTATCGACCTGTCTCCAACTTGTCTTTTCTTTCAAAGATAATTGAAAAGATAGCACTTCTCCAACTCCAAAACCACCTTGACCAAAACAACTTGCTCTATTCGTTGCAGTCCGCCTATCGCACTGGACACAGTACAGAAACTGCTCTGCTGAAAATAATAAACGATCTTCTCTCTGCTCTGGATAATGGTCAGGTTTCACTGCTTTCTCTTCTTGACTTGTCCGCTGCCTTTGATACCATTGATCACTCCACCCTCCTCACTAGACTTCAACATACTTTTGGCATCTCTTCTCACGCTTTGGTATGGTTTTATTCTTACCTTTCTGGTCGAACCCAAATTGTCTCTGTCAATGGTTTTTCTTCAAGCTCTGCTGACTTCAATTATGGTGTTCCCCAAGGCTCTGTCCTTGGTCCCATTCTGTTTGTTCTATATACCCAACCCATCTCTGACATTGTAGCCCATCATGACATTTCACACCACTGCTTCTCTGATGACAATCAAATCTACATTTCTGGTGACATCTCTCTCCTCTCCTCCATCATTGATCGCTCACAGCTCTGCATCTCTGACATAAAGGCATGGATGACTTGCAACAAACTTCAGTTAAACAATGACAAAACTGAACTGATCTTCATTCTCCCAAAACGGCTCATGTCTACAATCTCTGTTCCTTCTTCTGTCCAACTTGGTACCTCTCTCATTCAGACCTCTACCACTGTGCGAAATCTAGGCGTTGTACTTGATCAGACACTCTCTTTTCAAAATCAGATTTCTTCTATCTGCCGTGCTTGCTACTTGGAGCTTCGGCGAATCAGTTCTGTGCGCCACCTTCTGTCTGAAGAAGCCACCAAGACTCTGGTTTCTGCTTTCATTCTTTCAAGACTTGACTACTGTAATTCTCTTCTTGCTGGCTGTCCACAGAATCTTCTTGCAAAATTGCAGAAAGTCCAAAATAATGCTGCTCGCCTTGTCTCGAAATCTCCGAAAACCTCTCATGTTTCTCCCTTGCTTAAATCTTTGCACTGGCTTCCTGTTGAAAAACGCATCAAGTACAAACTTTCTTTGCTCTGTTACAAGGCATTGGATGGCCTCGCTCCATCTTACCTCTCTAAACTTCTGTCGACCTATACTCCTTCCAGACAGCTTCGCTCTTCCTCTGACACTCGCATTATGCAGATCCCTCGTTTTCGGGCCAGAACACTTGGTGAACGTTCTTTTACTTTTCAGGCTCTTTCCTGCTGGAACAATCTCCCTTCTGCACTCCGAAACTCAAACAGTCTTTCTTCTTTCAAGCCCTCCCTCAAAAAACTCTCTTCAAAACATAATTTTTCTGCTCCTTCGCTGGTGTGTGGGTGTGTGCGTGTGTGTGTGTGTGTTTGTGTGTGTGTGTGTGTGTGTGTGTGTGTGTGTGTGTGTGTGTGTGTGTGTGTGTGTGTGTGTGTTAGGGCTTATTGCTGTAAGCGCTTAGGGCTTTTGTTTAAGATTAAGCGCACTAAATGTTCCTTATTATTATTATTATTATTGTTGTTGATTCATTGATCCACCAGCAGTCAATCCTGCACCCTGCCGTTGCAGTCTCCTAGCTTAGCTCAGGTGGTGAAGCGTGTATGGACTGATCCACACACGCTGTGACACCTTGATGACGCTGAAACTGAAAGCATTAGTGAAAGGGATGATACAGGGGTAAGACGTGCAAGGCGTATGAATACAGGGCTATTTGTATGTGAGCAGTCTTGCCGCAAGGCGTATTGATACAATGGGTAAATGTGTGTGAACAGTCTTGCTGCAAGGCGTGTGAATACAACGATATGTATGTGTGTGAACGGTCTTTTCACACAGCGTATGAATACAACAGGTATCTGTGTGTGTGTGAACAGTCTTGCTGCAAGGCGTGTGAATACAACGATATCTCTGTGTGTGAACGATCTTTTTGCACAGCGTATGAATACAATGGTGTGTGTGCGTTGTGAACAGTCTTGCTGCAGAGCGTATGAATACAATGGTATGTGTATGTGAACAGACTTGCTGCAAGGCGTATGAATACAATGGTATGTGTGTGTGAACAGTCTTGCTGCAAGGTGTATGAATACAATGGTATGTGTATGTGAACAGTCTTGCTGCAAGGCGTTATGAATACAACGGGTTCATCATGGAGAAGGAACAGTCCTACAAAGATGCCGCCGTCAGCTATGAGAATGCCTGGCGCTTTGGCAACAAGAACAATCCTGTGATTGGTTAGTGTCCTGTGACTGTGTGTATGTGTGTGTGTGTGTGCGTTTGTGTGTATGAGAGAAAGAATGTGCGTGTATGTGAATGTGTTTTTGTGCTTTTTTATATGTGAGAGAAGAGAGTTTGAAAGAGGGTGTGTATATGTAATACATGTATGTGTGTATATATGCGTGTGTGTGTCTGTGTGTCCTTATGTGTATGTGTGTGTGCGTGTGTGTGAGAGAGAGAGAGAGAGACAAACTGAGAGAGAGTGCATGTATGTGAATGTGTTTTTGTGTTTTTGTATGTGTGAGAGAAGACTGAAAGAGGGTGTGTGTATGTAATATGTGTGCGTGTGTGTGTGTGTGTGTGTGTGTGTGTGTGTGTGTGTGTGTGTGAGAGAGAGAGAGAGACAGACAGACGGAGAGAAAGGGAGAGTATATATGTGTATTTGAATACGTTTATGAATGTATGTGTGAGTGTGCCTTTATTCTTTTTCATTCATGTTCTTCTTGGCTGTGAAGTGCACTTCTCCATCTCCTTTTTGTTTATGTTCAATGAACTACACCATACTTCAGACATTCCAGCTTGGAAAATGATCTGTGCCATGTGCCTCATGTCTGTTGTGTGCCATGTGCCTCATGTCTGTTGTGTGCCATGTGCCTCCTGTCTGTTGTGTTCCATGTGCCTCGTGTCTGTTCTGTGCCATGTGCCTCCTGTCTGTTCTGTTCTGTGCCATGTGCCTCATGTCTGTTGTGTGCCATGTGCCTCATGTCTGTTGTGTGCCATGTGCCTCATGTCTGTTGTGTGCCATGTGCCCCATGTCTGTTGTGTGCCATGTGCCTCATGTCTGTTGTGTGCCATGTGCCTCATGTCTGTTGTGTGCCATGTGCCTCATGTCTGTTGTGTGCCATGTGCCTCATGTCTGTTGTGTGCCATGTGCCTCATGTCTGTTGTGTGCCATGTGCCTCATGTATGTTCTGTGCCATGTGCCTCATGTCTGTTGTGTGCCATGTGCCTCATGTCTGTTCTGTGCCATGTGCCTCATGTCTGTTCTGTGCCATGTGCCTCATGTCTGTTGTGTGCCATGTGCCTCATGTCTGTTCTGTGCCATGTGCCTCATGTCTGTTGTGTGCCATGTGCCTCATGTCTGTTCTGTGCCATGTGCCTCATGTCTGTTCTGTGCCATGTGCCTCATGTCTGTTCTGTGCCATGTGCCTCATGTCTGTTGTGTGCCATGTGCCTCATGTCTGTTGTGTGCCATGTGCCTCATGTCTGTTCTGTGCCATGTGCCTCCAGTCTGTTCTGTGCCATGTGCCTCATGTCTGTTCTGTGCCATGTGCCTCATGTCTGTTCTGTGCCATGTGCCTCATGTCTGTTGTGTGCCATGTGCCCTATGTCTGTTGTGTGCCATGTGCCTCATGTCTGTTGTGTGCCATGTGCCTCGTGTCTGTTGTGTGCCATGTGCCTCATGTCTCTTGTGTGCCATGTGCCTCATGTCTGTTGTGTGCCATGTGCCCCATGTCTGTTGTGTGCCATGTGCCTCATGTCTGTTCTGTGCCATGTGCCTCATGTCTGTTCTGTGCCATGTGCCTCATGTCTGTTGTGTGCCATGTGCCTCGTGTCATCTCCTCCTTCTTGTCCCCAGGCTACAAACTGGCCTTCAACTACATGAAAGCCAAGCGTTACGTGGACGCCATTGACATCTGCCACTACGTGAGTACCAGGCACAGCAAAGCTGGCATTGATGTGAACACAGGATAGGACTGTTACATGGCACAGCAATACTGGAATATATCTGAACACAGAATAAGACTAGTAACAGACACGGTAAAGTTGAAATATATGTGAACACAGAATAAGACTAGTAACAGACACGGTAAAGTTGAAATAGATGTGAACACAGAATAAGACTAATAACAGACACGATGAAGTTGAAATTGATGTGAACACAGAATAAGACTAGTAACAGACACGATGAAGTTGAAATAGATGTGAACACAGGATAGCATTGTACAGGAAACAGCACAGGTGGCGTAGATGTGAGGACTGGATAGGACCAGTACAAGGCACCTGTTCCTGCAGCTCTGACTTATCCTCTAACACCAGTTCATACAGCTCTGACTTATCCTCTAACACCAGTTCATACAGCTCTGACTTATCCTCTAACACCAGTTCATACAGCTCTGACTTATCCTCTAACCCCAGTTATACAGCTCTGACTTATCCTCTAACACCAGTTCATACAGCTCTGACTTATCCTCTAACACCAGTTCATACAGCTTGACTTATCCTCTAACACCAGTTCATACAGCTCTGACTTATCCTCTAACACCAGTTCATACAGCTCTGGTTTATCCTCTAACACCAGTTATGCAGCTCTGGTTATCTGTAACACCAGTTCATACAGCTCTGGTTTATCCTGTAACACCAGATCATACAGCTCTGGTTTATCCTGTAACCCCAGATCATACAGCTCTGGTTTATCCTGTAACACTAGTTCATACAGCTCTGGTTTATCTGTAACACCAGATCATACAGCTCTGGTTTATCCTGTAACACCAGATCATACAGCTCTGGTTTATCCTGTAACACAGATCAAAACAGCTCTGGTTTATCCTGTAACACCAGTTCATACAGCTCTGGTTTATCCTGTAACACCAGTTCATACAGCTCTGGTTCATTCTCTAACCCCAGTTCATACAGCTCTGGTTTATCTGTAACACCAGTTCTTTACAGCTCTGGTTTATCCTGTAACACCAGTTCATACAGCTCTGGTTTATCCTGTAACACCAGATCAAACAGCTCTGGTTTATCCTGTAACACCAGATCATACAGCTCTGGTTTATCCTGTAACACCAGATCATACAGCTCTGGTTTATCCTGTAACACTAGTTCATACAGTCTGGTTTATCCTGTAACACCAGATCATACAGCTCTGGTTTATCCTGTAACACCAGATCAAACAGCTCTGGTTTATCCTGTAGCACCAGTTCATACAGCTCTGAATTATCCTCTAACACCAGTTCATACAGCTCTGGTTCATTCTCTAACACCAGTTCAGTTCATACAGCTCCGATGTATTCTCTAACACCAGTTCATACAGCTCCCATGTGTTCTCTAACACCAGTTCATACAGCCCCCATGTGTTCTCTAACACCAGTTCATACAGCTCCCATGTGTTCTCTAACACCAGTTCATACAGCTCCCATGTGTTCTCTAACACCAATTCAGTTCATACAGCTCCGATGTATTCTCTAACACCAGTTCATACAGCTCCCATGTATTCTCTAACACCAGTTCACACAACGCTGATGTGGCCACCAGGCCAGCTGGGCTTTTAAAACATTTTCTTGATGTGATTTCTGGCGTCACTAAGATCTCTCCACTTTTGCATGATATAAAAGATTTTTTTGTGGCTAGTGTTTATGTGTGTAAAAATAATTGGTAGATCATACTGCAGGTTTGGTTGTCGTGCAAAGCTGCCTGGTCAGTGTGCATGTGGGTTGGCTGCGAAATTCACAGGTCAAAGGTCATGTTGCTGCAGGTTCTGTCGTCTCATCCCAACTACCCAAGATCAAGAAAGACATCCTGGACAAAGCCCGCAGGCAGTATCCGTGTGTGATGGCTGACACAGTGAATGGACAGTGCAGCAGTATCCGTGTGTGATGGCTGACGCTGAACGGACAGTGCTGGTGTGATTCTCCCTGGTTTGACTGTGATCTAGATGAGGGTGATAATGATCTTTTTTTTTCTTTTTTTTTTAGGTTCGTTAATTTACCTTCTGTGGGTTTACCTGGTTGCCTGCTCATTGTTTTTTCTGTGCAAAATTTGTGTGGTGGGAGCCACACAAAGTCTGTGTGTGAGAGCCAAACTTCTGTTAAAGAAAAAAAGTCGATGAACATGCAGTAATTCTGTGATGTGGATGAACATGCAGTACATTCTGTGACGTCGATGAACATGCAGTACATTCTGTGATGTCGATGAACATGCAGTACATTCTGTGATGTCGATGAACATGCAGTACATTCTGTGATGTGGATGAACATGCAGTACATTCTGTGATGTGGATGAACATGCAGTACATTCTGTGATGTGGATGAACATGCAGTACATTCTGTGATGTCGATGAACATGCAGTACATTCTGTGATTCAAGACTCTTTTGCTTGTTTATTTTTCCTCTTCATGTCAGAAACGGCTGGGGCATCTCAGAAACGGCTGGGGCATCTTAGAAACGGCTGGGGCATCTTAGAAACGGCTGGGGCATCTTAGAAACGGCTGGGGCATCTTAGAAAGGGTGTATGTGTATCTAAAAAATAAATCTCTAGAGGTATTGGGAGTTTATGAACAGAAAATGTGATCAGTAAAGTAAGGAGCCTTCAGCTGTTAGACACGGCACCTGTTCTGTTGCCCATTATACATGTAGTTCCTGGTTTGTTTGGGTTTGGTCATTCTTGTCCTGCCCCCAAAATAGACCAGTGGGTCAAGGGTCACTGCTCTCAGAGTTTTATTCACTCATTTTTGGGGGTTTTGTACCTGAACCCTTTTTGTTTTCCTGTTGTAAGTTCTGCTGCAGTCAGTACACTTTGAAGTAAACAGGAATGCCTTCATTTCCTGCAGATTTCTTGACCTGTGAGTTGTGTGGCCGTTGCTGACCCCAGTCCATCTTGATCTGTGTGTTGTGTGGCCGTGCTGACCTCAGTCCATCATGATCTGTGTGTGGTGTGCCGTGCTGACCTCAGTCCTTCATGATTCTGTGTGTGGTGTGGCCATGATTCCCTCAGTCCATCATGATCTGTGTGTTGTGTGTGGCCGTGCTGACCTCAGTCCATCATGATCTGTGTGTGGTGTGGCCGTGCTGACCCCAGTCCCTCATGATCTGTGTGTTGTGTGGCCAGGATTCCCTCAGTCCATCATGATCTGTGTGTTGTGTGGCCATGCTGACCTCAGTCCATCATGATCTGTGTGTTGTGTGGCCATGATTCCCTCAGTCCATCATGATCTGTGTGTTGTGTGGCCATGCTGACCTCAGTCCATCATGATCTGTGTGTTGTGTGGCCATGCTGACCTCAGTCCATCATGATCTGTGTGTTGTGTGGCCATGCTGACCTCAGTCCATCATGATCTGTGTGTTGTGTGGCCATGCTGACCTCAGTCCATCATGATCTGTGTGTTGTGTGGCCATGATTCCCTCAGTCCATCATGATCTGTGTGTTGTGTGGCCGTGCTGACCTCAGTCCATCATGATCTGTGTGTTGTGTGGCCATGCTGACCTCAGTCCATCATGATCTGTGTGTTGTGTGGCCGTGCTGACCTCAGTCCATCATGATCTGTGTGTTGTGTGGCCATGATTCCCTCAGTCCATCATGATCTGTGTGTTTTGTGGCCCTGCTGACCTCAGTCCATCATGATCTGTGTGTTGTGTGGCCATGCTGACCTCAGTCCATCATGATCTGTGTGTTGTGTGGCCGTGCTGACCTCAGTCCATCATGATCTGTGTGTTGTGTGGCCTGATTCCTCAGTCCATCATGATCTGTGTGTTGTGTGGCCGTGCTGACCTCAGTCCATCATGATCTTGTGTGTTGTGTGGCCATGCTGCCTCAGTCCATCATGATCTGTGTGTTGTGTGGCCGTGCTGACCTCAGTCCATCATGATCTGTGTGTTGTGTGGCCATGATTCCCTCAGTCCATCATGATCTGTGTGTTTTGTGGCCATGCTGACCTCAGTCCATTATGATCTGTGTGTTGTGTGGCCATGATTCCCTCAGTCCATCATGATCTGTGTGTTGTGTGGCCGTGCTGACCTCAGTCCATCATGATCTGTGTGATCTATGTGTTGTGTGGCCATGATTCCCTCAGTCCATCATGATCTGTGTGATCTATGTGTTGTGTGGCCATGATTCCTCAGTCCATCATGATCTGTGTGTTGTGTGGCCATGCTGACCCCAGTCCATTTCTTTCCTTTGCTGAGGCCACTGAAGGCAGGCCACAGCCGTGTAACGCCTGTCCAGCCAGGGGAGGTACTGTATCCGTCACTGTCAGATGTTCCATTGTCCCTGAGTCTGCTCTCCTTTGACAGAACTGCAGCATGCTGCCACAAGCGTCCGGCTCCCGTGGAAATTGGATGTTCCCCGCGGGCTTGTCCACCAAAAAGTTGCCTTCCGCCTTTTTCCCACTTTTTTCTCTTTTTCCTTTTTATTCCTGCTGTGCTTGAAGTCTACAGAGACTGAGCATTGATTACTGCAGACCTCCCACTTCTGTTGTATTGTGAGACTGTGTCTTCTTCCTTGGATTGTGAAGGGGTGGGGGGGGGGGGGGGGCAGTTGGAGACAGCACAATCTCCATTTAGTCTGTGTTCTGTTGTCATACAGCCATGCATGGAGTGGGCACAGAGAAAGTTTGTGTGTATGTGTCATGCGGGATTCTTCTTTTTCGGCCTGAAGTGACTTTTTATCACAAGAAAGTGGTGTGCAAGTGCATGAGTATGAGAGAGAAAGAGAGTGTGTGTGTGTATGTGTAGAGATCTAGGTGGTTGGTTGGTAGTTGGTTGGATGGGTTTGACAAATAAATGTTCTTAACATATGCATGTCTATGTGTACTTATATGTGTGTGTGTGTGCAGTCTAGATTGGCTATCAGGGTGTGTGTGTGTGTGTGTGTGTGTGTGTATGTGTGTACATGAGATCGGAGTTTGACAAAATTAAAAGGAAGATGTAGAAATGGGTATGCATGCTAAATCACAAAAATATGTCAGCAGTTTTTTTTTTGGTGCGTGCGAGCGTGAATGCAGGATCTGAAACATTCCAATGTTCAGTGAATTCCTCATGAAATGTGTATATGTGTGCTGTTATTATTCAATATTGAAATGTGTGTATGTATGCTGTAACTATTGAAATGTTGTGTATGTATGCTGTTACTATTGAAATGTGTATATGTGTGCTGTTATGATTGAAATGTGTATATGTGTGCTGTTATGATTGAAATGTGTATATGTGTGCTGTTATGATTGAAATGTGTATATGTGTGCTGTTATGATTGAAATGTGTATATGTGTGCTGTTATGAGTGAAATGTGTAGATGTGTGCTGTTATGATTGAAATGTGTATGTTATGATTGAAATGTGTATATGTGTGCTGTTATGATTGAAATGTGTATATGTGTGCTGTTATGATTGAAATGTGTATATGTGTGCGGTTATTATTAGTTGGTTGTGCGCAGAAATACCTGTGACAGTTTCCTGTGATAATGTTTTCCAAAGCAGATCTTTTTTCCTGTGTTAATGTTATATTTTGGCTTTGATCAGTTTATTTTGTGTGTGTGTGTGTGTTTTTTTTTTTAAATTTTTCATTTATTTGGTTAATCTAAAGAATGTTTTCTTGTAGGGTTGATGAAAAGATTGGCTGATAATTTTTTTGTGTTGACTATTTCAAGAGTTGCGTGCTGTCTTCTTTCTGTTTGTCTTTGGCAGAGGGAAAAAGTGTTATTTTACATCGATGTTGACACAGGCAGGGTTGTTGTTTGTGAAGTGTCTGTGAAGATGCCATCCAAAGGGTTGTTGGAGTGGAATAAACTGGTTTGCACCTCTTGGTGCTTTCTGTGAAAGATTGAGAGTTTGAGTAACTTTTTTTATTTGGTTGACGACTGTCAGGGATGAAAGTGTGATGGTTGTTGCCAGAGTGTGGGGGAGGGGGGGTGAGTGAGGGTTCAGAAGAAGGGGTTATTGAAAAAAAATCATAACGATCAGATAATGTTAAATATATATATATTATATATATATATATATATATATATATATATATATATATATTATATATATTCGAGGGGGACTGCAATGGTTCCTCATGCAGCTAGTGAAGGGTTTTCAGGTTGTAATAAATTTTCTTCATCTTCATACTTTTTTTTTTTTTAATTTCAAATCTTTGCCAAGTCATAAACTATAATGATGGAAGATATATTTTATATATATATATTTTATATATATATATATATATCAATGTGATTAAAATACCCAAAACGATTTTTTAGAGTGCTCAACCCTGGGGGCAACATTTGTTAAAAAAAGGTTTTAAAAGAAGTGATCTACAAATTTGTTTCGAGCGTGTTACGCTGTCATCAGGATCCTGATGACAGCGTAACACGCTCGAAACAAATTTGTAGATCACTTCTTTTAAAAACCCTTACTTTTAAAAATACATATATATAAAATATTATTTTATATATATATTATTAATATAAAATTATGTATATAAATATATTATATATTTATATTTGTTTTGTATGAATGTATTATGTATGTATAAAACTTCAGAGCTGGAAACTCATACTAAACCTGAACTAAAAAGTTAGGCAACCTTTACAAAGCATGCTTATTTTTCTCTTAAACCCATGGACTTTGCAGTGTGAATCGTTTTAACTGCCCACTTTGATATGTTCCTTGTAAGTGTCACGGGATTGACATGCAAATGATGGTACAAATAATTCTCAGCACAAAAGTAAAGGGGTTTAGGTAGCAGCCAATGCAGGTTCCAATGATACAATAAGGGTTCAGGTAGCGGCCAGTGGCGGGTTCCAATGCACACAATAAGGGTTCAGGTAGCGGCCAATGCAGGTTCCAATGCACACAATAAGGGTTCAGGTAGCGGCCAATGCAGGTTTCCCAAAGCACACAATAAAGGGTTTCAGGTAGCGGTCAGTGCAGGTTCAATGCACACAATAAGGGTTCAGGTAGCGGTCAGTGCGGGTTCCAATGCACACAATAAGGGTTCAGGTAGCGGCCAATGCGGGGTTCCAATGCACAAAAATAAGGGTTTAGGTAGCGGCCAGTGCGGGTTCCAATGCCACAATAAGGGGTTTAGTAGCGGCCAATGCAGGTTCCAAAGCACCCCAATAAGGGTTCGGTAGGGCCAGTGCGGGTTCCAATGCACACAATAAGGGTTTAGGTAGCGGTCAGTGCAGTTTTCCCAAAGCACACAATAAGGGTTCAGGTAGCGGTCAGTGGGGGTTCCAACGCACACAATAAGGGTTCAGGTAGCGGCCATTGCGGGTTCCAATGCACACAATAAGGGTTCAGGTAGCGGCCATTGCCCACAATAAGGGTTCAGGTAGTGGTCAGTGCAGGTTCCAATGCACAAAATAAGGGTTCAGGTAGCGGTCAGTGCAGGTTCCAATGCACACAATAAGGGTTAGGTAGCGGTCAGTGCAGGTTCCAATGCACGCAATAAGGGTTCAGGTTTAGCAGCCAATGCAGGTTCAATGCACACATTAAGGGTTCAGGTAGCGGTCAGTGCAGGTTCCAATGCACACTAGGGTTCAGGTAGCGGTCGTGCGGTTCCAATGCACACATAAGGGTTCAGGTTGCGGTCAGTGCAGGTTCCAACGCACACATTAAGGGTTCAGGTAGCGGCCAATGCAGGTTCCAACGCACACAATAGGGTTCAGGTAGCGGCCAATGCAGGTTCCAAACGCACACATAAGGGTTCAGGTATGCGGCCATGCAGGTTCCAATGCACACAATAAGGGTTCAGGTAGCGGCCAATGCGGGTTCCATGCACAAAATAAGGGTTCAGGTAGCGGCCAATGCGGGTTCCAATGCACACAATAAGGGTTCAGGTAGCGGCCAATGCAGGTTCCAATGCACACAATAAGGGTTCAGGTAGCGGCCAATGCAGGTTCCAATGCACACAATAAGGGTTCATGGTAGCGGTCAGTGCAGGTTCCAATGCACACAATACGGGTTCAGGTAGCGGTCAGTGCGGGTTCCAATGCACCAATAAGGGTTCAGGTAGCGGTCAGTGCGGGTTCCAGTGCACACAATAATAAGGGTTCAGGTAGCGGCCAATGCGGGTTCCAATGCACACAATAAGGGTTCAGGTAGCGGCCAATGCGGTTCCAATGCACACAATAAGGGTTCAGGTAGCGGCCAATGCACACAATAAGGGTTCAGGTAGTGGTCAGTGCAGGTTCCAATGCACACAATAAGGGTTCAGGTAGCGGTCAGTGCAGGTTCCAATGCACACAATAAGGGTTCAGGTAGCGGTCAGTGCAGGTTCCAATGCACGCAATAAGGGTTCAGGTAGCAGCCAATGCAGGTTCCAATGCACAACAATAGGGTTCAGGTAGCGCCCAATGCGGGTTCCAATGCACACAATAAGGGTTCAGGTAGCGGCCAATGCGGGTTCCAATGCACACAATAAGGGTTCAGGTAGGCGGCCAATGCGGGTTCCAATGCACACAATAAGGGTTCAGGTAGCGGCCAATCCAGGTTCCAATGCACACAATAAGGGTTCAGGTAGCGGCCAATGCGGGTTCCAATGCACACAATAAGGGTTCAGGTAGCGGTCAGTGCGGGTTCCAATGCACACAATAAGGGTTCAGGTAGCGGCCAATGCGGGTTCTAACACACACAATAAGGGTTCAGGTAGCGCCCAATGCGGGTTCCAACGCACACAATAAGGGTTCAGGTAGCGCCCAATGCAGGTTCCAGCGCACACAATAAGGGTTCAGGTAGCGCCCAATGCAGGTTCCAACGCACACAATAAGGGTTCAGGTAGCGGCCAATGCGGGTTCCAACGCACACAATAGGGTTCAGGTAGCGCCCAGTGCAGGTTCCAAGCATTCGTGGCAGCTGGCTGCACCACAGCCACGAGCAGGAAGAGGCAAAGTGATGGCGAGGGCTGGGTGCTGCAGGCTGGGGGAAACCATTTCAGAACATGGGGTGGAGTGGGTTAGAGAGGTAGGCATCGCCCAACACAGACAGACAAGAAGCATGAAGGACTGCCCAAGACTTGGATGACCGGGAGTCACAGCGACCAGAGGAGACAACTGACAGTGCTCCATAGCACAGCAGATCAGAGACGACCTTGACCATCAACAGGTCAGTTTCCCGGTGCTGGCAGTGTCAGAGATGACCTTGACCTTCAACAGGTCAGTTTCCCAGTGTTGGCTGTGTCACAAATGACCTTGATCTTGTGGTGGGTGAGGCGTCCTCACAGACCATCAACAGCCATCTTCTCTCTGCAGACTGGCCACCAGTCAAGCCTGAGTGACCACAGGACAGGGGACACTGCAGTGGGTCAGGGGTCATTGTCCACTAACATAGCCAATGTTTCGGGCAGCTGATGTGGCCTGACAACAAAAGAAAAAAAAAAGTTATATTTCATACAACCATCTCATTAAATATTGCTTAGATCTTCGGACGAAGTCGCGATGGCTCGACTATCGATTTGTATCGATTTCTTATAAAAAGACAACCCCAGTCCCCTCCCCCCCGCCATTTCCCCTCTTCCGGTGTTGTCTGCGCCTTTTTTTTTCGGCCGCTACCGTACGGGTGTTTACACGCGGTGGTCTTTTCATAACCCTCAATTTAATTTTTCCGCGAACACGAGGTTTGCCAGGAATCAGGTGAGATTTTCCATTTTATTCTTTGATTGTAAAGAGAAATTTTGGGGAAATACCCACAGATCGTGTTTGACAATGCGGGAGCACTGTGGCAAATGGGTTTTTTGAGGTTGATCCAGCGATCTGGGGACGGTAAAAACCGACCTCCCGGTCGCTCTCTCTTTCGCTGTATTCTAGTGACCCGTAGGCTAGCTTTCCCAAAAAGGGGTTTTTTTCACAAGTAGTCCTTTCAAAACCCTCAGTACCCCACTTCGAGTTTTGGGGGGTTTCTCTTTTTGGGGGGGGTTTTGTGTCGTTTTATGGGTTGAAAACTACAATAATGGCAAAAGGGAAACCAGTGTGCCACGGGAAATCACGGACCCCTTTCGTCACTTTGGGGTTAAGGGGGTCTAGTTGTCCACGACTCACCCCACCAATCTAAAGGCAAGAAGAAGAACAATCCAGAAAAAAAAATGGCGACAGACCGCACGTCCCCCGACCGGGCAATGTCCAAGAAAGTTTTCACAGGGGGCAAGAGAAATGACCAACCCCCTTAAAAAGAAGCACGCGCCATCGTAAACCAAATCGGGTAATTGGGGGTACACTCAAGGGCGCGGTCTGATGAGGATTTTCCGACAATACCCAAACTTCGGTTTGGTAACTGCGTAGGGGTAAAGGGAAAAACCCTCGGGTGAAACAGCCCTTTCCATTTGCCCGGGTTTTACGAGCCCCCAGGAGCAGAGGGGCCCCTGCACTTGTCAGGGTCCTTCCGGGTGAAGCGCCGCGCGTCAACGAAAGGGACAGGTGCGTCGCCCCCAAGTCGACAGAAGCCCTAGTGCAAGTACCAGTGCGAACGCCTTGACCAGGGTACTAGGCACAACCGTCCCTTCCGGGGCGCATGGAAGGGGCGAGTAAACATGCCCCCCGCCCAGATCGATCCCAGTGCACACGCCACCATTAGTGCGGACGCATGGAAAGGGGCGTGTGAAATCTCAAGGTAAACTACTTGAGGTGTACGAGGGGAGTCAAAGCCCCCCTAAGAGCGAACATTGGGGTTTCCCCACAACTACAGCAGTCCTTTTCTGCGGGAAAACCCCCCTTACGAAGGCAAAAACACGTCCGGACTTTTTAATTATGACAGGCACTGAGGAAAAAGGATTACGCCACGGGTGACAAGACCTGTACCCTTGGAAGATTTCCCTGAGAATCAGCCGGGCCCCCCAGTGGTCCTTCGCCCAAACAGGGGAGTGCCAGGGAAGATCAAGCGAACTCTCTCGAAGGCTGGGTGGGCACCATGGCAACGAAGAGACACTGCCTAAGCCGGTTCAAGGGTTTTCGAACATGCAGCGAAGTGAACCACGTGCCCCAGTTCTGGCCAGTGCCCAAAGGCACAAAACAAGGATAATTTCCCGGGAGTGCGTTTGTACCTTTCCCAGAGGACAACACCACATCCAAACCCAAAAACGCCTCATCCGTAAGAAGGCGAGGAGGGACACAGGGTAAGCAAAGTTTCCCCAGAGTCACTGATCGCGCCCTTATCGGTTGGGACAAGGGGGGAAAGACGACAGGCTAACCAGGGAAAGCCTATCGATTCACGCAGCACCCCAGAGGATATGGTGTTTTCCTAGGAGAGGGCCCCGTTCCCTTGGGACCAGAAAACATATGGGTCGGAAGAAAAAAAGGGAGGTGGACAATTTGTTGAAGGGGCCAGGGCTCTTAGGGGGGGAAGATGGACCGGAATCCTGGCAGAAAAACTCGTCTTTAGGAACAAAAGGGAAATTTATGGTCACACATAAAAAAGGGGGGTGAAATGTGCCAGATCCTGACATCCCGAATCAAAGGAGAAAAAGAAAAGGGGAAATGGGCAAGGTGGGGGGAAAGGTTTCTACCAGAAAAAAAAGTTTAAAAGGGTGTGAAAAAAATTGACGCCTCATCAAAAAGACTTTTCGAATGTTATGTTAAGGACAAATGCAATCAGTTAGCCCCCCTAAAGTTAAATTATTCCAGCATGGGAAAAATACTCCCTTTCCTGCTGGTGAGGGCCAACCCTCTTCGTTGCCGAAGAAATCTGGAAAAAACTTTTGAAGAGAGACCACACGAGAACCCCCCAGAAATTTAAAGGAATTGGGCCCAGAAAGACCCCCTTTTCGCCACAGGTGTCGACTCTATAGAGCAAATGATAAAGGGTAGTATTTCTCTCCAACCCACTGCCCAAACAAGGTGAGACGACGGGGAAAGAAGGGGGAAGCGCAGAGTTTTTGAACAATCATGAAAGCATTCACCGGGGCGGCGGAGAGGGCGGGACCCACGGTCACCTTATGCTGCCTTTAATGGAGATGAGAGGGGAAGCCCGGGAATCCCAAACTTCCTAGGGAAAATCAGGCCACATGCAAAAATTCGAGTGTGTTTTAAAGGGATTGTTTGGAGTCTAAAATGGAAAAAGCAAAAGGGGGCATGGAATCGGGGGCCCACACTCCCCCCTCCTCAGGTACGCCCCCAGAAAGAAAAAGGGAACCTCCCGGGGTCGTCCAACTACTGGGCCAAAAAAGGGTACGGGACTTCAAAAATCGCCCCAGCCCTTTTACCGGAGCAGTGGCTAGTTCCAAAAACAAAAAACCCAAACCTGCAGGCCCAAGGTGCAAAAAAGCCCAGCTTTCTAACCTAAACCCCAAAGGAAAATTTTTCACCAAGGGCAAAGGGCGGGGGGGGGGGGAGGTGAGACGAACCTACTCCGCTTCCCCCAAAGGGCCCTTGTGCTCAGGTAAAGGAGTGGAAAAAAAATGGGAGCGTCAGCCTGGGTTTTAAACATCGGCAAAAGGGGGTTTCGCCTCCTTGGGAAAAAGGAAGCCACACTGCAAAGAACCCCTATATTTTTCCCAGCCCAAAGTGGGGAACAACAAACCCCTTTTAAACAGAAATGGGGGGGAAAAGAGAAAAAGGGGCTAAGAAGAGGTGAAAACATGTCATCCCCCGGTTTAACAGCGGCTTTTTCCCCTTCCCAGCCTTCGGGGGATCGCCCCTTTTTGGGACTTGTCTCCCCTCAACGTTTTCCCTCAAGAAGGTGAAATTCAAGTGGAATCCCAGACAACATCAGGGATCCAACGCCACCGATTGGGACTTCATTGACCCAGGGGTGCCCACTTCCCTATAATGGTGGAGAAAGGGGCAGGAAATGGTGAGATTCGAATGGGGGGGCAAATTTTTCCTACCGGGACTCCCATTGGATTTAGCCTACCCTTTCGTCTTTAAACCAAATGGTGAAGGAGGTTGTAGCCCCAAAACCCACAAACCAAGATCAGGCTACATACCTATTTGACATGGCTACTTCTGGCGAGAAGGGACAGGTGCCTCAACCCAAAAGCGGGCTTCCAGTTACGAAGACCTGGCTTTGTGATCAGGTTGGGCAAGTCCGAATCACCCCTCCAGGGAATTTACATATCGGGGATGGGAAATTCGACCCCGCTTTTCCGGTCCAACCCCGCAAGGCCAGGGTGGGGGGCCCCTTTTGACACCTAACCCAAATTTCTCCCTCCGTGTTCAGCCAGGGTCTCTTTGGGTCAGGCGGTGGGTCCTGCCCCCCCGTTACCTTGGGGGGAATTTAAAAGAGGCCCCCCAACGGGGAAATAGCCAGCCGATTCTCCCAGGTCAGGGGTCGTTGGAACCAGAAAATCAGTAACAACCCTGGTTTTTAAGGACAATCCCAAAAGTGGCTCGACCCGATTGGTGAAGGATGGGCCCAAAACCCTCTGCCTCCGCCCCTTGGGAACAGGTACAAGATGCGTCGGAACACGGGTTGGGGGGGCCACATGAACGAACACCAGTCTGGGACTTGGCAGGAAAATGCCGGGCTACCAAACAAAAGACGGAATTGAGGCGGTAGCCCTTTCCCCCAAGAGCTGCAGGTCTGGATCCCCACAGGAGAGGTTTTAGCAGGGCAACAACACAAGTGGTGTCCCCTTAAACAAAAAGGGAGGCACTCATGCCCCAATTCCAATCAGAGCGGGCAGTTGTTTCGTGGACGCAGCCAAGGGGTGAATCGTCGGGGAAAACATACCGGCAGTGCGAAATAAAGGGGACCTTTGAGCCCCCCGGCAAAATCATCCCTACAAAGGTGGCTTAGTCAAGGAGAAACTGCAGGTGGGGTTTGGGGAAAGGGGCCCAAGTAGACCCCTTTGCACGAAATTCAAGCGAGGGTCCCCACCTACATCTCGCCCGTCCCCCCGACCCACGGATGGAAAATGGACGCGTGGAGTGCAACTGAAGGGCTGTTACTTCCTTACCCTCCCCCGAACTCATCCCCCCGTGTAGAGAAAGCAAAGAGGGGGGGAGCAAATTAACTTGGTAACCCCCTTTTTGGGGCCCCGAAAGAGTGGTTCCCCCGCTACTCAAAGGTTGTTAAAAAACCAAAGGACCTGGACTACAAAACAAGCACATTTTAGGGAACCCAAGGGGGGGGTAAACACACGGCAAGCAGAAACACTAAATTGCCGCTGGGATTAGCCAAGTACTTCCAAAAGGGGAAGGGGAAAGGCGCTATAAGCTGATAGAAGCTGTCAAAAACCCCTCACCAAAGTTTTACCACCCCATTTGGGAAGTGGAGAAAATGGGCTTTCAAAAAGGTCAGAGACCCTTCAAACATTGCACGCCACTTTTTCAACCCTTTTGGGAATTTTCCACTCAAGAAAACCTTTCGGCAGTCTCTCTCAAAAATAGAAAAGAGCCTTGCCTCGGTTTTTTGGCAGGTAACAAAGGGGGTGACGCAAGACAAAACGGGGCAGATCTTTCAGGGAGCAGCGAACCTAACCCAAAAAGGTCACCCAAGTTTTTACCCCAATGGGCCTTTTCATGGTTCTAACTACCCCAAAGGGGGAAAAAATTCAAAAATTTTAAACTACTTCCTCTCAAAGAGCCAAATAAAAAGGCTTTTTTGGTGGGGACTGGCGACGGGCAAAGGTGTCGAATCCTAACCTGTTGGCCCTTAAAAAACGGGGTAGCCCAAAGCAACCAAAGGCTCGATCAGCGTCCCGTTTTTTGCCAAGTTTTTGGCCAAAACCAGAATCAGAGTTCCCCCTACCTCGATTAAACCTTTCAAGGGGCATGATCCCGAAGGGGTTTGGAGTGGCGTTGTGCCCCTGAAAACGCTAAAGGGTACAGAGCGGTCAAGCAAATTCGGTCGGTTTCCAAGGGGCCGTTTCTCTCGAAACACCTCTTACACATCGGATATCTCCAGAGCAACGTTCCCGATGGTTTTAAAGACCACAAAACAAGCGTATGTAGCCTCCCCTGGAGGAGGGTCAAAAACTCGTGCGGTCAAAAAAATTGAAAAGGGTAGAGCACATGATTGAGCCCGGGCGACAAATTTGGCACGCCACAAAATTTGGCACACGTCATGCAAGGGGTATTGGCAATCACCCTTTATCTTCGTAGAATCCTGGGGGGATATCGCCCCCGAGGTTGAAAAGGCAAGCTGAGAACCTGCAAAAGGTTGCGGCCCAAGCAGCTCCCCGGGGAGACACTAAAAAAGGGGAGAATGCAGGGGAACTGGGGGGAAGTCTAAAATGGTTGTTATTGGGACCTTACCCCAATCCCGTTTTGGAAGATAACTGGGAAATTAGCAATGATTATTGATTTAAGGGCAAACAGACCCCCCCTTTTTTTGCTTTAGCACAATATTTAATGGAGGTTGTTGAAATATAATGGGTTTTTTTCTAAAAATTTTTTAAAAACTTACCATCTCATTAAACCGTTAAACCCCCCAGCCGTCCCCCCCCCACTGTGTTCGAAAACAGGGAGGGATCTTAAGGCATAAGCTGGGGGAAAAAAAAGTGACGTAGACGGAACAAAAAGGGGAGGGGTGCGCGGGGAGGGGACTGGGGGTGTTTTTTTTAAAGATACAATCGTAGTGCCTCGCGACTTCGTGAAGATCTAAGCAATATTTTAAGAATGGTAGTATTTAATATAAATAGGTTTTTATCAAAACCTCATGTTGCCTGGGTTCCCTTTGTTGGATACAAGTTTTGCACTGGCAAAGGGAAAAGTTGTGTGAGGGCCATAGCGCATTATGTGGGGGCAGGTTTCCCATGATGCCCTGGAACCTCTGGTCATGGGGGGGCAAAATGAATTTCTGTAGGTACAGGGATATAATTCTTATGATTCCCTCTCACCTTCAGCGCAGCAGCTCCCGTGAACGCATCATTCTAGTGAACGACCTGCAGTCCGTCGTCAGGCACGAACAGTGCAGCTACAAAGACGCAGCCAGCATCCATCTCTGATGAGTCACCTCCATGACAATGCAGATCTCCGTATAAAACATGCATGTGACAAGCTGTAGACTGCTGTCCAGGACAACAGCCAGACTCAAACAGCCCGCATGACCCAAACAGCCCCAGCCAGACCAAAAGCCCCTTGCCAGACCCAAACAGCCAGCCCAGACCCAAACAGCCCTGCAGACCCAAACGCCCCAGCCAGACCCAAACAGCCCCGCCCAAGCCAGCTCCAAACACCCCAAGCCAGCCCACCCCTTCAAACAGCCAATGCCAGTCCCAAACAGCCACGCCAGCCCCAAACAGTCCTAGCCAGCCCAAACAGCCCAGCCCAACCAGCTCCAAACAGCCCAAGCCAATCCCAACAGCTTTAAAAACAGCCAATGCCAGTCCCAAACAGCCATGCCAGCCCCAAACAGCCCCCAGCCAGCCCCAAACAGCCCGGCTGGGCAGGGGTGGTTCAATGTAGAACCAGGAACTCTGATGGCTGACCCGCTGCTAGCACTGACTGACTGAACTCAGGGGAGGTCACTACACCAGTGACGTGTCAGTCAAGTAGTGTCCCCTAGCATTGAGAGGATTGAACTCAGGGGAGGTCACTACACAGGTGACGTGTCAATCAAGGTAGTGACCCTAGCACTGAGAGGATTGAACTCAGGGGAGGTCACTACACACTTGTGACGTGTCGATCAAGCTAGTGTCCCCAACCATTGAAAGGATTGAAATCAGGGGGGGTGGGGGGGAGGGTAGTTTCATGGTAGAGCGCCGGACTCATAATCTTGGGATTGCGACGTTCGAATGTCCGACGGGCCGTTTCGGAAACAGGTCTTTTTTTTTCTCCCGCGGGTTAACATTGGTTCTGACTCCATTTCCCATGCAGTCGAATGAGACAATAAACCGAGGTTCGTGTGTGATCGCACACAAAACATTTGCACACACGTAACATCCCATCACCGCTTTGGGAAGAGAAGGCCAGTTTGACCGTTGGTATTGATGACACGTTACACATAGCAAGCTCCTTCCCCGATCTGGAGTATGGCTGCCTTAATGGCGGGATAAAAAAAAAAACGGTCATACACACACACAAAAAACTCCACTCCCTTTGTTGGGCAGATGGGATTAATGATTGCCTTTCTATACAGGGCATGTTCGTTAGGAGTATCAGCCCGCGAAACGCAGAGAAGAGAAATCAGGGAGGTCACTACACTTGTGACGCGTCAAAGTCAATCAAGGAGGTGACTCCCAGCATTGAAAGGATTGTAACTCAGGGGAGTCATACACCAGTGACGTGTCAAATCAGTGAGGTCTGTTTTTTTTCAGGTTGAACACACAGGCTGGGCCTCTGTTCTGCTGTTGTTGTTGTTTTGTGTGTATTCAAACTGAAACGTTTCGAGATGAAGTGAACTCTTGGAATTCGGCAGCCATTTTGAAATTAAATGAAATAAGGTGCTCCTCGTCGCCAATTTTGTTGTTTATGATATTCAGAATGTGACAGTGTGTGTGTGTGTGTGTGTGTTGTGTGTGTGTTTTGTGTGTGTGTGTGTGTGTGGTGTGTGTGAGTGTGTTCGTGCGTGTTTTATGTGTTATTTTTCAAGTAAACATTGCCTGTTTTATAGCGCGCACACACACTAACAGTCTCTCTCTCTTCTCTCTCTCTCTCTCTTCTCTCTCTCTCTCTCTCTCTCTCTCTCTTTGGCGTGCGCGCAAAACCAGCTCGACACAAGCTACAAAATCACCATCTTTAATGAAAATGCATTCAGTAAGTCAACAAGAACCGTGAGAAAGTCCAGAACACATGGAAACAACGACTCAAGGACTCACAGACTGATACCAAGAAAGTACAAAAAGAAGTAAAAATACTACAACTGCCAAGACAACAGACCACAGCTATACCCATGATTACACTTCACTACAGGATTCTAGCGTAGAAGCCGCCTAAACAGTATGGCAGCGTTGAATAAGGCGGAATAATAATGATAATAATAGTAATAAAATAATAATGATAATAATAGTAATAAAATATAATGATAATAATAGTAATAAAATAATAATGATAATAATAGTAATAAAATAATAATGATAATAATAGTAATAAAATAATAATGATAATAATAGTAATAAAATAATAATGATAATAATAGTAATAAAAAAAAGTCAATGAAGAAAGCGAACAACACGTGTCTTTATTAATGAGGCTGACAACAGTCACAGTGGAGAAAGCTAAGAAAAGTCTTGACTGCAACAAAGTGAACTTTGAGCAAAACGCTAAGAGCAGTCTTCAAGTACCTACGGTTGCACATTCGACACATTAGCGAAGGAAGGGTGACTCACAGTTTATCAAGCTGGGTCATTTCCTCGTATGAAAGATCCTATGTCAGTGTTGACCTACTATAGGTGGTAATCGTGATGCAGACAGCTAGGCCAGTTCCAATTCAGTGTTGACCTACTATAGGTGGTAATCGTGACGCAGACAGCTAGGCCAGTTCCAAGCTACAGACAGGCAGACATGTCAGTGGTTTAACACACTGTTAACTACACACATGTCAGGGTTTAGATACAGATGTTGGTGCTCAGACACAGGATGAAGACACACAGAAGTTTCAAGTGTGTAGTCGGCTCTACATCAAAATGGATGAACGCACACAGGGCCAGATGAGGAAACTCCGAAATATTGCCGATTCCAGAACGTTTTAACGATCGTAGTCAAGCGCTAGTGTGGGTAAAGTTTATTTCTTTTTTTTCTTTTTCTTTTTTTCCCCTTTTTTTTTTGTTGTTGACAAAAACATGAATGTGCTTGTTCATAACACGCCACCGCGGAACCGGCTACTGTCTACTAAAAACGTTTTCAAGTTATTAATGTTATGAATGAATGATATTTTAGCTTATGAACAAATTTTTGAGTTCAATGAACAGAGTATGCAGGCCAATTATGGGTAGACATCGGAGAAAGTGCGGAACAAAATGACGTCAGAAAGGGGGGGAGGGGAGGGGGAGAAAACCGATGTATTTATGTTTATACATGATTATCAGACCTTCAAAGGTGCAGTGGATGAGAGATAAGAGAAAACAAACATGCAGACGTTTTGATTCTTTACGTTTTGTACATCACGTGCTACTGTCAGACCCCACCTCATCTGAAAATCAATCAATCAATGAAATCAAATAACGAACTGCCAGGAAAAGATTGAATGTTGGTGGTCACCAGCTCAGAACATGTGCCACAGAAACACTTCAAACAGAGTGTCATCAACATCTTTCACTTCTTCACTGGCCCTTCCACTTCAAATAGAGTGTCATCAACATCTTTCAACCTCTGAACTGCCCTCACTTCAAACAGAGTGTCATCGACATCTTTCACTTCTGAACTGCCCTTCACTTCAAACAGAGTGTCATCAACATCTTTCACTTCTGAACTGGCCCTTCACTTCAAATAGAGTGCCACAACATCTTTCACTTCTGAACTGGCCTTCACTTCAAACAGAGTGTCATCAACATCTTTCACTTCTGAACTGGCCCTTCACTTCAAATAGATGTCATCAACATCTTTCACTTCTCACTGGCCCTTCACTTCAAATAAGTGTCATCAACATCTTTCACTTCTGAACTGCCCTTCACTTCAAACAAGTGTCACAACATCTTTCCTATCTGAACTGCCCTTCACTTCAAATAGAGTGTCATCAACATCTTTCACTTCTGAACGCCCTTCACTTCAAAAGAGTGTCATCAACATCTTTCACTTCTGAACTGGCCTTCACTTTCAAACAAGTGTCATCAACATCTTTCACTTCTGAACTGCCCTTCACTTCAAATAGAGTGTCATCAACATCTTTCACTTCTGAACTGGCCCTTCACTTCAAACAGAGTGTCATCAACATCTTTCACTTCTGAACTGGCCTTCACTTCAAACAGAGTGTCATCAACATCTTTCACTTCTTCACTGGCCCTTCACTTCAAATAGAGTGTCATCGACATCTTTCATTTCATAACCAGTCCTTCCTTTGACTGTTAGCAGATACTGACACATTCAAGCTGATAACGAGGGTGAAAAGCAAGAAGTGTCCTTTCCTGTTCTTTAATATTTAACTGGGCTCATGTACTGGACTGTTGGTTATAAGAGAACGGAATAGGGTATTCATAATGGAAACAATCTGCACGTATTTTGAGATTGAAAAATAAAATGACATGCTATTACATTTTTCTCTTTTTTTTTTAACATTAGAATTTGTTTGTTTGTTTTTTAGTTTAGCAGAATAAAACAGACTATCCATATTTAGAAAAAGAGACTGATCACACTTGTAAAAAAATTTTAAAAAAGCAGAAAAAGTCCGTATTCAGGACGTCCCAAACCGTGGTCCCCAGTCATCCCAAATCAGTATGCCTATACTGTTTGAGCACGCCTGGTCCCCAGTCATCCAAATCAGAATGCCTATACTGTGTTGAGCATGTATGGTCCCTCGTCAATCCAAATCAGACTGTCTAAACTGTGTTGAGCACGCTCTGAGAAAGTCCTGGCAAGAAGTGGACTACACACAGCTCACTGACCTCACCTCTAAATTAAATAATTTTAAAAAATTGATAAGGGGTGCCTTCCAAAGACTGTCAACATCATTTTGAGCAGCAGGTCCAGAGACTACAGGAATCCCATTGGTTTCGGGGAGGGAGAGGGAGGAGGGAAAGTTGTTGGAAAGGGGGTGGAGACAGGGATATCGCTTATATCATGACGTGATGTATGATTATCTGATGTTGTTAATTATCTGATGTCTGTGTGGTTATCTTACGTTTGTATGGTTATCTGATGTTTGTACGATTATCTGATTTTTGTATGATTATCTGATGTTTGTATGATTATCTAATGATTATCTAATATGGAATGAATATCTAGCATTTGTATGATTATCTTTTTGTATGATTGTCTAATGTTTGTATGATTGTCTAACGTTTGCATGCTTTTGTGTTGTTAGTATGATTATTAATGATTATCTGAATGTGTGTTTGGTTATCTAATGATTATCTGATGTTTGTATGATTATCTAGTGTTTGTATAATTATCTAATGTTTGTAAGATTGTCTGATTGTGTATGATTGTCTAAAGTTTGTTTGCGTCAATGGGATTCAGAACCATGTCATTTGTATAACTTCGTTTATCATAAAGCCTTCCCCCTCTTTTCTCCCCCCCCTTCCCCCTCTTTTCCCTCCCCCTTCCCCCCTTTTCCCTCCCCCACCTCTCCTCCCTTTGTTTCTTTTCTTTTAAAAAAAAATTTCCTTCCGCTCCGTTGCTTAAATGATACTTTTGTCACTGTTATATTACTACAGATGAGAGTAAAAACTGTACAAACTGTAAAATACCAGTTTGCATCTAACGTTCATGTCCTTTAACTTTTGGCCATTTGCACGAGCCATTCTACCTCATTTTGTCTCACCGTGTGCAAGTTTTAATCTACCCGGGCTGTCATTGTTACGTGGCGTGTGCAAAGTTCTGATTGATAAGGGCCCTCATTGTTGATAAAGTGTGTGCACAGTTTCTGATGGATAAGAACCCTCATTGTTGATAAAGTGTGTGCACAGTTTCTGATGGAAAGACCCTCATTGTTGATAAAGTGTGTGCACAGATTTCTGATTGAAAGGGCCCCATTGTATGATAAAGTGTGTGCACAGTTCTGATGGATAAGAACCCTCATTGTTGATAAAGTGTGTGCACAGTTCTGATGGATAAGAACCCTCATTGTTGATAAAGTGTGTGCACAGTTCTGATATGATAAGAACCCTCAGTTGATAAAGTGTGTGCACAGTTCTGATTGATAAGAACCCTCATTGTTGATAAAGTGTGTGCACAGTTCTGATTGATAAGGGCCCTCATTGTTGATAAAGTGTGTGCACAGTTCTGATTGATAAGGGCCCCTCATTGTTGATAAAGTGTGTGCACAGTTCTGACTGATAAGGCCCTCATTGTTGATAAAGTGTGTGCACAGTTCTGATTGATAAGGGCCCTCATTGTTGATAAAGTTGTGCACAGTTCTGATTGATAAGGGCCCTCATTGTTGATAAAGTGTGTGCACAGTGTCTGATTGATAAGGGCCCTCATTGTTGATAAAGTGTGTGCACAGTTCTGATGATAAGAACCCTCATTGTTGATAAAGTGTGTGCACAGTTCTGATTGATAAGGCCCTCATTGTTGATAAAGTGTGTGCACAGTTTCTGATTGATAAGAACCCTCATTGTTGATAAAAGTGTGTGCATAGTTCTGATTGATAAGGGCCCTCAATTGTTGATAAAGTGTGTGCACAGTTCTGATGGATAAGAACCCTCATTGTTGATAAAGTGTGTGAAAACATGCCACACGCAGTGGTGTGTATGCTAAGTGCATTCATCTTATTGAAGCACCTGTCTCACTGGATTAGCTGAAACCAAATCCAGAGTGCGTGAGAAGGGTCTGGAACTTAAGAAGCGGCGATGGGACATCGGAAGTCACCTTTCATCGGGTCACTAGGAGAACCATCGTCTCCAGACACATCCTGTACAGACGGGCGGGGGGGGGGGGGGGGGGGGGGCACTATTCAGTGAGGTACTTCTATCCATGGACAGGTGTTTGTACAACAGTCTGTGAGAGTGCTCCATCCGGATTCTGCGTACCTCCCCCCCCCCCCTCCCCCGCGTCAGCCCCGGTACGGAGGGCAGGCTTACTGACACACACGTACACACATGGAGACAGAAGCACGCGCACCTACACACTGGCCAGCCGTGTCTGTGCTGGCTCCCACAGGAAGTGGATGCGAAGGAAAACAAAGCAAGCAGACAGAGCCGTACTGACGAGAAGGAACATTTGCTGCCATGTCCAAGTTATTGGTACAGTACCCACAGCGAAGGGGAGACAGAGAACAAAGCAACTGGAAGATTCAGTCATTACAAACAGGGGGTGGGTGGGGGGGATGATACTCTCTCTGTCTCTCTGTCTCTGTCTGACTGTCTCTCTGTCTCTGTCTGACTCTCTCTCTCTCACTCTCCTCTCTCTCTCTCTCTCTCTCTCTCTCTCTCTCTCTCTCTCTCTCTCAACACCCACACCCTCACCACTACACCACCACCACACACACACACACACACACACACACACACACACACCACACACACACAGTGTAGACTCACCGATCTAAATTCCATCTTCAGTTCTTGGCACTGATCGTGGAAGGAGTCATGCTCTCTTTGAAGCCGACGGTACTCTAAAACTACTGTGCCTGTTCATAGGCTAGACTAACACCTACTGTCAGAGACACCAGAAACCATGCAAGCATGCGTTGGAAAAACAAGAAAAGAAAGAAGAAAAAAAAGAAAGAAAAAAAAAGAGAAGAAGAAGAAGAAGAAGAAAGAAAGGCCACAAAACATCATGCGATCTCCTTATCCGTAAAGGGCAGTAATGGAAAAAAAGGGTGGATGGGTGGATGGGGAGTGGGGGTGGGGGTGGGGGATTATAAACAAAGAGACAAACATCGAGCATGCATATATATGGAAAGGTTATTTCAAAGTCAAATTGGCAGCAATGTCGTACGTCATAACCAAAGTGGCAGCAATGTCGTACGTCATAACCAAGGATTCTGGAGCTGGACATGCGCAATTCTAGAATCTTCGTCCCACTGACGATGAAGTGCCGGAAGCAGTCACATGGAAATGGCGTAGAACACCAGAGTGTCTCCTTGACGTGTAGTCACATTGAATGGCGTAGTACACCAGTGTTTAATGTCTTGTAGTCACATGGAAAGGGCGTAGAACACCAGTGTTTTATGTCTTGTACACCAGTATTTAATGTCTTGTAGTCATATAGAAATGGCGAAGTACACCAGTATTTAATGTCTGCAGTCATGTAGAAATGGCGTCGAACACCAGTATTTAATGTCTGTAGTCATGTAGAAATGGCGTCGTACACCAGTATTTAATGTCTGTAGTCATGTAGAACTGGCGTCGTACACCAGTATTTAATGTCTGTAGTCATATAGAAATGGCTTAGTACACCAGTGTGTTCAATGTCTTGTAGTCATATAGAAATGGCGTAGGACACCAGTGTGTTCAATGTCTTGTAGTCATATAGAAATGGCGTAGGACACCAGTGTGTTCAATGTCTTGTAGTCATATAGAAATGGCGTAGTACACCAGTGTGTTCAATGTCTTGTAGTCATATAGAAATGGCGTAGGACACCAGTGTGTTCAATGTCTTGTAGTCATATAGAAATGGCGTAGGACACCAGTGTGTTCAATGTCTTGTAGTCATATAGAAATGGCGTAGTACACCAGTGTGTTCAATGTCTTGTAGTCATATAGAAATGGCGTAGTACACCAGTCTTCAATGTTTTGTAGTCATATAGAAATGGCGTAGTACGCCAGTGTGTTCAATGTCTTGTAGTCATATAGAAATGGCGTAGTACACCAGTGTGTTCAATGTCTTGTAGTCATATAGAAATGGCGTAGTACACCAGTGTTCAATGTTTTGTAGTTATATAGAAATGGCGTAGTACACCAGTGTTCAATGTCTTGTAGTCATATAGAAATGGCGTAGTACACTAGTGTGTTCAATGTCTTGTAGTCATATAGAAATGGCGTAATACACCAGTCTTCAATGTCTTATAGTCATATAGAAATGGCGTAGTACACCAGTCTTCAATGTCTTGTAGTCATATAGAAATGGCGTAATACACCAGTGTTCAATGTCTTGTAGTCATATAGAAATGGCGTAATACACCAGTGTTCAATGTCTTATAGTCATATAGAAATGGCGTAGTACACCAGAGTGTTGAGCGACCTATAGTCTTCCGTGCTGTAGCGAAACACGCACACTTCATGTTTCTCATCGAAGCTACTTTGCGTCACAATCAGTCTCCCGTTGGGTGAAAACGTCACGCCTTTCGGTGACGGTCAGACCGTCCTTTGACGTCACGACCTCCCACAGACGGCCGTTCTTGGTGACGATGCAGACGGCGGAGTTGCAGACGATCAGCGTGTTACCGTCGCTGTCCGTGCACAAGCCGTGCAACGACAAGTACCCCTCCGCCGCAGCTTGAAGTCTGGAGAAGGAGAACACACGCAAGAGCCTTCCTTCAAACTGGAAGATCTTGATGGAGGTGTTGCCGGCATCCGAGACAATGATCTGTTTGGATTTGTTCACAGTCACGAAGTAGGGAGGGTCGAGTTCTTTGGCGCTGTCGCCATAGGAGCCGAACTGATGGCTGATCCCCCCGGCAGGACACAGCACGAAGACAGCGTGTTTGCATATATCGGTGACGACGATGAAGTTGTCGTGCGTCACCGCCACGCCGTAGGGAAACTCGATCACTCCGGCATAGGTGAAGCACGACAGCAGCTCCCCGCGCAGGTGAACACTTTTATTGCCGCGTTGACGCCGTCGGTCACGACCACGTGATCGTTTGTGGTCAGAGCCACCCCCAGCGGGTAGTTGAGCTGCTGGAGGTTAGGTCCCTTGCCTCCAAACTGGAACCGGAAGACACCCTCTTGAGAGAAGATCTGAATACGATGGTTCTCCGTGTCGGCCACCACAATGTCGCCTGGACAACAAGAAACAGTTCCAAGTCACGTTAGGCCTCAACGCTTTTCTGACCTCTTCGTTATAGATGATAATTATTGGACACAGACTATCGTACTGACGTCTTCATTATAGATGATAATTATTGGACACAGACTATCGTACTAACTTCTTCATTATAGATGATAATTATTGGACACAGACTATCGTACTAACTTCTTCATTATAGATGATTATTGGACACAGACTATCGTACTAACTTCTTCATTATAGATGATAATTATTGGAC
>CM031627.1:1332598-1340098 GCA_018398815.1 Conus ventricosus
ACTGATGCTGAAATTAGAAGAATACAGGCATCGAGGGAACCTCCACCAGCTCCACCAGTCGGTTCCGCAAGCGCGCCTCAATCAAAAACAGCATATATTCCAAAGTTACCGCCTTTCGAGGAAAAAACGGATGACATCGATAGCTTTCTTTTCCGCTTTGAAAGTCACGCAACGTCTTGTGGTTGGCCAAAGGAAAAGTGGACATTGTATATTGCTCGTTGTTTAAGGGTAGCGCTTTGACACTGTACCACACACTCGCAGCGAAACAAAATTTGACTTGGGATCAGTTGAAGGAAGAACTCCTCAAGAAATTTCAATGTTCTGCTGATCGTTTTCGCGAACGTTTTCCGTTCTGTGCGCCCTGACAAAGGAGAATCGTTTCCGTCGTTTCTAATTCGTATGAGTCATTGTTTAGATCGATGGATCGATTTATCAAAAACGAACAAAACTTTTCAATCACTGCGAGATCTCCTTCTTAGAGAACAACTTTCCAGAGCGTGAGCAAAGATCTGGCCACTTTCCTTAAAGAAAGGCAATTTGAAAGCGTTGAGGAAATGTGTCAGATGGCTGATCAGTATTGTATCGCTCACCCAGATAAGGGCGTGGCTAGAAAGGAGAATTTTCTATCTTGAGTCTCATGCGTCATGTACTATCCCATTGGGACAGGAAGTTACAGGAAAGGAAATCGTGGGTCATTTCTGAGTCCTCAAGGATATACTTATCCTAGGAACGGACAGGGATCTTTCCGCGGTTCGAGTGACTTTCGTCAATACCAGTACTCACCGCCGGAAAGACCCGTTGCTCCTCAGCAAACGTTCCGAGGTCGTGGACAACGACCACCGCGTAGACCTTTTGGGCCAGTTCGTGGACAGAACAGAAGTTCACAAAATCAGTCAGCTGCCGATCAGACAATGCGATGTTTCTATTGCGATTGCAAGTTCCATTTGAAAAAGAATTGCCCTTTCAAACCAAATGATTCAAAATCCGCATTAGTCTCCACTGATTGTGAAGAAGGCCTTGTTTTGGCACCAGATCAATCTGTTGATGGACTGGTGTTAGAAAACGGAGCCATCAACGGATTGCAGGCTTCGGTTTTGCGAGACACTGGGTGCACTACTGCTGGTGTAAGAAAAATCTTTCGTGCTTCGAAACCAGTATCTGGACACTGTCCAAAAGTGTAGGTCGTTTGGAGCAAGATGAAACGTTTCCGCTGGCGAAAATTTCAGTAGATACACCGTACTACTCCGGATTTCTTACCGCCTGTGTTATTGATAACCCAGTCTGCGACTTGATCTTGGGCAATTTGCCAGGTGTCGCTACAGTACATGGTGGTGCGGGAGGATCGTTGTTCCTTGTCTTGTGAGTACCAGATCAAACATCATAGAGCAGGGAAAGGCTACAAAGCCGCTAAAAGTCTCAAAACTGGATAAACTCCAGATTACCCCAGATGATCTAAAAGAAATGCAGGGGAAAAGACGAGACGCTGACGACAATACTTACTGCTGCAAAACAGACTGTCACTGACATACCAACGGACAAACAGTCAGCTGATAGAAAAATAGATTTTGTACAAGGTCTTTGCAGAAGAAAAGAAAAGGCACTTTCCCTTCAGTGTAGGGGATAAGTCCTTGTATACTCACTGATGAACATAACAAGCTTCGGGGTTATGGGAGGGTCCTTTTCAGGTGGTTCGAAAAACTTTCTGCAGTTAATATAAGCTCCAAATGGCAAACATGGAAGGTTTTCCCATGTGAAAACTTTGTTGAAGAAGTATGTTGAAAGTTACAAAATGTTGCCTAAACAGTCAGTTGAGTGGAAATAGGGTCTTTTGTCAAAATGGTGTAAAACATGACGACATTTCGTGATTGAATTTGTACCCAATGTAAACGTCCCCAGGAAGATCAAGGTTTTTGAAAACCAAAGTAGGAGTGTGAATCTTACGTGCAGATGATGTGGTACCCTCCTCCCTCTGTTGTTAAGGTGAAAACCTATGATGATGTGGTTTGTCGAATGATTTGTCTGCAGTCAAACAGAACAGACAAAGAAATTTTGAAGACTTGGATGTGTGACAGATACCCGGGAAGTTATGGTATTGAACCCTGTATTATTTAAAATACTGAAATCAGTGCAAACCAGACATACCCCTCCTTTTGCAAAAAAAGAGGTTGTGAGAGAGAATGTATGTGGATTTAAAGGTCTAAAACCTTTACGTTCCGTACAGCTACAGTTGTATTGGTGGACAAACTGATGGCTGGGTTTGCGTTTCTGCATCGATTACAGGAAATTTAAATAAGATCCTGTGTTCGATGCCGGCCTACCCCAGACATTGAAGAACTTCTGTGTCAGCTTCAGAGGGAAATTATTTTGTAAAAGTATACTTGACTAAGGAATTCCCGTTTACAATTGAACCAGTCCCGGAACACAAAATGTCATGGCAGATTATTGTCACGTGTTTGAATATTCATGGACAAATGTAACTATTTCAAGAAAGATATTCCTGTTTTTTGTCTTTCTTTATGATTGTGGTGTGTGACATTTGACAGTGCATTGTATGCTACTGCTATTTAAATCAAGTGGTATTTATGCTTAATGTGCTTGTTGAAGTGACTATATGTTTTACAAGCAAAAAACTACTTGATGTTGATGTATTAATTATCTATTCTTTTGCTTTATTCTTTGGTAAACAATGGAAAAATTTCATCATGTACTTTTTATGTTAACTTGCTTGTGGGTGAATATATATGTTGTGTCATGAGCAAATAACTCTTTAGAAATGTATATACACATGTTGTGATGTGCGGTGAGACAAACCTATTGTTTTCATTAGTTCATTGTCAACAAGGGAAAATATGTTTCACTTGTCAATGGACTATAACATTACATGGGGGGAAAAAACTATGTTTAAATTATGTTTATTTTGTTTACATGTCTATTGAGAAACATTTACACTTAGAATATTCTCATTTTCATGAGGGTTTTGTAACATATGATGTGAGACAAAGATCAAGGAAAATATGTGCTTCACATCTTAATATATGAAGACAATTTGTACTTTGAATTGTTTATATCCTAATTGTTTTATCCATGTAATTTGTGAAATGTATTTTGGAGATGTGGTGATCAATTATGAATTTCGTTTTTTTGAAAGATGAAAGTTTGAAATATGTATTTATGGTGGATCACGATGATTGATTCTATACGTTGATTGTTAATTTCGTGAAACATGTGTGATGGATACACATTTTGAGATTCATGCTAAAGATGTGTTTAAGTGAAGTTGTTATCCTTTAAAAAAAAAAATTTTCTGGAGAAAATTTTTTCTCCCCGGAGGGGGGTGTCATGTGGGCGTAGCCCCACATCAAGGCATGTGACGCTCCATCACATGTAGTTTTGTGATATGAATCATTTCCCATGCCACAAAATAAAAAGGAAGAATATTCGTGTGGCTTGACTAGTTTTGGGGCGTCCCCAAATAATTGTGAGATATACTCAGTAAAGAAAGAAAAGTGGCATTTGGGGGAAGTGACACTGAGAGATAGTTTAATAAGGGTTGGTAAGGTGATTGGTCGTGTGTTTTGAACACTGAGTAAGCACTCATAGGAGGGGGAAGGAAAGAATCGTTTTAAACCCGCAGAAATGGCCTAGAGACTCGAACCTGTCAGGACGTTGGTCCTCTCTGCTGACCAGTCATTACCAGGTGAGCCATTTGATAGTTGGGGAAAGTACAGGGGGGGGGGGGAACTTAAAGAAAAGAGAAAGAAAGAATTCATATTTTTGAATTAAGAAACAGGTTTTCTTACACGAACCTTATTCGTGCTTCAGCCCCTTCACCCTTCACTTTTACTCCCTTTACCTTGCAACCCGTGAGGGGGGTTGAAGATGGCCATGGTGTGGGGAAACACACCGGTAGTTCAGCCCCCACCAGTAAAGACTCCAGGGAGAGGAGTCGGATCGTATCTCTCCAGGGTCAGGAGAAGTCGAGGGAGAGGAGTCGGAACTCGTCACTTTCCGGGACAGGAGAAGGCGAGGAAGAGAAGTTGGAAATTCCTATCTCCAGTGACGGGAGAATTTAAAGGGGTGATAAAGATGTCTGTGAGAGACAGGAAAGCACGACCATATGAAGTCTTGTGTTTGATGCAGGCGTTGGCATCAGTGAGTTTCTGGATATTTATTTCCTGGTCTGGATTTTGTGGGCCAAAGTTGTGTGAGGCCCTGACTTTATGAAGTCTTGCGTGAGTTAGTTGCCTTTTAGTGGAAAAAGAGCTACTGTATAAATCCGTTTTATAAATTGTTTTTATGTGATTTAGTAAAGTGTTTTTCCCTGAATGAGAGGGGGAGAAGAAAAACATTCGGGTAGTGCGCCTTTTGGTTGATTGGAAAGATTGCGTATGGTATGGAAATAAATGCTGTCATGAATGCGTGCGGGCAAAAGTGACAGTGGACAGGCTGCACACCCAAGAATTTAATGCGCCAAGGCCTTGCATAGGATTCGAACATTTATAGACTGGCTCCTTCATGTGGCCATCAAGTACAAGCCAGGTGGTTCCAAGCAGACAGATGAATTGGAAAGGAACGGGACTAGTTTGTGCTCTTACGTTGGCACAGAGATTAACGGGCGACTGCAAAAACCTGAAGGATGTGTCAACTAAGGGGAAGGTCATGCATTAGAAAATTGTTTGTGATTTCATCTGTGAAGATCCCCCACAAAAGAAGGGAAATAATTGGTGTGGAGTTGTCGTTCTGTTGATCAGTTGTTAGGTTGACATTCAATGCTGGCTCAAACTTATGGTGGTAGAGCGCCGGACTCGTAATCCTAGGGTTGTGGGTTCGAATCTCCGCCGAGCCGTTTCGGTATAGGGGAATTTTTCCCTCGGAGTTAACATTGGTTCTGACTCCATTTCCCATACAGTCCTTCGAATGAGGCTATAAACCGAGGTTCCGTGTGTGCACGCACGCATAACATCTTGCACACACGTAAAATCCCATTACCAACTTTCGGAAGAGAAGGCCAGTTTGGCCGTTGGTATGGATGACACGTTACACATAGCATGCACCTTCCCCGAAGTTGGAGCATGGCTGCCTTAATGGCGGGATAAAAAAAAAACACGGTCATACACATAAAACACCACTCCCTTTGTTGAGCAGATGGGTTTAGTACTTGCCTGTATATACAGGGAGTGTCCACAGGAGTATCAGCCTGCGTACGCAGAAGAAGAAGAAGAAACTTATGGTAGGCCTCAAAACGTTGACATGGATTATACCGTGTTTTAGTGCCAAATCATAATTGTGGCGTGCGGCTAAAAGGCTTACATGGATTATACAGTGTTTTGGTGCACAATCCTAATTGTGGCATGTGGCCTCCAAAAATGACATGGATTATACAGTGTTTCAGTGCACAATTCTAACCATGACATGGATTATACAGTGTTTCAGTGCACAATTCTAACAATGACATGGATTATACAGTGTTTCAGTGCACAAACCTAACAATGACATGGATTATACAGTGTTTCAGTGCACAATCCTAACAATGACATGGATTATACAGTGTTTCAGTGCACAATCCTAACAATGACATGGATTATACAGTATTTCAGTGCACAATCCAAACAATGACATGGATTATACAGTGTTTCAGTGCACAATCCTAACAATGACATGGATTATACAGTGTTTCAGTGCACAATCCTAACTGTGTCGTGTGGCCTCCAAACAATGACATGGATTATACAGTGTTTCAGTGCACAATCCTAACAATGATATGGATTATACAGTGTTTCAGTGCACAATCCTAACTGTGTCGTGTGGCCTCCAAACAATGACATGGATTATACAGTGTTTCAGTGCACAATCCTAACAATGACATGGATTTACAGTGTTTCAGTGCACAATCCTATCTGTGGTGTGTGGCCTCTAAATAATGACATGGGTTATACAGTGTTTCAGTGCACAATCCTAACAATGACATGGATTATACAGTGTTTCAGTGCACAATCTGACAATGACATGGATTATACAGTGTTTCAGTGCGCAATCCTATCTGTGGTGAGTGGCCTCTAAATAATGACATGGGTTATACAGTGTACCAGTTAAAAATCCTAATTGTGGCGTGTAGCCTTTACTGGCCAGGACT
Source organism: Conus ventricosus (assembly GCA_018398815.1). Lineage (NCBI taxonomy): Eukaryota > Metazoa > Mollusca > Gastropoda > Neogastropoda > Conidae > Conus > Conus ventricosus. The sequence continues at coordinate 1,338,732 of CM031627.1, forward strand.
CTGACCACAGCGGGGCCCCCCCCCCCCCCCCCCAGGACTTTACCACGCGGGGTCCTCCCCCCCCCCAGGACTCTGACCACAGCGCCCCCCCCCCCAGGACTCTGACCACAGCGGGGTCTCCCCCAGGACTCTGACCACAGCGGGTCCCCCCCACCCAGGACTCTGACCACAGCGGGGTCCCCCCCCAGGACTCTGCCCACAGCGGGGTCCCCCCCAGGACTCTGACCACAGCGGGGTCCCCCCAGGACTCTGACCACAGCGGGGTTCCCCCCCCCCCAGGACTCTGACCACAGCGGGGTCCCCCCCAGGACTCTGACCACAGCGGGGTCCCCCCCAGGACTCTGACCACAGCGGGGGGTCCCCCCCCCCAGGACTCTGACCACAGCGGGGTCCCCCCCAGGACTCTGACCACAGCGGGGTACCCCCCAGGATTCTGTCCACAGCGGGGCCCCCCAGGACTCTGACCACAGTGGGGCCCCCCTCAGGACTCTGATCACAGCAGGGTCCCCCCCAGGACTTTGATCACAGTGGGGTCCCCCCAGGACTCTGACCACAGCGGGGTCCCCCCCAGGACTCTGACCACAGCGGGGTCCCCCCCACCCAGGAATCTGACCACAGCGGGGCCCCCCACAGGACTCTGACCACAGCGGGGTCCCCCCCAGGACTCTGAGCACAGCGGGCCCCCTCCCCCCCAGGACTCTGACGACAGCAGGCTCCCCCCAGGACACTGACCACAGTGTGGCCCCCCAGGACTCTGACCACAGCGGGGTACACCCCAGGACTCTGACCACAGTGGGTACCCCCCAGGACTCTGACCACAGCGGGGTCTCCCCCAGGACTCTGACCACAGGGGGGTCCCCCCCCCACAAGGACTCTGACCACAGCAGGGTCCCCCAGGACTCTGACCACAGCGGGGTCCCCCCAGGACTCTGACCACAATGGGGAAACCCCCCAGGACTCTGACCACAGCGGGGTCCCCCAGCACTCTGACCACAGCGGGGCCCCCACCCCAGGACTCTGACCACAGTGTGGTCCCCCCAGGACTCTGACCACAGCGGGGTCCCCCAGGACTCTGACCACAGCGGGGTCCCCCCCAGGACTCTGACCACAGCGGGGGTCCCCCCCCCCCCAAGGACTCTGACCACAGCGGGGTACCCCCAGGACTCTGACCACAGCAGGGTACCCCCAGGACTCTGACCACAGCGCGGTCCCCCCCCCCCCCCCCCGAGGACTCTGACCACAGCGGGGTCCCCCCAGGACTCTGACCACAGCGGGGTACCCCCCAGGACTCTGACCACAGTGGGTCCTCCCCAGGACTCTGACCACAGCGGGGTACCCCCCAGGACTCTGACCACAGCGGGGTCCTC
>CM031627.1:1345170-1356783 GCA_018398815.1 Conus ventricosus
CAGTTCATACAGCTCTGGTTTATCCTCTAACACCAGATATACAGCTTGGTTTATCCTGCCAACACCCGTTCTTACAGCTCTGTTTGTCCTGTTATCACCAGTCATAAGCTCTGGTTTTATCCTGTAACACCAGTTTCATACAGCTCTGGTTTATTCCTGTAATCACCAGTTCATACAGCTCTGGTGTTTCCTGTAACTCCAGATCATTCGCTCTGGTTTATCCTGTAACTCCAGTTCATACAGATTCCTTGTATTCTCTAACACCAGTTCAGTTCATACAGCTATGATGTAATTCTCTAACACAAGTTCATACAGCTCCCATGTGTTCTCTAAACCAGTTCATACAGCTCCCATTGTGTCTCTAATACCGTTCATTCAGCTCCCATTGTGATCTCTAACAACAGTTCCATACAGCTCCATGTGTTCTCTAACACCGTTTAGTTCATACTGCTCGATGTTTTCTCTAACTCCAGTTCATACAGCTCCCATGTATTCTCTAACCACCAGTTCACACAACGCTGATGTGCGCCACCAGGCCTAGCTGAAGGCTGTAAAAACATTTTCTTGATGTGATTTCTGGCGTCACCTATGATCTCTCCACTTTGCATGATATAAAAGATTTTTTTTTTTGTGGCTATAGGTTTTTGTGTGTAAAAAATAATTGTTAGATCATACTGCAGGTTTGGTTGTCGTGCAAGCTGCCTGGTCAGTGTGCATGAGGGGGCTGTGAAATTCACAGGTCAAAGGTCATGTTGCTGCAGGTTCTGTCGTCATCATCCCAATCTACCCCAAGATCAAGAAAGACATCCTGGACAAGCCCCGCAGCAGTATCAGTGTGTGATGGCTGACACAGTGAATGGAACAGTGCCAGCAGTTCCGTGTGTGTGGCTGACGCTGACGGACAGTGCTGGTGTGATTCCCTGTGTGACTGCTGTTATCTAGATGAGGGTGATAATGATCTTTTTTTTTTTGTTTTTCCTTTTTTTTAGTTCGTTAATTTTACCTTCTGTGGTTTACCTGGGTTGCCATGCTATTGTTTTTTCTGTGCAAAATTTGTGTGGTTGGGAGCCACACAAAGTCTTGTGTGTGAGAGCCAAAAACTTCTTGCTATGTGCAAAGTCTTTGTGTGGTGTGAGCCAAACTTCTGTTTTTAAAGAAAAAAAAGTCGATGAACATGCTGACATTCTGTGATTCAAGACTCTTAGAAAAAAGTCGATGAACATGCAGACATACGTGATTCAAGACTCTTTAGAAAAAAAAGTCGATGTAACATGTCAGTTCATTCTGTGATGTGGATGAACATGCAGTTTACATTCTGTGATTGTGGCAGGAATAAATGCAGTATCATTTGTGATGTGGATGAACATGCAGTACATTATGTGATGTGGATGAACATGCAGTACATTCTGTGTTTCAAGACTCTTTTGCTTGTTTGTCTTTCCTCTTCATGTCAGATAGAATCGGATGGGGCATCTTAGAAACGGATTGGGGCATCTAGAAACGGCTGGGGCTTCTTAGAAACGGCTGGGGCATCTTAGAAACGGCCTGGGGCATCTTAAAAAGGGTGTCTGTGTATCTAAATAATAAATCTCTAGAGGTATTGGATGATTATGAACAGGAAAAATGTGATCAGTAAAGTAAGGAGCCTTCAGATGTTAGAAACGGCACTGTTTCTGTTGCCCATTATAAATGTAGGTCCCTGGTTTGTTTGGGTTTGTAGTTCTTTGTCATGCCCCCCAAAATAGACCAGTGGGTCAAGGCGTCACTGCTCTCAGAGTTTTATTACTTCATTGGTGGTTTTGTTTTAACATTTTGTTTTCCTGTTGTAAGTTCTGCTGCAGTCAGTTACACTTTGAAGTAAACAGGAATGCGGTCATTTCCTGCTGATTTCTTGGTCCTGTGTGAGTTTTGTGCCATGGCTGACCTCAGTCCATCATGACCTTGTGTTGTGGGGCCATGCTGACCTCAGGTCCATCATGATCTGTGTGTTTGTGTGGCCATGATTCACTCAGATCCATCAGGGATCTGTGGGTTGTGTGGCCTTGCTGACCTCAGTCCATCATGATCTGTTGTGTGGTGTGGCCATGCATTCCCTCAGTCCATCATTGATCTGTGTGTTGTGTGGCCACATGCTGACCTCAGGTCCATCATGATCTGTGAGTTGTGTGGCTTGTTTCCCGCTGTCCATCTTGATCTGTGAGTTGTGTGGCATGATTCCATCAGTCCATTGATATGTGTGTTGTGTGGCCATGCTGACCTCTGTCCATCATGGACCTGTGGAGTTGTGTGCCATGCTGACCTCAGTCCATCATGATCTGTGTGTTGTGTTGCCATGCTGACCTCAGTCCATCATGATCTGTGTGTTGTGTGGCCATGATTTCCTCAGTCCATCATGATATGTTGTTGTGTGGCCATGATTCCCTACAGGTCCAATCATGATCTGTGTGTTGTGTGGCCATGCTGAACCCAGTCAACATGATCTGTGTGTTGTGCTTGTGGCATGCTGAACTCAGTCATTTCTTTCCATTGATGAGGCATGAAGCAGGCCACAAGTCCGGGTAACGCGGCCTGCCAGGGGAGGCTACTGTATCCGTCATGTCAGATGTTCCATTGTCCCTGATTCGCTCTCCCTTTGATCAGAACTGCAGGGCATGCTGCCACAAGCGGTCCGCGCTCAGTGGAAATTGGTTGTTCCCAGCGGAGCTGTCCAAAAAAAGGTGCCTTCCGCCTTTTTCCCACTTTTTTCTCTTTTTCCTTTTTTTTCCTGCTGTGCTTGAAGTCTACAGTGGACTGAAGCATTGATTACTGCAGACCTCCCTCTTCTGTTGTATTGCTGAGACTGTTTTCTTCCTTGGCATGTGGAGGGGAGTGGGGGGGGGGGGGGGGGGATGGGGGCAGTTGGTGAAAGCACTATCTCCATTTAGTCTGTGTTTCTGTGTCATACAGAAGCATGGAGTGGGCACAGAGAAAGTTTGTGTGTATGTGTCATGCGGGATTCTTCTTTTTCGGCTGAAGTGACTTTTTTTCACAAGAAAGTGCGTGTGCTGTGCTTGGTTATGATGTGAGATAGAGAGAGTGTGTGTGTGTATGTGTTGAGATTAGGTGGTTGGGTTGGTAGTTGGTTCGGATGGGTTTGTCAAATAAATGTTATTAACATATGCATGTCTATGTGTACTTTTATGTGTTGTGTGTGTGCAGTCATAGATTGGCTATCTGGGCGTGTGTGTGTGTGTGTGTGTGTGATGTGTGTGTGTGTGTGTGTGTATGTGTGTACATGAGATCGGAGTTTGACAAAATTAAAAAGAAGTTGTAGAAAAATGGCGTATGCATGCTAAATCACAAAAATATGTCAGCAGTGTTTTTTTTTTTTGGTGCATGCGAGCGTGAGTGGAATGCAGGATCTGAAACATTCCCATTGTTCAAGTGGATTCCTCATGATATGTGTATATGTTGAAGCTGTTATTATTCAATATTGAAATGTGGTGTATGTATGCTGTAACATTGGGAAATGTGTGTATGTATGCTGTTATATTGAATGTTGTATATGTGTGCTCGTTATGATTGAATGAGTATTATGTTGTGATGTTTGATTGAAATGTGTATAATGTGTGCTGTTATTGATTGAAATGTGTATATGTTGTGCTGTTATGATTGAAATGTGTAGTAGTGTCTGTTATGATGAAAGTGTATGTTATGAATGAATTGTGTATATGTGTGCTGTTATGATTGAAATGTGTTTTGTGTGCTGTTGTATTGAAATGTGTATATCGTTGCTGTTATGATTGAAAGTGTATATGTGTGCGGTTATTAGTAGTTGGGTTGTGCGCAGAAATACTGTGACCAGTTTCAGTGAAATGTTTTCCAAAGCAGAAGATCTTTTTTCTGTGTTAATGTTTATTTTGGCTTTGATCAGTTTATTTTCGTGTGTGTGTGTGTGTGTGTTTTTTTAATTGTTCATTTATTTGGTTAATCTTAAAGAAATGTTTTCTTGTAGGGTTGGTGAAAAGATTGGCTGTTAATTTTTTTGTGTGACTATTTCAAGAGTTGCGTGCTGTCTTCTTTTCTGTTTGTCTTTGGCAGAGGGAAAAGTGTTATTTGTACATCGATGTTGACACAGGCTGGGTTGTTGTTGTGAAGTGTCTGTGAGAGATGCCGTCCAAAGGGTTGTTGGAGTGGAATAAACTGGTTTGCACCTATTTGGTGACTTTCTGTTGAAAAGCTGCAGAGTTTGAGTAACTTTTTTTAATTGGTTGACGACTGTATGGGATGAAAGTGTGAATGTTGTTGTTGCAGAGTGTGAGGAGGAGGGGGGTGAGTGAGGGTTCAGAAGAAGGGGTTATTTGAAATAAATCAACGATCAGATAATGTTAAATATATATATATATTATATATATATATATTTTTATAGATATATATATTCGAGAGGGACTGAATGGTTCCTCATGCAGCTAGTGAAGGTTTTAGCGTTGATAATACACATTTTCTTCTATCTTTTAATTTCTTTTTTATTTTTAATTTCAAATCTTTGCAAGTCATAAACTATATGATGGTAGGATATAGATTATTTATATATATATATTATATATATATATATATATATATATATATGTATGTTTGGAATATTTATTTATATATATATATATGTATGTCTGAATTCAGAGCTGAAACCTCATACGTAAACCTGATACTAAAAAGTTAGGCAACCTTACAAAGCAATGCTTATTTTTCTCTTGAACTCATGGATTTGCAGTGTGAACAGTTTTATCTCCGACTTTGATATGCTCCTTGTAAGTAGTTCACGGCATTGAACAGCATATGATGGTACAAGTAATCTCAGCACCAAAGTAAGGGTTCGGGTAGCGGCCAATGATTTTTTTACAGGTTCCAATGATACAATAAGGGTTCAGGTAGCGGCCAGTGCGGGTTCTATGCACACAATAAGGGTTCAGGTAGCGGCCAATGCAGGTTCAATGCACACATAAGGGTTTCAGGTGGTAGCGGACCAATGCAGGTACCCCCCCCCCCCCCCCCATGCATTCATAAGGTTCAGGTAGCGGCCAATGCAGTTCCAATGCACACAATAGGGGTTCAGTTTAGCGGTCAGTGCAGGTTCCAATGACACAATAGGGGTTCAGGGTTAGCGGGCAGGGCAGTTCCACATGCTCATCAATATAGGGTTCAGGTACGCGGTCTGTGCGGGTCCATTGCCACACAATAAGGGTTCAGGTAGCGGCCATTGCGGGTTTCCAATGCACACAATAAGGGTTCAGGTAGCGGGCCAATGCGGGTTCTAAAGCACACTTAAGGGTTCAGGTCTAGAGGCAATTTGCAGGTTCTAAAGCACACAAATAAGGGTGCAGTAGCGGCCATGCAGGTTCCAACGCACACATTTAGGGTTCAGGTAGCGGCAATGGGGGTTCTAACACACACAATAAGGGTGCAGGTAGCGCCCAGTGAGGGGTTGATTCCAACGCCACACAATAAGGTTCAGGTTAGCGCCAATGCAGGTTCCAGCGCACACAAAAAAATAAGGGTTCAGGTAGTGCCAGTGCAGGTTCCAACGCATTCGTGGCAGGCTTGGCTGCACCGGAGACACGAGCAGGAAGAGGAAGAGGGCAAAAGTTGATGGCGAGGGCTGGGTGCTTGCAGGCTGGGGGAACCTTTTCCTGAACATGGGTGGAGTGGGGTTAGAGGAGGTTAGCATCGCCCAACACAGACAGACAAGAAGCATGAAGGACTGCCCAAGACTTCGGAAGTTCGGGAGAGTCACAGCGGACAGAGGAGACAACTGACAGGTGCTCCATGGGCACAGCAGATCAGAGACGGACCTTGTCCTCAACTGGTCAGTTTCCCCCGGGGGTGCTGGCAGTGTCAGAGATGACTTGACCTTCAACACGGTCAGTTTCCCAGTGTTGTGGCTGTGTCACAAATGACTTGATCTTGTGGAGGGTGAGGCCGTCCTCAAAGATTCATCAACAGCCATCTCTCCTCTGCAAGAATGGCACCAGTCAAGCGCTCGAGCTGACCACAGGATACAGGGGACACTGCTGTGGGTCAGGGGTCATGTCCACTAACATAGCAATGTTTCGGGCAGCTGATGTGCCTGACAACAAAAGAAAAAAAAAGTCGGTGCATGGATTCCCTTTGTTGGATAAAGTTTGACTGGCAAAGGAAGAGTTGTGTGAGGGCCATCAGCGCCATTAGTGGGGGCAGGCTTTTCCTATGATGACCAGTGGAACCTCTGGTCATTTGAGGCAATATGAATACTGTCAGGTACAGGGATATAATTCTTAATGATCTCATTCACCCCATTCAAGCGGCAGCAGCATCCACCGTGAACTGCTGTATTTAGTGAACGGACCTGCAGTCCGTCGTCAAGGCACGAACAGTGACAGCTACAACGACGCTGCAGCATCCTCTCTGATGAGTCACCTCCTTGACATGCAGATCTCGTGGATACAACATGCATGTGACAAGCTGTTAGTCTGCTGTCCAGGACAACAGCCAGACTCAAACAGCCCCAGCCAGACCCAACGCCCCTGCAGACCCAAAAAGCCCAGCCAGACCCCAAAGCCAGCCAGACCAAACAGCCCCAGCCCAGGACCCAACAGCCCCAGCCAGACCCAAAACAGCCCAGCCCAAGCCAAGCTCAAAACACCCCAAGCCAAGTCCAGCCTTAAACAGCCAATGCCAGTCCCAAACAGCACGCCCAGCCCCAAAACAGTCCTAGCCAGCCCGAACAGCCCCAGCCCCCAAGAGCTCAAACAGCCCAAGCCCCCAATCCCAACAGCCTTAAACAGCATGCAGTCATCCAACAGCCAGGCCAGCCCCAAACAGCCCCAGCCAGCCCCAGCCAGCCCCTTACAGCCCGGCTCTGGGCAGGTTGATTCAATTGTAGTCCAGGAACTCTGATGGCTGGACCGCTGCTAGCACGAGGACTGAAACTCAGAGGGAGGTCATCTTACACAGTGACAGTGTCAGTCAAGGTGTGTCCCCTAGGCTTTGAGAGGATTGAACTCAGGGCGAGGTCTACTACACAGGTGACGTAGTCTCAATATAAGGTATGTGACCATAGCACTGTGAGGATTGAACTAGTAGGCGAGGTCATTACCCACTTGTGACGTGTCGATCAAGATCTTGTGTACCCTACCTTTGTAAAGGATTGAAAACAGGGGAGGTGGGGGGAGGACGGATAGCTCAGTGGGTAGAGCGCCGGACTAATAATTTTGGGGATTGCGAGTTCGAATGTCGACGGGCCGTTTCGGAACAGGGTATTTTTTTTTTCTCCCGCGGGCTGGTAACAGTGGTTCTGACTCATTTTACCTTGCAGGCCGATTGAGAACAATAACCGAGGTTCGTGTGTGATCGCACACATAACATCTTGCACACACGTAACATCCACATCACCTGCTTTGGGTAGAGAAGGCCTGTTGACCGTTGGTATGGATGACACCGTTACACATAGGCCAAGCTCCTTCCCGGAGATGGGTATGCTATGCCTTAAGGGCGGGATAAATAAACGGTCATTCACACAAAAAAACTCCACTCCCTTTGTTGGGCAGATGGGATTATTATTTGCCTTTCTATATCGGGCATGTTCGTAGGAGTATCAGCCCGCGTACGGCCAGAAGAGAAATGAGGGGAGAGGTCACTTACAACTTGTGAGTGTCAAAGTCTAATCATGGAGGCGTACTCCCTGATTTAAAGGATTGTAACTCAGGGAGATCTACAACATTGCGTGTCAATTCTGGTAGAGGTTGAGCTTTTTTTTTTTTTTTCAGGGTGAACAAACCTGACTGGGCCACTGTCTGCTGTTGTTGTGTTTTTGTGTGTATTCATACTGAACGTTTGGAGATGAAGTGAACTCATTGGATTCGCAGCCATTTTGAAATTAAATCCCAAATAAGGTCCTCCTCGTCGACAATTTCGGTTTGTTTATGATATTCAGATTGTGGCAGTGAGTGTGTGTTGTGTGTGTGTGTGTGTGTGTGTGTGTGGGTGTTTATTCAAGTACATTGCCTACTTTATAGTGCGCACACACACTTAACAGTCTCTCTCTCTCTCTCGCTCTCTCTCTATCTATCTCTCTTGGCGCTGCGCGCAAATACCAGACTGGACACAAGCTACATAATCACCATTCATTTAATGAAAATGCATTCAGTAAGTCAAACAAGAACCGTGAGATAGTCCAGTCTCTCATGGAGAACAACGACTCAAGGATCACAGGACTACGATACAAGAAGTACAAAAAGAAGTAAAAATTCTAAACTGCCAAGCCATATAGACCACAAGCTATACCCTTGATTAACTTCACTACAGGATTCTTAGCGTAGAGCCGTCTAACACTGTTGGCAGCGTTGAATAAGCGAATTAATAATGATAATAATAGTATAAATAGCCAATGAAGCAAGCAAACAACACGTGTCTTTTTTATGAGGCTGACAACTGTCAAGTGGAGAAAGCTAAGAAAAGTCTTGACTGCACAAAGTGAACTTTGAGCCAATACGCCTGAGAGAAGTCTCAAGTACCTACGGGTTTGCACATTCGTCTATGTAGCGAAGGAAGGGTGACACACTGTTTATCAAGCTGGTCATTTCCTCGTATGAATGTTCCTATTTCAGTTGGTTGACCTAACTATAGGTGGTAATCGTGACGCAGACAGCCTAGGCCAGTTCCAATTCAGTGTTGAACTATATAGGTGGTAATCGTGACGCTGACAGCTAGGCCAGGAGTTCAAATTCAGACCAGGCAGACATGGCTAGTGGTTTAACACACTATTAACTACTCACATGTCAGGTTAGATACAGATGATGGTGTTCAGTCCACAAGATGAAGACACTGACGTTTTTTTTTTTTTTTTCAAGTGTGTAGTCGGCTTACATCAAAATGGATGAACGCACACAGGGCAGATGAGGAAAACTCCGAAAATATTGCCGATTCAGAAAATCGCCCATTTAACGATCGTAGTATGCGATGGGTTTGTGGGTTAAAGTTTATTTCTTTTTTTTTTCTTTTTCTTTTTTTTCTTTTTTTTTTTTTTTTGGCCCAAAAAACATGAATTTGCTGTTCATTTACACGCCTTCACGGAACGGTACTGTCTGCCTTAAAAAACTGTTTTCAAGTTATTAATGTTATGAATGAATGATATTTTAGATTATGAACGATTTTTGATATCAATGACAGTGGATGCAGGCCAATTATGGGTTAGACATTGGAGAAAGTGCGGAAACAAAATGACGGTCTGAAAGGGCGAGGGGAGGGGTGAGAATACGTGGTAGTTTTGTTGATATTGATTAGCTGACCTTCAATGGTGCAAGCAGTGGTGAGGAGATATGAGAAAACAAAATGCAGACGTTTTGATTCTTTAGTTTTGTACATCATGTGATACTGCACACCCTAAACTGAAAATCAATCTATCATTGAAATCAGAATATCGAATCTGCAGGAAAGATTGAATGTTGGTGGTCACCAGCTCAGAACTTGTGACTGTAAACTGTTCCACATAAACCACAGAATCACTTCAAAATATGAGGGTGCAATCAACATCTTTCACTTCTTCACTGGGCCCTTCACTTTCATAACGATTGTGATCAAAATCTTTCACTTCTTCTCTGGCCCTTCACTTCAAATAGAGTGCCATCAACATCTTTCAACTTCTTCACTGGCCCCCTTCACTCAAATAGAGTGTTTTATCAACTTCTTTCACTTCTTCACTGGCCCGTCACTTCTAATAAAATGGGGGGGAGTGCCATCAACATTCTTTCAGCTTCTGAACTGGCCTTCACTTCAAAGAGAGTGACATCAATCTTTCACTGCTGGAACTGGACCTCACTTCAAATAGGAGTGTTCATCAACATCTTTTCACTTCTTCACGGGCACCTTCACTGCAAATAGAGTGCCATCAACATCTTTCACTTCTGAACTGCCCCTTCACTTCGAAACAGATGTGTTCAACATCTTTCACTTCTTCAATGGCCCTTCACTTCAATAGAGTGCCATCAACATCTTTTCCTTCTGAACTGCCCTTACTTCCCCCCCCAAATAGAGTTTCATCAACATCTTTCACTTCTTCAATGGCCCTTCACTTCAAATAGAGTGTCATCAACATCTTTCATTCTTCTTCACTGGCTCTTCACTTCAAATAGAGTGTCATCCAACATATTTCATTCTTAACCGGTCCTTCTCTTCAAAATAGAGTGCCATCACATTCTTTCACGTCTTCACTGGCCCTTCACTTCATATGAGTGCCATCTACATCTTCACTTATGAACTGGCTCTTAACCTTCAAAATCGAGGTGTCATCAGCTCTTTCACTTCTTCACGGCCCTTCACTTCAATGAGTGTCATCACATCTTTCACATTCTTCCACTGGCTCTTCACTTCAAATAGAGTGTTCATCAACATATTCATTTTCTTAAAAAGTCTTCACTTAAATAGAGTGCCATCAACATATTTACGTCCTTCACGGGCCTTCACTTCTAAATTGAGTGCCATCAACATCTTTCACTTCTTCACGGGTCTCTTCACTTAAATAGAGTGTCATCAGCATCTTTCAACTTCTGAACTGGCCTTCACTTAAATAGAGGTGTCATCAACATGTCTTTCATTCTGAATGCCCTTCACTTCAAATAGAGTGTCATCAACATCTTTCACGTCTTGAACTGGCCTTTCACTTCAGATTGTGTCATCAACATCTTTCACTTCATCACTGGATCTTCACTTCAAATAGAGTGCATTCAAACATATTTCATTTCATAACCGGTCCTTCACTTCAAATTAGAGTGCCATCACATCTTTCACGTCTTCTCTGGCCTTTCACTTCAATAGAGTGCCTTCAACTTTCTTTCACTTCTGAACTGGCTCTTCACTTCAAATAGGGTTATCAACATCTTTACACTTCTTCACTGGCTCCTTCACTTCAAATAGAGGGCCATCGCATCTTTCACTTATGAAACTGGCCCTTCGCTTCAAATAGGTGCCATCTTCATCTTTCATCTGAACTGGCTCTTCACTCAAATAGAGTGCCATCAACATCTTTCACTTCTTCTCACTGGCCCCTTCACTTCAAATAGAGTGCCATCAACATCTTTCACTTCTGAATGGTCCTTCAACTTCAAATAGAGTGCCATAACATCTTTCACTTCTTCAACTGGCCCTTCACTTCAAAATAGAGTGCATCAACATCTTTCATTTCTGAACTGCCCTTCACTTCAAATAGAGTGCCATCAACATCTTTCATTTCATAACCGGTCTTCTCTTCAAATAGAGTCCTTCAACATCTTTCATTTCATAACCTGTCATTCTTTTGACTGTTATCAGACACCTGACACATTCATGATAATAAGAGGGTGAAGAGCAAAGTAGTCGACATTTTCCTGATTCTTTTATTTAACTGGGCTCATTTGTACTGGGGACTGTTGGTTATAAGAGAACGGGATAGGGTATTTCCATAAATGGAAACAAATCCGCACGTTATTTTGAGATTGGAAAAAAAAAAAATGATATGCTATGAAATTTTTCTTTTTTTTAACATTTAGAATTTGTTTTGTTTGTTTTTTAGTTTGCAGAATAAACAGGATTATCCAGTTTTAGAAAAAGAGACTGAATCATCTT
>CM031627.1:1356883-1394383 GCA_018398815.1 Conus ventricosus
AGGGCGGTCCGTCTTCAGTCTGGCGACATGTGGAGCCTGACAGTCTTTGGTTGGTTTCTGTGTGGCGGTGGTATGTGCAGGGTCATTACAGCCCTGACCAGCCTGTGGTCAGTCCAGCATTCAGCACCTCTCATGACGCGGGTCACCCGGACGTCCTTGATGTCGCGTTGGCGTACGATGATGAAATCAATCATGTGCCAGTGTTTCGACCTCGGGTGCATCCAGGTGGTCTTGAACTTGTCCGCCAACCTGAACAAGGTGTTGGTGATGCAGAGGCTGTGTTCCGCACACTTGCTGAGGAGGAGCAGGCCGTTGACTTGCCTACTCCGTGTCTGCCGAGAACGCCTTCCAGCTGCTATGGTCTCTTCCTACTCTGGCGTTGAAGTCCCCAAGGATGACGAGTTTGTCATTTTGAGGAGTTGACCTGATGGCCTGGTCAAGTTGTTCGTAGAACAGCTCTTTGGTGTCGTCTGGGCTCGTGAGCGTGGGTGCATACACACTGATGATTGTGAGGCGTGCATAACAACGGAAGATTAAACTATACCAAGATGTTCAAAAACATCAGTCAAAAGACGTTAAATACACAAAAACATCAAAGTCAAAATGACGTTAAATATACAACAACAAATAAACCATTCAAAGTCAAAATGACGTTAAATACACAAAAAAACATCAAAGTCACCAGCCGCCGTGGTGAAGTGGTTAGCGTCGCGGACTCCCGGCTGGGAGGTCGTGGGTTCGAATCCCATCAGAGTCATGTGGGTTTTTCTGCCCCGACCGGCTCCTACCAGAGTTGAGTTTGCTGCGGACTCAGTTGGGAAGACTGGGACCACACAGTCGAGTTTCATCCACTTAATGGATGCGTTTCTGAGAGTGTTGCTAAATTTCCTGACCAACACTGCAGGTGCCTGTATCTCTCGGGCCTGGTTGACGTCGGGATATATTATGAAAGGAAGCGTAGAGTACAGACCTGTCTTGTAGTCTCAGACCGAAATGGAAATCCGTAGCATCATCTTAATCATCATATTCTCATCGATCAGCATAATAAAAAATGTCTCAAATTCTGTGAGACCTTCATGCCTGAATCTCATGGTGACCTCAATGTCATGTTTCCTCTCCACGCTGTGGTCTGGTTTGGTTCGTCGGAGTTAAAACCTGGCTATCGGCGGGTACCATGGGGCTGTTGTTGGACGGCAGTGGTGGCGCCCTCGGGGGGAGAGCTCCCACTCACGTCGGCACCGCGACTAAGCAATTATTGTCGTCAGTAGGGGGGCCTTAGTAGGTGGGTGTCATGAGTATTCTTTTCTTTCTTTCTTTCTCGTACGCAGGCTGATTAACATGCGGACACTCCCTGTATAGCCTGGCAGTGGAGTTTTGGTGTGTATGACCCTTTTCTATCCCGCCATTAAGGCAGCCATTACTCCATCTTCGGGGGGGAGGAAGTGTACTGCGTATGTTTGATCAGAACAGGCGCCACTGTACACCACGATGTGACTCGGCAGCAGTGCATGTGTCTCCTCCGGTGGGTTTGCCTCTTGACGAATTGACATTGACTGTCCCTGTGGATTTGCCGTGTGCCTGGGCTGCGGCGGGGCTGACCGGGCTGAGGCTGTGGACGGGGTGTCGGAAATGAGCAGCGTGAGTACAATGAGTCTGAGGTGGCGGCAAGATAGAAGGTGCTTGGGACAGCAAAAAAAAAAAACAAACATAAAAGTCGACGAAATGACGTTCAATGTGTATTTAACGTCAAAATGACATTGTAATACAAAAAAACACCCCATCAAAGTCCACGGTTAAATATACCAAAACCCATCAAAGTCCAAATTGGACGTTCAATACACCACCACATCAAAGTCCAACACGACGTTAAATATACAAAAAACATCCTATGTCAAACTGAGTTAAATATACAAAAAACAATCGAAGTCAGAATGTCGTTAAAATACAAAAACCATCATGTCAAATGACGTTAAATAGAAAAAAAAAACATCAAAGTCAAATGACGTTAAAAAGACACCAAAAACTCAATGTTTCAAAATACGTTAAATATACAACAAACACACATCAAAAGTCAAAATGACGTTATATATATTTTAAAATATCCCTTCAAAGTCAAACCATGGGACGTTTATATATACAAAATATAAACCCACACATCAAAGTCAAAATGACCGTTAAATACACAAACAACATCAATGTCAAAATATGACGTTAAATATACAAAAAAAACATTCAAAGTCAAATGACGATTAAATATGCAAAAAAAACACATTCAAAGTCAAATTGACGGTAAGTACATAAAAACTTCAAAGTCAAAATGGACGTGAAATTTTTTTTTTTAACCAACCAAAAGTCAGAATGACGGTAAATACATAAAAAACATCAAAGTCAAAATGACGTTAAACATTAAAAAAAAAGAAGATCTCAAAGTAAGGTGACGGCTAAAATACATAAAAAAACATCAAAGTCAAAATTACGTTAAATATTTTTTTAAAAAACCCAATCATATGTCAAAATGACGTTAAAATTACACAAAACCATCAAAGTCAAAATGACGTTAATTACATAAAAACATCAAAGTCAAAATGAAAGTTAACATGATGTTAATCGCACACACACACAACAACACACACACACACACACCACACACACACACACACAACAAACATCAGAACATGCGTAATCGGGATAGCATTCTTCTTAAACCGGAACAGGCAGAGGAAGTCAAGTACCACTTTCGCGAGTCAACTGAGTAGAAAAAATCAGGTTTCGAAATATCGGTATCTGACCAGGAGTAATATGTTAGTGGGTTCCTCACCGTTGGAGACAGTCTCCCTGGAGACTATAAGCTTGCTGAAGGGATCATTTTGAGAAACTTTTATTTTATTTTTGTCCCCTTTCACCCCACTCTAGCACATTACTGTTAGTTAGGCAGAACTATCTTAACAACTGCAGTTATGAATGCTTGTTTTCCCCCTATTTATTCAATCTAAGACATAAATGCAAGCTTTGTTTATAATTGAATAGTTCTTTCAGTCATTGCACACAAGCTGTTCTGTAAGTAGCTGGGAAAGAGTGCTCGGTACTTATCCTTGGAATTTATTATTCATTATATATTAGTATATATATATATATATATATATATATATATATATATATATATATATATTTCTATATATATATATATATATATTATATATATATATATATTTTATATATATATTGTCACCTACATTTTATACTGTTTGCATAATGCTTTTTAGTTTTTTTAAGCACTTTTTTCCTTCCACATTTTCCATTTTGTTTCATTTTACTACCCTTAGCTGGCAGCTTTGGGGGTGCCTGTTGGATTCTTTTTTGAAACCCTTGGTGATGAGAACACCACTGAATTAGCGACTTGTTGTGTCTCTATTTTGACACCAGAGCACAGTCACAATCAGCCGTGTCTCCCTGATGAGTCGATTCCAGCGGACGAGTAGGCCTAGGAGCAGGCAATACAAATAGATCTGCTTTCGAGGAAGTACGGATGGTTCCCTCAGGCTTGTAGTGGAGGCGTTTCTCATATTTTAATATATTCCCCCCTTGTTTTTTTCATCTTTCAATTTTTTTTTTTTTTTTTAAATTCTAATCTTTGGCCAAATCATTACTATAAGGACTGAAGAATTGTTGACATGCACTTTGTTTTCTCCCACTATTTAATTGTTCAGCAGTATAATGTTTGGTCAACAGTGGGAGATTGAATCTCTTAGGAGATCAAGTAAAGGTTGCTGTTCTGTACAATCTTAGCCACTCAACAATGCTTGGTTATTGAACAGCAGAGCTGACACTCACACTGTTCCATATTCGTTTTGAATCTCACTTGCTTACTTGAATGGATCCCAAGCATAGCCTCAAAGATTGTCCCCTACATTTTATACTGGTTCGGCATAATGATTTTAGTTTTAAGCACTTTTTTTCCCTCTCCACATTTTCCTTTTGTTCCATTTTACTACCTTCGCTGGCTGCTTTTGGGGGGGTGCTGTTGGATTCTGTTTTGAACCCTTGGTGATGAGAACACCACAGAATTATGGTACTTTGGTGTGTCGCTATTTGACACAAGAGCACAGGACCAAATCAGCCGTGTCTCCTGATGAGTCCCGTTCACCAGCGGAAGAAAGGCTAGGAGCAGGCAATACAATTAGAGCTGCCTTCGAAGGGAAGTACGATGGTTCCCTCAGGCTGCTAGTGAAGGGTTTCTCATATTTATAATTTTTTCCACATTTTTTTTACATCATTAATTTTTTTTTTTTTTTTTTCAAATTCTTTGCCCAAGTCATTTACTATAATGACTGAAGAATTGTTGACCGCACTTGTTTTCTTCCACTATTTTATTGTCAGCAGTATAATGTTTGTTCAATCAGTGGGGAGATTGCATCTCTTAGAGATCCAAGTAAAGGTTTTTTTTGTTACAATTCTTAGCACTCACAATGCTTGGTTATGAACAGCATGAGCTGACCACTCACATGTTCCATATCTTTTGATCTCCTTGCATCTGGATTGGATTCCTCAAGCATAGGCTCAAAGGGATTGTCCCCTACATTTTATACTGTTCTGCATAATGCTTTTTAGTTTTTTAAGCACTTTTTTTTCCTCTACACATTTTCCTTTTGTTCCATTTACTACCCTTGCTGGGCTGCTTTGGGGGTGCTGTTGGATCTTTTTTTGACCCTTAGGTGATGTGAACACCACAGATTATGGGAACTTTGGTGTGGTCTCTATTTGACACCAAGAGCCACAGGACACAATCTGCCGTGTCTCCCTGAGAGGGACCGATCGCGGACGAATGGACCTTGCAGAATGGCAATTCAAATAGATCTGCTTTGATATGGGAAGTACGATGGTTCCTCAGGTGTAGTGAAGGTTCTCTGATTTATAATATATTCCCCCAATTTTTTTCATCTTTATTTTTTTTTTTTTTTTAATTCAAAATCTTTGGCCAAGGTCATTACTATAATGACAGAGAATGTGACTGCATTGTTTTCTCCACTATTTATTTGTGCTAGCAGTATAATGTTTGGTCCAATCAGTGGGGAGTTTGCATATCTTAAGAGATCCAAGTAAAGGTTGTTCTGTACAATTTTAGCCACTCACAATGATCTTGGGCTTATTGAACAGCAGAGCTGACCACTTAACACTGTTCATATCTTTTGATCTCCCTAGCTCCTTGATGGACCCTTCAAGCATTAGGCTCAAGATTGTCCCCTACATTTTATACCGTTTGCCAGAATGCTTTAGTTTTAAGCACTTTTTTTCCTCTCCACATTTTCTTATGTTCCATTTACTACCCTTCGCTGGATGCCCTTTGGGGGTGCTGTTGGATTCTTTTTTTTTTTGATCCTTGGTGATGAGAACACCACAGACAGTATTATGGACTTTGGCTGTGTCTATATTTTGAAACCAAGGCACAGACACAATCAGCCGTGTCTCCCTGATGAGTCCGATCCAGCGGTCGAAAAGGCCTAGGAGCAGCTATACAAATAGATCTGCTTCGAAGGGGATTCAGATGGTTCCCTCAGGCTGCTAGTGAAAGGGTTTCTCATATTTATAATATTTATTCCCCCCATTTTTTTCATCTTTATTTTCTTTTTTTTTTTTTTTTTAATTCAACTCTTTGCCAAGTCATTACTATAATGACATGAAGAAATGTTGACTGCACTTGTTTTCTCCACTATTTAATTGTTCAGCAGTTTAATGTTTGGTCATCAGTGGAGATGCATCTCTTAGGAGATCAAGTAAAGGTTGTTATGTACAATTCTTAGCCACTCACAATGCTATGCGGTTATTGAACAGCAGAAGCTGACCACTCACACTGTTCCATATCTTTTTGATCTCCATTGCATTCCTTGAATGGATCTCAAGCATAGGCCTCAAAGATTGTCCCTACATTTTATATGTTTGACAGAATGCTTTTAGTGTTTAGCACTTTGTTTTTCTCTCAACATTTTCCTTTCTGTTCCATTTACTACCCTTCGCTGTGTGCTTTGGGGTGCACTGTTGGATTCGTTTTTGAACCCTAGGTGATGAGAACACCACAGAATTATGGACTTTGGTATGTGTCTCTTTTTTTTTTTTTTCTGTCAACAAGAGCACAGACCAATCAGCAGTGTCTCCCTGATGAGTACGATCCGCGGACGAACAGGCCTAGGAGCAGGCAATACAAATAGATCTGCACTTCGATGGGAAGTTCGATGGTTCCCTCAGGCTGCTAGTGAAAGGGTTTCTCATATTTATAATTTATTCCCCATTTTTTCATTCTTTTAATTTTTTTTTTTTTTTTAAATTTAAAATCTTTACAAAGTCATTACTATATGACTGAAGAATTGTTGAACTGCACTTTTTTTCTCCACTATCTTAATTGTTAAGCTATATATCGATATATTTATATATATTTAATATATATATTATATATTTATATATATATATATAATATATAATATATATAGTCAAAGTATATAAAAATCCCAAACAAAAAGATTTCAAATTTCCAAAAATGTTCGGCTTTAATTGCCTTCGTTTAGGGGGTTTACTACAGTCTGTAAAACCCTAAAAATGGCTCAAATTTCAACCTCAGGACTGAGCACATAATCACAACTGTATGCAGTAGGATAAAGGACACATCAATTAAAAATTGTTTTAACTTTTAAACTGTAGAAAAAATAACAAAAAATCATGGAGTTATAAGACTAGCATCATAGGAAGCATAACATTTTGGAGGGGAGTGAGGGGGGGGGGGGGGGGTGGGGGGGGCGGCACGGAAGGTTGCGAAATGACAACAGCAGGATGGACATAATTTTGATTATCACCACAGACCACGGGACATTGTCCATATACGTTAGATGAGAGAGAGAGAGAGAGTGACGGAGAGAGCACGAGAGACAGCGGGAGAAGAGAAGATCTGGACGAGGGAGGAAGAGGATGGAGAGAGAGAGAGAGAGAGAGAGTAAGAAAGAGAGGAGGGGGCGGTTCCTCGTACGGAGAAAGAGAAAAAGAAAAACAACTGCCAATTCATGTGCTTTGTGCACAGGAATGAAGTAAGGCATACATAAGCACGGAGAACTCATTAGCAACCTGTTACACGTTGTAATGAAAATACGTCAATGTGCACATGCTCACAAACACGCAAACGCACGTGCGTGTGCGTAGAACGCACACACACACTCACACACACCACACACACCACACACACCACACACAACGGGGCGATGATAGGTATGTTGTAGTTAAGGGGGCGGCGGAGGGGGGTTTGAAGGATGGAAAAACAGAAAGACTTTGGCCAGAGAGAACGAGATTGACTAGAGGAAAGAGAGAGAGAACGGACAGACAGATGAGAAAGAAGTAGGAGAAGAGAGAGAGAGAGAGAGAGGGAGGGGGGGGGACAGATAGACATACACACACACACACACCACACCAACACACAACACACTAACACACACACACATATAACTTTATTTTTTATATATATATATACTATATATATATATATATATATAGTATATCTTATATATATAATGTTCGTGTGGTTGCTTTATTTCTTTCCCAGTTTTATTTGCCTTACAACACACACACACCACACACACACACACACATATAATATATTTATGATAGACTATAATATATAAATATATATAATTTATATATACAAAAAAACCTAAGAAATTTCCAAGGATAAGTACTGACACCCATTTCCACAGCAACTTACAGAGCAGCTTGGTGTTGCATTGACGCAAGAGATATTGTATTATAAAACAAAGCTTGCCTTATGTATAGATTAAAGTAATAGGGGGGTGATAGCATTCCTATCTGCAGATGGTAGTTAATAACTGCCTAACTAACAGTATGTGCTCAAGTGGGTGGATGGGAAAAATAAAATAAATGCTTCTTAAAATGAGCATTCTGCAAGCTTATTAATCTTACAATTGGGAGGAAACATCACTAACACATAACTACTGGTCATTATACCGATATTGCGGAAACCTGATTTGTTTCTCCCTCAGGTCACCTCGCCGAAAAGTGGTTAAATTTGTCTCTCTGCCTTTTCGGGTTTCCAGATGAACATTGAATAAGCAGAGAAACTGCTTTTTTACATCAAGCCATCATAACAAACAAAGAAACTTGAATAATAAAATAATGAAAACGAAGAAATACAAAGAGTGAAAACCAGCGGGAAAGGGCGAGGGAGGTGGTGGGGTGAAATCTGAGGGGGATGAGGAGGGGAGAGGAAATAGGAGGAGGGAGGGGGTAGGATGGAGGCGTGGGGTGGAGGGAGAAGGAGTACAAAAAAGAATTCAAGCCTGTTATAATTATCATATCAAGGAAATAACAAGAGAGAGAGAGAGAGAGAGAGAGAGAGAGAGAGAGAGAGAGAGAGAGAGAGAGAGAGAGAGAGAGAGAGAGAGAGTTAAGTTATGTACAATATCAATACATTGTCTACAAAGCATACAGACGCATAAACAGACATGTACATAGGCATAAACATATACACAAGGATACATCATGTAAAATCACTGAAAAGTTATTTCAAAGGAATTTAGAAAATATTGATTGCAAACCATCCATGAGATGCTTTTCAGATTTTTCTTAAACTGATTTTTGTTCTTTATGTTTTTCAAAGTGATTGGTAGCTTGTTCCATACATTTCCACCGGAGTACAAAAGACTAGATTTATAAAGATTATTTCTTGGTCTAGGAAAGGATAATAAATGACTATGTCTATAAGTGTTAGTTGTAAATGAATCTCTTATCTTTTTAGGAGCATATCCGTTGTAACATTATGCATGCATACTCTGTGTGTGTGTGTGTGTGTGTGTGTGTGTGTGTGTGTGTGTGTGTGTGTGTGTGTGTGTGTGGTGCAGTGTCGTGTACGTCATGTGGACAGCAGAGGAGAAGACATGAATTATGCACCCTCCTGAAAGAGATATTCGATCTGCCCGTTCAGAAATCTGGTCTAGCCAGTTCTTATTTTCAACCCCTCCGCCTTGGGCTTTGTTGTCTGCTGTAAACACAGAACTGAGGTCTGTGTCTGTCTGTCTGTCTGTCCGTCTGTCTGGCACCCCACTACCCACCCCCACGCCTCAGTCGTTTCTCTCTCCCTCAACTCCCTCGCGTCACACAGAGAAACACACACACAAACACACACGCGCGCGCGCGGGGTACACACACACACACACACGCGTGCGCACACACACACACACACACTTATATATACACACACACACACACTCTCTCTCTCTCTCTCTCTTTCTCTCTCTCTCTCTCACACACACACACACACAAAATTATTAGGTACAAACACTGATTGTTTGTTGTTAGGAGTTTACTTGCCACCCGAAAATTCTGTGTATTATGCTGAAACAAATATATACAATGGAGTTTCTATGCTGGAAGACTGCCTCTTTGAACTAATTAGGGTAAATGGTGATTTGCCACTGATTGTATTTGGCGACCTTAATTCAAGAACTGGCTCTGTTAATGCCAGTAGTTCTGACCCTGTGGACGAAATGTGTGATGTGGTGTCCCATGTTGACTTCCACTGTTCACACAGTTCGGATGAAAGTATAACTAGGGAATCAAGAGATGCTACTACGAACTCTTTTGGTCGTTATTTGATCACTGTGTGTGAAATGTTTGGTTTGTCTATTGTAAATGGCTTGCGAGTATTAAAATTTTCAGGCGATTTTACGTATATTTCTCCAACCGGTAGCAGTGTTCTAGATTACTTCATAGTTTCACGTGGGTTACTTTCTCGATGTGCCGACTTTAACATAGTTTATAAAGTTGAATCTAAACATGCAGTGGTGATTTTAGCTTTTACGATTGACAGTAATGGATGTGTTGTAGAAAAAGAAGAAGTTAATAGGACTACTATTTCGAAGTATAAATGGGAGGATCAAAAACATGCTACGTTTTCCGCTTTGATGCAAACCGAGTATGTCCAAGGTCTGTTGAACGAAGCACATTTTTAATTGAGTCTGATGTAAACCTTGCCTTGTGCAGACTTCATGAGTGTTTCAGATATGCTGGGGAATGTATGAAGAAAACTATATTCCTTGGAACCGAGAAAAATAGGGTCTGGTTTGACCTTGAGTGCAAACAAAGCAGAAAATTGTTAAGAATAGATTTACACAGGAGTTCAAGATCCCATAATGATACAGACAGGGCAGCATATTGTGCGAAGAGAACAGCCTATAAGGAGTTAATTAGGCAAAAGAAAAAAAGCCATAAAGAGAATATCATAATGTCTTTACAAGATAATTTGAAGAATCCAAAGAAATTCTGGGATACCATTCGATCTGTCAAACCTAAATCTCTACCCAACCAATGATTTCCATTGAAGATTGGTTATAACCACTTTAATAATGTATTTAATGGTGTTGCAAATGAAATGCTCTGGCAATGTTGGTAGCGATCGTTTTGAATGTATCTCCGACGCTGATTTTGATATTAATATTGACTCTCTAAACGAGAGAATATCTGATAATGAAATTAAAAGTGCAATCAAAGCATTAAAGAGGCAAAAAGCGACTGGACCGGATGGTATGCTAGAGAATTTTATATAAATACAGTGTTGATATTATTGTACCTTTCTTGATTAAATTTTTCAATCACATTTTTGACAATGGCCTGTATCCTGATGAATGGTCCTTGTCAATCTTACACCCTGTATTTAAGAAAGGGGATATGAACGTGCCTGACAACTACAGGGGAATCTCACTGCTGAATGTATGTAGCAAATTGTATAGCTTTGTGTTAAACAAAAGAATTACTAACTGGATCGATGATAACAAAATAATCGGTGAAGAACAAGCTGGATTTAGAGCAAAGCATAGTACCTCTGATCATGTTTTTACGCTCATGGCACTGATTCAGAAACAGCTTGTAAGACATCGAAACTGTATGTTGCTTTTATTGATTTCCGTAAAGCATTTGATACGGTTCATAAGAGAAAACTATGGAAAACTTTAGGCAACAATGGTATTAAAGGAAAAATTGCCTGGGCAATAGAAAGCATGTACGCTGTTGTCAAGACTCGTGTTCGGCAGGTGGTGATATATCTGAAATTTTCTTCTGCCCACAATGGCCTTAAGCAAGGTGAAGTAATGCTCTCCTGTCCTGTTCTCCCTTGTTCATTAATGAACTAACTAAGGATGTCATCAGTAATGGTAGACATGGAATTCAGCTGTATCCTGATATTGTAGAACTTTTTATTTTGCTCTTCGCTGACGATGTAGCATTATTTTCAGATAGCGTGGTAGGTCTGCAGACACAACTGAATATACTTTACAACACGTCTAAGCGCCTAGATCTGATAGTTAACCTGGAGAAATCTAATATAGTTGTTTACAGAAACGGTGGCTATCTTTCCATGAATGAAGAATGGTATTTTGGAGAAGAAAAGTTAAAAATTGTGAGCATGTACAAATATCTAGGAATATATCTAACAACAAAGCTATCTTTTCAGCCTACATTACGAGATCTCGCAGATCGCGCTAAAAAGGGTATTTGTGTTATTATGAAACTTCTATGGTCCATTGGAGAACATTCTCCAAACATATTCTGAAAATGTTTGATTGCCAGATTCAGCCAATTTTTGACGTACGCTCAGAAATTTGGGGACTGTCACAGGACCAAGAATGCATTGAAAGAGTGCATCTGTCTGCTTTGAAGAGGTTTATGGGTGTTCATCCAAAGTCTCCAAGACATTTAGTTTATGGAGAGATTGGAAGGTTTCCCATTTTTGTCAACACATATTCTAGGTGTGTTAAATTTTGGCTGCGGGTGGTATATATGAATGATGATAGGTATCCAAAAAAGGCGTATAAAATGCTTTTGTCCTTGCAGAGGCAAAACTATACCACTTGGGCCTGCAGAATTCGTAATGTTTTTATATGAATTTGGTTTTGGTGTCGTTTGGGAGGCACAGTGTGTTGGAAGCATTAATTTGTTTATGAGAGAATTCAAACAGAGATTGATAGATTGTTATAATCAGAATTGGCATGCTTCCTTGCAGTCTCACGAATTTTACAGTGTTTATTCGCAATTCAAGAGCACATTGATTCTCAGCCCTTATATGTATCTTGTTAAGAATGTACAAATTCGAAGAACATTTGCAAGATTTCGGATTGGAATGTCTCCTCTGAAGTCACATTTCTTACAGTATATAGAGAACAGTGTTAATGATAAATTATGTCCATTCTGCAGAAACACACCAGAAACTGAATTGCATTTTGTTCTGGTATGTCCTCTGTACGATGAAATAAGAAACGAATTTATTCAGCCCAAAATATTTCCATAAGCCATGTATGTTTAAATTCTACCTACTTATGTCAAGTGAAAACGAAGGTGTTGTTTTAACGGTTATCTAATTTTGTTTACAAAGCGTTAAACTTAAGGATGCAGTTTATTCAGTTTAAATGATTCTTGTTGTGCTATTGCTCCCATGTTATGGGCCAGAGGCCTGACATTAAAACATTTTTGACTTTGACTTTGACTTTGACTTTGAACACACACACACACACAAACACACACACACACGCACACACACACACACACAACACACCACACACACACACACACACACACACACACCACGCGCGCTGCGCGCGCGCACGCGCACACACACATATACACATGCACACACACACACACATACACACACATACACATACATACGCACACGCACATACACACACCCACGCACGCACGCACACACAGACGCACAATCGCGCACACTAACTTACACACACACACACACACACACACACACACACACACACACACACCAAAACAACAAGAACAACAACAACGACAACGGCAAACAATGAAATATAAACCTGTCAATAAGTCGCCAGTTTCATCAATAATTGCTTATTGAACAATGCTTGATTACGAACTATTGTTTGATCTGTATTTTCAACAACAACAAAAATAAATAATTTAAAAAAAAAGAAAAAAAAGGCGAAGAAGAAGAAGAAGAAGAAGCAGAAGAAGAAGAAGAAGCAGAAGAAGAAGAAGAAGAAGAAGAAGAAGAAAAAGCTAACCTGTTCTCTCCTTTTCTGACTGCATTGGTGGTGTGGAGGTGGCGCTCTGCGTGGTCTGGGGGGGTGTCTGTGGAGATGAACCTGACGTGGTAGAACCTCCCGAAGGCAAGTCAGTCACCACGTGACCCCTCACACCACGCGGACAACTCGCTCATTGCGTGGCCCCGCGCGTGCGCCTGCGCCTGCGTTCTGGGCTGCAAGAGGAACCAATAGAAATTCCCCTCTCTCTCTCTCTCTGTCTCTCTCTCTCTCTGTCTCATGCATATTTATCATAGAACGTTGAGCGAGAAGGCGCGAAGCAAGTGTATATGAACTATTTTTTTTTCCATTCATTCTTTTTCTGTCTCTCCCACCAATACCCCCCTCTCCTCTCTCTCTCTCTCTCTCTCTCTCTCTCTCTCTCTCTCTCTCATGCATATTTATCAGAGAATGTTGAGCGAGAAGGCGCGAAGCAAGTGTATATGAACTATTCCATTAATTCTCTCTCTCTTCCACTCTCTCTCCTCTCCTCTCTCTCTCTCTCTCTCTCTCTCTCTCTCTCTCTCTCTCTCTCCTCTCTCTCTCCTCTCTTCTCTTCTCTCTCTCTCTCTCTCCCAGTAACAGGAAAACGATGCAAAGACTAAATTTATGTGATTAGAAATGGATTTTTATTTTAGAAATTAATTAAGAATCCCAGCGAATGTTAGGCAACAGGTGCCCTTTAGGTGCATTTACTTGCACAAAGGCTTCAACATGAGGTCTACAGCACGCAGGTGGCCGTTGATGGTTGATAGTTCGATGCCTCATAGCATATCCTTCTATCCTTCTGAATTTTTAAAAGTAATCATTATAACTCCATCAAACAACGTGGACAAACGAATCACAAGACGAAACACGACGCGTTTCGACCTCTTATGTCTTCTTCAGGCAAGATAAACACCACTCAGGACAACGAAAATGAAGAACAAGAAATCACTGATCTTCGTCGAATTCAGCGAGTCAGTTTTAAAATTTGTTTAAATCTCCGCCTGCTATTGGCTCATTATGCAACCCAATCTGATGGCACAAACACACGCCGTTTTTCTTTCTCCCACCTCCAATCATCTGATGACACAAACACACGCCGTTTCTTCCCACCTCCAATCATCTGATGACACAAACACACGCCGTTTCTCCCACCTCCAATCATCTGATGACACAAACACACGCCGTTTCTCTCCCACCTCCAATCATCTGATGACACAAACACACGCCGTTTCTCCCACCTCCAATCATCTGATGACACAAACACACGCCGTTTCTCCCACCTCCAATCATCTGATGACACAAACACACGCCGTTTCTTCTCCCACCTCCAATCATCTGATGACACAAACACACGCCGTTTTTTCTTCTTCCCACCTCCAATCATCTGATGGCACAAACACACGCCGTTTCTCTACCTCCAATCATCTGATGACACAAACACACGCCGTTTACCCCACCTCCAATCATCTGATGACACAAACACACGCCGTTTCTCCCACTCCAATCATCTGATGACACAAACACACGCCGTTTTCTCTTCCCACCTCCAATCATCTGATGACACAACACACACCGTTTACCCACCTCCAATCATCTGATGACACAAACACACGCCGTCTTCTCCCAACTCCAAAGGCGTTGTTTTCATGTCGCACAAACAAACCAGTCTATGCCACCTGGCAAGTATCATGGGGATGCAAATTGTTCTTTGAAGAAAAATCACTAACATACCAGGCATTATTTTCGATTAAAATTCACGTGGATTGATATAGGAGGTACAATGTATGTGTTACTTGCCGACCATTGGTGAACGTTGTGTTTGTTAGTGATGGACATCACCCCTCACCATTCCTCATGGTCTGTTGCCTCATTGATAGTGATGGACATCACCCCTCACCATTCTTCATGGTCTATTGCCTTACTGATAGTGATGGACATCACCCCTCACCATTCTTCATGGTCTATTGCCTCATTGATAGTGATGGACATCACCCCTCACCATTCTTCATGGTCAGTTGCCTCATTGTTAGTGATGGACATGACCCCACACCATTCTTCACGGTCCGTTGCCTCATTCATGAGCGTTATCATGAATTTAATGTTGAAAAAGTTTATGCACACACACCCCATCCCCTTCCACCCTCCTTCCTTCCTTCCTCTCTCTCTCTCTCTCTCTCTCTCTCTCTCTCTCTCCCCTCTCTCTTCTCTCTCTCTCTCTCTCTCTCATAAATAAATAATCACTGTTTTGGTGAGTTACTTTTTTTATATATAATCTGCGATGTGTTGCTTTCTTCTTTTTTTTCTTTTTATTATTATTTTTTTTTACACTTTTTTGATTATGGTCGAAGACCTAATTCTGCACAGGCCGATGTGAGAGGTGCAGTGTGCAGTGTCAGGTTTCTGAACGGTCATCGTGTGATGGGGTCTCCCAGTCTTCCTCTATGTCCCCTTTGCCGGTCGTCTGTGTCACGGCCTGAGGCAGCACG
The DNA here is from genome assembly GCA_018398815.1 of Conus ventricosus. NCBI lineage: Eukaryota > Metazoa > Mollusca > Gastropoda > Neogastropoda > Conidae > Conus > Conus ventricosus. The sequence continues at coordinate 1,372,452 of CM031627.1, forward strand.
GTGGTCACTGTGCCTCTGTCCCCGTGCTGTGTGTACTGCACTGGACACTGTACAACCCATGTCTTCTGTCCCGCTGTGTGTACTGTACTGGACACTGTACAACCCATGTCTTATGTCCCCCTGTGTATACTGCACTGGACACTGTACAACCCATGTCTTCTGTCCCCGTGCTGTGTATACTGCACTGGACACTGTACAACCCATGTCTTCTGTCCCGCTGTGTGTACTGCACTGGACACTGTACAACCCATGTCTTCTGTCCCCCTGTGTGTACTGCAATGGACACTGTACAACCCATGTCTTCTGTCCCCGTGCTGTGTGTACTGCACTGGACACTGTACAACCCATGTCTTCTGTCCCCCTGTGTGTACTGCACTGGACACTGTACAACCCATGTCTTCTGTCCCCCTGTGTGTACTGCACTGGGCACTGTACAACCCATGTCTTCTGTCCCCCTGTGTGTACTGCACTGGACACTGTACAACCCATGTCTTCTGTCCCCCTGTGTGTACTGCACTGGACACTGTACAACCCGTGTCTTCTGTCCCCGTGCTGTGTGTACTGCACTGGACACTGTACAACCCCCCCCCCCCCCCCCACACACACACACACACACACACTCACACGCACGTACGCGTCACAGCCTTCAAACTAAGCTGCCGATGATCTGAACTAATCCGCCATCCTCCTCTGCATGCATTCATAAAGACTTTTCCATCATAAACGAATTGCCCCCCCCCCCCCCCCCCACACACACACACACACCTCCCAAACTTGAACCAGCGTTCTTCATTTTGTTTTTTACACCAAGACAATCAATTATCACAAGGATGGACTGGTAATAGCCAGGAAATTCACCACTGGCTCATCCCAGATTATGGGGTGAGAGAGAGAGAAGAAAGAGAAAGAAAGAAAGAAGAAAAGAAAGAAAGAAAGAAACCCATAACATAACGATTGAACAGCGTGGATCATTACAACTCCAGCCGGGCCTGTTTTGATTAAAAAACTTTTTTTATCGAAAAAAAAGAAAGAAAGAGAAAAAGAGGAGAGAGAAGAAAAAGTGGCTGGAAGAAAGAAAGCAACACCTCCACGCTACGTGCACGGCCAATCTCTGAAGATACGTCTAACGGGAAGGCTCCACTCCCAACCTCCACTCTTCAGCATGGAATTCAACCCATCCCCCATTCCAGAGAGGCCCCAGAAATCAATGAGGACAGAGCTGCCCCTTCTTCAGACACAGGCTGCGGTCCTTAGTGTCGCCGATTTGAGGAGAGGGCATTAGAATGCCAGCTTCCCCCCCCCCCCCCCCCCCATCCTCACCCCTCTCTCCCACTCCACCCCCTCCCCCACCCCTCACCCCCCCCCCCCCCCCCCGGCCTCTTAGATTACTGCTAACAGATGCGTCGTTCTTACGATTAAAACTTGCTCCCCCTCCCCCCTTACCCCCCCCCTTCCCCCCCCCCCCCCCCCCCTCCCTATCCCCCTTCCTCTTCCCAGAGCCTTCATATCCATTTCGAATTGCGTTTTTCCTCTCTCCCAGCGCCACACGTTTTCCCAGTGGCCTCTGGTAGTTTTATATTCCGTCTCCTGTCTCCCCCCCCCCCCCCCCCTTGATCACTTCATCCCTCTGTCGTTAAGTGAAGGAGGGGGGAGGAAAACGGCAGAGGTGGGAGACGGGGTGAAGGGGGGTGTAATGGAAGCAGCATGGTGTTTAAAACCCCTACACCCCTTTCCTTTCAGAAACACCAACAAATCCCAAACTAATGAGAAGCACAGGACAGAGAACAGCATTAAAGCAGCTGAGACCGCCCCACATGGACACAGTCCAACACCAATATGGACAGAAACGTTATTGGAGGAGGAGGAGGAGGAGGAAGAGGAGGAGACGAAGAAGAAGATAGTGATGGATGGTGATCAGGAGGAAGACAAAGACGACAATACAGATGATGATGATGATGGTAATGATGATGATGATGATGGTGATGATGATGAAGATGGTAATGATGATGATGATGATGATGATGATGATGATGATGATGATGATGTTGGTGAAAATGATGATGATGATGATGATGATGATAGATGATGATGATGATGATGATGATGATGATGAAGATTGTGATGATGATGATAGTCGATGATGACGATGATGATGTCGATGATGACGGTGATGATGTTGATGATGATGATGATGGTGATGTTGATGATGAAGATGGTGATGACGACGACGACGACGACGACGACGACGACGACAACGACGACGATGAAGATGATGATGATGGAAACAAAAACAAGAACATAGAAAGAAAAAAGAGAAAGAAGGAATAAAGAATGGAAGAACAGAAAGAAAACGAAAGAAAAGGAAAAGAGCAAAAAAAGAGGGAAGGAAATACGTGAGAGATGGCGAATGGAAAATAGAAAAGCCAGAAAGAAACAGGGAAGAATAGAAAAAAGGAATGAAGAGAGAAGGTTGATTGAAAAAAAACACACAGAGAGAAGAAAGAGTGAAGAGAGTTCATCAATAAACCAATACGGCACAGGGAGAATGTGAACCTCCACCCAAGGTCACATAGATCCTGGACGTGCCGTAGGATCCATAGGCACGTCATGGATCCACTCAAAGATGAAGGGAGGTCGACCTCTGGCGCCATGGCCTCTATCACATCAAATTTCTTGACAATCAGACGAAAGAGTTCCGGTGGATTCGCGCCGACAGACAGACTGCCAGACAGAGACAGAGATAGAGAAATAGACAGACAAGAGACAGACTGCCAGACAGACTGACTGACTAAAAGACAGAGACAGAGATAGAGAAATAGACAGAGAGAGAGACAGACTGCCAGACAGACTGACTGACTGAAAGACAGAGACAGAGAAATAGACAGACAGAGAGACAGACTGCCAGACAGACTGACTGACTGAAAGACAGAGACAGAGATAGAGAAATAGTCAGACAGAGAGACAGACTGCCAGACAGACTGACTGACTAAAAGACAGAGACAGAGTTAGAGAAATAGACAGACAGAGAGACAGACTGCCAGACAGACTGACTGACTAAAAGACAGAGACAGAGATAGAGAAATAGACAGAGAGAGAGACAGACTGCCAGACAGACTGACTGACTAAAAGACAGAGACAGAGATAGAGAAATAGACAGACAGAGAGACAGACTGCCAGACAGATGCAGACTGACTGACTGACAGACAGAGACAGACAGACAGATTTGACTGACTGACAGAGACAGACAGACAGACAGACTGACTGACAGACAGACGGAACAACAGACGTGAGGCAAACTATAGACTTTCTAGAATAGTAAATAAAGGGACACAGAGAGAGAGAGAGAGAGAGAGAGAGAGAGAGAGAGAGAGAGAGAGAGAGAGAGAGAGAGAGAGAGAGAGAGAGAGAGAGAGAGACGAACGACCCAAAGCAGAACTAATAGATGTACAGACAAACCAACAAACCTGTGGGGGAAAAGAGCCTCCTTAGCAGAGGTAATACACGTACAGGTAGACAGACAGACATACCAACAAAACACTGAATCGTTTTTGAGCAGAGCCAGTTGATGAACGGACACTCAGACCAAGAGAATAGCGTCATATACTAACATATTGAGCAGCAACAACTATTCTTCCAAACGTTTTTTAACACACACACACCGCGCGCACATAACGTATTTATGTACACACACACACACACACACACACCACACACACACACACACACACACACACATAATATATATATATATAATATATATATATTATATATATATATATATATATAGAGAGAGAGAGAGAGAGAGAGAGAGAGAGAGGAGAGAGAGAGATACATGCATACATACAATTCATGCAATATACATACATACATACATGCATACATACATACATTCATACATACAAACATACACACATACATGTATACATACATACATACATACAGACAGACAGACAGACAGACAGACAGACAGAGAATACGAATACGAATACGAATGTTTAATCAGTTTTAAGGCCAAGGCCCCATTCTGATGGGGCATACAATCGAACACAATAAATCAAATTGAGGTACACATAGAAAAACAATGTAAAGAAATTCATGAGATAATTCAAATGCATCATTAAATGAGATATTAGGTAGCAGCACGCAATCTTTTCTGTGCTTCATATACATATACAGCCAATGGAGAGACATGTTCTTTTCTTGTCGACAACAGTAATACTAACTTGAAATGACATGGTCGGTAAATACTTTGGCTGGATAAGTTTTGTTCTGAGATTATGTAGTGCAGGGCAACATAACAAACATGAACTTCATCTTCCCTTGCTAAACCACACAAACGGCATATCAATTCGACTTCGCAGGGTGAAATATCTTAAAACGATGGCAGCAATGTCAGAGACACCAAATCTAAATTTAGCCAATGTGCTCATAATATATCGATTCATTTTTATAGTAATATATGGTTCTAACTGATCATGAGTAGTCTTGAAATGTCTGTACTGTATGAATCTATCGCTATGATTGACATGTTCATGCCAGTCCTGCCATCTACAATCAATAATCCTCTCTTTAAAACATTTCAGAAACCTAGATACGTCCTGAACACCCTGGTTATTCCCAAACAAATCCAAACCCATAAGAATTTAAACACTGTCGTACCTTGGAAGCCCATGTTTTCTTACCATTATTATCTAGAAACAACAACATTCTGTATGCTTTAAAAGGTATCCTATTTTCATCCATTCTTGTCAGCTTCAACCAATATTTAATGCATTTTACATATGAGTTTAGATAAATTGGATACCTTCCTAGTTCACCATAAATCATGTCATTAGGAGTTCTAATGTCAACATTTAAGAAACGCTTTAATGTATATAAATGAACTTTCTCTATAATTACACTTGTTTCGAAAGCCCAGATCTCAGCTCCATACTGCAAAATTGGCTGTACTTGTGAGTCAAACAACTTTGAAAAAACAATAAATGAGTTACAATCTAATTTATACAAAATGTGAAGGATAGCTATTGCTGCTTTCTTCGCTCTGTTTACAATATCTTGGCATGCAAAATTGAAACTAAGTTTTGTTGTGAAGTATATTCCAAGATATTTATACGCATTAACTACAACGACTCTTTCATTCCCGTAAGTCCATCTCTCAGTCTGCGCTAAGTACCCTCCCTTCCGAAATACAATAATATTAGTTTTACTCATATTAACTTTTAATTCCACTCTGTTTGCTGCTGAATGTAAACTATTTAGTTGTCGCTGGAGCCCAATTACCGTTGTGGACAGTAATATAATGTCATCGGCGAAAAGCAGAATAAACATTTCTATAACATCAAAAGTTACTCCATGTTTACCCTTTTCAATTATTTCAAATGCAAGTTCATTTATGAATTAAAGAGAACAATATTGGGCTAACAAACATCACCCTGCTTAACGCCTCGAGAACACATAAGCAAATCAGAGAGTTTTGCTCCTGATCTTATTCTTGCTTTTACTTCAACATACATGCTCTTTACACATCGATATAACTTACCTTAATTCCATTTTTCATCAAAATAGGCCATAAAAGTTACGAGATAGAATCAAAGGCCTTTTCAAAATCCACAAATGCAACATACAATTTTTGATTACTTACAAACTGTTTTTGAATCGCAGCTAGTAAAGTGAATAAATGGTCAATTGTTGAGTAACCTTTTTTGAACCCACCCTGATGTTCACCAGTTATATTGTTACAATGCAACCACTCACACAATCTGCTATTGATAACAGAACTATACAATTTACTACAGATATTACTCAATGATATTCCCCTATAATTGTTCACATCATTGACATTGCCCTTCTTAAATAAAGGTAAAATCACAGATTCTCTCCAGCTGTCAGGATATATTCCAGAATTAAACAGAAAATTAAACAGCTTTACTAAGAATCTCAAAGTATATTCACTAGAATTCTTGAAAAATTCCCCAATCATACCATCTGGCCAGCAGATTTGCCATTTTTCATTTCCTTATGGCAAGCAGTATCTCTTCCTTAGATATTGGTCTGTCATGTATATACACTTCATTTTCATTCTCTTCAATCAAAATTTCCTCCATATTGTCATTCTCATCATCCACATTTTCCAGCAAATTTCTGAAATGTTCATACCATTCATACATAGAAATGTTGTTGAAAGGTTGTGATCTTCTTCTTGACATTTTATGAAAAGATTTCCAAAAGAGTTGTTGACTTTGGATTGAATTCACCAATTCGTTTAACAATCGGTCATTATACTCCATCTGTTTTCTCTTATTTAAGTTCTTGTATTCACGCCTTGCAATACAAAATGGAACCCTGTCTTCTTTATCGAGCGTTTTCCTAAATATTTTAAATAATCTACACATTTTGCGTTTAGACGTTTTACATTCATAGTCATGCCAATTATTCTGTGTGATGTTTTTATTTGCTGGTATTCTTTTCTCCATGATTTTAGCTTGTTCTTTAACAACGATGTTAAATTGATGTATTGCTTCATTGACATCGACATGTATCAAGTCTTCACTATCTGATAACTTTTCTGAACCTCTTCTGTACTCATGGAGAAAAAGAATTTCTGAGCAAAATCTTGGTTCCAACAATATTTCACAATAAACTGGTCACTTTCAGCATATGATTTTCGGTTGAAACACATCTTGTCACTTCGTTTATTTATACATAACAGAAGAGGTGAGTGGTCAGATTCAAATCTTTCCAATACTTTTAAAGTCAACTTGTCACACAATAACTCAAAAAGGTGTACAGATACTAGAAAATAATCATTCACACTATTTCCTGTGTCAGTAGTGTATGAGTCGCCATTACATACCCCGTTTAATTAAGATATGCAATCCCAGTACAGTACACATATTCAGCATTTTCTTTCCATATAAGTTAAGCACTTTGTCTTGGGAACATCTCACAATTTCAGAACTGTTCTTGCTATTGTGACAAACGGATAACTCACGATCACAAATAGTTTCCGGGACAAGATTCGACGTCCTCGCATTAATGTCACCACATAGCATTATATCAACATCACCTAATGATATCATCTTTTTCACAATGCAATCTTCTAACAAGTCAATGCCATTATCGAAACCATTTAAGGAATAATACGGAGCATTTTCAGGCGGAACATACGCACAAACTAGTAAGACAGTTTTAAATAAATCAAAATAATCTTTATCAAGCAAAAATAACATTGAATAAGGGCTTTCAACAATTCACAGGAAGAACATACGTAACTAAACCTTTCCGTACCAAGCAAATTATCCCCCCTGAACACCTTCCATGCTTTGTAAGTTTAACGGCTGACTTTACAAATATATCATGATCTGTAAAAACACTCGATTCAAACTTTTCTGCAAAAGTTTCCACTAAACAGACCACATCGAACGAAGAAACAAATTGGATGAAATATCTGTCTGCTAATTTATTAAACAATCCGCATATATTCCAATGTAAAAAAGATACATTGTTTATAAATTCACATACACTCCCCACACTCCAGAGAGAGAGAGAGAGAGAGAGAGAGAGAGAGAGAGAGAGAGAGAGAGAGAGAGAGAGAGAGAGAGAGAGAGAGAGATTCAGATTCAGATTCAGATAATTTATTCGTAATAGGCCATGGCCCCTAACGAAGGGGTGTGTGAACATACACAGCACAATAAGTATAAACAATTATAATACATAATGAAACAAAAAGCAAATCGTTGTCATATGTTCAAGAAGAAACACTTTCTCTCAATTTAAAGGCTTTGTACAGAAACAATGAAAATTGTTTAGCAACTAAAGCAGAAGTGGAGACAGAAGTAGGTTTAATTTAAACAAAGATGGCTGTCTATAATATTTAGGCTTGATGTACTTTTCTCTGATGTTTCTGAGAGCTGGACAGCATAGAACAAAATGTATTTCTGTTTCCTGTAGAGAGAGAGAGAGAGAGAGAGAGAGAGAGAGAGAGAGAGAGAGAGAGAGAGAGAGAGAGAGAGAGAAGAGAGAGAGAGAAAGCTGATCAGTTTCAGTGTTTTGTGAAATATATGTCTTATTTCCCGGTAAACTCCTTTTGGTTCTGGCTCTGTAATTGCTGTCCCTATGCAGACTCACCACAAACTTAAGAGGCTTCACAGGCAAATATAGATTTGAAAATAGCCCACTAAATGGAACATCAGCAAGGGCTTTAACTAAACGAAATGATGGTCAGTCTTATCTTGATGAACACATGGCAACACGAATATCGTTTTTACGTCAAAATACGGACCAACACAGCGAACAAAACACACACACACACACACACACGCGCGCGCGCGCGCGCGCGCGCGCACACATGCACGCAAGCGCACGCGCGTGCGCGCGCGCGCGCACACACACACACACACACACACAAAAGAACACGTGACCAAGATGGCGGAGAGTGCAAACAGCTTTTTCTCCATGTGAACGTTTTTATTGCGCATCCGTTATAATGACTAGAAAGACCCAGGGAAAAGACATGGACGAGTCTTTGAAAAAGAAGACAATGACGAAGACAAAAAAAAACTGGCTCAGGAACTGGGGATGTTTGTGGCAAAGCAGGTGACGGCGCAAGTGATGCGCCACTTCCACCTCAACTGCCGCTTCTGAACAGCATTCCGACACCGCGAGACCAAACACGTCAAGCTTCAGCGACACTACGCACACTACAGTGATCACCAGTGCGGTTAGTGAGCTTAGAAATACTATATTGAAACTCTGTGACAGAATACTATCCCTAGAAAGAGCTGTGCACGATCAAAGGCATGAAATAGAAAAACTCAAGTCTATCCAGGCTAGACCAGTAACATCTTTTGCCATGGCTACACACAAACACAACCCCAGATCATTACCCCTGGCCTTAAATCTTACGTAAAAGTAGCAAGTTCCACTCCAACATCCCCATCTCTATCGCCATCCAATGTACTTGTGAACAAAACGGGCGTGAAGGGGCAAATAAATAAAACAGGAACACTGGAAGACAAGAAAAGAAAATCTGACGTCATAAAGGCAAAGACGCGAAAAGCAAAACGTCATCCTCTTCAATAAAAGAACAATGACTTTCCTTCAGTGATCTTACACTCTGATTCTATACTGAAAGGTGTACAAATGAAAAGACTAGGCCGTTCGTATGGGTTTACCTCCAAACGACAGAAAACATATGCCACACAAAAACGGAGTCTTCAACCACTTGATTCAACAAACGACTCAAAATACCAGACGCTATAGTACTTCACTGTGGTATCAATGTTTTGAAATCGCAGGACGCAGAAACAGTCAGCAAAGATTTCACAAAAGCAGTCAAACAAATCAAAGTGAAACATCCATCATCACACATTGTTGTGAGTCAGGCAACTGCAGTAGAAGATGCTGAATTGGATGCTAAACGTGAATTGTTCAATGCCCTTGTAAGAACAGAACTGCTGGCTGACAAAAATTAATTATTTCTTTCGTACCACACAATAACTTCTATGACTACGGGAGAGACGGGATGCATCCAACCACCAGAGGATCATCGATCCTGGCAGCTAACCTTGGCCGGCATCTACGAGACCTCCTTTGGAAAAGCCCAAGAAGCCATCTCGCCGCCTACCTCCCCATCCATGGCGTTGGGGTCCTCAGATGCTGTATCAGGACGAGAGGGGACCTTGGTGGAACCGCTATGAAATGCTCTAAGTGTTCGGGAGCATCTCCCTCAAGTCTCTATATTGACTGAAATCTAGTCATGTAGTGGAGCCCAGTTATATACCTCCACCTCACTTGTTAACGTGACCATTTGAATTTTATAACTGAAGACTATTTAGTTTATTATTTTGCATTTGTATCGTGCAGGTCCTTACCTGCTAATATACGTTAGAAAGGAATTTCTCAGTCCTTCGCTTATTATATACATCTTTATTATGACAACAAAAAAGAGACCAAATATTAAGCTTCTCCAATGGAATTGTCGCTCCATAGCAAGAAATGTATCATACTTGAATCAATATCTTGGAATAAATAAGTTTCATGTTTTATTATACAATCACTAAATGTCAACAGCGATAATCTACTACATTTACCTGGATTCTATCCCCCCCCCCCCCCCCCCCCCCCAGTTTATGAACAATGTGCGGACCGAATACAAACAGCTATCTATGTGCGTGAAGGCCTGGATTTTTGTGAAAGAACTCCACCAGTATCCAGTAACATCCTTCTGCTTCATGCTGTGCAGCAATGGTTAAATTTACATCTTCTTTGATATTGGACATTGCCTCGGTTTACCTTCCAAAAGGACCTGATGATTATGAATACAGAATGGCTAAAAGGGTTCCAAGACCAAAGAGACAAATGGGTTATTGGAGGATATTTTAACGCACATGCTCCTTTTTGGGACCATGGCTGCTCTTATGTTATAATAGATTATTAGATAACATAGCCGATTCTAATCTATATTTGCTAAATAATGGAAGTATTACTCGCATTCCAGATGTAGCCACCCATAAACCCTCAGCCATTGATTTAACCTTTACAGCTCTATCACTTGTAGTAAACTCAATGAGGGAAACTGGAGATAATCCACGGGTCATATCATATTCCAATAATGATATCGTTGAATGACATATTAGAACAGGAAATCTCAGAAGATATTATTCCAAAATATATTTACAAAAATGCAGATTGGTCACTTTTTCAATCAATCTTAACAACACAGACATAGTGTTCTCAGCTAATGAAAATGTAGATGACCAAAACACTGCATTTCGTAAATAAGCTACACACAAAAAGTTAAGGATCACTTTCACAAACATTCATAACTGTAAAAATAAGAAAGTCAATGCGTTGAAGTTTGGCCAACATTTAATTCCATTCTTTAGTGATAACGATACACAATTCCCTTCAATCTCGAGCAATCGTTTGGTGTGTACATTTGATTAAAGTGGGTATGTATCCAAATTTGATTTCCCAAAGTCATTGAAATCACAAGACAGGGCATACTGATGCTCCCAAAAGCTCAGTAATGCGTGTAACCACCATGGCTGTTCTGGCACTCGACGCAGCGAGTCCTCATCGAGTTGACCAGGTTGGTGAAGATCCTCTGTGGAAGCGCCTGCCACTCAGCCTGCAGCATCTGGTAGAGGTGTTGGGCATCCCTGGGAGGGGGGTGGCTCCTCACTTTGCGATCCAGCTCATCCCAGAGGTTCTCAATCGGGTTGAGATCGGGACTGCATGCTGGCCACTCCATTCTGTTGACTCCAGACTGCTTCAGGAAGTCGCTGACCACCCTTGCCCTGTGGGGGCGAGCGTTGTCATCCTGGTAGACAGCCCTCAGTCCCATCTGCTGCAGTGTAGGCACAGCCAGCGGTCGAAGGATCTCATCCCAGTATCGGATGCCAGTCAGGTTACCCTGTACATGATACAAGGGTGTTCTGAGGTGAAGGCTGAAGGCCCCCCAGACCATTACAGAACCTCCACCAAAGGCCACCTTTTCTTGGACAGTGGCATCAATAAAGCGTTGCCCTGGGCGCCTCCAGACCCTCAGTCGGCCGTCGTTGTGGTGAAGGGTGAAGCGTGATTCATCACTGAACAGGACCTGGGACCATTGCTGACGTGTCCACCTCACGTGACGTGCGCAGAAGGCGCGGCGTGCTGCCCTATGGGCTGGAGTTAAGCGTGGCCGTACTGCTGGGCGACGAGAACGGAGATTAAACCCATGTAGGCGGTTCCGTATGGTCTGCTGGCTGATGTTGATGTTAGTAGCCACCCTGAACTGCCTTTGAATGATGCTGGTAGAGGCTGTTCTTGTCTGCAGGGCTTGTCGTTCAATGAGACGATCGTCACGTGGGGTTGTCTTCTTCGGTCGACCAGATCTGCATCTTTCATGGACAATCCCAGTGGCTGTGAAGCGTTGAATCAGTCGGACAATGACCGAGATGGACACATGAAGTCGCCTGGCCACTTCTCGCTTGGGAACACCATCTTGGAACCATGCAACAGCTCGTCCCCTATCCAACTCGCTTAATTTTCGTCATGGAGGCATTGTCAGATCAGGCCTACTACCTGTGGAATGTCTTCTTATAAAGCCAAGCGAGCGACAGCATCTCACACATAAACAGCAGTGCTTGCACGTGGATTATGGTTTTTCCATCTGGCAAGTTCAATGTGTTCAGGCAGAACGGTCCAAAACAAGGTCATTTTTCGCAAGTTTCCGCTTTTCCGTTTGGGGCCCAGCTCAGTAGTAGAGAATCCCGTGCAATTTTCGCACTAACACAACATCGCCCACTTACAGCTGAACAAGAATTCATGACAATTTGGCTGGACTAAGAAATAAATAACAGTAGCGAACTGAGTTTATTACGCACCTGTTTTCACATACCGATCCTTAACTTTTTGTGCGTAGTATATATTTTAGGAGCAGCTGACAAGTCGATCCCGAAGATAAAAAATACAAAGTCAAAGAAACATAATGGAAATATATGGTGGAACAAAAAATGTGAAACAGCCAATAAAAAGAAAAAAGAAAGATTCAAGATTTATTGTAAAAAGAGATCAGCAAGTAATCATAAAGAAATGAAAAAGGCGGATAAAGAACGTGTAGATGCCATAGATGATGCAAAGTTGCAGCATTGGAATGAATTTTGTAACTCTGAAGTTAAAAATCATAAAGATATTGGTTAAGTGTGGGAGGAACTGAAAGCTATGAAAAATGGATTAACACCCACCACAGTACCCTATAAAAATAGATAACAACAGTCTTCTTAGTGCTTATGAGAAAGCAAACCTTTGTAAATATGTTTGCGGGAGGTTAAGCCGCACTGAAGGTCAAACAAGTACGGCCCAAAATTTATACAGAGAAAAAGAAGAAGGTAGTAAAGCCCAGATGAATCTACAGCAGACAATAGTAACAATATCAATGCTCCTAAAACTATCCAAGAAGTAAAAGAAGCCGTTAGTCCATACCATTAAGAACATCATCCACTGGTTTAGATGAATATCTAATAAAATGTTAAGAAAATTTGCCTGAATATTTTTGAGAGTTTCTTCATAAATTATTTAGTACGTGTTGGAGCAATGGTGTTATGCCAAAATATTTAACATCGATGGGTTGTTCCAATTCATAAGCAAGAAAAATGTTAACAAAGGATCCTAAGAATTATAGCCCCATTGCATTAACTTACTTTGTATGTAAACTTTCAGAAAGAATTGTTATGAATAGACTTGTACATTACTGTGAAAAATATAACTTTAATACCAATTAATCAAGCTGGTTTCCAGAAAGGTCGTCTACTACAGAAATTTTACTGAAATTATCAACAAATATAAAGAAACAGTTTGCTAGATGAAAATGTGTTCTTGCTACTTTTTCGACATAAATAAGGCTTAACGATCAAGTGTGGCATTTACAGCTATTGAACAAACTGAAAAACATTGGTTTGACAGGAATATATACAACTATGTCAGAGTTTTTCTAAAGGATAGGGTAATAAGAACAAGAGTAGGAAAACACATTCCACAACAGAACACTTTCAATGGGAATCCCTCAAGGGTCAGAAATTACGCCACTTCTCTTCTCGTTATTAATGCATGACTGCCAAACAAATTATCATAAAATGTTGTTCTTGGTCCAATATGCAGACAATATATGCATGTGGATGGATGCAACGTTAAAAAAGAAAACTTCGCAGCGAGATATAAATTCGTCAAAAAGATCTATCAGGGAGAACTAAACAAGATGGTGGATTACATGAACTAAATGGATTAAGTCTGTCAACCGAAAAAACAAATATGATTCTTTTTAACAATGGATCTAACCAAAAAGGGTATGCCTGTTTTCAACATTGGATATACTCCTCTTAAGAAACGAAAACAGAGATTAATTTTCTAGGAGTTTATTTTTTAATCTAAATTATATGGACTTTCAATCGAATATTTATTAACAAAAGGAGAAAAAACATTAAACTTCTGAAAATTATTTCTAAAGAAAGTGTGGGGTGGGGGGGGGGGGGGGGGGGGGGGGGGGGGGGGGGGGGGGGGGGGGGGGGGGGGGGGCAAGTTCCGGCTACATTGATTACTCTATGTAAATCTTTAATGAGATCAAAATAACTTATGCCTAAGAAATATCTTTCAATGCGCCTAAATATCTATTACAAAAACTGCAAAGTATTTAAGTAAGGCAAATGAAATTAGCCCTTGGACTTCCTGTGCACGCATCATCGTCACGTACATATCAAAGCCCAGGTACTTCCTCTAGATGATTATTAGATTTAACTTTTTGTAAATTTGTCATTAAAAGTACAGCTAGAAAAACACTATCAAATCGAAATTAACATGAGATCAGATTTTGATTTTCCGAAAAGAGCAAAGTCTATAACTTCTCAAATAAACTATAGCAACTTATCATAAAAAATACTGTCAGATTTCTGGGGTTTCTTTAGAAAAGGAAACTTTCCTCTCCCCGACATCTTTTTGTCCTATTCCACCCTTGGAACTTAAAAAAGCCCATTTTTGATATTGATCACAAACCCAAAATTAAAAAAGATGAAAATATCAATATGTTCACAAGTTATACTAAGTTCATGTTGACGAGAAATACACTAACCAATTAAAATATACCAGGTGGTTCATGTATTGGTAAGCAAACAGGTTGTGCATTCTTAATTCCAGACTTGAGGGTGGAGAAATCTTTTTACATTGGGTGTAAGATATTCATATTCACAGCTGAATTAACAGCAATACTCATGGCTTGAATTACCTTTTAAATTTCCCCCCAAACAATATTTCAAGCTCTGTTTTGTGTAGATTCAAAATAAGTCCTTCAGGCGCTAAAAGATTTTCATTTTGCATATAGACCTGAAATGATTATTGAGGTAAGCTGTTTGATCCACATGCTTATGAAGGAGGCACCCAGTTATCCTTTTGTTGGATTCCTTCACACTGTTCCTTGTATTATAACGATAAAGTAGATAGGCAGCTAAATGTGGAGCAAAACATATCACTGGTTCTGAATATCTTAAAAATGCCTTATCGGTACATGAGCAGTGCAATCTAGTTAAAACACATTTTCGAAAAATTTCAAAGATAGAATGATAGAACATGACAATCAAATCAGTTTGATACTTTTGATATTAAAATCATTCAACATAACTTTAGTTTAAATAAAAATATACTTTCGTTGATGTATAGGTGGAAAACCCGATGCTTTTTTAAAACAAAATATGTAAAAAATAGTGTGTTTATTTAAAAGGAAATAACACGTGAACATATTTTTACATGTCAAGACATGAAAAAAATAATTCCAGTTGTTGAGACAAAATTAGTGCACAGGCCATTCCTTGAGTCACCAGCTCTATCACATGAGTTTTTTGTATGCTTAGAGAGCACTCCATTGGGGAATATTTATAGGGGTTTCCCTTTTTTTTTGTATTTTGGGGCGGGCATAAGGTGGGGAGGGAAGAGGAATAATGTACAAAGCTTAAAGTGACAAAGGACGGAGAAAAATTTTCGGTTCTGTGCCTTTATGGTTGTTAAAATTGATTAGTTTGTTATTTGTTTTTTTTTTTCCTTTGACATTTTTTTTTGGAAAACTTTAAGTGCTTTGTGATTACCATTATTATTCATAAAAAGCACAAACATATGCACACACACACACACACTCAAAAAACACTCGCTATTAGTATACACACACGCGCACACGCACATGCACTCATACGTGTGCGTGCACAAGCATAAGCACACACTTAAGAACTTGTAAATACTTTTATTCCAGTTTTGTTGCAAATAACTCACACATTATATACAATTCACCAGCTTTTAAACCCAAGATTTTTTTGTAAGTTTAGATATCAGTCCAATTGGTCAACACAGTATCTGAATTTTTTTTTTAATATAAAAGTGATGGAGGGGGGGGGGGGGGGAGGGGGGGAAAGGGTAGAGAGGGAAGGAAAGGAAGGGGGTGGGTGGGGTGGGGGTGTTCACTGATTTTTTGTTGTTATTTATATATATATATATATATATATATAATATATATAATATTATAATAATATATATATATAATTTTATGTTTTTTTCTGTTTATTATTTCTAATAGTGTAGTTATATACTTATTTCTTTTTTTTAATCAGATTATTTTAAATAACCGCCTAAACACCATATGTTACACTTCACACATACATGCATGCATACTTGAAACTCTATAACTTTCAGTCAGCGCTAGTCTTATTCTCTTAACACACTTCTTTTTTTTTTTTAAATTCGTCTAATATCACGATTAGTGGAAAGACTTAAATGAATCAAAACACCCCACACACACACACACACACACACACACACACACAACGCGTTTTTAACACACGATACAGAACAGACAAGGAATTTTCTACCAATCTCGTCCTGTGATGTTCCCAATGAGCAACGTAAAAGACTGCATCCGTTTTGGTTTGGTCTCTCCGTTGACATGTGACATCGCGAATGAGATGCAAAGACTCGGCGGCTATCTTGGAATTTGTCTTACCTTTCAATTCTCATTTTGACGCCCGAGGAGAGACGAAAGATGGGGCCCGCCATTTCGGTCGTCTTTATTTGCTTTCTTTTTTTGACGCCCTTAAGAGGACACCAACTCGTTTTTGCCTTTTCTTTTTTTTCTTTCTTTTTTTTTTTTTTAAATTTTTTTTTTTTTAAATTCCCCTGTTTTTTGAGTCAGAAAAGGGTTTTTTTTTTTTTTTACCAGTCTGTCACACCCCCTGTTCGTCCCCCAGTTTTAAAGAACGGGGTATTTGAATGGGAACGAAGAATGTGCGTGGTGTGTCTGCTGTTGTGTGTTCGTGGTCAAAAGGTTTTCCCACTCCCCCAGACAAAATACTGGGTCGATTTTTCTAAAAATGTGTGGTAGTTCTTTTGGGGCAATGTACCCGAGTTTGTTTCCCCTTTTTTTGAAATTCAAACCCAAACGGCGAAACGCTTTTTTTTTTATGGAATACTCAAAAAAGTCTTGGCCGAATTTTAAAAATTTTGCGGTAGTTCATTAGGGTCAGGAGATGCCCATTTTTTAGTTTCCCCCGTTTAGCTTATTTTCGGCTGTACAGCCGAAGGGTTTTTTTTCTTCTTTTAAAATATATTAAAATGTATTTGGGCGATTTCCTGAAAATTTGTAGGTATTTCATTTGGGTCGGGGGATGTGCCGATTTTTTAGTTTACCGTTACACCCGTTACTCGGCTTTTAACCCCTTTCTTTTTTATAAAATTCTCAGAAAGTACTTGTCCGATCTTTGTGAAAATTACAGGTATGTTTTTAGGGGTCTCGGATGATCCCCGTTTTTAGTTTCCCTTTTTGCCGTTCAACGGCTTTCCAGCCTGTAACGGTTTTTCTTTTTGTAGAATTCTAAAAAAGTATTGCCGATCTTTCGAAAATTTGTAGGAATGTTCTTTTGGGGTACGTAATGCCGATGTTTTAGTTTACCGTTTAGCCTAACTAACGCTTTTTTTTCTTTATAGATATTAAAAAACACTCGGCGATTTTTCTAAAAATTTTTGAGGTAGTTCATTATGGGTCCGGATGTGTCCAAAGTTTTATTTTTTCCGTTTTGCCTTTGCTAACGCAGAAAGGGCCTGTAACGCTTTTCTTCTTTGTGGAATTTCTCGAAAGTATGGTGTCTTTGTAAAAATTAGCGGTATATTTTTAGGGGTCATGAATAATCCCCAAATTTTTTAGTTTACCCCGTTATACCGTTACTAACGGTGTAACAGCCTGTACGGGTTTTTTCTTTTAAAATATCTGAAAGCATTGGGCCCGATCTTTCGAAAATTTGTAGGTATGTTCGTTTGGGTAAAAATAATGTCTGATGTTTTTTTAAACCGTTTTTTCCCCCTTTAAAACGGTGTAAGCCTGTACGCTTTTTTTCTTATGGAAGATTAAAAAAGTACTTGGGATCTTTGTAAACATTGCGGGTTGTTCTTATGGGTCACGAATAATGGTTGTTTTGTTTACCGTTAAGCTTACTAACGGTTTGTAACAGCCTTTAACGGTTTTTTTTTTTTTTCGGAATACTCAAAAACGTATTTAGCGATCTTTGTAAAAAATTAGCGGTATGTTCTTATGGGTCACAAAAAAGCCGTTTTTTTAGTTTCCCGTTATACCCATCAAAAGGGCAAAGGGCCTGTAAGGGTTTTTTTTTGTTTTTTTTTTCTTTGGAATTCCGAAAGACTTGGTGTCTTTGGAAATTGGGATTTTCACTAGGGGTTAGGGATGATGCCCGGTTTTAGTTTCCCGTTTAGCCGTTACTAACGGCTGTAACGGCCTGTAACGCTTTTCTTCTTTATGGATTCTCCGAAAGTACTGGGATTTTTAGTAAAAATTGCGGGTATCTTCTTATGGTTAGGAGATGCCCGAGTTTTGGTTTCCCTTTTAAGCCGTACTAACGGCCCATAATGGTTTTCTTCTTTATGGAAAATCTCAGAAGTTCTTGGCCGATCTGTCTGAAAATTTGTAAGTATGTTCATTTTAGGTCGCAGACGATAGCCGATGTTTACCAGAATAGCCATTACTAACGGTTACACCAGCCCAAGACGGTTTTTCCTCTTTATGGAATATCTCACGCGTCTTCAGGATAAACTGGGATTACGTTCATATGCTTTGCATCTTGTTGTAGTTTGCATAAGACCAGTGTTACTGTACAGTCTGACTCTTTCTGTTGTGGCTGCACTTTCAACCTGGAGACTATATTCACTGTGCTTGCCACGTTTTTTCTTTTTTTTTTTCTTTTCTTTTCTTTTTCTTTTTCTGTTTTTTAATCTGCAGTTTGCTATCATCAAGTCCGTGTGTCATAAACAAAATGTTGGGGCGTGGCGTGTTGTGAATCATACAAATATGTTTGGTTTGTGTGGTTTGATGTTGTTTTTTGTTGTTGTTGTTTTTTTTTTCATGTGGTATGATGTGTGGGATGTTGCGTGCGTACTACGATTGAAAAAAAATATTGACATTTCTTTTCATAATGTTTTATTTAAATGTCAGTACAACCTTGAGTTAATCTGACAATGAATTGGTTTCAGTCAGCGTACTACGAAGTGTTTGGTTTTATGTGGTGTTGTTGTTTTAATGTGGCGTGATGTGGTGTGGTGTGTTGTGCATACTGCGACGTGTCTGGTTTTATGTTGTGTGTGGTGTGTGTGTGTGTGTGTGTGTGTGTGTGTGTGTGTGTGTGTGTGTGTGTGTGTGTGTGTGTGTTTTTGCTGTTGTTGTTTTTCATGTGTATGATGTGGTGAGGTGGATTGTGCATACTACGAAGTGCTTGGTTTATGTGGTTTTATGTAATGTGGCTTCTTTTGATGTGGTATGATGTGGCGGGGTGGAATGTGCACACTGTGGTGTGTTTGTTCGTTTCACATGGTGTCGTGTGTTTGGTGTCGTGTGTTTGTGTGGTGTGTTTGGTTTGGTGTGGTGTGTTTGGTGTGGTGTGTTGAGCGGTGCGGTGTGTTTGGTGTTTGTGTTTGGTGTGGTGTGTTGAGCGGTGCGGTATGTTTGGTGTGGTGTGTTTGGTGTGATGTGTTTGGTGTGGTGTGTTTGGTGTGGTTGGGTTTGGTGTTGAGCGGCGCGGCAGTGCCTGGTAGGTCTTACAGCTTCATGACACAACATGACGTCATTCAGTTCCAGAAAGTGCAGTAGAACTGCTGCTGCTTACTTTGAAAGAAAGACGAGAACAGGACAAACAGACATGCAGAGTCGGTCAGACAGACACAGACAAAGAGACAGAAACACAGACTGACAGACAGACAGACAGACTGAAACGGAAAAGAACGAGAGTCAGTGCATATGCTATGCACTCCCGGACTTGCATATACTGTGGTATAATTGTAACATGCCTGCACTTCTTTATTGCATATCACACCATTGCCATGTGGAAAGATGGATCCATGAATGAGCAATATTGGGTCAACATTTTGTCCACAGCTTGACGAAGTGGAGAACGGGAGGGGGGGTGGGGGGGGGGGGGGTGGGGGGGGGAGTGGAGAGGGAGGGAGGGAGCGGGGGGGGGGGGGTATGTTAGAGAGGGGGTGGTGGTGGGGAGGAAATTGGGTTTTTCCCCCTTTTGATTTTTTCCTTTATTGTTTAAACATCGTATTTAAATTGATATAAATGTAAAACGAAAAAAGAAGAAAAAAAAGAAAGAAAAAAAAATAGATTTAGAGACATGGAAAAGAAACAAACCCGGGCCCGAAAGACAGCGACCATGGACAAAAAACAGGGACAAAGAGAGACGGACAATGACAAAGAGAGATAGACGGGGACAAAGAGGACAGACAGGGGCACAGGAGAGAGAGACAGACGGGGACAAAGATATACAGAGAGAGACAGACAGGGACAAAGATATACAGAGACACCAGTGAAACAAAGACAAACAAAAGTTAGACAGACAGGGACAAAAAATATACAGAGAGACAGTGAGACAAACAAAAACAAAGTCAGACAGACAGGGACAAAGATATACAGAGACACAGTGAGACAAAGACAAAGATATGCAGAGACACAGTGAGACAAAGACAAACAAAAGTTAGACAGACAGCGACAAAAATTACAGAGAGAGACAGTGAGACAAACAGAACAAAGTGGATCAGACAGGACAAAGATATACAGAGAGACAGTGAGACAAGCAGAAACAAAGTGAGACAGACAGGGAAAAAAGAGAGACAGAGACACAGTGAGAGAAGAGAAACAAAGTGAGACAGACAGGGACAAAGATATAAGAGACACAGTGAGAGAAGCAGAAACAAAGTGAGACAGACAGGGGCAAAGATATACAGAGAGACCGTGAGACAACAAAACAAAGTGAGACAGACAGGGACAAAAATGTACAGAGAAAGTGAGAGAAGCAGAAACAAAGTGAGACAGACAGGGACAAAGATATACAGAGAGACAGTGAGACAAGCAAAAACAAAGTGAGACAGAAAAGGGACAAAGATATACAAGAGACAGTGAGAGAAGCAGAAACAAAGTGAGACAGACAGGACAAAGATATACAGAGAGACAGTGAGACAAACAGAAACAAGTGAGACAGACAGGGACAAAGATATACAGAGAGACAGTGAGACAAGCGAAAACAAAGTGAGACAGACAGGGACAAAGATATACAGAGAGACAGTGAGACACAAAAACAAAGTGAGACAGACAGGGACAAAGATATACAGAGAGACAGTGAACAAGCAGAAACAAAGTGAGACCCGACAGGACAAAGATTACAGAGAGACAGTGAGACAAGCAGAAACAAAGTGAGACAGACAGGGACAAAGATTACAGAGACACCCTGAACAAGCAGAAACAAAGTGAGACAGACAGGGACAAAGATATACAGAGACACAGTGAGACAAGCAGAAACAAAGTGAGACAGACAGGGACAAAGATATACAGAGACTCCGTGAGACAAGCAGAAAACAAGTGAGACAGACAGGGACAAAGATATACAGAGACTCCGTGAGACAAGCAGAAACAAAGTGAGACAGACAGGGACAAAGATATACAGAGACTCCCTGAGACAAGCAAAACAAAGTGAGACAGACAGGGCAAAGATATACAGAGACTCCGTGAGACAAGCAGAAACAAAGTGAGACAGACAGGGACAAAGATATACAGAGAGAGACAGTGAGACAAGCAGAAACAAAGTGAGACAGACAGGGACAAAGATATACAGAGACTCCGTGAGACAAGCAGAAACAAAGTGAGACAGACAGGGACAAAGATTACAGAGACACAGTGAGAGAAGCAGAAAAAAAGTGAAAAAGACAGGGACAACGATATGCAGAGACACAGTGAGTAGAAGCAGAAACAAAGTGAAAAAAGACAGGGACAAAGATGTACAGAGACACAGTGAGAGAAGCAGAAACAAGGTGAGACAGACAGGGACAAAGAGAGACAGAGACTCCGTGAGACAGACAGG
>CM031627.1:1396883-1399383 GCA_018398815.1 Conus ventricosus
TTGTTCAATTGCCTGTTTCTTTGTCTGGGGGCCGATAAGACGAGGATCCCTCCCCCTCTCCACCCTGATGGTTGAGTGACAGGTTGTCAAAATCGAATTCCCCAGTTAGAATACATATACTAGCCGCACAGGGGGCACCTTCACTGACCCTCAAGACTGCCTGTAGACCGGACCTGAGGAGACAAAAGAGACAACTAGAGACGGCCTGGGAAAAGCCTCGTTGATCTCAAGTCATCCACTGTTCATTCCCAGGAAACGTGAGTTGGAACTCTGTTTTACCTTTTCGAATCTATGTATTGATTTTATGTATGCTGTGTGCATTAACATTGTAAATTTGTACAAATGCTTAGCAACATGTATCAAACTGATGAATGATTATTCTGTGTCGGAGTTTGCTTGCCATCTTTGTTAACTATCTGATCACTGTTCTTTGTGTTCACCCTGACTTTTGCCAGTAGGCAATTCTGTCTGTTAAGATAATAATTGAATGATTAATTTTGGTCAGGAAAACAGTATGCCTGTGCTAGGTTAAGAACTGCTACTTGATTTATAAATACTGGTGATTGTTGGAATGATTTGTAATGTATGACTTTAAGTCTATACCACATGTGTACTGGGACTCAGTGTAGCCCAAGTCAGTGTCATTTAATTCATAAGAAACATGGAAGAGTTGTTTGACTGAAACTATGTAACATTGTATTACTGTCTCCTACCCTTTTGTAGCTTAACTTAGTCTTTAAACAAAAGTGGAGATTAATAGTTTATAGCAGAAACTCTACCATAGAGAATACTTTGCTGGCTGAGTCTCACACCTGTGCTGAAAGTAAACCAGGGTAAATGTGAGCACTCGACAAACCAGCCATCAGATTCTCACCTACAGACAAGTTCTCTTTATCGCAGAACTGGGATCCTGGTCACCCTATCCTGGGCACGCTACACATTGCGGTGGGACCAGACGCTGGAACTTCGCCCAACACCAGAGCGATACCAGACCTCCAATCTACACCAGTGGGGCAGTCACCAACCACAGGAGAGATCAACTACCCTCTCCGAAGCAAAGCTAAGTTAGCTTACCACCTGGACTCAAATTCATCAGACCCTTGCCCTCACTTTATGATGAGACAGGGGAGACTCTGTCTATGAGTACCTCTTTGGATACATTCAGTGTACCTTAGACAGACCCCCTGTATGCCAACTTAAAACGTGCTGCACTGAGTGCAAGCAAGTAAAGTAGGAGTGAGGGAGGGCCCCTCATTGTGGTAGTCCAATGAGAATTAAACCCTAGCCTATTCAGAGTTGACATGCCAATACTTACCAATGTGTAAGCAATAAAAGTTGACGTGTGAAATTGCACTTAAACCTGTGTCAGTTCTCTGTTGTTCAATCAAATGTTGAATGTTTGAACTTCTCTTTTCAATTCTGTCTCTCGGAGCTACAAGTACTTCTAAGAGTACAGGCCTAAGGAAAACTATCTCAGAGCCACTGCCCAGTATTTTACACAGTCCCGGAATTAAAAAAAAATTTCTTCGATGACTAGTACCGGAAAGTTGCTCCTTCCACCACTAGTAAGAGAGAGGGTGTAGATGAAGTGTTAAGATAATTCCCATTGAGAAATTATCCCCAGTCCTTCCCCTAGAGGAGCCACCTACACACATTCCTCCATCTCGTCACAATAAACATATTGCAATTTTGGTGTTTGTTTCGGTTTTTTAAACGCGTTTATCAAACATAAAAAAAAACAACATAGGTCTACTGATTGACAGCCCGAGGCACAGCGTTTTCATCCTGAAACTGACTCTCTCTCAGATTCACTTCACTTGAATTCTCACTCGTTTATTTGTTGATTCTTTGTTTGACTTTTTTGTTGTTTGTTTGTTGTTGGTGTTGTGGTTGTGGTTGTTGTTGTTGCTGCTACTGCTGCTGCTGCTGCTGCTGCTGCTGCTGTTGTTGTTGTCGTTGTTGTTGTTTATTTTCAGATTCACTTCACTCGAATTCTCACTCATGTATTTGTTGATTTCTTTGTTTGCCTTTTTTGTTGTTTGTTTGTGATTGCAGTAGTTATTGTTGTTGTAGTTGTTGTTGCTGCTGCTCCTGCTGTTGTTGTTGTTGTTGTTGTTGTTGTCGTTGTTGTTGTTTATTTTTCAGATTCACTTCACTCGAATTCTCACTCATGTATTTGTTGATTTCTTTGTTTGCCTTTTTTTGTTGTTTGTTTGTGATTGCAGTAGTTATTGTTGTTGTAGTTGTTGTTGCTGCTGCTCCTGCTGTTGTTGTTGTTGTTGTTGTTGTTTATTTTTCAGATTCACTTCACTCGAATTCTCACTCATTTATTTTGTTGATTTCTTTGTTTGCCTTTTTGTTGTTTGTTTGTGATTGCAGTAGTTATTGTTGTTGTAGTTGTTGTTGCTGCTGCTCCTGCTGTTGTTGTTGTTGTTGTTGTTGTTTATTTTTCAGATTCACGTCACTCGAATTCTCACTCACTTATTTGTCCATTTTCTTG
>CM031627.1:1406883-1416883 GCA_018398815.1 Conus ventricosus
TCTGGATCAGTGATTTGGGGGTTTCGCCCCTTCCCGTTACACATACATCTGGCAGGTCTGACAGTGATTTGGGGGGTCGCCCCTGCCTGTTAAATGGTTTCCTGTGTAAGCATCCCTTTAAAGTCATCAAACCTGATTTGATGTAGACATGTCATTTTGTGGTGGAAAGAAATGCATTTCTAAAGCGATCTGACCTGATTTTATTTTAAAATAATTTGGTGTGAATAAAATGCATTTTTGAATTTTTTTGCACTGATTTTATGTCGTTTAACTCATTTGTGGGGAAATTCTAAACATTACCTGATTTTACATTAGTATAAAGCTGTGTGTAATGAAAGAATTCAAATTTCTGCACCTGATTTTATGTTGATATGTATTTGTGTTAAAAGAAAGTTTTAAAAAATTGCCCGAAATGAGATCTATTTTGATAAAATTTCTCAAAGTACTGCTTGGACAAATCAAACCAAAAACACAAAAACCCCCGGGCGAAAACCAACGGTTAAAAAGGGATTTTTTTAAAAACGCACCACTAAAACAAACGTGGGAGAAAGGGACAAGAACGCCGGGAACAAATCTAACGGAAAAAACACACCAAAAAGCCGGCCGGCCCAAACACAACCCCACACACACACCCACACACACACACACACACACACACAACACACACACACACACACCACAAAAAAAAAAAAAGATAAAATAAAATAAAAGGCAGATCCTATCATTGTCATCCCGTGCCTTAGTTTTTCCTTCCGCTGAGCACAGACCCCTGGCGACGTTTCCATTGGAGTTTGGTGTTCTGATTTTATTTGCTACGTGCACGTGGCAATCGTCCCACAGCCCAGGGATTGGGAGGTCAAGGTCGCAAGGAGTAACCTTGTTTTGATTCCTTCCAGTGTAAGGACCCCGATAGTGCCAGAAAGGCCAGGGGGCGGGCCGGGGGGGGGGTGGAGGGGGTGGGGGGTGGGGGGGGGGGGGGGGGGGTGGGGGGGAAAGGGGGAAGGGAGGGGGGGGGGCTAACGGAAGAGGGTGGTTTTGGGTTACTGTGTCAAAACTGAGAGTAGTATGTTGTATTTTGAAAGTTTATGTATGTTTTTATGTATTATGTGTGTTGTGGTGCAATACTATGGGGGATAATTTTGTGCTTTTAATGTTGTATGTTGTATATACGTATGTTTAAAATATAATATAAATAATTTAATTTTTATAAATTTTTATATAAATTTATAATAAATAATATAAAAATTTATGTGTTTTGTGTGGTGGTGGTGTGTGTGTGTTTTGTGTGTGGTGTGTGTGTTTCGTCATGCGCGCGCAGGGTTTTCAACAAGGGGAGGGGGCCTTTTTGGGTGAGGGGGGGGGAAAGGATTGGGGGTGGGGAGAAAGCGACAGCAGGGCGCGATGGGCGTTCAATCCGGTCAAAGCCTCACTGACTGGGTGTCCTCTGGTATAGAATCACGACTGTGGCCTCTGGTGACGAGCCCTCCTGACTGTGTCCTCTGTGTCCGGGCCCCCCACTGACTGTGTGTCCTTTTTGTCAGAGCCACTCATGATGTGTGTCCTCTGTGCATGGCCACCCCTGACGTGGCCCGGTCTAGAGCCATCACTGACTGTGGTCCCCTGTGTCACGGCCACCACTGACTGTGTGTCCCCGTGTATAGAGCCCACCACTGTGTGGCCCCGTGTCATGGACCATGACGTGTGCCCGGGGTCTAGGCCATCACTGTGTGCCCGTTCGTAGGCCACCCGATTTTGGGGTCCCCTTTTCCAGACCCGGGGTGGTCTCGTGTATAGGGCCCCACTGACTGTGTTTTCTGTGTATAGAGCCCGACGGTGTCCCTTTGTCATAGACCACTCCCGACGGGTTCCTTTTTTTCAAGAGCCACCCCCTGGGTCTCTGTGTCTTGACCATTATGTGTGCCTTTGTGCAAGAGCCCCCTGGGTCCCCTTTTGGGCATCTGCCACTCACGACTGTGTGCCTTTGTGGCACAGAGCCCTCACGAGGTGTCCTTTGTGTCACAGAGCCCCCACTGACTGTGGTCCTCGTGTCACAGAGCCCTCACGACGGTGTTTTCTGGCACAGAGCCACTCACTGACGTGTGTCTTCTGGTCAAGAGCCACCACTGACGTTTCTTCTGTTCACAGAGCCACTCCTACTGTTGTCTTCTTGTCACGAGCCACCACTGACTGGTGCCCTTCTGTGTCACAGGCCCTCCTGACTTGTGTCCTCTGTGCCCATAGGCCATCACTGACTGTGGGCCCCTTGGCACAGAGCCACTCACTGACTGGTGTCCCGTGGCATGGCCACTCACGCTGTGTTCCCTCTGTTTCACAAGCCACTCACGGTGTCCCTGGTCATAGAGCACTCACTGACTGTGTGTCCCGTGTCGTAGACCCAACACGGGCCCTGTGTCAAGACCACTCATGACTGGTGTCCCCTGTGTCTAGAGCCACTCACGACTGTTTTCCCTGTGCATAGGCCACCACGACTTTGGGGGCCCTTTGTCATAAGCCCCCGGACGTGTGTCCTCTTGTCCAGAGCCACTCACTGTGTGTCACTTGTCATAAGCCACCACGACTTTTGGGTCCCAGGGACAGCTATTAAAAACCCAGCCAACGTAATCGGCACCAATCACCTAACCCTCAGGGGGCACAAACCCCCCTGTTTCTGCACAAGACACGTTTTGTGAACTGGCAACACGTAGTTGACATCGGAATTGATTTGAGAAAAACGAAAGGAAAAAAAAAAAAAAGAAAAAAAAAAAAAAAAAAAGCAAACAAAACAAAAGGGGTTTTAAAATATATTCTCTCTCTCTCTCTCTCCTCTTCTCCTCTCTCACTCCTCTCTCTCTCTCTCTCTCTCTCTCTCCTTGAATACAAAGGTAAGGTAATGTTTTTTATAGCAGCCAACCACAAACGGACACATCAGGGCTGTCATTGCGTTCAAGTCAACTCACGATCATTATTAAAAAGAAAAAAAATGAATAAGTATAAGAAAAACTGATTCACACAACGTTTGAAATTCTTTTTCTAAAACACACCGGAAATTTTTGTTTAAAAAAATCCTTCTGTAAAATCTTAGATCAGATAAAAAATGTTGATCTCTTTGAGAAATGATTTCAAGGACCAAGAGTCAAAAGGATTTCTTTTTTTAATGACATTCCACCATCAGATCCCCGACCAAAACCAGTAATGATTTATGATTGGTAGAAGGGACTGTCGCCTTTTTTTTATTGGAAGGATGAAGACGAAAACTCAACCGCTTCCAACGAAAAGCAGTCAAGGGAGAGAAATCACAGCGTCTGTGAGTTTAAAGCAGTTCTCTCCCTTCCTTCACTGCCGTGGAGGTCTGACTAACGTTTGGCTAAAAGATCGTTGACCCTCTCTCTCTCTCTCTCGTACTGGTAGATATATATTAACACTGTGAAAGATTATCGTTTGCAACTGTGCCTCATCAGAATGGGCTAATGGCCTTCTGATAAAAGAATTCATTCATTTATTCAATCATTCATTCATTCATTCATTCTCCCCTCCTCTCTCTCTCTCTCTCTCTCATCTCTCTCTCTCTCTCTCTCACACACACACCACACACACACACACACACCACACACACACACACACACACACACACACACACACATTAAACGCGTATTCCGTTCAAGTTTAATGTTGTATACGTCATTATCTATATGTAAATGATTTGTTTTTCATTTAATGTACTCAGTACGAGCAAAATTTTGCCGATTTCTGTTCGTTCTTTTTTTTTTTTCGGGGTAGGTTCGTGTTAGTTGGTTTTGTTTGTTTGCTTGTTTGTTTGTTTATTTTTGTAGCAATTCCTTCAGAAGATCCTCTAAAGACAGTTTGATTCGTGTGAAAAAAAAAAAGTTCAGCAATCAAGAATCATTCTGAATCAGATAACTACTGACCACCCCTTTCCCACCTCCGCCATCCACCCCACCCCAACTCCACCTGCTACCATGACGGGACTCCCGGGCTCCAAACTGGTCATCATCAACAAGTATTGGATCCCCCCCCCCCCAAAAAAAAAAAAATAAACAAAAAAAACGAAAAAAACCAACAAAAAAAAAAACAACACCTGCCCCATGACCCGATCACCCGCCACCAAACTGTTCTCAGCCATCAGGGACTAGACCGCCCCCACCCCCAGGAACACACCTGCCTATTCCCAAACACTTGCCCTCCCCACCCCACCCCAACCTCGTCCCTTACACACATGCCCCTCCCAAAACACCTGTCTCCCCCAAACATCATGTTCCCCCAACACACTAGCTTCTCCCAACACACGCCCAACACACTGCCCTAATACCCCTGACCCAACACACCTGCCCCCAACACACCTGCCCAACACACCTGACCCAAACACACTGCCCCCAACAACTGCCCCCCAACACACCTGACCCAACACACCTGACCACAACACACCTGACACCTGACACACTGCCCCCCAATTACACCTGACACAACACACCTGACACCCAACACACTGCCCCCCAACACACTCACACCACCCACCGCCACCAACATCCCCAACAGCCCCCCCCCCCCCCCCAACACCTGTCCCAACGTACCTGGCCCCCAAACACACCTCCCCTACACACTGCCCCCCAACCACACCTGCCCCCAAACACCTCACCTACAATGCCCCCTAACACAACTGCCCCCCAACACAACTGCCCCTCCTAACACACCTGCCCCACACACTGCCCCCTATAATACACCTGCCCCCTAACACACCGCCCAAACCACCTGCCCTAAACACCTCCCCCAACACATGCCCCCTAACACACTGCCCCCAACACACCTGCCCCCTAACACACCTGCCCCCCAACACACCTGCCCTAAAACACATGCCCCCGAACACACCTCAACCCCCCTCCCCCACAACACACACTCCCTCCAAGACACCTCGCGCCCTTCCCCTCCCCTCCCCACAGTTACCTGCCCATGACCGGACTTACGGCACCAACTGGTTCTCAGCGACAGGTACTGGAAAACCCCCCCCCCCCCCCCCCCCCCCCCCCCCAACCACCCCCCCCCCCCCCCCCCCCCCCCCCCACTCCAATACATCTGCCCATGTCGTGACTCACCGGCACAACTGGTTCCTCCAGCGACAAGGTACTGGAACCCGCACCCTGTGGAAAAAGGCATCCATCACTGGCCCCTCAATGGACGATGCGTTCATCCCGTCCTGCAACACACAGTGATTGGAAACGTCACGACACTGCCCGGTCACACACATCAGCATCAACATCAACATCACATCACACACACCCTCCCTCTCTCTCTCTCTCTCTCTCTCTCTCTCTTACACCCACACCCACCCATCCACGCAAACACCCCCCCCCCCCCACCCCCCCACACACAACACCTCCACCCCACCCCCCTCACCTTCACCCACCCCCCACCCCATCCCCACCCTTCCACAGCTCCCTGCCCCCCCCCCACCCCCGACCCCCACCCCCCACCCCCCCACACACAACACCTCCACCCCACCCCCCTCACCTTCACCCACCCCCCACCCCATCCCCACCCTTCCACAGCCCCCTGCCCCCCCCCCACCCCCGACCCCCACCCCCCACCCCCCCACACACAACACCTCCACCCCACCCCCCTCACCTTCACCCACACCCCACCCCATCCCCACCCTTCCACAGCCCCCTGCCCCCCCCCCCCCCACCCCCGACCCCCACCCCACCCACCCCCACCCCCCACACCTCACCTGCCCAGTACACTTCAGCGTCTTCTTGACGCCGTGGAAGCGGAAGTAGGGGTCGACGTGGTTGTCCCTCTGGGAGTTGTAGGGAGGGATGACGGGGCCCAGCTTGGGGTTGGCCTTGGAGTAGTCCCTGGAGATGCAGCTGGTGGCCCGGCAGTCCAGGATGAACGATTTCTCCTTCGTGCGCAGGGCCTCCGGCGGCGGGGTGGGCGGCGTGCGGTAGATCTTGTTGACCCGGCTGTTCTTGGAAGGGCGAGGAGAGGCTGGGCCTCCTTCGGACGTCGAGGACGGCATGGTTTTTTCTTTGTTTGTGTTTGTTGTTGTTTTTTGGGGGAGGGCTGAGCTGGGGGGTGGGTGTTGAGAGAGAGTGGGGTGGTGGTGGTGGTTGGCTCAGTCCGGAGTTGGAAGGGTGGAGTGAGCCTTGTGGAGGTGTTGGAAGGGTGGAGTGAGCCTTGTGGAGGTGTTGGAAGGGTGGAGTGAGCCTTGTGGAGGTGTTGGAAGGGTGGAGTGAGCCTTGTGGAGGTGGAAGACGATGCGAGCTGTGGAGAGAAAAGAAAATGTTCGATGGGATTTGGAGAGAGAGAGAGAGAGAGGGGAGAGAGAGAGAGAGAGAGAGAGAGGAGAGAGAGAGAGAGAGAGAGAGAGAGAGAGAGAGAGACACACACACACACACACACACACACACACATAGTGACTCTTCGTCATTTTTAACTCTGCCTTCCTCCCCTACTACCCTCTCCATCCCTTTCACGCTTTAGTGCAGCAGAATGACACAGCAGAAAGTTTACCACGCATTGCAAGTTGCCTGCTCTCTACAGCCCCCACCCCACCCACCCCACCCCCCTTTCTCTCTCACTTGACACAAAGGCACCTGGCCTTCTCTGCACTCCACATCCCCCCCCCCCCCCCCACCCCCATCTCCTCTTTAATATTCACCTGCCCGCACTCGGTCAAGTGCAGGTTTGGGGTGACAACATTGTGTTTACTCGCGCTTAGCTCATTCGCATTCGCTCTAAAGACGTGTGCATATATTATCGGTCGTTGATCTCAGATCAGCGCAAGGCAAGATTCCCAAGTTTGCAATTGGCTAACTGACAGACAGGTCTCCTCCCTCTCCTTGCCCTGAGTGACAGCCTGTCGCCAGGGAAAACTCTAGAATACCTCATTTAGCAGTTCAAATAGGGACACTGAGTCTTTCCCACTCATTTAGCAGTTCAAATAGGGACACTGAGTCTTTCCCACTCATTTAGCAGTTCAAATAGGGACACTGAGCCTTTCCCACTCATTTAGCAGTTCAAATAGGGACACTGAGTCTTTCCCACTCATTTAGCAGTTCAAATAGGGACACTGAGTCTTTCCCACTCATTTAGCAGTTCAAATAGGGACACTGGGTCTTTCCCACTCATTTAGCAGTTCAAATAGGGACACTGAGTCTTTCCCACTCATTTAGCAGTTCAAATAGGGACACTGAGTCTTTCCCACTCATTTAGCAGTTCAAATAGGGACACTGAGTCTTTCCCACTCATTTAGCAGTTCAAATAGGGACACTGAGTCTTTCCCACTCATTTAGCAGTTCAAATAGGGACACTGAGTCTTTCCCACTCATTTAGCAGTTCAGATAGGGACACTGAGTCTTTCCCACTCATTTAGCAGTTCAAGTAGGGACACTGAGTCTTTCCCACTCATTTAGCAGTTCAAATAGGGACACTGAGTCTTTCCCACTCATTTAGCAGTTCAAATAGGGACACTGAGTCTTTCCCACTCATTTAGCAGTTCAAATAGGGACACTGAGCCTTTCCCACTCATTTAGCAGTTCAAATAGGGACACTGAGTCTTTCCCACTGACTTTTCCCGAAGACCAGCTGTAGATGAGAACTAAGAAACAAGACAGACGCCAGAGGTAAATCAAGAGAGAGGCATGGTCATCTCCCTCTGATCTGAATAACCCAGTCTGAAGTTACTGATTCATCCCAGGAAATGTGAGTTGAAACTGTTTTACATTTCAGATCTATCCATTGATCATATGTATGCCATGGGGTTCAACAGTGTAACTTTGTGACGATACTTGGTCACGTTTATCAAAATGATGAATGATTATTCTGTGCAGTAGTTTGCTTGCCACCCTGTGGTAGAAGCTATCACTATGTAGTTATGATTCTTTGTTAATAATCTGACCACTATTCTTTGTGTTCAACCTGACTTTTGCCAGTATGCAATTCTATCTGTTAAGATTATAACTGAATGATAAATTTAGATGAGAAAAACAGTATGCCTGTACTAGGTGAAAACTGCCAAGCTGATTTACAAATACTGGTGATTGTTGGAATGTTTTGTAGTGTATGACTTTAAGTCTACAACACATGTGTACTTGGCTAAGTGTATTCCAAGTTAATGTGATTTAATTCATAAGAAACATTGAAGAGTCCCCTTGAGATGCAGCTGGTGGCCGGCAGTCCAGGATAACCGACTTCCCCCCTTTTCCCTCCTTCGTCCGCAGGGCCTCCGTCGGCGGGGGCGGCGTGCGGTAATCTTGTTGACCCCGCGTTCATGGAAGGGCGGCGGAGAGGCTGGCCTCCTTCGGGATCGTCGAGGACGCATGGTTATTGTTTGTTTTTATTGTTTTGTTTTTTTTTTGGGGGGGGAGGGCTGAGCTGGGGGTGGGTTGTTGAAGAGAGAGTGGGTGGGTGGTGGTTGGTGGTTGGCTCAGTCCCGGTGTTGGAAGGGTGTAGAGCCTTGTGGAGTGGTTGGAAGGGTGGAGTGAACCTAAGGCCGGCTTGGAAGGGTGGAGTGACCCTAGTTGGAGGTGTTGGAAGGTGAGTAGATCATTGGAGTTGGAAGCACGCTGAGCTCTGTTGATAAAAAGAAAATGTTCGATGGGATTTGGAGAGAGGAGAGCGAGAGAGAAGAGAGAGAGCGAGAAGAGAGAAGAGAGACGAGAGATAGCGATAGACACCCACACCACCCCAAATACACCACCCACACACACACACACACAGTGACTCTTCGCCATTTTTTAACTCTGCCTGCCTCCCCTACACCCTCTTCCATCCCTTTCACGCAGAAATGACAGCAGCAGAATGGACACAGGCAGAAGTTTACCACGCATTGCAAGTTGGCCTGCCCTCTCCACACCTCCCCCCCCCCACCCCCTTCTCTCTCAACTTGACACAAAGGTACCTGGCCTTCTCTGCACTCCCATCCCCCCCCCCGCCCCCCCCCCCCCCCATATCTCCCTATAATATTCACCTGCCCGCACACCGGTCAATGCAGGTTTGGGGTGACAACATTGTGTTTACTTCGCTCGTAGCTCATTAGCATTCGCATCTAATGACGTGTGCATATATTACGGTCGTTGAATCTCAGATCAGCGCAATCAAGATTCCGGGAAGGGGGCAATGCCAAATGACAGACTGGTCCTCTCCCTCTCTCCTTGCCCCTGAGTGACAGCCTGTCGCCAGGGAAAACTCTAGAATACCTCATTTAGCAGTTCAAATAGGGACACTGAGACTTCCCACTCACATTTCCCCAAGACCATCTGCAGATGATAACTAATAAACAAGACAGACGCCAGAAGGTAAATTAAGGGGTAGGATAGGGTAAGGGATAGGGTTAGGGTTAGGATAGGGTAAGGATTAGGTTAGGTTAGGGATAGGGGGGTTTTTATAAGGGATAGGGTTAGGGTTAGGTTAGCCCGCGCATAACTTTCAGGAAGACCTTGAAGGAATAACCTCAAGGGAATAACCTAAAGGGAATAGACCTCTAGTACCTCCCCACATCAATGAGAGATGGCATGGTCATCGCCCTCTAGATCTGAAAAACCATCGAAGTTACTGATTCATCCCAGGAAATGTGAGTTTGAAACTGTTTTACATTCAGATCTATCCATTGATCATTATGTATGGCATGGGTTCAACAGTGTTACTTTGTGACGAACTTGGTCACGTTATCAAATGAATGAATGAATATTCTGTGTAGTAGTTTGCTTGCCACCCTGTGGTAGAAGCTATCACTAGGAAATGTGAGTTGAAACTGTTTTTAACATATCAGATCTAACCATGATCATATGTATGCCATGGGGTTCAACAGTGTAACTTTTGTGTCATACTGGCCACCTTTACAAAATGATTGAATGATATATTCTGTGTAGAGTTTGCTTGCCACCCTGTGGTTAGAACTATCACTAATGTTCTGATTCTTTGTGTTCAATACCTGACTTTTGCCAGTATGCAATTCTATCTTTAATATTATAACTGGATGAAATAA
>CM031627.1:1421883-1424383 GCA_018398815.1 Conus ventricosus
TTTACTTTTTTTGTTCTCTCCCCTTTTTTCCTTTAGTCTTTTTCTTTCTTTTCTTTTTTCTGTCTTTCTATCTTTTTCACTTTCTGTGTTCCTTTATTTGTATTTTTCTCTTTTCTTCTTCTCTCTCTCTCTCTCTCTGAATGGGTTAAAAAAACTACACACACCTGGAGAAATTGCAAAATATATTTCGCTTTATTAAAAGCTCTTCACTGCTACCTGGACCGAACGCAAGAAATGCAACACACGAACTTAAAACGTAAACAACTGAATTAAAATCACAACATATGGCCTAGTTAAATGCACGTTTTTTTCAATAAAGTTCTCTCTCCTCCTCTCCTCTCTCTCTCTCTCTCCTCTGTGTTGTGTGTGTGTGTGTGTTTTAATTATTTCTGCTTTCTGTCCTTTCCTTCTTCGGGTTTTTTTTTCTTTTAATCTTTCTTCTTCCTTCTTTTCCCTTCGCCAGCTTGTCATTCTTGTACTCGGTCACTCCCCTATCTCTGACAGCAGCATGCTGTGTTCCTTTTCCAGTAACAATCCGCGACTGATGAACCAGTGCAGAGTGGGTTGTTCAGCCCTAATCACTGCATCGTCACCCGTGCGTGGTTTCGCCCTGCTGGGGCCTCTCGCTACTCGCCCCCTTCCCTCTGCAGGTGGGTGCTGAAGTCATGAGAGAGCGAGAAGGAACGGGGAAGGGAAGGGGTCCGGCAGGGGTGATGGATCCCTGGTGGGATCCCTGGGGTGGATTACAAGAAGGGGAGTGAGGTAGGCGAGGCGGGTGGGGGTGGGGGGCTAGAAGGGAAAGTTCAGTAAGAAGGAGGTATAGCGAGGGCAATCTTTGGTTAGCGTGTTATAAGGATGTGGGGGGGGGTATATATAGATTGATTAGATAGATAAGACAGGCATACAGACAGACGGATAGGTAAAAAAAGATAGATAGACAAAACATCGATACATATATACACAATACATGTTTGAAATGCTAAGAAGCGCGCATGGTGTATTATATATATATAATATATTATAAATATAATATAAGTGTGTGTGTGTGTGGTGTGTGTGTGTGTGTGTGTGTGTGTGTGTGTGTAGTACGTGCGTGCGTGTGTGTGTTGTTGCTTGTGTGTGTTGTGTTTTGATGTGGTGCGTGCGCGCGTGTGCATGTGTGTTTGTGTGTGTGTGTGTTGTGTGTGTGGTGTGGTGTCTGTGTCAAGTCCGTTGAC
This sequence comes from Conus ventricosus, assembly GCA_018398815.1. NCBI lineage: Eukaryota > Metazoa > Mollusca > Gastropoda > Neogastropoda > Conidae > Conus > Conus ventricosus. The sequence goes on from CM031627.1 coordinate 1,423,101, forward strand.
TCAGCGAGAGAGAGAGAGAGAGAGAGAGAGAAGAGAGAGAGAGAGAGAGAAGAGAGTTAATATTGGTGTGGCATGCACGGTACGGTTTGTCGTGTGTCATCGTGTGTGTGTAGGGAGGGCGGATCACACACGGGCGCACGTACGCGTGCCCTCTTTGTGTGTGGTGGTGTGTGTGTGTGTGTGTGTGTGTGTGTGTTTGTGATGTGGTTTTTCGGGAGGGTGGGGGGGTTGTGTGTGTGTTGTGTGTGTGTTGTGTTTCTCTGTGGTGTGTGTGAGAGTGTGTGTTGTGTGTGTGTGTGTGTGTGTGTGTGTGTGTGTGTGTGTGTGTGTGGGTGTTTGTGTGTGTGATGGTTCATTTCGAGTGCACTTGTGAATTGGTCTGCTTCGGTGATACCTTCCCTTAACATAGAAAAAATTTCATATTATAAACTTTAACGGCGACTTTCGTTCAATCGGGCGTCTTTCGTCCCCGCTGATTCTATGTTGGCGTGTTAGCAGCGTCCGGATCGTCTGCTGTACTTTTGGAAGAGTGGCGTCCCCCGTATTTTCATCTAGACAACAATGTGCTCGTATGCACTGACACATTTCAACGTAGACTACAAATTAATTCCAACATGGAGTATCATGTTTTGTTGTTCACTGGAGTAAACAAAAATTTACAGATTCAAAACAACCAAGGTTTAGGAGCTTCATGGCCTCCTGGGTTTTCTATGACAAATAAAACGAACTGACTCTGATCTTAAGCCAAACGTACCGCCAATTTTTGTTGTCGAATCGATCAGCTTACATTTTAACTTTGTAGTGATCCATTTGGGTTTTTTTTTAGCACCGTGACATATCCGTGTAATACAACAGGAAATGGTGTAGACTAATGTTTTTATTAACAAATTGGAGTACTTACCGATTATAAAGCAGACAATTGGGCCACGAAAAGATCGCTCCACGAGCGTCGTTAAAAAACTCCCGATTGAACGAACGCGCTCAGCCGGCGGCGGCTCTGCTTTAGCGAGGTTGCGCATGCGCAATCGCCTCTATGAGAGAAAAAGGGATCCTAAGGTAGCCGGTGGCTAACGCGGCAGCTAAAGATTCTCTATACCAAAGCTTGTTCTATTTTCACTGCCTAGTTATTTAGCTCTATGAAAGCTATTAATTTCATTCTTGATATGGCAAGTCTTTAACCAGAAAGAATATTGATTTGTTGTCAGATTCCAAGTTCTGCTTTAACGGTCTTAACACGCTTCAAAATACATCAAGCTTCCTGATGTCTTCAGTGAAATTTTATT
>CM031627.1:1441195-1456313 GCA_018398815.1 Conus ventricosus
AAAAGTAAATATGAAGATTACACAATAAGTAGACTGATTAGACAAGCACAGTGACGAAATTGAATAGGAAAAGACTGCACATGAAGTGACTGATTAAGACAAGCACAAGTGACAAAATTAAATAGGAAGATTGCACATGACGCAGACTGATTCAGACAAGCAACAGTGACAAAATAAAATAGATGATTAAACATTACATTGACTGATTCGACAAAGCACAGTGACAAAATTAAATAGGATGATTACACAATAAAATAGACTGATTCCGCCAAGCACAGTGACAAAATTAAATAGGATGATTGTACATTAAATTGACTGAATTAGACAGCACATGACAAAATCAAATATATATTATACATGAGCAAACTGATTAATACAAGAAGCACGTTGACAAAAATCAAATAGGATGATCATACATGGGGGCAGAATGATTAAGACAAGCACGGTGACAAAATCAAATATGATATCATACATGGGGCAGACTGATAGGACAAGCACGTTGACAAATGGTATCACTGTGACAACAGACAGCATCAATTGTCACCAAACACCGCGTCCCATATCCACACTGACCGTGTGGAAGAACAGACTCCAGACAAACCCCGGCCGCAGCCATGTCCCTGTCCCTGTCCTGCTCAACATTCTTTTCCATTAACACAAAACAACAGCTGCTGTTCAAACCACAAATACGCTGCTGTTCAAAACACAAAATAAACCCTGCTGTTCATAAACACAAAATACTCTGCTGTTCATAACACAAAATACTGCTGCTGTACATAACACAAATACTGCTGCTTGTTCATAACAACAAAATACAGCTGCTGTTCATAACCCAAAACACTGCTGTGCTGTTCATAACACAAAACACTGCTTGCTGTATCATCACACAAAAACAACTGCTGCATGTTCATAACAACAAAACACTGCAGCTGTTCAAAACACAAAACAAACTGCTGGCTGTTCATAACACAAAAAACCACTGCTGCTGTTCAAAACACAAAATCGCTGCAGAACCATAACACAAAATACAGCTGCAGATTACATAACACAAAACACGCTGCTGTTCATAACCCAAAACACTGCTGCTTTATCAAAACACAAAATACTGCTGTCTGTTTCATTAACACAAAATAACTGCAGCTGTTTAGAACAGACTGACTGAGGGAGTGGTGCATGTGAGAGGGGGGGGGTGGGAAGATGAGTAGAATGTTAGAGGAAGATGAGAGATAGATATGAGCGAGGAGGAGAGAGAGAGAGAGAGAAGAGAAGAGAGAGATTGAAAGACAAAGGAAAGACAGTGACATACAGACATACAGACAGACAGAAAAAATGCTGACAGAAGACAGAGACAAGAGACAGACCATAAACGGCAGAACAGACAGTGGGACAAGGAAACAAATATATAGAACATGAAACAAATGACAGACGAAAGGAAGAGACATACAAAGACAGACAGCCAGAATAGACGAGAATTACGTCTGTTAATAGTATGAGAACATATACGGTATATGAGCCGAGTTTCGCCCACATTTGCCTGTTTCACTCTTTTTTCTTCCCTCGGAACATCTTTAACATCATAGATACCAACATGAGCTTATACAGTATTGGCTGTCACTTTTACCCAGTAAACACTGTTGGAAAAACATCACATGGCACAACAGCACAATTGGAACAACAGCGCTGGAACACCAGCGCTTGGAGAAAACAAGCACTTGGAACCGCCAGCACTTGGAACAACAGTATTTAGGACATCAGTACTTGGAACAACAACACTCAGAACAACAGCACTTGGAACAACCAACACTTGGAACAACAGCACTTGGAACAACATCGCATGGAAAAAACATTCATTACAAAATCAACAGTCCACGATCCCAGAAATTATCCTTAAACTTATGTCGGTTCAGACAATGAAAATACTATGTGAAGCCGGAAGTCACTTTAAAGAGGATGTAATAAACATTGTTTGTAAATCCAGAAACATATTTCTAATAGCGCCTGTTATAGATCAGAAGACAATTTCAATAGCGCCTGTTATAGTGATCAGAATGACAAATTCTATAGAGCTCCTGTTAGTGAACATGAAGACAAATTTCTATAGCCTGTTAGTGGATCATGGAAGACTAAATCTAAGCGCCTGATATGGATCAGGAATCACAATTTCAAATAGGCGCCCTGTTAGTGATCATGAAGACAAATGTCATAGCACCTGTTGAGATCAGAAGAACAATTTGCTAACTATAAGCGCCAGTTAGTGATAATCAGAAGAACAATTTCTTACTAAAGCGCCAGAATAGTGAAAGGAAACAAATTCTATAAATTTCTAATAGGCCGTTAGTGATCATAAGTACAATATTCTATTAGCTCCTTAGCGTCCCTGTTATGATCAGAATGACAATTCCACTAGCGAATATCTCCTTAAAGTGAACAGGAGACAAATTACTAATATCGCCTGTTAGTGATCACAGGAAAGACAATTTCTATAGCGCCTGTATTTGGTTAAATCAGGCAGACAATTTTCAATAGATAGCGATTCGCCTGTTAGTGATCAGGAAGACAATTGATCTCTAGCGATAGCGCCTGTTAGTAGATCAGGAAGAACAAATTCGAAAATCTCCTGTAAGATAGACAGGAAGACAATTTCATTCAATAGCGCCACACTAACAACTAAGACTACAGTCGCGTACAAGTTTTAGCTGATCAGTAACTAAAATATCCGTTTGTGCGCAACGCGCACGCACGCTCGTATATAAATAAATATAAAAATATAAATAATAAATATATAATATACTATATATATGACACGCTGTATCACACAATCACAGACCCCATACACTGCATAACAACGGTGAACAACCATTCTAATACTAGCAAGTGTGCAAGTGACACATAATACCAGGTTTCAGTAATATTTCAGGTGGTATACTGTCTCTGCAACTGCGATACAAACAAGAATTTTTAAATGCAGACTTGAAAGTCGGTAAGGATCGGCGTGACGCTGTTCGAAAGGAAATGTATTTCCAGAACAACGCTGGCTGGCGCTGCGGAAAAAAAGGAGAAAGCTCTAGACCCAACCGGGCAGCTTTTCGGTTGCATAGATACCAGGAAATTCGGCCTTCTATAATCACATATGCTGCAGGAACCTAAAGAACGACAGCGAAATACGTAAGGGCACTATTCCTTTTAAAAAGATTCCGAGCACATACAATTTCAATATTAGTTTTACCATGAATTAGAACATAAGAAAAAGTTCCAGAAAGGTAACAAAGAATTACAGATTAAATTTAGATGCATTGGACTTAGGTGGCAAACCCCAGGTAAAAACGTATTTTTGGCATGAACATTTTCTAATTGATGTAGGCATAATTCTTACTGAAAGAGCTCCTATTTTACCAAAACCATACAACGCAACCCACAAAACCACCCGACTATGTAGAAAGGCTAAAGAAATCAGAACTGCGTAGGGAGCATGCGATTTAAAATGTAAACCAAAGGTTTCCATTAACTTCCATTTCCCAACGTATCGTGTCACACACGACGGTGGCAATATTATTACCAAGCACACACACACACAACACACACACACAACAACACCCCACACACACACACGCACGCACTGCACCACCGCGCGCGGCATCGCTCGCGCGCAACATACAGAGATAGGATAGAGAGAGAGAAAGAGAGAGAGAGGATAGAGAGAGAGAGAGAGGGAGAGAGAGAGAGAGAGAGAATAGAGAATTGACAAATAGACATGGTTTAATTTGAATAGGCCTTTGACCCGTTACAAACAAAAGAAAACAAACCAGTGAAAATAAAAATAACAAAAGTAATCAAATATATACATCTATACATACATTGATCCAATCGAACTTGCTCACATAAACAGTAATAAAACTAAAATCGTTTATCACATTTGTATCTAATTTTTCTCTCCCCTCGCTTTAAAGCAAGGAAAAGAAATTTAGAACATATTGAAGTTGGCTGTCAATACTCCCAATTAAAGAATTCCGCACCATTTTGCACATATTATGAACAAAATAACAACCTGGACCTATTTGAATGAATATTTAAATTCTAAGGTCATTTACAATAGTTCCCTTCAAATAGGACGTGGAAATCCGTCTTCACAGACTAGCGTAACACAGGGTACAAAACGGATGTTCGGTAGTGCAAGAAAAGCGGAGACAGTGACAGAGGATAGGTTGATACTCCTACCCAACCTGAAACGAACTAAAGGCAGTTTTTAAAATTCATATATTCATGAAATCAACATAGTATTTTCACGTTCAAAAAAAATACTTGAAAGAATAAAAAAGAACAAAACTATTGCTTTCAGAACATATGGTGAGTACATTACCGCTGAACAAAAGCAAATAATAAGGCGATCCTTAAAGACACTGATAAAAAAAGTTTCTTGTTCCCGACTTCACCCTACCATCCAAACATAGCCAAAAAACCATTTGAACACATAAGATCTTTTACATGTGTACCCAGTTTTGAACCCTTATATATCTTAGATCCCTGAGAAATAAGAAGCATGTTGTAAGCATCTCCTAGAGTAACAGAAAGAGCCTGTTTAAAGGAGACTAAACCAAAAGTTGATGTCACCAGCTGCAGAATTGATATATAAAGGTTTAACGATCCCCCAATCGGTTCGCCCGTAAACCAGTCATTATGCTAGAAAGGTTGGTACATTGAGATAAATTTTGGCGCTTGTAGGTGGAGCATTCATAAAATTATGGTAACGGCTTAAATCCCCATAATTCTGAACCGAACAGAAGTGAAGGAACAACTTGAGCATCAAAATAGTTTAAAGAAAAGTTTGTAGAATAGCATCCTAATTTTCTTAAGTGTTTTATAAAGAATCTCGAAGGTTGCTCTCCTGGCCACTAGCGACATGATCATAACCAGTAGCGAGACAAAATCAAGACTAAGTTTAGTTGAGAAAATAACTCCCAGATATTTAATATGAATTGACAAAATTAGTTTATATCACTGGCCGAAAAAAAACCATTGATTCCATAACACCAATAAACACCCATCCTATTAAAACGAAATCCATAAGCTTACTATTAATCTATAATTGACTTCAAAACATAAATACAGTGCAACTACAGTAAGAATATTGATTGATTTTGTATGCCCATCTATCGTAGATGACATAAGTTCAAAAAACATCCGCGAAAAGCAGGATATAAAGATTCAATGTCAATAGTAGTAAACCTGAACGCCATTTTTCCTATATAAAAATATTTCATGGGCAAGTACATTGATGAAATAGAAAAAAGAGTATGGCTAAAGTGAGCATACCCTGTTTTATAACTTGTAATCAAGCAACTGGAAATAGTCAGTAAGGAAGTTACCAGGATCTGACACATGACTTTAATGAGGAATACCTATCTCCTTCAAAATGTACCAACATATAACCTAGGACAACCATTTCTACACAGTATATTAAACAATAATCCATGCAGAAAACTTGTGTCAAAAATGCCTACTGAAGAACAATGTAGGCAACGACTAAATTTTTTGTTTTGTACAGGTTTTTCTCAATAACACCCACGCATAGAGCTGAAAATATAGGTCGATGGTGGGAAAAAGATTCCTAAAAACCAGCTAGAAGCATTCTGAGAATAACCGAGTTGACTTCTAACCAGTAACCAATACGATTATTTGAATATAGGTGAAAAGTTAACATAGAATATTGATAGAGAGATGCCTTCGATAATTATTATGTTATAAATAATCCCCGTTCTTATGAAGTGGGACCAATAATAGATTCAGTCCATTCGTCCTGCAAAACACCATCTCTCTGAACATGTTATTGAGAAAAATGACAAAAAAAAGGGAAACAACTCTACTGCATCTTCTTAGCTTTTATAACTTCACTAATAGACCATCTTGACCTGCTCTCATACAGCCTTCCCACACTTGAGAACTTTTGAATAATGCATTTCAACGAGAGAGAGAGAGAGGAGAGTAGAGAGGAGGAGAGAGAGAGAGAGAGGAGAGAAGGAGAGAGAGAGAGGAGAGATCGAGGCAGAGACAGAGAGAGAGAACTGCAGGAAATGTTTAAACGCAGCCGTCTTTGCGATTTGTTATGAGTATGATTATATTCATAGCGCAAATTAGAGACCAAGCCTATCCAAATTTACCACCATATCCATAATGCTGCAATATTTTTTGTTGACATGACCTAACATAGATTTTATTTGGGAGGTGCTCTTACGAATGGTTATCATTAAAGGCTCACAGGCCTGTTCAATATGAAGGAGATGCTGCCTCAACATAAAAGGAAAAAAAAAAAAAACAGGAGAGTAAGGGGCTCAAGGAGGGCATGTAATACAAACCATAGTGATCGGCAATTCTTATGACGTTTGAGAATAAAAACGTGAAAAAATCGTTGATTACCCCGAAAAGAAATTGACTTAAATTCATTAGCGGGCTCATTTGCCCCGAATATTTATGTCATTGAATGATAATATAAGTAAACCTTTAGATCTATGACATCAAAAGCCTTTGCCGAAGCCACATAAAAAGTCGACTAAACATAATATTGTCGTTAAAAAATTTAACTAACATTAGCCAAGTTGGTAAGAAAGAAACAGGTAGTAATGTACTGTGGACCTAACCCCTTTTCTCTACTGTACAATAAGAAGAAGAAGAAGAAAGAAAGACGAGAGAGAGAGAGGGAGAGTGAGAGAGAAAGAGAGAGAGAGAGAGAGAGAGAGTGAGTAGAGAGAGAGAGAGATTATATTGCCAATACAAAAAAGCCCATATTGAGCAAGGGAGTTACAATTAAACAAAAATGGCAATATTTTGAAGAAAAAGAGAAATCGAACAGTCTAAGAAATAAATTCAAAATCACATTGAGACAATACCCACATCTACACACACACACACCCACAACCCACACACACACACACACACACCCACACATACTGCATGCACGCCTGCATGCACCACTCTCACCATCCCTCCACACACTCTCTTTCTCTCACACACACACGACACACACACACACAACACACCACACACACACACACACACACACACACACTCAACACAACCTCAGTAATCCATCCTCATGGACCAACCTAGCCATGACAAATACAGAACAAGCGCTGAAGTTCGCGACATACAGGGTCACCAAACTGTAGCTGAAGGGATTGCTTGTGATATACCGTCTCCTCAATTCACTAGCTTCAACTATAACATTTGCAAATGATATGGTAATTTGATCATTATAACTAGATAGAATTCCTGCCAGATCTTCCTCTGTGCAGCTGGCTCACTAAAAAAGCTTGTATCCACTTTGAACACCTGCGTAGCAGGAGAATAAAAAACAACAAAGTGTATTTTCGTCCTCACTGTTGTTTCACTCTACACACATGGAGCATTCTTTATTGTCCGATGCTCAAACCATATTTTGTCTGTATTAAGGCCCAGGGACTTCTAAGCATTAAACCATTTCCAGAACAACGCCCTGGTCAACTGAATTCAATCTTTTCATTATTTTCAATATCTCAACAACTCCTCTCTTTCCATTCCTACCCATTTCCACCGGCATCTGTTCAAGCTTAATTCGTAGTGGAAAACATACCTAGATATTCATAACTATTTGTCACTTTAACTTCTGATTTGCCGTAAATCCATCTTTCATGTTGTGCTAAATGCCCACATTTCTGTAAACCATGATGTTAGATGTACTTAGATCTACAGTCAGTTGTAATCTATCTGACAAAGATCTTCTTCTTCTTCTTTTTCTTCGTTCTTCTTCTTCTTGTGCGTACGCATGCTGATACTCCTGCGGACTCTCCCATAATGACAGGCAAGTGTTAATCCCATCTACCCTACAAAAGGAGTGGAGTTTTGTGTGCATGGCCGTTTTATATCCCGCCAATTAGGCAGCCATACTGCATGTCACGGAGAAAAATAAAAAAAACAACCAAAGTCGTGGTCCGTCGCCAGCCAGGTTGTTTGGACATAAGCTCTAACTCAAAATTCTGGGCGCCAGGCAGACGGCCTCATGTGCCGGTCCAGCCAATTAAGCATAGCGGAGAGGCTCCACGGAGACGGTCCTGTCCAGCCAGACGGACTAAGTAGCTGACCGACGCCTCGAATGTCTGGTCAAACGAGTCTCGACCGGCCCGATCAGACTCATCCGGCCAATTTGAGCACAGCGAGAGCTAATCCTAATCTTCCACGGAGACAGCATCGGCCCCGTAGACAGTCGGAGTGGCTGACCAACGTCTCGATAGTCTGGGCCAGACTGATCTAGCCAATTTACGACCAGTGCCCACAATTAGTCGACGTCGCCGAAAGGGAGAGGAGAAGGTAGTGTGTGGTGGGGTGAAATCAAGCTAATCAATTAAATGACCAATTGACCACCACAGAGAGTAAGGCGTGTAGGCGTGACTGTCATGATTTGAATATCCAATGGAATTAGAGGGAGATAACTTCGGGTACGAGGCGGTAAAAATACTGACCAATGGTACTCACCCTTGGACACGTAGGTAGGGGATAAAGTAATGCGTGAGTGAGAGAGAGGGAGAACGAACAGGGAGAGAGAGATGAGTGAGGTTCTGGGGGTAGTCTCTGCACAAGAGAAAAGGCAGAGAGATGAAGAGAGGAGAGAAGAACGAACAGGGAGAGAGAGATGAGGAGGTTCTGGGTGTAGTCTCTGCACGAGAGAAAAGGCAGAGAGTTGAAGAGAGGAGGAGGAAGACAGAAACAGGGAGAGAGAGATGAGGAGGTTCTGGTGTAGTCTCTGCACGAGAGAAAAGGCAGAGAGATGAAGAGAGAGAGGAGAGAACGCACAGAGAGAGAGAGAGAGAAGGTTCTGAGTGTAAGCTCTGCAGGAGAGAAGGGCAGAGAGAGAGAGATGAGGAGAGAACCAAGTTGTAGCATTTAGCACCATAGATAGTCTGCAGAGGAGGACTAAAGAGAGATGTGGAGAGAGAGAGAGTTGCTAACTAATGAAGAGGAAAAGAAAGAAAAGAAAAAGAAAAGAAAAGCAACCATGTCCATTTGATAGAGCAGACTAGAAGAGAGAGAGAGAGTGCAATGCGTTAATGCAGGAAGAAAGAAAGGAGAACAGATCGATGTTGATAGTCACTGTTCCATCTGAACCGGGGTTCGACCTCATACTTGGCCAGCGCCACTTTCATCGCAGTCCAGCCTGACCAACGCCAGCGTCTAACCTGACCAGTGCCGGCAGTCCAACGCCAGTGCCAGCAGTCTAACCTGACCATGCCAACAGTTTGTGTCGTGCTTGTGAAAGTGACAGTGAAAAGAAAAAAAAAAGAAAAGAAAAGACAGTGATTCGTGAATAGTTAAGATCACCTGGCCAGGTAAAGTAGAAATCTGTTTTATAACCCGGGTTAGTTAATGATGATTTAGATAAATGGTTTTTGTGAAGTTCAAGGAAAGAGAGGATGTTTTATTTTGTTTGATTCCATATGCATTGATGTTTCTTTCTATATCATGTGTAGTAAAGTTATAGACTTTACTAGTGTTTGATGTGACGAATGCATATATATGAATGAGATCGTAAGCAAGCTGTGAGTGTGTTGGCTGTGCGCTAGTCCTTCCTCCATCGACATCACCCGAGGTTGACACTGCATCTTCGGGGAAAGTTTCATGCTATGTAAAACGTGTCATCCATACCAACGGCCAAACGGTCACCAAAAGGCCGACGGCCTTCTCTTTCCGAAAGTTGGTGATAGGATTGACGTGTGTGCAAGATGTTATGCGTGTGTTCACACCGAAACCTCGGTTTATAGTCTCATTCGAAGGACTGGATGGGAAATGGAGTCAGAACTAATGTTAACTCCGAGGGGAAAATCCCCCTGTACCGAAACGGCCTGGCGGAGATTCGAATCTGCAAGCCTTGGAATACGAGTCCGCGCTCTAACCAACTGAGCTATTCCGGCCCCCTATCTGATAAAGCTTCTAACTGTTCTTCAAATCAACAGGTGTATCCCCAAGAAGAACATCACCATCAGCAAACAACAATCAAAATAACTCAGTCGCCCCTGGTAAATTGGATTCTATGCTTCCCTTTCTGTTACACATCTACTGCACGCTCATGAATGAAAATGCGAACAGCTGGGGACGGAGCAGGCATCGTTCTTTCACACACATGTGGACAACTGAAATAATAAGAGTATCCCCTTTTTCGCGCACGCTTGCAAGGATGGAATCATACATTCCTCGCACAGCTGCATACAACTTTCCATCCACACGGTTCTTTCTTCTTTTTTTTCTCATTAAAACATTCCATACGTTGTTTCTATTCGCAGAATCAAAGCTTTCTGAAAGTCAACAAGGCAATATACAATTTTGGTGTTTTAACAGATTCGCACTAAGCATACAATGTAAATGTTTCACACACACACACACACACACACACACACAACACACACACACACACACACACACGCACACAAATAAACACATCTACATGAAAAACGTTCCTTCCCCTATCCCACCCCCCCAGCTCCGACCCCCCTTCTCCTTCCTCCCACCCCCCCAGTCCTGCCATTCAAACCTCCACAAGCCCCAGTACCACCCCTTAGCCCCCTCCATTCCCACCCTCTCTTATCTTCCTGCCCTCTCCGTCTCTATCTCGAACCCCCCCCCCCCCCCCCCCCCCCCCCCCCCCCCACACACACACCACACACACACACACACCCGCCCTCACTTCAAGACAATTTTCTGATCGTCGTCCAGTCCTGTTCAAGTGTGTGCCTACCCACGCGCCTGTGTGTGTGTGTGTGAGCGCTTGTGCACTGATGTTCACCGATTACGACAACTCCACAGGTTGAGATGTCCACTGATGTTCACTGATTACGACAACTCCACAGGTTGAGCGATTGTCCACTGATGTTCACTGATTACGACAACTGCACAGGTTGAGAGATTGTCCACTGATGTTCACTGATTACACAACTGCACAGTGAGAGATTGTCCACTGATGTTCCACTGATGACGACAACTCCACAGTTGAGAGATTGTCCACTGATGTTCACTGATAACGACAACTGCATAGGTTGAGAGATGTCCACTGATGTTCACTGATTGCGACAACTCCACAGGTTGAGCGATTGTCCACTGATCACGACAACTCCACAGGTTGAGAGATTGTCCACTGATGTTCACCGAATTACGACAACTGCACAGTTGAGAGATTGTCCACTGATGTTCACTGATTACGACAACTGCACAGGTTGAGAGATTGTCCACTGATGTACACTGATTACGACAACTGCACAGGTTGAGAGATTGTCCACTGATGTTCACTGATTGCGACAACTCCACAGGTTGAGAGATTGTCCACTGATGTTTCACTGATCACGACAACTCCACAGGTTGAGAGATTGTCCACTGATGTTCACTGATTACAACAACTCCACAGGTTGAGCGATTGTCCACTGATGTTCACTGATTACGACAACTGCACAGGTAACTACTAGTCTGGTGTTTAGTTTCTTTTACTTCATTCCAGCGCCACAGGAACCTTTTCGGTATCTTTATGCATTTTTTAAAAACATTTTGAGTCAAACAGGACATAAAAGAAAAGAAAAGAAAATAATCGAATAGAATACAATAAAATGCTGACTAAGTGCATCAGTTAATTTAAAAAAAAGGATGGATCAATAAAATAAATGAACTTTGTGAATAAGATTTATAATGGGAAGAATGGATGCTTAAGATGAAAATGTATTGTAATAAGTGCCTGCATTCGATACATTAGTAACAGAGAGAGAGGAGAGAGAGAGAGAGAGAGAGAGAGAGAGAGAGAGAGAGAGAGAGAGAGAGAGAGAGAGAGAAGGGGGAGGCGCGAGGGGAGCGAGAGAGAGAGAGAGGGAGAGGGGAGAGAGAGAGAGGAGAGAGAGAGAGAGAGAGAGAGAGAGAGAGAGGGGAAGAGAGAGAGAGAGAGAGAGAGAGAGAGAGAGAGAGAGAGAGAGAGAGAGAGAGAGAGAGAGAGAGAGAGAGGAGGGAGGGAGATTTGAATAAAGCATATTGAAACACAACAGTCGGTGCTGGCCACAGTCCAGATAACTGCGCCACTGTTGTTGCCAGATGTTGTGTTTGGTGTTGCTGTTGTTACTGTGGTTCCTGTCGTGTAGTTGCTGGCGGGGGTGGTGGGGTACCTTTTTTTTTTTAAACCATCGTTTTGGTGACCGAACCGAGTTTTAGGCAGCCATCCCTCAATGACTGGCTACATACTGTGTGACTGACTACAAACAAGATGACAGGCTACTGCACCCTTTTGTGTGAATGGCTCCTTTTAAAGTGACATGCCACTCCATGTTGACAGTCTACTCAAACTTTTGCCAACATCACGTCTATTTAACGGTGACGTGCTGCCAGATGTGGACCAGCGTTCTTCATCTGCGTCCCCTCTGTCCCGAGTACGCCCCACCCGTGTCACGCCCTGCATTCATGCCATCCCTGCCCCGATACGTCCACCCACGTCACGACCTTCATTGGCCAACCCATACCAATGGGATACCTACATCCACGTCTCCACCCCCCCCCCCCCCCCCCCCCACATCATAGTTTTCATGTGCTCCTTTCACCGCCCCCTTTCATAAACACCTATTTATAAGACAACCTGCGTCCGCGACTTTTCCACCCCTCCCCCCGTTTGGCCATCCATGTCACGCCCTGATTACTAGCCCCCCCCCCCCTCCACGCCATTACGCCCACCCACGTGCATTAACATCCCCACCCCCTCCTGCACATGTGCCCGCCTATTTGTCATGCCCCAATACGCCCACTATGTCACACTCTTCTTTCGCGCGCCCTCTGCCCCACTGCGCCCACCATGTTATGCTCTTCATCCGCTCCCTCTGCCCAATAAGTCACCCACGTCACGCCCTTCATCTGGGCCCCCTCTGCCCCAATAACACGCCCACATCAAGACTTTCATCCACACCCCATCTGCCCCAACATGCCCACCATGCACGCCATTCATCTGCACCCCTCTGCCTCAAGTTATGCCTTTCATGCGCGTCCCCTCTGCCCCAATAAGACCCCCACGTCATACCCTTCATCGCACCCCATCTGCCCCAATATGCCACCCCCTTCATCCCCGCCCACCTTCCCAAATACGCCCACCCACGTCATGCCCTTTATCAGCACCCCCCTCTGCCCCAACACGCCCACCCACATCACGCTCTTTATCCGCGCCCCTATTGCCCTATACGTCTACCCACATCACGCTCTTTATCCGCGCCCCTATTGCCCTATACGTCTACCCACATCACGCTCTTTATCCGCGCCCCTATTGCCCTATACGTCTACCCACGTCACGCTCTTTATCCGCGCCCCTATTCCCCTATACGTCTACCCACATCACGCTCTTTATCCGCGCCCCTATTCCCCTATACGTCTACCCACGTCACGCTCTTTATCCGCGCCCCTATTGCCCTATACGTCTACCCACATCACGCTCTTTATCCGCGCCCCTATTGCCCTAAACGTCTAGCCACATCACGCTCTTTATCCGCGCCCCTATTGCCCTATACGTCTACCCACATCACGCTCTTTATCCGCGCCCCTATTGCCCTATACGTCTACCCACATCACGCTCTTTATCCGCGCCCCTATTGCCCTATACGCCAACCCACATCACGCTCTTTATCCGCGCCCCTATTGCCCTATACGCCCACCCACATCACGCTCTTTATCCGCGCCCCTATTGCCCTATACGCCCACCCACATCACGCTCTTTATCCGCGCCCCTATAGCCCTATACCCCACGCACATCACGCTCTTTATCCGCGCCCCTATTGCCCTAAACGCCCACCCACATCACGCTCTTTATCCGCGCCCCTATTGCCCTATACGTCCACCCACATCACGCTCTTTATCCGCGCCCCTATTGCCCTATACGCCCACCAACATCACGCTCTTTATCCGCGCCCCTATTGCCCTATACGCCCATCCACATCACGCTCTTTATCCGCGCCCCTATGCCCTATACGTCTACCCACATCACGCTCATTATCCGCGCCCCTATTGCCCTATACGTCCTACCCACATCACGCTCTTTATCCGCGCCCCTATTCCCCTATACGTCTACCCACGTCACGCTCTTTATCCGCGCCCCTATTGCCCTAATACGTCTACCCACATCACGCTCTTTATCCACGCCCCTATTGCCCTATACGTCTAACCCACATCACGCTCTTTATTCGCGCCCCTATTGCCCTATACGTCTACCCACATCACGCTCTTTATCCGCGCCCCTATTGCCCTATACGTCTACCCACATCACGCTCTTTATCCGCGCCCCTATTGCCCTATACGCCCACCCACATCACGCTCTTTATCCGCGCCCCTATTGCCCTATACGCCCAACCACATCACGCTCTTTATCCGCGCCCCTATTGCCCTATAACGCCCACCCACATCACGCTCTTTATCCGCGCCCCTATTGCCCTATACGCCCACCCACATCACGCTCTTTATCCGCGCCCCTATTGCCCTATACGTCTACCCACATCACGCTCTTTATTCCGCGCCCCTATTGCCCTATACGCCCACCCACATCACGCTCTTTATCCGCGCCCCCTATTGCCCATACGCCCACCCACATCACGCTCTTAATCCGCGCCCCTATTGCCCTATAAGTCTACCCACGTCACGTTCTTCGTCAGAACCCCCTCTGTGCAAACACACACCCATTCGTGTCCACGCACGTCCTGCATCTATGCCCCTTCCGCCCCGATACCCACGTCACGCAACCCCCTACCTATGGCATTCCTGTAGCCACGTCTCCTGTACCCCACAGGTCATCCTTTTTGTTTGCTTCCACCCTCCACCCCCCCCCCCCCCCTCCTTCTCACGTGCACGTATCCATAACAAGCCCTGCGTTTGCACAATTTTCCATCCCCTGCCCCCCACCTCCCCCCGTCTGGCCATCCATGTTACGCCCTGCTTACAAGCTCCCTCCTCATTACGCCCACCCATGCGCCCCCCCCCCCCCCACCATCAACCTCATCCGCATTTAAGCCCATCCATTTCTCATCTGACTGCTTAACTGCACCAAACTACCCCCCCCCCCCCCCCCAGGTTTGCCCACTTACGTCACCCCCTTTCATCT
>CM031627.1:1460500-1483000 GCA_018398815.1 Conus ventricosus
GAACCCCCAAAAGGATACCCACAATGAAAAAAGGGGGGGCCCGCAATGACAGCCATAACAAGGGTGACGACAATAACGCCTTTTTGAGGAGCTGACCCGCAAACAGCCACAATGAGGAGCTGACAGCAAAAAAATGGGGGACCCCCGAATCCCCTTTTTTGAGGAGACCCCAAAACACCCCAAGGGAGCTGACCCACAATGACAGCCATCAATGAGGACTGACCCACAATGACGCCCTCAAAGGGCTCCCCCAAAAACACCACAATGAGGGGCGACCCGGAAAAGACACCACATGAGAGCTGACCCGAATGACAGCAAAAATGAGGACTGACCCCCAATGCCCCAAAGAGGAGCTGACCCAGCAAGACAGCCATCATTGGGGGAGCTGCCCCCAAAACGAATGAGGGGGTACCCCGAAACCCAAAGGGGAAAACCAGCAAAAAAAATGACGGAAGCACCATAAGGGACTGGAAGCCCCAAAGAGGAGTGACCCACAAAGACAGCCATCAATGGGGCCCCCAAAAGACACCCAAAAAAAAGACCCAGCAAAGCCACCCAAAAAAGGGGACCCAGCAATGAAGCCCCAATGAGGGGCGGCAATGACAGCCTCAATGAGGAGCTGAAAAACCCCCCTAAAAAGGACGAAAAGACCCATCAAAAGAGCTGCCCCCCAAAAAAGCCATCAAGGGGGAAAAACAAGACAGCCACAATGAGGGCGCCCAGCAATGAACCCCCCCGGGGGGGGCTGACCCCAATGAAGCCCCCAATGAAGACGACCCAGATGACAGCCATCAAAAAGGGGCCACAGCAAAGACAGCCATCGAGTGTAGCAAGACGCCTCAATGAGGGCCCCCCCATGACCCCCAAAGGGGTGACCCACAATGACAGATCAAAAGGAGCTGACCCGCAAAGACAGCCAAATGAACCCGGGGGGCCAAGACACCCAAAGGGGAACACCCAGCAAAGACAGCCATCAAAGAGGAACCCCAAAAGACACCATCAAAAGGACTGAAGAAAACACCATAGAGGGGCCCCCAATGAAACCCCAAAGAGGGGGAAAAAATGACACATCAATGAGGACTACCAGAAGACCCATCCCAAAGAAGCTGACCCCGCAATGACAGCCACAAAGGGGGCTGACCCAGCAATGACAGAACAATGAGGAGCTGACCCAGCAATGACAGCCATCAACAAAGGGGCTGACCCAGCAATGACAGCCAGCAATGGGGGAGCTGACCCAGCAATGACAGCCATCAATGAGAGCTGACCCAGCAATGACAGCCATCAATGAGGAGCGACCCAGCAATGACAGCCATCAATGAGGACGACCAGCAATAGCAGCCATCAATGAGGAGCTGACCCAGCAATGACAGCCATCATGAGGAGCTGACCCAGCAATGAAAAACCATCAATGAGGAGCTCACCCAGCAATGACAGCCAACAATGAGGAGCTCACCAGCAATGACAGCCATCATGAGGAGCGACTAGAAATGACAGCCATCAATGAGGAGCTGACCCAGCAAATGACAGCCATCAATGAGGAGCTGACCCAGCAATGACAGCCATCAATGAGGAGCTGAACCCCCAATGACAGCCACAATGAGGAGCTGACCCAGCCATGACAGCCATCAATGCGGAGCTGACCCAGCAATGACAGCCATCAACAAGGAGCTGACTGGCAATAACACATCATTGAGGAGCTGACCGGCAATGACAGCCATCAAAGAGGAGCTGACTGAGCAATAACAGCCATCAATGAGGAGCTGACCCAGCAATGACAGCCATCAATGAGGAGCTGACCCAGCATGACAGCCATCAATGAGGAGCTGACCCAGCAATGAAAGCCATCAATGAAGCTGAAACCCCGCAATGACAGCCATCAACAAGAGCTGACCCAGCAATGACACCAGCAATGAGGCGACCGGGAATGACAGCCATCAATTGGGAGCTGACCCAGCAATGACAGCCCAAAAATGAGAGCTGACCCAGCAATGACAGCCATCAATGAGGAGCTGACCCAGCAATGACAGCCATCATTGGGAGCTGACCCAGCAATGACAGCCATCAATGAGGAGGTGACCCAGCAATGACAGCCATCAAAAGAGGAGGTGACCCAGCAATGACAGCCATCAATGAAAGGAGCTGACCAGCAATGACAGCCATCAATGAGGAGCTGACCCAGCAATGACAGCCATCAATGAGGAGTGACCCAGCAATGGGCAGCCATCAATGAGGAGCTGACCCAGCAATGACAGCCATCAATGAAGAGCTGACCCAGCAGACAGCCATCAACAAGGAGCCCCCTGCACTGGGGCCCCAAAAGACAGCCATCAATTGAGGAGCTGACCCCGCAATGACAGCCATCAATGAGGAGCTGACTGAGCAATGGGAAAAAACCATCAAAGAGGCTGACCCAGCAATGACAGCCATCAATGAGGAGCTGACCCCGCAATGACAGCCATCAATGAGGAGCTGACCCAGCAATGACAGCCATCAATGAGGAGCTGACCCAGCAAATGAAAGCCATCAATGAGGAGCTGACCCAGCAATGACAGCCATCAAAAAAGGAGCTGACGAGCAATGACAGCCCTCATTGAGGAGGACCCAGCAATGACAGCCATCAATGAGGAGCTGACCAGCAATGACAGCCATCAATGAGGAGCTGACCCAGCAATGAACAGCCAATCAATGAGGAGCTGACCAGCAATGACCCGCCATCAATGGGGCTGACCCAGCAATGACAGCCATCAATGAGGAGCTGACCCAGCAATGACAGCCATCAATGAGGAGCTGACCCAGCAATGACAGCCATCAATGAAGGAGCTGACCCAGCAATGACAGCCATCATGAGGAGCTGACCCAGCAATGACAAGCCATCAATGAGGAGCTGACCCAGCAATGACAGCCATCAATGAGGAGCTGACCCAGCAATGACAGCCATCAATGAGGAGCTGACCCAGCAATGACAGCCATCAATGAGGAGCTGACCCAGCAATGACAGCCATCAATGAGGAGCTGACCCAGCAATGACAGCCATCAATGAGGAGCTGACCCAGCAATGACAGCCAGCAATGAGGAGCTGACCCAGCAATGACAGCCATCAATGAGGAGCTGACCCAGCAATGACAGCCATCAATGAGGAGCTGACTCAGCAATGACAGCCATCATGAGAGCTGACCCAGCAATGACAGCCATCAATGAGGAGCGACCCAGCAATGACAGCCATCAATTGAGAGCTTGACCCAGCAATGACAGCCATCAATGAGGAGCTGACCCAGCAATGACAGCCATCAATGAGGAGCTGACCCAGCAATGACAGCATCATGAGGAGCTGACTGACAATGACAGCCATCACAAGGAGCTGACCCAGCAATGACAGCCACAATGAGGAGCTGACCCACAATGACAGCCATCAATGAGGAGCTGACCCAGCAATGACAGCCATCAATGAGGAGCTGACCCAGCAATGACAGCCATCAATGAGGAGCTGACCCAGCAATGAAAGCCATCAATGAGGAGCTGACCCAGCAATGACGCCATCAATGAGGAGCTCCCAGCAATGACAGCCATCATGAGGAGCTGACCCAGCAATGACAGCCATCATGAGGAGCTGACTGAGAAATGACAGCCATCAATGAGGACTGACCCCAGCAATGACAGCCATCAATGAGGACTGACCCACAATGACAGCCATCAATGAGGACTGACCCAGCAATGACAGCCATCAATTGAGGAGCTGACCAGCAATGACAGCCATCAATGAAAGGGGCTGACCCAGCAATGACAGCCATCAATGAGGAGCTGACCCAGCAATGACAGCCATCAATGAGGAGCTGACCCAGCAATGACAGCCAACAATGAGGAGCTGACCCAGCAATGACAGCCATCAATGAGAGCTGACCCAGCAATGACAGCCATCATTGAGGAGCTGACCCAGAATGACAGCCATCAATGAGGAGCTGACCCAGCAATGACAGCCCATCAATGAGGAGGTGACCCAGCAATGACAGCCATCAAGAGGAGCTGACCCAGCAAGACAGCCATCAATGAGGAGCTGACCCAGCAATGACAGCCATCAATGAGGAGCTGACCCAGCAATGACAGCCATCAATGAGGAGCTGACCCAGCATGACAGCCATCAATGAGAGCTGACCCAGCAATGACAGCCATCAACAAGAGCTGACTGAGCAATGACAGCCATCAATTGAGGAGTCTGACCCAGCAATGACAGCCATCAATGAGGAGCTGACTGAGCAATGACAGCCATCAATGAGGAGCTGACCCAGCAATGACAGCCATCAAGAGGAGCTGACCCAGCAATGACAGCCATCAATGAGGAGCTGACCCAGCAATGACAGCCATCAATGAGGAGCTGACCCAGCAATGACAGCCATCAATGAGGAGCTGACCCAGCAATGACAGCCATCAATGAAGGAGCTGACCCAGCAATGACAGCCATCAATGAGGAGCTGACCCAGCAATGACAGCCATCATGAGGAGCTGACCCAAGCAATGACAGCCATCAATGAGGAGCTGACCCAGCAATGACAGCCATCAATGAGGAGCTGACCCAGCAATGACAGCCATCAATGAGGAGCTGACCCAGCAATGACAGCCATCAATGAGGGCTGACCCAGCAATAGACAGCCATCAATGAAGAGCTGACCCAGCAAGACAGCCATCAATGAAGGAGCTCACGAGCAATGACAGCCATCAATGAGGAGCTGACCCAGCAATGACAGCCATCAATGAGGAGCTGACCCAGCAATGACAGCCATCAATGAGGAGCGACCCAGCAATGACAGCCATCAATGAGGAGCTGACCCAGCAATGACAGCCATCAATGAGGAGCGACCCAGCAATGACAGCCATCAATGAGGAGCTGACCCAGCAATGACAGCCATCAATGAGGAGCTGACCCAGCAATGACAGCCATCAACAAGGAGCTGACCCAGCAAGACAGCCATCAATGAGGAGCTGACCCAGCAATGACAGCCACAATGAGGAGCTGACTGAGCAATGACAGCCATCAATGAGGAGCTGACCCAGCAATGACAGCCATCAATGAGGAGCTGACCCAGCAATGACAGCCATCAATGAGGAGCTGACCCAGCAATGACACCAATCAATAGGAGCTGACCCAGCAATGACAGCCATCATTAAAAGGGGCGACCCGCAATGACAGCCATCAATGAGGAGCTGACCCAGCAATGACAGCCATCAATGAGGAGCTGACCCAGCAATGACAGCCATCAATGAGGAGCTGACCCAGCAATGACAGCCATCAATGAGGAGCTGACCCAGCAATGACAGCCATCAATGAGGACTGACCCAGCAATGACAGCCATCAATGAGGAGCTGACCCAGCAATGACAGCCATCAATGAGGAGCTGACCCAGCAATGACAGCCATCAAGAGGAGCTCACCAGCAATGACAGCCATCAATGAGGAGCTGACCGAGAATGACAGCCATCAATGAGGAGCTGACAGCAATGAAAAGCCATCAATGAGGAGCTGACCCAGCAATGACAGCCATCAATGAGGAGCTGACCCAGCAATGACAGCCATCAATGAGGAGCTGACCCAGCAATGACAGCCATAATGAGGAGCTGACCCAGCAATGACAGCCATCAACAAGGAGCTGACCCAGCAATAACAGCCATCAATGAGGAGCTGACCCGAGCAATGACAGCCATCAATGAGGAGCTGACCTAGCAAATGACAGCCATCAAGAGGAGCTGACCCAGCAATGACAGCCATCAATGAGGAGCTGACCCAGCAATGACAGCCATCAATGAGGAGCTGACCCAGCAATGACAGCCATCAATGAGGAGCTGACCCAAGCAATCACAAAGTCCCATCAATGAGGAGCTGACCCAGCAATGACAGCCATCAATGAGGAGCTGACCCAGCAATGACAGCCAACAATGAGGAGCTGACCCAGCAATGACAGCCATCAATGAGGAGCTGACCCAGCAATGACAGCCATCAATGAGGAGCTGACCCAGCAATGACAGCCATCAATGAGGAGCTGACCCAGCAATGACAGCCATCAACAAGGATGACCACAGAGCAATGACAGCCATCATTGAGGAGCTGACCCAGCAATGACAGCCATCAATGAGGGCTGACAGCAAATGAAAAGCCATCAATGAGGAGCTGACCCAGCAATGACAGCCATCAATGAGAGCTGACCCAGCAATGACAGCCATCAATGAGAGCTGACCCAGCAATGGACACCAGCCAAAAGCCACAAATGAGGAGCACGACCCAGCAATGACAGCCATCAATGAGGAGCTGACCCAGCCACAAGATGACACCAAATACAGCCATCATAGGAGCTGACGAGCAATGACAGCCATCAATGAGGAGCTGACCCAGCAATGACAGCCATCAATGAGGAGCTGACCCAGCAATGACAGCCATCAATGAGGAGCTGACCCAGCAATGACAGCCATCCAATGGGAGCTGACCCAGCAATGACAGCCATCAATGAGGAGCAGACCCAGCAAAAGACAGCATCAATGAGGAGCTGACCCAGCAATGACAGCCATCAATGAGGAGCTGACCCAGCAATGACAGCCATCAATGAGGAGCTGACCCAGCAATGACAGCCATCAATGGGAGCTGACCCAGCAATGACAGCCATCAATGAGGAGCTGACCCAGCAATGACAGCCCACAACATGAGGAGCTGACCCAGCAATGACAGCCATCAATGAGGAGCTGACCCAGCAATGACAGCCATCAATGAGGAGCTGACCCAGCAATGACAGCCATCAATGAGGAGCTGACCCAGCAATGACAGCCATCAATGAGGACTGACCCAGCAATGACAGCCATCAATGAGGAGCTGACCCCGCAATGACAGCCATCAATGAGGAGCTGACCCAGCAATGACAGCCATCAAAGAGGAGCTGACCCAGCAATGAACAGCCATCAATTGGGGGGAGCTGACCCAGCAATGACAGCCATCATGAGGAGCTGACCCGAGAATGACAGCCATCAATGAGGAGCTGACCCAGCAATGACAGCCATCAATGAGGAGCTGACCCAGCAAATGACAGCCATCAATGAGGAGCTGACCCACGCAATGACCAGCCAATCAATGAGGAGCGACCCAGCAAATGACAGCCATCAATAGGAGCTGACCCCAGCAATGACGAAGCCATCAATGAGGAGCTACCCAGCAATGACAGCCATCAATGAGGAGCTGACCCAGCAATGACAGCCATCAATGAGGGGCTGACCCAAACAATGACAGCCATCAATGAGGAGCTGACCCAGCAATGACAGCCATCAATGAGGAGCTGACCCAGCAATGACAGCCATCAATGAGGAGCCCACCCAGCAATGACAGCCATCAATGAGGAGCTTGACCCAGCAATGACAGCCATCAATGAGGAGCTGACGAGCAATGACAGCCATCAATGAGGAGCTGACCCAGCAAAGACAGCCATCAATGAGGAGCTGACCCAGCAATGACAGCCATCAATGAGGAGCTGACCCAGCAATGACAGCCATCAATGAGGAGCTGACCCAGCAATGACAGCCATCAATGAGGAGCTGACCCAGCAATGACAGCCATCAATGAGGAGCTGACCCAGCAATGACAGCCATCAATGAGGAGCATGACCCAGCAATGACAGCCATCAATGAGGAGCTGACCCAGCAATGACAGCCATCAATGAGGAGCTGACCCAGCAATGACAGCCATCAATGAGGAGCTGACCCAGCAATGACAGCCATCAATGAGGAGCTGACCCAGCAATGACAGCCATCAATGAGGAGCTGACCCCGCAATGACAGCCATCAATGAGGAGCTGACCCAGCAATGACAGCCATCAATGAGGAGCTGACCCAGCAATGACAGCCATCAATGAGGAGCTACCCAGCAATGACAGCCATCAATGAGGAGCTGACCCAGCAATGACAGCCATCAATGAGGAGCTGACCCAGCAATGACAGCCATCAACAAGGAGCTACTGAGCAATGACAGCCATCATTGAGGAGTGACCCAGCAATGAACAGCCATCAATGAGGAGCTGACTGAGCAATGACAGCCATCAATGAGAGCTGACCCAGCAATGACAGCCATCAATGAGGAGCTGACCCAGCAATGACAGCCATCAATGAGGAGCTGACCCAGCAATGACAGCCATCAATGAGGAGCTGACCCAGCAATGACAGCCATCAACAAGGAGCTCACTGAGCAATGACAGCCATCATTGAGGAGCTGACCCAGCAATGACAGCCATCAATGAGGACTGACTGAGCAAATGACAGCCATCAATGAGGAGCTGACCCAGCAATGACAGCCATCAATGAGGACTGACCCAGCAATGACAGCCATCAATGAGGAGCTGACCCAGCAATGACAGCCATCAATGAGGAGCTGACCCAGCAATGACAGCCATCAATGAGGAGCTGACCCAGCAATGACAGCCACAATGAAGAGCTGACCCAGCAATGACAGCCATCAATGAGGAGCTGACCCAGCAATGACAGCCATCAATGAGGAGCTGACCAGCAATGACAGCCATCAATGAGGAGCTGACCAGCAATGACAGCCATCAATGAGGAGCTGACCCAGCAATGACAGCCATCATGAGGAGCTGACCCAGCAATGACAGCCATCAATGAGGAGCTGACCCAGCAATGACAGCCATCAATGAGGAGCTGACCCAGCAATGACAGCCATCAATGAGGAGCGACCCAGCAATGACAGCCATCAATGAGGAGCTGACCCAGCAATGACAGCCATCAATGAGGAGCTGACCCAGCAATGACAGCCATCAATGAGAGCTGACCCAGCAATGACAGCCATCAATGAGGAGCTGACCCAGCAATGACAGCCATCAATGAGGAGCTGACCCAGCAATGACAGCCATCAATGAGGAGCTGACCCAGCAATGACAGCACATCAATGAGGAGCTGACCCAGCAATGACAGCCATCAATGAGGAGCTACCCAGCAATGACAGCCACAATGAGGAGCTGACCCAGCAATGACAGCCATCAATGAGGAGCTGACCCAGCAATGACAGCCATCAATGAGGACTGACCCATCAATGACAGCCATCAATGAGGAGCTGACCCAGCAATGACAGCCATCAATGAGGACTGACCCAGCAATGACAGCCATCAATGAGGAGCTGACCCAGCAATGACAGCCATCAATGAGGAGCTACCCAGCAATGACAGCCATCAATGAGGAGCTACCCAGCAATGACAGCCATCATGAGGAGCTGACGAGAAATGACACCATCAATGAGGCTGACCCACAATGACAGCCATCAATGAGAGCTGACGCCACAATGACAGCCATCATGAGGAGCTGACCCAGCATGACAGCCAACATGAGAGCTGACCAGCAATGACAGCCATCAATGGGAGCTGACCCAGCAATGACAGCCATCAAAGGAGCTGACGAGCAATACAGCCATCATGAGAGCTGACCACAATGACAGCATCAATGAGGAGCTGACTGAGCAATACAGCCATCAATGGAGCTGACCCAGCAATGACAGCCATCAATGAGAGCTGACCCAGCAAAGACAGCCATCATGAGAGCTGACCCAGCAATGACAGCCATCAATGAGGAGCATGACCCAGCAAAGACAGCCACAAAGGAGCGACCCAGCAATGACAGCCACAATGAGGAGCTGACCCGGCAATGACAGCCACATGAGAGCTGACCCAGCATGACAGCCACAATGAGAGCTGACCACAATGACAGCCATCAATGAGGAGCTGACCCAGCATGACAGCCACAATGAGGAGCGACCCAGCAATGACAGCCATCAATGAGGAGCTGACCCAGCAATACAGCCATCAATGAGGAGTGACCCAGCAATGACAGCATCATGAGAGCTGACCCAGCAATGACAGCCATCAATGAGGAGCACCCAGCAAAGACAGCCATCAATAGGAGCTGACCCAGCAATGACAGCCATCAATAGGAGCTGACAGCATGACAGCCATCATGAGAGCTGACCCAGCAATGACAGCATCAACAAGGAGCTACGAGCAATGACAGCCATCATGAGGAGCTGACCCAGCAATGACAGCCATCAATGAGGAGCTGACCAGCAATGACAGCCATCAATGAGGAGCTGACCCAGCAATGACAGCCATCATGAGGAGCTGACCCAGCAATGACAGCCATCAATAGGACTGACCAGCAATGACAGCCATCAATGAGAGCTGACCCAGCAATGACAGCCATCAATGAGGACTGACCCAGCAAAGACACCATCAAAGGAGCTGACAGCATGACAGCCATCATGAGGAGCTGACCCAGCAATGACAGCCATCAATGAGGAGCTGACCAGCAATGACAGCCATCAATGAGAGCTGACCCAGCAATGACAGCCATCAATGAGGAGCTGACCCAGCAATGACAGCCATCAATGGGAGCTGACCCAGCAATGACAGCCATCAATGAGGAGCTGACCCACAATGACAGCCATCACAGAGGACTGACCCAGCAATGACAGCCACAATGAGAGCTGACCCACAATGACACCACAAGAGGAGCTACCCAGCATGACAGCCATCAATGAGAGCTGACCCAGCAATGACAGCCATCATGAGGAGCTGACAGCAAATGACAGCCATCATGAGAGCTGACCCAGCAATGACAGCCATCAAGAGGAGCTGACCCAGCAATGACAGCCATCAAGAGGAGCTACCCAGCAATGACAGCCATCAATGAGGAGCTGACCCAGCAATGACAGCCATCAAGAGGAGCGACCAGAATGACAGCCACAATGAGGACTGACCCAGCAAGACAGCCATCAATAGAGCGACCCAGCAATGACAGCCATCAATGAGGAGCTGACCCCACAATGACAGCCATCAATGAGAGCTGACCCAGCAATGACAGCCATCAATGAGGAGCTGACCCAGCAATGACAGCCATCAATGAGAGCTCACCCAGCAATGACAGCCATCAATGAGAGCTGACCCAGCAATGACAGCCATCAATGAGAGCTGACCCAGCAAGACAGCCATCAATGAGGACTGACCCAGCAATGACAGCCATCAATGAGGAGCTACCAGCAATGACAGCCATCAATGAGAGCTGACCCAGCAATGACCAAAGCCACAATGAGACTGACCCAGCAATGACAGCCATCAACAAGGAGCGACGAGAATACAGCCATCATGAGAGACCCCATGACAGCCATCAAGAGAGCTACGAGCAAGCAGCCTCAATGAGAGCTGACCCACAATGACAGCCACATTTAGGAGCGACGAGAAAAGACAGCCCTCAATGGGCTGACACGCAAAGACAGCCCTCAATAGGAGCACCCAGCAATGACAGCATCAAAGAGGAGCTGACCCCAAAGACAGCCTCTATGAGGGGCTGACCCCGCAATACAGCCCCAACAAGGAGCTACTGAGCAATGACAGCATCATTGGGGAGCTGACCCACAATGACACCATAAGAGGGCTGACTGAGCAATGACAGCCACAAAGAGGAGCTGACCCCGCAATTTACACCATCAAAGACGACCCAGCAATGACAGTCAATAGGGCTGACCCCCAAAGAAGCCCTCAATAGGCTGACCCCGCAATGACACCATCAACAAGGGGCTGACCCAGCATGACAGCCAGCAATGGAGCGACCCGGCAAAGACACCATCAAGAGGACGACCCCGCAAAGACAGCCATCATAGGGGCTGACCCAGCAAGACAGCCACAAAAGAGGAGCTGACCCACATTTACGCCTCATTGAGGGGCTGACCCCCAATGTCAGCCTCAAAAAAAGGGGCGACCCGAATGAACACCCCCAAAGGGACTGACCCCGCAAAGACACCATCATGGGAGCTGACCCAAATGACAGCCATCAATGAGGACCCCACAATGACAGCCCTCAATGGGAGCTGACCCCCAATGACCCCATCAATAGGAGTGACCAGCAAAGCACACCATGAAGAGCTGCCCACAAAGAAAAGCCATCAACAAGGAGCTCACTGAGCAATGACAGCCACATTGAGGGGGTGACCCAGCAAGGCAGCCACAAAGAGGAGCTGACTGAGCAATGGCACCATTTAATGAGGAGCTGACCCCCCCAAAAGCAGCCCAATGAGGAGCTGACCCGCAAAAAGCCAACAATGAGGGGCTGACCCCGCAATGCAGCCATCAATAGGAGCTGACCCAGCAATGACAGCCATCATTTAGGGCTGACCCAGCAATGACAGCCATCAACAAAGGGGCGACTGAGCAATGACACCCATTGAGGACGACCCACAATGAAGCTTCAATGAGGACTGAAATGAGCAATGACAGCCTCAAGAGGGGGCTGACCCACAAGACAGCCCTCAATGAGGGGCTACCCAGCAATGACACCTCAATGGACTACCCACAAGACGCAATAATGAGGAGTGACCCAGCAATGCAGCCATCAACAAGGGGCTGACCCAGCAATGAACCCGCAAAGAGGACTGACCCAGCAATGAAATCAAAGGGAGTGACCCAGCAATGACAGCCCAAGAAGCGACCCGCAAAGACGCCCATGAGACTGACCCAGCAATGACACCATCAATGAGGAGCGACCCAGGGAAAGACAGCCTCAATGAGGACTGACCCCAAGCAGCCCCAAGAGGACTACCCAGCAAGACACCACAAGGGAGCTGACCCAAATGACAGCCATCAACAAGGACTGACTGAGCAATGACGCCATCATTTAGGAGTTGACCCACAATACAGCCTCAATGAGGAGCTGACTGGCAAGCAGCCATCAATGGGAGTGCCCACAATGACGCCTCAATTTAGGGGCTGACCCCGCAAGACAGCCATCAAAAAGGAGCTGACCCAGCAATGACAGCCATCAATGAGGAGCTGACCCAAATGACAGCCTCAACAAGGGGGACCCAAATGACGCCAGCAATGGGACTGAAACCCCGCAATGCACCATCAATGAGGGGCTGACCCCGCAAGACAGCCATCAAAGAGGGGTGACCCAGCAATGACAGCCTCAAGGGACGACCCCCAAGACAGCCACATTGAGGAGTACCCCAAAGACAGCCATCAATGAGGAGCTACCCCCAATGCAGCCTCAATGGGAAACTGACCCAGCAAAGAAGCCATCAATGAGAGCGACCCAGCAAGACAGCCACAATAGGACGACCCCAAGACGCCCTGAGGGCTGCCCCCAAAGACAGCCATCAAATGGGAGCTGACCCCCGCAATGACCCATCAATGAAGAGCGACCCAGCAATCACCCAACAAAGGGGCTCAGTGAGGAAGAAGCCATATTGAGGGGCTGACCCAGCAATGCCCTCAATGGGGGCGACGGCAATACACCATCAATAGGGGCTACCCCGCAATGACAGCCACAATGAGGAGGGGCCCCGCAAAGCACCATCAAAGAGGGGCTACCCAGCAAGACAGCCACAATGAGTAGGCCCCGCAATGAAGCCATCAAGAGAGCTGCCCCCGAATGATGCCAAAAAACAAGGAGCTACTGAGCAATGACGCCATCATTAGGAGCGACCCCAAAGACAGCAATCAAAAGGACTGATGAGCAATGACGCCATCAAGAGGAGCTGACCCCCGCAATGACAGCCATCAAAGAGGAGTGACCCACAAAGAAGCCTCAATGAGGACTACCCCGCATGAACAATCAATGAGGGGCGACCCGCAAGACAGCCTCACAAGGACGACCCAGCAAAGACAGCCAGCAATGAGGAGCGACCGCAATGACAGCCCAAGAGGGGCGACCCCCAAAGACAGCCCTCAAAGAATGACCCGCAATGACAGCCCAATAAGGACTGCCCGGAATGACGCCTCAATGAGGACGACCCCCCTGCAGCCATCAAAGAGGGGCTGACCCCCCAATACAGCCTCAATGAGGAGCTGACCCCCGCAAAGACGCCCTCAAGGGGCTGACCCCGCAATGACAGCCCAACAAGGACGACGAGCAATGACACCACATTGAGGAGCGACCCACAATGAAGCCATCAAAGAGAGCTAACTGAGGGAAAGAACCTCAAAGAGGAGCACCCAGCAATGACACCATCAATGAGGAGCTGCCCTCAATGACGCCATCAATGGGGCGACCCAATGACAGCAAAATGAGGAGCGACCCAGCAAATGACAGCCTCAACAAGGAGCTGACCCCCGCAATGACAGCCAGCAATGAGGGGCTCACCCGGGAAGAACCACAAAGAACTGCCCCCAATGACAGCCCTCAATGAGGGGTGACCCACAAGACACCACAATGAGGGGACCCAGCAATGACACCCCTCATTGGGAAACTGACGGAGAAAACAGCCATCAAGGGGAGCTGACCCCCCAAGACAGCCATCAAGAGGGGCTACCCAGCAATGACAGCCCTCAATAGGGGCTGACCCGCAAAAGACGCCATCATTGAGGGGCTACCCCCAATGCAGTATCAATGAGGACTGACTGAGAAATGACACCACAATGAGGAGCTGACCCACAAAGCAGCCATCAATGAGAGCTACCCAGCCAAAACAGCCTCAAAGGGACACCCCGCAATGACAGCCATTAAGGGAGCTGACCCAGCAAGACAGCCCTCAATGAGGAGCGACCCCGCAAAGACAGCCCTAAAAGGGGGGAGCATGGCATTGACAGCCTCAAAAACTGCCCCACAAACAGCCATCAACAAGGAGCTGACTGAGCAAGACACCATTGAGGGGCTGACCCACAATGACAGCCATCAATGAGGAGTACGAGCAAGACAGCCTCAATGAGAGCTGACCCCAATGACAGCCATCAATGAGGAGTGACCCGCAAAGCACCATCAATGAGAGCTGACCCAGAATGACAGCCACAATGAGGAGCGACCCCGCAAAAAAAAGCCTCATTGAGGAGCTGACCCAAATACAGCCCGCAAGAGGAGCTGACCCGCAAGACAGCCATCAAAGGGGCTACCCCGCATGACAGCCACAATGGGGTGACCCGCAATGACAGCCATCAAAGAGGGCTGACCCCAATGACAGCCTCATTGAGGAGTGATGAGAAATGACAGCCATCAAAGAGGGGCGACCCAGCAAGACAGCCATCAAGAGGAGTCCCACAAAGACAGCCACAATGAGGACACCCCGCAAGACAGCCATCAATGAGGAGCTGACCCCGCAAGACGCCATCAATGAGGACTACCCCAAAAGCCCTCAATTAAGAGCTGACCCCCGCATGACAGCCCCAAACAAGGCTCACGAGCAATGACAGCCATCATTGAGGATGACCCACAATGACACCATCAATAGGACGACTGAGCAATGACACCACAAAGGACGACCCAGCAATGACAGCCTCAAAGGGGCTGACCCACAATGACAGCAATCAGAGGACTACCCAGCAATGACAGCCATCATGAGGACTGACTGAGCAATGACACCCCCAATGGGAGTGACCCGGCAAATGACAGCCACAAGAGGAGGACCCCCAAAGAACCATTAATGGGGCGACTGAGCAATGACAGCCCTCAATGAGGCTACCCAGCAATGAAACCATCAATGAGGGAAATGACCCGCAATGACAGCCCCTAAGAGGAGCGACCCAGCAAAGCAAGGGCCCAATAGGAGCGACCCCGGGAAAACACCATCAATGAGGAGCTTACTGACAATGACAGCCATAATGGGAGCTGACCCCGCAAAGACGCCATCAATAAGTAGCGACCCGCAATGACAGCCACAATGGGGTCTGCCGCAATGACAGCCATCAAAAAGGGGCTGACTGAGCAATGCAGCCTCAATGAGGAGCTGACCCCGCAATGACAGCCTCATTGAGGGGTGACCCGCAATGACGCCCATGAGGGGGACCCCGCAATGACAGCCCTCAATGAGGAGCTGACCCAAATGACTGCCTCAATGAGGAGCGCACCCACAATACGCCATCAATGAGGGCTACCCCGCAAAGACAGTACAGAGGACTAAGAGCAAAATTTCCCAATAGGAGCTGACCCAGCAATGACTGCCTCAATGGGAGCTGCCCCCAAAGAAGCCATCATTGAGGAGGGTTTCCCAAATGACTGCCCAAGAGGGGCGACCCAGCAATGACGCCTCAATAGGAGCTACCCCGCTACAGCCATCATTGGGAGCGACAGAGCAATGCCCATCATTGAGGGGCTGACCCGCAATGGCCATCAAGAGGAGCGACCCCCAATGACAGCCTTAATGAGGGGCTACTGACAATGACATCTCAAGAGGACTACCCGCAATGACAGCCATCAATGAGGAGCTGACCCCGCAATGACAGCCATCAAAAAAGGGGCTGACCCACAAGACAGCAAATAGGACTGACCGGGAATGAAAAGCCCAATGAGAGGACCCAGCAAAGACAGCCATCAATGAGGGGCTACCCACCATGACACCATCAATGGAGCGACCCCCCAATGACACCCATCTTGAGGGCTGACTGAGAAATGACAGCCATCAATGAGGACTGACCCAGCAAAGACAGCTCAATGAGGGGGCGACCCCGCAATGACACAATCATTGAGGAGCTACCCCGCAATGACAGCCTCCTGAGGATCTGACAGGCAAAGACAGCCATCATTGAGGGGCGACCCAGCAATGACACCATATTGAGAGTGGGCAGAGCAAAGACACCACAATGAGGACTGACCCAGCAATGACGCCCTCAATGAGGAGCTGACCCGCTTGACAGCCATCATGAGGGGGCTCACCAGCAATGACACCTCAATGAGGAGCGACCATATGACAGCCTCAAAGAGGGGCCCCCAGCAAAGACAGCCACAAAAAAAGGGGCTGACCCCGCAATACAGCCCGAATGAGCTACGAGCAATGACAGCCTCAATAGGAGTGACCCAGCAATAACCTCAATAGGGGCGACTGAGCAAGACAGCCTCCCGAGGGGCGACCCAGCAAGACACCATCAACGAGAGCTGACCCAGCAATGGGAGCCATAATGAGGGCTGACAAACAATGACACCATCAAAGAGGGGTTTGACCCAGCAAGACACCATCAATGAGGGGCTGACCCCGCCATGACCCATCCTTGGGAGCTGACCCCCCATGACACCCATTGAGGAGGTGACCCCCCAATGACAGCCTCATGAGGAGTGACCCACAATGACAGTCACAATGAGGACTGACCCCAATGACAGCCCTCAATGAGGAGCTACCAGCAATGACAGCCTCAATGAGGAGCTGAGGGGGTGATGCGTGGTTTGCAGGATGTCAAAAAACGGCACGATTCACCCCAGAACGTGGGGAAGGCAGGGCCTCTTGGGGCAGGTTGCTTTTGGTTTTTGTAGGGGAATTTCAAAAAGAATGCAGAATAAACAAAAAAATAATAAAAATGAAAAGATAGCTCACGATAGATAGATGATAAGAGAAAGATAAAATTTTATACATCATAAATGCTAGCTACTAGCTAGTTACTAGCTAGGACTTCTACATACAAAAAATAATACATACTACATACATACTACATACAACATCATAGTACATTCAACTTCTAATGCATACATTATACATCTAACGGGGAAAAATAAAAATAAATTTAAAAAAAAAGGGTCAACAAACAGTCAACAAAAATCAATCAAAGAAACAGAAACCTATCAACCCCGGGAAACGTGGTTTTTGAAAAATCTCTTCTTCCCGTATGTCTTTGCTTTTGGAATAAGCGCATATGGAAAGCCGGTTCTAGGAACGAAAAAAAAGAAAAAAAAAGACCCCGAAAAATACAAAAAGTGAGTCGTCGGGGGGAACGGAGGGGAAGCACCAAACATAAGGGGGGAAAAAAAACACCAAAAAGTCGTAGACTTCTTCAAATGGAAAGACACTTGGGTCAACCTTTTAACCGGACTCGAAAACTCGCGATCAACGGTTGGGGGGCAATCTCCGCCGGGCTATTCGGGACAGGGGGGTTTTTTTCCCTTGGGGTTAAAATTGGTTCTGGCTCCATTCCCCCTACAGTCTTTCGACTGAGACTAGAAAGCGGGGGTTCCGTTGTGAACGCACGCATATCTTGCACACGCGTAAAATCCCATCACCAACTTTCGGAAGAGAAGGGCAGTTTGGCCGTTGGTACGGATGACACGTTACACGTGGCATGCACCCTGCGTGAGAAATGGAAAGACTCTGAAGGAAATAAGGAGAGCGAGTGAACGATAGTGACTGGATGACACGCGAACCGACTGAATGAAGCGCTGGCAGGCTGCTCTTCAGTTGGCACTACCAAGGTAGGCAGCCCGTTGCGTACGCGAGCGTGTGCATTGTAAGCGCCTAGAACCTTTGGCAAAGCGTTTTATAAATGCTATATTATTATTATTATTATTATTATTATTATTATTATTATTATTATTATTATTATTATTATTATATATCATCATCATCATCATCATCATCATTATTATTATTATTATCAATATTATTATTATTGAATGGACGCACTTACTAAAGAAAAAGCACGACCAAAAAGTAACTGAAGTCTGTACATGAAACTCTGCTATGTCACCACGACCATTCAATAACAGACGAGTGGCCATGGGTCATGGTCAGTGGTGCATGACGGGCAGGCGCAAAACAAGGGATTAGGGACGACATTCTCGGCAGAGACGGCAGCCAGATTTAGTAAGGAGAGGCTGGTTAAAAGCCCTGCCCTAACTCCAAGCTTTAAACCTTCCAAGACCACCTCCCACAGTAGGAGTTCTACGTGCACTGCTCGCGTCTCTCTAGGCGGAAAGGTTCTCTGCTCACTCCCATTCAGACATCACATTTTTTTTTGTCCGTTGCGTTTTGTTTCTCCTGTCAGTTCTCAAAGTGAAAGGAATCAGAACACGCCTTATGTTCTACAAGCGCCCAGTGCCCAACCTCTTTCAAACGTACGTGTCCGATCGAACATAAGCTTAACTGAAAGATATGATGTCTATCAAAGGAAAGTTATCTGTTTTGAATGGAGCTCCTTAAAAACAAAAACAAACAAACAAAAAAATCCGCCACAAAATAATTTCCCTTGTAATAATTTTTGACCGACTCGTAATATAGCGTATCACTTTCTAACGTCACCATGGCCATACACTCCCTCTCTCTGTAACGTTTACAACGTTACTGTACAAAGACAATGACCGAAACTGTGCATAATGCGTTCTGCAGGCTGAAGGAAAAAAACTACAGTCATAGGTACTAAAAACAAACAAACAAACAAACCGACAGACAGTCAAAACAAAACAAGCAAACAAACAAAACAAAACAAACAAAACAAAACAAAGACATACACACACTCAAACAAAAACGACCAACCAACCAACAAACAAACAAAGGAACAAACAAACCTTATCTTGTGCTTTTACCCTCAAAACGGATGTTTCACAACCGAGCAAAATCTCCGTCCCTCACAAATGTGGAAGTTTGTGAAAGAGCGCCAGACTGATTTGATGTATGACGATGGGTGTGCTTCTCCTGCCCATCTCCTCATGGACCAACGCTGCTGGTGCCATCTCCTCATGGACCTACGCTGCTGGTGCCATCTCCTCATGGACCAACGCTGCTGGTGCCATGTCCTCATGGACCTAGGCTGCTGGTGCCATCTCCTCATGGACCTACGCTGCTGGTGCCATCTCCTCATGGACCTACGCTGCTGGTGCCATGTCCTCATGGACCTACGCTGCTGGTGCCATGTCCTCATGGACCTACGCTGCTGGTGCCATCTCCTCATGGACCTACGCTGCTGGTGCCATCTCCTCATGGACCTACGCTGCTGGTGCCATCTCCTCATGGACCTACGCTGCTGGTGCCATGTCCTCATGGACCTACGCTGCTGGTGCCATCTCCTCATGGACCTACGCTGCTGGTGTCATCTCCTCATGGACCTACGCTGCTGGTGCCATCTCCTCATGGACCTACGCTGCTGGTGCCATCTCCTCATGGACCTACGCTGCTGGTGCCATCTCCTCATGGACCTACGCTGATGGTGCCAGACTGGATGTCACAGCAGGAGAAGGAAATCGTTCGTCGACACGTGCTCCAAAAAATGTCTATTCTTCTGAAGAACGTCCCTGTAAAGACACACACACACACACACACACACACGCACACGCACACGCACACACACTCTCTCTCTCTCTCTCTCTCTCTCTCTCTCTCTCTCTCTCTCTCTCTCTCTCTCTCTCTCTCTCTATCTCATTCACTCTCTCTCTCTCTCTCTCTCTCTCTCTCTCTCTCTCTCTCTCTCTCTCTCTCTCTCTCCCTCTCTCTCAACGGCTTATTCTGCGAGGTCTCTATGTCAAAGAGAGGTGATTGGCACGTACAACCCCCCCCCCCCCCCCCCCCTCTGTTGTTTCTGTGTCTCTGTGCTCATCTTGTGGCGTTGTGTTGTTTCTGTGTCTCTGTGTTTATCTTGTGGCGTTGTGTTGTTTCTGTGTGTCAGTGTTCATCTTGTGGCGTTGTGTTGTTTGTGTGTGTCAGTGTTCATCTTGTGTCGTTGTGTTGTTTGTGTGTGTCAGTGTTCATCTTGTGTCGTTGTGTAATTTCTGTGTGTCAGTGTTCATCTTGTGTCGTTGTGTTGTTTCTGTGTGTCAGTGTTCTTCTTGTGGCGTTGTGTTGTTTCTGTGTGTCAGTGTTCATCTTGTGTCGTTGTGTTGTTTGTGTGTGTCAGTGTTCATCTTGTGTCGTTGTGTTGTTTCTGTGTGTCAGTGTTCATCTTGTGTCGTTGTGTTGTTTGTGTGTGTGTCAGTGTTCATCTTGTGTCGTTGTGTTGTTTGTGTGTGTCAGTGTTCATCTTGTGTCGTTGTGTTGTTTGTGTGTGTCAGTGTTCATCTTGTGTCGTTGTGTTGTTTGTGTGTGTCAGTGTTCATCTTGTGTCGTTGTGTTGTTTCTCTGTCAGTGTTCATCTTGTGTCGTTCTGTTGTTTGTGTGTGTCAGTGTTCATCTTGTGTCGTTGTGTTGTTTCTGTGTGTCAGTGTTCATCTTGTGGCGTTGTGTTGTTTCTGTTGTCAGTGTTCATCTTGTGTCGTTGTGTTGTTTCTCTGTCAGTGTTCATCTTGTGTCGTTGTGTTGTTTCTCTCTGTCAGTGTTCTTGTGTCGTTGTGTTGTTTGTGTGTCATGTTCATCTGTGTCGTTGTGTTGTTTGTTGTGTCAATGTCCATCTTGTGTCGTTGTGTTGTTTCTCTGTCAGTGTTCATCTTGTGGCGTTGTGTTGTTTCTCTCTGTCAGTGTTCATCTTGTGTCGTTGTGTTGTTTCTGTGTCAGTGTTCATCTTGTGTCGTTGTGTTGTTTCTGTGTGTCAGTATTCATCTTGTGGCGTTGTGTTGTTTCTCTGTCAGTGTCCATCTTGTGTCGTTGTGTTGTTTGTGTGTGTCAGTGCTCATCTTTTGTCGTTGTGTTGTTTCTGTGTGTCAATGTCCATCTTGTGTCGTTGTGTTGTTTCTGTGTGTCAGTGCTCATCTTGTGGCGTTGTGTTGTTTCTCTGTCAGTGTTCATCTTGTGTCGTTGTGTTGTTTCTGTGTGTCAGTATTCATCTTGTGTCGTTGTGTTGTTTCTGTGTGTCAGTGTTCATATTGTGTTGTTGTGTTGTTTCTGTGTGTCAGTGTTCAACTTGTGTCGTTGTGTTGTTTCTGTGTGTCAGTGTTCATCTTGTGTCGTTGTGTTGTTTCTGTGTGTCTGTGTTCATATTGTGTTGTTGTGTTGTTTCTGTGTGTCTGTGTTCATCTTGTGGCGTTGTGTTGTTTCTGTTGTGTCAGTGTTCAACTTGTGTCGTTGCGTTGTTTCTGTGTGTCAGTGTTCATCTTGTGTCGTTGCGTTGTTTCTGTGTGTCAGTGTTCATCTTGTGTTGTTCTATTGTTCCTCTCTGTCAGTGTTCACCTTGTGTCGTTGTGTTGTTTGTGTGTGTCAGTGTTCATCTTGTGTCGTTGTGTTGTTTGTGTGTGTCAGTGTTCATCTTGTGTCGTTGTGTTGTTTGTGTGTGTCAGTGTTCATCTTGTGTTTGTAGTGTTGTTTCTGTGTGTCAGTGCTCATCTTGTGTCGTTGTGTTGTTTCTCTGTCAGTGTTCATCTTGTGTCGTTGTGTTGTTTCTGTGTGTCAGTGTTCACCTTGTGTCGTTGTGTTGTTTCTTTGTGTCAGTGTTCATCTTGTGTTGTTCTATTGTTCCTCTCTGTCAGTGTTCATCATTGTGTTGTCCTGTTGTTTTTCTCTGTCAGTGTTCATCATTGTGTTGTCCTGTTGTTCCTTTGTGTCAGGTTCACATTGTGTTGTCCTGTTGTTCCTCTGTCAGTGTTCATCATTGTGTTGTCCTGTTGTTCCTTTGTGTCAGTGTTCACATTGTGTTGTCCTGTTGTTCCTCTCTGTCAGTGTTCATCATTGTGTTGTCCTGTTTATTTTCTCTGTCAGTGTTCATCATTGTGTTGTCCTGTTGTTCTCTCTGTCAGTGTTCATCATTGTGTTGTCCTGTTGTTTCTCTCTGTCAGTGTTCATCATTGTGTTGTTCTGCTGTTCCTTGTGTCAGTGTTCATCATTGTGTTGTTCTGCTGTTTCTCTCTGTCAGTGTTCATCATTGTGTTGTTC
>CM031627.1:1500963-1503463 GCA_018398815.1 Conus ventricosus
AGTGGTTCACACTTTACCACCTTGTTAACTATCACCAGGGTCACTTTCACCAAAACCATTGTTTCTTGAATGAGTCATACTCACAATTATTTTGGGGACGCTCGCTACACTAGTCAAGCCACATGAATATTCTTCCTTTCTAGTAGTGGCATGGGGAAATGATTCATATCACTAAACTACATGCGATGGAGCGCTAGCGTCACATGCCTTGATGTGAGGCTACGTCACATGCATTGGATGCCCGCCAAAGTTTGTGAAAATGATCAAGCTCTTCCATGATGGCATGACCGGCCAGGTCCTCTCCAGTGGAAACGTGACGGAAGCCTTCGAGATCAGCAATGGCGTGAAGCAGGGCTGTGTCTTAGCTCCGGTCCTCTTCAACGTCTTCTTCACCTGCATGCTGTCCCACGCTGTCCAAGACCTGGAGAAGGGAGTCTACTTCCGCTATCGTCTGGACGGCTCCCTCTTTGACCTTCGTCGCCTCACTGCCAAGACAAAGAGCATCAAAGATCTCCTTCAAGAAGTCCTCTTTGCCGATGACTGCACACTGGTGGCCCATGCAGAATCCGATCTGCAAACGATGCTTGACCGCTTCTCCGATGCTTCAAAGCTCTTCGGCCTGACAATCAGCCTCGGCAAGACTGAGGTGCTCCACCAAACCGCACCAAACACCAACCCACCATCGTCATTGACGACTCCCAGCTTGCGGACGTTGAACATTTCAGATATCTAGGAAGTACCATCTCCTGTGATGGCCCCTGGACAGGGAAGTTGATGCCCGAATCAGCAAAGCAAGCCAGGCGCTGGGAAGACTCCGCAACAGAGTGCTTAGTCAACACAACATTCGGCTGACTACAAAACTGAGAGTTTACAACGCAGTGGTCTTGATCTCTCTCCTCTATGGGTGCGAATCTTGGACACTGTACCGCAGACACGTCAAGAAGCTGGAGAACTTCCACATGCGAGCTCTTCGCTCCATACTCGGAATCCATTGGCAGGACCGTGTTTCCAACCTCGAGGTCCTGGACCGTGCTCACACTACAAGTATCGAGTCCATGCTCATCAAGGCCCAGCTTCGATGAGTGGGGCATGTCATCCGTATGGAAGAGCACCGTATGCCAAGGCGACTGCTGTATGGAGAGCTTCTGCAAGGCAAGAGAAACCAAGGACGCCCAAAGAAACGGTACAAGGACTCGGTCAAATCAAACCTCCAGTGGTGCGAACTCAAACCAAAAGAACTAGAGGAGTGCGCCAGTGACCGACCTCTGTGGCGGGCCACAATTCACAAAGCCGCTACCAACTTCGAAAGTACTCGACGCCAAAAGCTGACTGCCGCCAGGGATCAACGCCACAGAGCAGCAGCAGCAGTGATCACGACAACGGACTTCCAGTGCCCCCACTGTTCCAGACTCTGTGCCTCCAGATTGGGGCTGCAGAGCCACCTCCGCGTACATCGATGAGCTGCAGAAACGCTAACGTCATCTTCGGATCCGAAGGACTACCATCATCATCATGTTATGCACGTCTTAAATTTGTTGATTTGTAGAATGTATTGACATGCCTTTCTGGGGCAAGGTGTAGAGAAGACGATGTATGCCTTTCTTCTTTCTCGAAACAACAAAGATTCGTTCGTTGCTTCCTTCTTTCCGAATCTGTGGTCTTCAGTGTTGCCAACCAGCCATTCCAACAGTCACAGAAGAGCCAGTCGAGAGCCTTGGAAGATGGTACGATGATACCCTGAAAGACACACAAAGAGCAAAAGACACACAAAGAGCAAAAGAAACAGAAATCGGAAGAAGGCTTGGAGACCATTGACCAGTGTGGGCCCTGGCAAATACAAGGTCTGGTGTCTGCAGTTCATGCTGATACCAAAGCTCCTATGGCCTCTGATGATATACGACATCTGCACCAGCATAGTGGAGGCAATGGAAGCCAACATCAACAAGTTCACAAGGAAATGGCTTGGTGTCCCACCCTGTCTGACTGACATAGCGCTGTACTGTCGCCAAACAAAGCTGAAACTACCACTGAAATCCATCCTGGAGGAATACAAAGAAGGGAAGATCAGACTTCAAAGCATGCTGGAGGACTCAGGAGACAAGATGGTAGAAGCAATCAAGCCCCAGCTGAAGACAGGAAGAAAATGGAAAGTTCAAGAGGCGATGGATTCTGCCAAAGAAAGTCTCAAGATCAGAGAAATAATAGGACACACACAGACCAACAGACAAGGACTAGGGGTGACCAAAACTGAATGGTGGTCAAAGGCCAAAGGAAAAGCCAAAAGAGACATGATGATTCAGGAGATGAGAAAAGAAGAAGACCAAAAAAGACTCCAAAAAGCAGTCCAGCAGAGCCAGCACGGGCAATGGACAACGTGGGAGAATGCACTCCAAAGAAGTCTCACTTGGAATGGCATTTGGCACATGGCCCCTCTCAGGATCAGCTTCGTTCTCAGATCTGCATATGACCTTCTGCCCTCAAATGCAAACCTGGTGAAGTG
>CM031627.1:1508463-1528463 GCA_018398815.1 Conus ventricosus
ATGGATTTTTTCCCCAAGCTTGTTGTGATCACTCCATGAATATCAAATTCAATTTCTCCACTAAAACTGACATGAAACTGCACCTGTGTTCCATGTGTTAAAGCTGGTGTCATAATGGTGATGAATAACTGAAATATAACATCATGTTCTATACTCAGCCCATTAGCCGCGCTTATCGAAAAACAAACAAACAAACAAAAACACACTAATGGCTTCATTGTTTTGCCTGAAATGATATTGTTAATACCTGGTTCCCTATTTAAGCAGTACCTTTGTCATTTATCTGACCTATTTCTTAATCCTTGTTTTAATTGTGAATAACGGTTTCAAATCTTCAGCATACAGGTGAACAAAAAAAAAAAAAAACTAAAAAAACCCCAACCAAACAACAACAACAACAACAACAACAACAACAACAACAACAACAACAACAACAACAAAACCATGGTGACTCTATCTCTCCAATGTTGTGAAGACAAAATGAGACAAATAAACAAAATAATTAACGAGAGATGTAATGTAGTATCTTGAATCAGGCTAATCTTCATTCAGACGATTATGAGCCGAGTATTTCCTTAACATTTTGCGAATCTTCAATTAAAGCATTTTCTGAACTGTTTCCCTCTTGACACTAGTTAATGTGATGATAAAAATCCGTCATTTGTAGTTTCCACGTGAAGTGGGCATCAGTTCTTGTAAATAGCAATGATTACATTTTACTTTCAAATGGGTATGTATGAAGGACAACATGTACATCTCAAATATTTCTGTTATTTCTGATATTACTACATTTATCATTCTATTCATTATTCCATGCTTTTTACGCGATTACGTGGTTTTCAAGGTGTTCAGTGTTCTGTAGTAACAGTAGTAGTAGTAGTAGTAGTAGTAGTAGTAGTAGTAGTAGTAGTAGCAGTAGTAGTAGCAGCAGCAGCAGCAGTAGTAGTAGTAGTGATGGTGGTAGTAGTGGTATTGGTAGTAGTAGAAGTAGTAGTAGTAGTAGTAGTAGTAGTAGTAGTAGTAGTAGTAGTAGTAGTAGTAGACGACTGCAACAGCTGGAGAAGCAGTTTCAAGAAACAGCTGCAGATTGGCGAAGACAAACTGACAGCTGCTGCAGCAGAAAAGCGAGCCTGCAGAAAGGGGATGACAGCCAACAAACCAGTGTCAACATACAGATGTGACCAACATGACAGAGACTGCCACTCTGTATCGGTCTCTACAGCCACAGGTGACGCTGCTCGGGTCGAGCAGACAGCCCGGGCAGATATAAATCTTAGGTCGGATATACTCTATCCATGGTCAGCTAGAACCGACGGAGGCCTACTTACATTAATAGTAGCAGTCGTGGTTGTTGTTGTTGTTGTTGTTGTTGTTATTGTTGTTGTTTGCCTGCGAGGGATTTTCAGATTACATCATATATTGTTTGCGTCCGGTTTCATCTTTCTATACCTGACTGAGGCTCTTTTCGTATTAGTTGAAATGTCCCTTCCGTTAATTATCGTTGAAATGGTTTGTATTTTCACACCAAAATGTTCGTTTGTTTGGGTTTCCCATGAAATACGTGGATCATGATCTGACATGTCATGTCAGTGTGCTACTGCCGTGTCCTTCAGTGTTCCTCTTCCATTCTAGGATTAAAAAAATTTTTTTTGGAATGTACTTTTGTTGAGGTTGGATTTTGACTACTGACAAATACACACTCTATTCTTTTGCAGTCGAACATAATTTGAATCCAGTCATAGTTAACGACGTTTCGGATCAAGCCATGGTGTAAGGCACGGTCATTTTACTGACCAGTTTAATCGAATCGATGCGTGTTCATACCATCTTAATCAAGAGTTTGCAAGTTAATGTGTCATAGTTGTTCAAGTTAATGTGTCATAGTTGTTCAAGTTAATGTGTCATAGTTCAAGTTAGAGTGTCATAATTGTTCAAGTTAGAGTGTCATAATTGTTCAAGTTGTTAGAGTGTCACAGTTGTTCAAATCACAGTGTGATAATTCTTCAAGTTAGAGTGTCATAATTGTTCAAGTTACAGTGCCACAGTTGTTCAAGTTAATGTGTCATAGTTGTTCAAGTTGGAGTGTCATAGTTGTTCAAGTTAATGTGTCATAATTGTTTAAGTTAGTGTGTCATAGTTGTTCAAGTTGGAGTGTCATAGTTGTTCAAGTTAATGTGTCATAATTGTTTAAGTTAGTGTGTCATAGTTGTTCAAGTTGGAGTGTCATAGTTGTTCAAGTTAATGTCATAATTGTTTAAGTTAGTGTGTCATAACTGTTC
The DNA here is from genome assembly GCA_018398815.1 of Conus ventricosus. NCBI lineage: Eukaryota > Metazoa > Mollusca > Gastropoda > Neogastropoda > Conidae > Conus > Conus ventricosus. The sequence goes on from CM031627.1 coordinate 1,510,743, forward strand.
AAGTTGGAGTGTCATAATTGTTTAAGTTAGTGTGTCATAATTGTTTAAGTTAGTGTGTCATAATTGTTCAAGTTGGAGTGTCATAATTGTTCAAGTTGGAGTGTCATAGCTGTTCAAGTTAGAGTGTCAAATCACAGTGTGATAATTCTTCAAGTCAGAGTGTCATAATTGTTCAAGTTACAGTGCCACAGTTGTTCAAGTTAATGTGTCATAGTTGTTCAAGTTGGAGTGTCATAGTTGTTCCAGTTAATGTGTCATAATTGTTTAAGTTAGTGTGTCATAGTTGTTCAAGTTGGAGTGTCATAGTTGTTCAAGTTAATGTGTCATAATTGTTTAAGTTAGTGTGTCATAGTTGTTCAAGTTGGAGTGTCATAGTTGTTCAAGTTAATGTGTCATAATTGTTTAAGTTAGTCTGTCATAATTGTTCAAGTTAGTGTCATAGTTGTTCAAATTAGAGTGACATAGTCGTTCAAGTTGCAGGGTCATAGTTCTACAAGCTAGAGTGTCATAGTTGTTCAAGTTACAGTGTCATAGTTCTTCAAGTTACAGTGTCATAGTTCTTCAAGTTACAGTGTCATAGTTCTTCAAGTTACAGTGTCATAGTTCTACAAGCTAGAGTGTCATAGGTCTACAAGCTAGAGTGTCATAGTTCTTCAAGTTACAGTGTCATAGTTCTTCAAGTTACAGTGTCATAGTTCTTCAAGTTACAGTGTCATAGTTCTTCAAGCTAGAGTGTCATAGTTCTACAAGCTAGAGTGTCATAGTTCTACAAGCTAGAGTGTCATAGTTCTTCAAGTTACAGTGTCATAGTTCTTCAAGTTACAGTGTCATAGTTCTTCAAGTTACAGTGTCATAGTTCTTCCAGTTACAGTGTCATAGTTCTTAAAGTTACAATGTCATAGTTCTACAAGCTAGAGTGTCATAGTTCTTAAGTTACAGTGTCATAGTTCTACAAGTTACAGTGTCATACTTCTACAAGCTAGAGTGTCATAGTTCAAGTTAGAGTGTAATAATTGTTAAAGTTAGTGTGTCATAACTGTTGAAAACACGGTGTCATAGTTGTTCAAGTTAGAGTGTCAAATTTGTTCAAGTTACAGGGTCATTGTTGTTCAAGTTAGAGTGTCAAATTTGTTCAAGTTACAGGGTCATAGTTCAAGTTAGAGTGTCAAATCTGTTCAAGTTACAGGGTCATAGTTGTTTAAGTTAGTGTCATAGTTTTACGTGTAAGTGTAATAGTTGTTCAAAGTGCAGTGTCATAGTTGTTCAAAATACAGTGTCATAATTGTTCAAGTTACAGTGTCATGGTTGTTCAAAATACAGTGTCATAATTGTTCAAAATGCAGTGTCATAATTGTTCAATATGCAGTGTCATAATTGTTCAAAATGCAATGTCATAGTTGTTCAAAATGCAGTGTCATAATTGTTCAAGTTACAGGGTCATAGTTCAAGTTAGAGTGTCAAATTTGTTCAAGTTACAGGGTCATAGTTGTTTAAGTTAGTGTCATAGTTGTTAGGTGTAAGTGTAATAGTTGTTCAAAATGCAGTGTCATAGTTGTTCAAAATACAGTGTCATAATTGTTCAAGTTACAGTGTCATGGTTGTTCAAAATACAGTGTCATAATTGTTCAGGTTACAGTGTCATGGTTGTTCATAATACAGTGTCATAATTGTTCAAGTTACAGTGTCATGGTTGTTCAAAATACAGTGTCATAATTGTTCAAGTTACAGTGTCATGGTTGTTCAAGTTACAGTGTCATAATTGTTCAAGTTACAGTGTCATGGTTGTTCAAAATACAGTGTCATAATTGTTCAAGTTACAGTGTCATGGTTGTTCAAAATACAGTGTCATAATTGTTCAAGTTACAGTGTCATGGTTGTTCAAAATACAGTGTCATAATTGTTCAGGTTACAGTGTCATGGTTGTTCAAGTTCTGATCAGCCAGGCGATTCTCTCACACGTGTTCTGGGACTTCTCTGGCTCTGTCCTCTGCCATTGCTTTTCTCTCTAGGAATGGAAGCTAAAGGTGGTGGCACTTCTCTGTGCTCTGTCCTCTGCCATTGCTTTTCTCTCTAGGAATGGAAGCTAAAGGTGGTGGCACTTCTCTGTGCTCTGTCCTCTGCCATTGCTTTTCTCTCTAGGAATGGAAGCTAAAGGTGGTGGCACTTCTCTGCCTCTGTCCTCTGCCATTGCTTTTCTCTCTAGGAATGGAAGCTAAAGGTGGTTCACCTACTCTAAAATGTTTTGATGCAAGAGATTTGTGTAGAAAAGAAAAACTTCTTTATCTCTATCATCAAGTAAATATCTAAAGAGAGCCATAGTGCGGATTGTTTGGCTTTTGCATGGGCATACCTATCAAAAGATAGTTTTAACACCAAGACTGCTTTCACCATGGCAACTGTCGAATTATACGGCATTCATTACATAAGCACATCCATGCATGATATAACATGTGTGTGTGTGTGTGTGTGTGTGTGTGTGTGTGTGTGTGTGTGTGTGTGTGTGTGTGTGTGTGTGTGTTGTTTTGTTTTGTTTGATTTAGCGTCTTTTCACAAAATAGTGTTTTTAGACGGACCTTGAAATCATCCTGAATGACATTAGTATTTTATCACAAATAGGAGTACCCCGTCATTTCATATCCCCCATCAACGTAATACCATGTTTGACAGAGAAAAAAAAATCAATAAACAATACCTATAATTTAAATTTTTTAAAATTTCAAAACGAGCAAACTACAGAGCTGTCCCTATAGGACTCCGAAGAAGAGATTTAGCTGCAGTGACAAGAAGTGATTTATCATCAATAATGGCTTTGAGATCGTCATCTTTAGTATTGTTTTTGACTGCCGGATAATCGGGCAAATATTGCTTTGTGAACGGACAATAGAATAAAATATGGAACGTTAACATTCTCTCTCCACAGAGACACCTAATGTCGTTTATATGTTTGCATTTTAACGCATTGAGTTTTAGTCTGTAACATAAAGAGCTAACTTCTCGTGACTCATTATTAATACCTTTTTGCAATAAGGAGTCTTTACTGTCAAAAGTTGTGACATTGTGGCTGGCTTTTTTATAGACTGCCTCCAGAAGATGATATCCCTCTTTTACAGATAATGGAATCTTTACAGTTGTGCAGCCATTTGCATTCCTTGCACCTTTCCTTGCCATTCTATCTGCCCAATCATTTGCCTGGACACCACAATGAGAAGGGACCCAACAAAAAGTTACATCAGAACCTTTTTGCATCAGAAAATTAACAAGATGCCTTATTTCAATTATAATGTCAGCTCTTTCCTTTAGCTTAGTTGAAGTTAGCGACAGTAAAACAGATCTTGAATCAACACACAAAAGAATTCGTAAAATAATCATGGAAGGTTTGCAATATACCATAAGGCCATGAGAATAGCTACCAGCTCTGCAGAGAAAATGGAATGGCCTTTTCCAACATGATAAGCTTGTTCCTTCTTTAAGCCAGGAACAACAAATCCAGCACCAGCATTTCCATCATTTATCACTGAACCGTCTGTATATACCTCCAAATGGTTCGGATATAGAGCTTCAACATGCGATCGAAAAGAAAATGCTGCATAGTGAGGGCTATTTTCTTTTTTCAAAATACCATAGTCAACATCAAAATTTGCTTTCATTAATTCCCATGAAGGAATGGGAGAGAATGTGTGTGTGTGTGTGTGTGTGTGTGTGTGTGTGTGTGTGTGTGTGTGTGTGTGTGTGTGTGTGTGTGTGTGTGTGTGCGCGCGCGCGCGCTTCTGCACGTACATGCGCGTGCCATTAAAGACCATACACAACAGCAACAACAACAAAGAAACAAACGAACAATAATCCACAACAAATAAATCTGCTGATGTAATGTATCACGTTTAAAAGGAAACGCTGTTATCATGTTGAAACCTTTTTCACACACTGGTCAAAGTACAACGTGCGCAGTCTATAGTTATAAATGAATGTTCGTTGATTTTGTGTTCTACACGTTGAGCAATCAACACATAATCACATCAGACCAGACATATAGAAATGAATGGGAAAGAAGATGTGATAAATTCAGAAGTCATTGGTGTAGACACTGGCCGATTATATTTATGGGGTTGGCAGATCTGCAAGAAGGATGCATGCACATGACATCCCATGACTTTCGAGGTGTTTTAATCAACAGTGTCAGTTTTAAAGTTTGGTGACAGCAGGCGGAAGTAGAAACAATTTGAAAAGGACTGTATAGTTAATCCGCCAGTTAATATGGACAAAGAAATCACGAGAGAAAAAGACGACGCGTTTCGACCTAGCTTAGGTCCTCTTCAGGCAAGATAAAAGACATTCGTGCCAATGAAAATGAGAACAATGCGAAGAAGTTTCGAGTTCTTACAGTATCTGTGTCCGTGCTTCTTCTTGTCACACTGCTGTTGGCTTTTTGGTCTTGATTCATTTGTATATCTCCCCAGTGTGCTGTGTGTTTACCTCCCTTGGCGCTGGGTGATGTTCTGACCACAGTGTACTGTGTGTTTACCTCCCTTGGCGCTGGGTGATGTTCTGACCACAGTGTGCTGTGTGTTTACCTCCCTTGGCGCGGGGTGATGTTCTGACCACAGTGTGCTGTGTGTTTACTTCCCTTGGCGCTGGGTGATGTTCTGACCACAGTGTGCTGTGTGTTTACCTCCCTTGGCGCTGGGTGATGTTCTGACCACAGTGTGCTGTGTGTTTACCTCCCTTGGCGCTGGGTGATGTTCTGACCACAGTGTGCTGTGTGTTTACCTCCCTTGGCGCTGGGTGATGTTCTGACCACAGTGTGCTGTGTGTTTACCTCCCTTGGCGCTGGGTGATGTTCTGACCACAGTGTGCTGTGTGTTTACCTCCCTTGGCGCTGGGTGATGTTCTGACCACAGTGTGCTGTGTGTTTACCTCCCTTGGCGCTGGGTGATGTTCTGACCACAGTGTACTGTGTGTTTACCTCCCTTGGCGCTGGGTGATGTTCTGACCACAGTGTGCTGTGTGTTTACCTCCATTGGCGCTGGGTGATGTTCTGTTTACCTCCATTGGCGCTGGGTGATGTTCTGACCACAGTGTACTGTGTGTTTACCTCCCTTGGCGCTGGGTGATGTTCTGACCACAGTGTGCTGTGTGTTTACCTCCCTTGGCGCTGGGTGATGGTATCCTAACTCAATGTCCTTTCTCTGTGCCAGGACTGAAGCTGGAACAATCGCCCAGTGTGGAGATGGCCTTCGACTGTGGTGTCCTCTTCAACAAGTTGAAACGGGATTGATGGTCACCCCCTCAGCCTCCTCCGCCACCCCCGCCACGGACAACTTCAACAACAGCGGCAACTCCAGCAGTAGCAGCAAAGGGCACTCTGGAAGTGCTTCCTGGAAGAACGCCAAGGTCAAGGACAACCGCTCGCCTTTACTTCTGACGAGTCCTGACTGGTCAGAATTTGAGGGAGTTCTGGCCCAAGGCACGATGCAAGACTGATCTCTGTCTGTCTGTCTGGATGGCTGGCTGGCTGGATGTCTGCCTGTCTGTCTGTCTCTCCTGTTTTCTTTTTCATCGATGTAAAGTGTGTGTGTGTGTGTGTGTGTGTGTGTGTTGTGTGTGTGTGTGTGTGTGTGTGTGTGTGTGTGTGTGTGTGTGTTGATTTATCGTGTGTGTGTGTGTGTGTGTGTGTGTGTGTGTGTGTGTGTGTGTGTGTGTGTGTGTTGATTTATCTAGCAATGGAGAACATGGAATTCAGTTGATTCCCGGGGCAGTTGGAATATTCCTTTTAATGTTAGCAGGATGACGTCAAGTTCTTATCGGACTTTGTCACTGGGCTCCAGCATCAAATTGATAAATTAAAAAATGGGCAAATCAATTGAAGTTAGCAGTCAATTTTGGCTAAACAAATGTAGATCTTTAAGGCGACTGTGTGAGCGCCGTCGAAAGATGGTTTCACCGGAATGAAGAGGTTAGATTGCTTCACTCATGCAGATATCTAGGGATGGTCTTTAAGAGGAAACTATTAGCAATGCCTTCTCAGGTGTTTGTAAAAAGGCAAAGAAAGGGCCATTGCTTGTAACTCCCCCCAACACACACACACACACACACACACACACACACACACACACACACACACACACACACACACACACACACACACACACACACACACACACACAAGCATTGATACGGTGGTAGGACTTTGACATGAGCCTACCTGTCTGTCGGTCACTGAGTTATCACGTGATGAAGACTTTTTGTCTTTTGTCATGTGACATACAGTGGCTTCGTTCATTGGCTCAGGACGTTGCATCATGAAACATGGACTTGAATGGAGCTTGCATGACAAACAGAGAAGCACACTAAACCTATGTCACACGTTAAACACCTTGTTTCAAGTCTATTGAGACATAAAACACTGCTTTATTTGACATACTTCTTGGAAAATGAATGCGTTGATGACGTCAAATTGAAAAAAAAGCCCAGAAGGGCTATAGTTTAGCAAAATTGGACCTCTGGAACACATAGGAGTCAAGGCAGCAACATTGGACCTCTGGAACACATAGGAGTCAAGGCAGCAACATTGGACCTCTGGAACACATAGGAGTCAAGGCAGCAACATTGGACCTCTGGAACACATAGGAGTCAAGGCGTACTCAGAGACGAACAACTGTTGCAGATTGAAGCTGGGGAAAAGGGAAAGCGTGATGGCAGATGAACGATTGTTGCAGAGTTCTATAAACCAGTGGTAGAGATCAAAATGTAATGAGAGATGGACAACTGTTGCAGAATTCTATAAACCGGGGATAGAGGTCAAAGTGCGATGAGAAATGGACGATTGTTGCAGAATTCTATAAACCGGGGGGAGACATCAAAAGGTAATGAGAGATGGACAATTGTTGCAGAATTCTATAAACCGAGGGGAGATTATGTAAGTGTAATGAGAGATGGACAATTGTTGCAGAATTCTATAAACCGAGGGGAGATTATGTAAGTGTAATGAGAGATGAACAATTGTTGCAGAATTCTATAAACCGGGGGGAGATTATGTAAGTGTAATGAGAGATGGACAATTGTTGCAGAATTCTATAAACCGGGGGGAGATTATGTAAGTGTAATGAGAGATGGACAATTGTTGCAGAATTCTATAAACCGGGGGGAGACATCAAAGCATGCCGCTTCCTGACGGAAGTCTCCCAGGTGCTGATGCAATATTACGTCTCCTCTCTCGACAGTAGCAGCAAGGTAATGTATGAACAACGTGATCTAGAGAGAGAGAGAGAGAGAGAGAGAGAGAGAGAGAGAGAGAGAGAGAGAGAGAGAGAGAGAGAGAGAGAGAGAGAGAGAGAGAGAGAGAGAAGTGGTTGGAGTGATGGCGATGGTGGTGGTGGATCTGTGTGTTAATGGAGAGAGAGAGAGAGGAGAGAGAGAGAGAGAGAGAGAGAGAGAAGAGAGAGAGAGAGAGAGAGAGAGAGAGAGAGAGAGAGAGAGAGAGAGAGAGAGAGAGAGAGGTGGTGACGGTGTTGATGCAGCATTGGATCTTCTTTCTGGACGATGGTAATTATGGTTAGACACTGTACGACTTCCCAGTTACAAAGAAGCTGCTCAATACACTGTTGGGCGGAATGAGACAAATAGAAATGTTTTGTGTTCATCGTTCTTCAGTGTAGCCCTGCTTGTGGCGAGCACTCGATGTATCAGTAAAGAAGGGCAAACAGTACTTATCTAGTATCTTTATCAGTAAGGGATATGGTCTGGTGCCCCCCCCCCCTATTCCATGCTTCTTTTCGCCCACTTCTCTCTGTCAGCCACATTTCTCTCTCCCTCTCCCCCTCCCCTCTTTTTATTGGCCACCTCCCATATCCACTTTGCCCTCACCCATCCCTTCCCACTTTCCACACTCCCTTTATGCCCCCCCCCCCCCCCCCCACACACACACACACGCACACGCCCGTCCCTCTTCATCACTCATATATTTCCCTCACAGGCCACAGATCTGAAGTGTGCCTGGCATGTTGTTTTGCAGTGTGTTGTATGGCTGTGCATTGTGATGTGAGTGTTGGCATGTTGTTTTGCACTGTGTTGTATGGCTGTGCATTGTGATGTGAGTGTTGGCATGTTGTTTTGCACTGTGTTGTATGGCTGTGCATTGTGATGTGAGTGTTGGCATGTTGTTTTGCACTGTGTTGTATGGCTGTGCATTGTGATGTGAGTGTTGGCATGTTGTTTTGCACTGTGTTGTATGGCTGTGCATTGTGATGTGAGTGTTGGCATGTTGTTTTGCACTGTGTTGTATGGCTGTGCATTGTGATGTGAGTGTTGGCATGTTGTTTTGCACTGTGTTGTATGGCTGTGCATTGTGATGTGAGTGTTGGCATGTTGTTTTGCACTGTGTTGTATGGCTGTGCATTGTGATGTGAGTGTTGGCATGTTGTTTTGCACTGTGTTGTATGGCTGTGCATTGTGATGTGAGTGTTGGCATGTTGTTTTGCACTGTGTTGCATGGCTGTGCATTGTGATGTAGTGTTGGCATGTTGTTTTGCACTGTGTTGTATGGCTGTGCATTGTGATGTGAGTGTTGGCATGTTGTTTTGCACTGTGTTGTATGGCTGTGCATTGTGATGTGAGTGTTGGTATGTTGTTTTGCACTGTGTTGTATGGCTGTGCATTGTGATGTGAGTGTTGGCATGTTGTTTTGCACTGTGTTGTATGGCTGTGCATTGTGATGTGAGTGTTGGCATGTTGTTTTGCACTGTGTTGTATGGCTGTGCATTGTGATGTGAGTGTTGGCATGTTGTTTTGCACTGTGTTGTATGGTTGTGCATTGTGATGTGAGTGTTGGTATGTTGTTTTGTACTGTGTTGTATGGCTGTGCATTGTGATGTGAGTGTTGGCATGTTGTTTTGCACTGTGTTGTATGACCATGCATTGTGATGTGAGTGTTGGCATGTTGTTTTGCACTGTGTTGTATGGAAGTGCATTGTGATGTGAGTGTTGGCATGTTGTTTTGCACTGTGTTGTATGACCATGCATTGTGATGTGAGTGTTGGCATGTTGTTTTGCACTGTGTTGTATGGTTGTGCATTGTGATGTGAGTGTTGGTATGTTGTTTTGCACTGTGTTGTATGGCTGTGCATTGTGATGTGAGTGTTGGTATGTTGTTTTGTACTGTGTTGTATGGCCATGCATTGTGATGTGGGAGTGTTGGCATGTTGTTTTGTACTGTGTTGTATGGCTGTGCATTGTGATGTGGAGTGTTGGCATGTTGTTTTGTACTGTGTTGTATGACCATGTATTGTGATGTGGGAGTGTTGGCATGTTGTTTTGTACTGTGTTGTATGGCTGTGCATTGTGATGTGGGAGTGTTGGCATGTTGTTTTGTACTGTGTTGTATGGCTGTGCATTGTGATGTGGGAGTGTTGGCATGTTGTTTTGTACTGTGTTGTATGGCTGTGCATTGTGATGTGGGAGTGTTGGCATGTTGTTTTGCACTGTGTTGTATGGCTGTGCATTGTGATGTGAGTGTTGGCATGTTGTTTTGTACTGTGTTGTATGGCTGTGCATTGTGATGTGAGTGTTGGCATGTTGTTTTGTACTGTGTTGTATGGCCGCCTGTGCATTGTGATGTGAGTGTTGGCATGTTGTTGTGTACTGTGTTGTATGGCTGTGCATTGTGATGTGAGTGTTGGCATGTTGTTTTGTACTGTGTTGTATGGTTGTGCATTGTGATGTGAGTGTTGACATGTTGTTTTGTACTGTGTTGTATGGCTGTGCATTGTGATGTGAGTGTTGGTATGTTGTTTTGCACTGTGTTGTATGGCTGTGCATTGTGATGTGAGTGTTGGCATGTTGTTTTGTACTGTGTTGTATGGCCATGCATTGTGATGAGAGTGTCCGTATGTTGTTTGTACTGTGTTGTATGGCCATGCATTGTGATGTGGGAGTGTTGGCATGTTGTTTTGCAGTGTGTTGTATGGTTGTGCATTGTGATGTGAGTGTTGGCATGTTGTTGTGTACTGTGTTGTATGGCTGTGCATTGTGATGTGAGTGTTGGCATGTTGTTTTGTACTGTGTTGTATGGCCATGCATTGTGATGTGAGTGTTGGCATGTTGTTGTGTACTGTGTTGTATGGCCATGCATTGTGATGTGAGTGTTGGCATGTTGTTTTGTACTGTGTTGTATGACCATGCATTGTGATGTGAGTGTTGGTATGTTGTTTTGTACTGTGTTGTATGGCCATGCATTGTGATGTGAGTGTTGGCATGTTGTTTTGCACTGTGTTGTATGGCTGTGCATTGTGATGTGAGTGTTGGCATGTTGTTTTGTACTGTGTCGTATGGCCATGCATTGTGATGTGAGTGTTGTCTTTTTTTTTTCACTGTGTTGTATGGCTGTGCATTGTGATGTGAGTGTTGGCATGTTGTTTTGCACTGTGTTGTATGGCTGTGCATTGTGATGTGAGTGTTGGCATGTTGTTTTGTACTGTGTTGTATGGATGTGCATTGTGATGTGAGTGTTGGCATGTTGTTTTGCACTGTGTTGTATGCTCATGCATTGTGATGTGTGAGTGTTGTATTTCTTTGCGGTACATTGCAAGGCGTTTTTTTGTTTGTTTTGGGGTTGTTTTCTTTTATAGCTGTTATTGGTATCATATTGCGTTCCATCACAACGCGTTACGTTGTGCAGTATTGCATCGTATTGGATACTATCGTGCCTCTCTGTGTTGCACTATTTTGCATCACATTTTTTTTCTTCATTTCTTTTTCTTTTCCTTTCTCCTTTTTTTGTGTGGTGGTGGTGGTGGGGAGGGGGGGGCGGGGAGGGGGGGGGGAGGTGGGGGAGGGGAGGGTCGATACGGGGTATCATGTTGCATTCCATCATCTTATCTTGTACAGTATTACATGATCTCCAACAATCTTGTCTTGTATTTTGCTCTCTTCTTACCCATTCTTCTGCAATCGACTATTTTGCATGAAGTTTTTTTTTGCACTATATTGTGTCGCATTTAAAAATTAAGAACAAAACAAACAAACAAACACAAAAGTCAAACATGAAACACAGCCGTGCTTCAAAATGAAAAGTCGACCAGAACTGGTAAACTGACCGGCTTTGGACACAGCATACATAACGGAGCTTAAGCCCCAGGAAGACGATTTGATGTGTGAAACACTTGAAGACAAACTCCATGTATCCACGGCAAAGTCTACCTCCTTTCCATTTTCTTTACGGCCCCGCTGCTACGTGACTTTTTACCGGACTGTTCCGTTGCTACGTGACTTTTTACTGGAAGCCTCTTCCGGGCATCACGCCACCTTACGGCGCCAAGCAGGGAGGAACGAGAGAAAAGGGGAATAACCGTAATCGTTGTGATGATTTCTGACCTGGGTTTGCCCATTGTTGCTATTATCAGGTCCACCGTCCTGCCATAAGCTCGGTTAGGCTTCTGGTTCTCTTTCCAAAAGGCTGGTCCGACCCTCACTCTTGCCGGTGTGAGGCAAGGTGGTTTTGTTGTTGTTGTTGTTGTTGTTGTTGTTGTTGTTGTTGTTGTTATTGTTGTTGTTGTTGTTTTTCCTCACAGAGTGGCTGGTTAGCTTCTGGAGATTTCCGGTACTGCCGTTATTGATTCCTCCTAAGGCTTTCTCTTTTTTACTGGCCCCGTTGGTTGGTTGGTTGGTTGGCTGGTTGATTGGTTGGTTGATGAGTTGGTTGATTGGTGGTTGATTGGTTTGTTGGTTGATTGCCTGGCTGGTTGACTGCTTGGTTGGTGTGTTGGTCACAAAAATGACTGAACCGATTTTTTTTTTCCAACCTGGGGTGGGGGAACGGTGGGTGGGCGGGGGAGGGGGGGACGATGAAATGGGGGGGGGGGGGACGATGAAATGGGGGGGGGGACGATGAAATGGGGGGGGGGGGATGAACGACGCCATTAAATGTGTGGGTGGGGTCAGGGTAGGGGTCAAACAACGTGTCTGGTCTTCCCCCAGCAAAACGGTCCCTAATGTTCCACTGGACATCCAATCTGTAAAGCCATCCTCAACAAATTCATAACTGTTCACGAAGCAGCATGTGCTTTTTAATGGAATATTGTTCGTGCTTTTAATGGAATATTGTTCGTGCTTTTAATGGAATATTGTTCGTGCTTTTAATGGATTATTGTTCGTTAATGTTGTTTCCAGATCAGCCTATTGCTAAGGGCCAGTTATGGGTATCTCCTGAAAACTGAAAACTTTCAACCAGTGTAGACATTGGAAATCTGCCTTTTCCCTGTCCTCTTGCAGTGTGTGTGGGAAACATCCTCAGGTTGCTGCCGACGATTACTTCCCCGACCAGGAAAAGACAAAAACACTCGTGGACTGATTTGCCGACAGAAGTTTGAAACAATTGTATCCCAAGTAACGCAATGCTTCGACAAATCTGAACTGTTAGATGAAAGACCATTGTGTGGTTACAGAACATGTTAGTCGTATTGTTAAAGACCTTGTTTATTGTATTGATAGAGAACATGTTTATGGAATTCTTATGGAACATTTTTGAAACAGCAATTACAAAAACAGTTAAGAAAATTTGCCGCCACCTTGTTTTTGCCTCCGTAAGTTCAGACAACAAAATATGTCAAAGATTTAAACCAGTAGACAACAAAAATCAACGCAGTAGGTAATCTGACTGAAGGAAAAGGTGTAAGTAAATGTTGGTCCAAAAGAATGCACTCCTTTTGGAAGATTAGTAGTAGTTTCAAGATCTTTTGTGCTTTCAAAACTGCTGTATTTGTGAACTTTACGATCAAACTCACCAGATACTAAACTGGAAATGCTGCAGAAGATGTGCTCTGATTTTGTATTGTACAGAAAACCAGATAAAACTGGATGAAACAAGACTGAATAGAACTAGAGGACATAAAGCATTAGGTACAGACATAAGAATTGTCTTGAATAAGGAAACGTTTCTCTGATGTTTACAAATAGAAAAAAAACCTCATTATGCCCAGAATCAGGTCGCTTATTGATCCGAAATGTTTGCAGTAAATGCACAGATTCAGGAAAGATGCGTTGTTAGCGTGAGACAACTTTTAATTATAAGCTTTTATAGAAATTAGGTGATGGAAATGAACCTTCATCCGAGCCATTATTCTGTGGCAGCAAATTTCCAGTCGACAATAAGTGTTAACTTGAAATGTTCAATAATTCATCGAATACTCTCTGGTCAAGACAGTCTGAATTAAGTTGATTGAAAAGATAAATAAATCATCACATACTCTCTGGTAAAGACAGTGTGAATGAAATGGATGGTAAAGACAGTCTGAATGACACCGATACTTCTCGGAGTCACAAAGAACGCAACAATAAACCACAGATAAATGTCAATTCCAAAACAACGAGAAAAAAAAGTAAACTAACCTTTTCAAGTAAAGCGAAATTGAAAGTCAATAAACTGAGATCTTTTTTTTACGCTGTATACAAACAGTGAAAAGGGAAGGAATTTGTGTTTTAAAATGACACCCAAGACGGTCAAGGCCATGCAGGCCATTGAATATGTTGTGCAAGCTGACAAAGGATGATATTCTGCTTGGGGAACACTGTTTGAAGTAACACAATGTAAATGCTGGAAAGGAAAGACGCTATCAGCAGCACACTGGTACATTGCTAATTAATTGCTAGTTAAAAGAATAAAAGAGATGATGCTACCTCAGCTTCAATCCATACGACGCTATGGGATGTTGGTGTAAATATATCATTCTAGATAGCATCGGTATAGTCAACAAAGACACGTGTTCTTGTGGAAAGAAACAGATCCTATTCAACATTACCAGTCTGTCTATAGTCAATTGCAGAAATTCTGATCTGAATTAGAACAGTTAATACAGGATAAAAATGCCAGCTGTGATGGATCATCTTCCAGTGTTGGACTGCTTCCATTTATATCGACGACGTGAGGAAAGTTGATTTAGATTTGAATCTTCTGATTTCATACTGTCTATTATAAAGGATTGGTAAAATAAATGTTACACTTTTAATGCATATACCATCTAAAAGTGTTTAAGCGGGAGTTTGAAAAAAAGGTTACATATATCAAAGGTAATTTGATGAATGAATGTATAAACATCAATAACAATGGGTGTTTCTTTGTCCCAGAGAGAGAGAGAGAGAGAGAGAGAGAGAGAGAGAGAGAGAGAGAGAGAGAGAGAGAGAGAGAGAGAGAGAGAGAGAATTAAGTCATTAACCAGAAGGCCATTAGCCCATGTTGATGAGGCTTCAGTTACAATACAGTTACAAATGGTAATCATAGACATTGTAAGTACATGCATATAGGTATAATACACAATGATAGATTGAACATCTAGCTTAATGACGACGGCACGTCATACAAGTATAATGGCAAGTTTCTTATCATTGCAACGTTAGTTGATGAAAGCAGATGACATAACCTGAACATATATGGATTCATGTAGTACTTTCTTGGGATTAGTTCTTTTTTCAAATCACTATAAGCTGGACACAAAAGGACAAAATGTGCTTCATCTTCCTCAGCAGATGAACATAGCGGACATAACAGCTGTGACTCGGGTGTTCTTGTATACCTTAAAGAATGTGTGAATAGAGATGAAACCCCAAATCTGAATTGAGTTAGGGCATTCTTTACAAATTTAATTATATTCATAGACACATAAAACTCCGATCCAGTGGACGAAAGGCCTAGGAGCAGGCAATATGAATAAACCTGATTCCAGAGGGGTTGCGATGGTTCCCATATGCTGCTAGTGAAGGGTTCAATTTTATAACTTATTTCCCGACTTTGAAGTCCTCATTTTCTTCCTCTCCCTCTTGTTCTCATCCACCCGTTGTTCTTTCATTGAAATCTTTGCAAGTCATTCATGTAATGACGGAAGAATTGTTAGCCTACACTTGTCTTCCCCGCTACTAAATTGTTCAGTATAAAACTCCTTCAGACAAGTGTTTATAAACGTTCTATGAAATCTATATGTCTCACTTGTCTGCGTGTGATTGTCCCATTCTTGTCACCCGCAATCAGTTATTCTCTGTCTAAATTCTTTGATAAATGTTGAAACCGATTTCAAACCCCGATTATCCTAAACATAAGAAAACCCACACTTGTGTGAAGCTGTAAAAACATTTGCATGGTTTCCCTTTTCGTCAAGAAAACATAACGTTTTATATGCCTCTGATAGTAATCTGTGTTCTCCATATGAGTCAATTCTAACCGAAATTTAATGAAACGTACAAAGGAGTTTAAATAGATAGGATATCTATCCAGATCGCAATACCAATTTTTTTTTTAAAAATCATTCGGTGTTCTCATATCTATAGCCTTTGTCAAAAGAAACGCGAAAAACAATCCTTTACTGTCGCTTCTGGAAACAGACTATAGTGTGGAGTCTGGGTCTGTGGGTCAGGCATGCTGAAGACTGGTTTCTTTATGTGCTTTCGTTTTCATCAGATTCGGCTGTGGTCAGTGTGGTTAGTGAGGCACGTGGGAACTGCTATTGCGGTTGTTCAAGCTTCTACACTGTAGCCAAGACACAACCCGTGAAAAAAGATGCTCCTGCTCAGAATACTGCTCACATCTCCAAACTGAAATGGGTTGAAAAACAGGAGCGCATCAAAGGTGCAACACACAGGTAAAAAAGCAAGATGAAAAATGACAGAGAACGGGCCAGTGGTATGTTGTACGCAGGCTCGTCAGCCCAGGTGATCGCAGCCAGACTGAATGTCCACCACTCGACAATTTATCGACTGAGGAACCGCTATCTGGTGACTGGCTCCACAGCAGACGCTCCACGAGCAGGCCGACCACAAGCGTTGACCGCACGGACACAGAGACAGGTGGTGCGCTCATTTAGGAATGACCCCTACCAAAGCGCTTCCACCACTGCCAGGCACAACAACACGTCGCCATCGACAATAATTCGTCTGCTGCGTCGAAACCACCTTTTTTGTCGCCATCCATATCGGGGTTCGAGATTGACTGCACAACACAGACTCCATCGGCAGAACTGGGCCAATCAACACGCGAACTGGGCAGCAGAATGGAATGAAGTGCTGTTCAGTGACGAATGCCGAGTCTGCGTTGACAAGGTTGATAACAATGATCGGGTCTGGAGACCACGGGGTCAGCGCTTTAATGCCCGTCACATCAAGGAACAGAATTTTTGGGGTGGACCATCAGTCATGATGTGGGTGGCCTGTACGGTCAACAGCTTGTAGGCCCGGTTTTTTTTCAGCTGCAGTGAGGTCGGGGAGGAGGGTGAATGCAGCACGTTACATCAATCAGGTGCTGCAGCCAGTTGTCGTCCCTTTCTTCCAAAGAAACCAGGCTCACGAGTTTCAACATGACAATGCCCGGCCACATGCTGCACAAGCCACGCAACAATTTCTACGACGGAATCAAATTCCCACAATGGTTTGGCCAGCTTGCAGTCCAGACTTAAATCCCATGGAACAAGTCTGGGCATACTTGAAGCGCAGCATTAACAAACAACCCCGCCGACCAGGAAACGCCGTCGAACTCCAACAAGAAATTGTCCGACAGTGGAACAGAATTCCACCAGCTTTCCTGCAGCGCTTAGTGGTCTCCATGCCGAACCGCTGCCGATTGGTCATCAACAACGCAGGGCGTCAAACCAGATCTTGACAGCATGCACTATCCCATGTCCCGTTCTGCTTTTACCTCGGTCCTTTTCAGGACCAATTCGAAATCCAAACAGAGTTGATTTCTGTCATGTCCCTTCTCTCTTCAGACCCTCTCTCTCTCTCCTCCTCTCTCTGTCTCTTTCCCCCTCTCTCTCTCCCCCTCTCTCTGTCTATTTACCCCCTCTCTCTCTCCCCCTCTCTCTGTCTCTTTCCCCCCTCTCTCTCTCCCCCTCTCTCTGTCTCTTTCCCCCTCTCTCTCTCCCCCTCTCTCTGTCTCTTTCCCCACTCTCTCTCTCCCCCTCTCTCTGTCTCTCTCCCCCTCTCTCTCTCCCCTCTCTCTGTCTCTCTCTGTCTCTCTTTCTCTGTCTCTCTCTCTCTCACTTTGTGTCTCTTCGTCCCTCTTTCTGTCACTTTCTCTCTCCGGATACACTCATGCGTGGAGTGTTTTTATCGACTATGCATGCTTTGCACGTACGCAGACACCAAACACGGGAAATGTGACATTGAACTGTCTGCCGTCCAGGTCAGCTATGGTCCGTTTCAAACTAGCCTTTTGGGTCGCTTCGTTGGAGATCGTTTCGCGTTTCTTTTGACAAAGGCTGTACATCGAACTTTTGACGACCATAATTATGTGTGTACCTTTTCTCCTTCTAAAGCTGCCTTGTCCAACGCACATATTTCAGAACCGTACTGCACTGTAGATTGCAACTGGGTATCGAATAGCATAAAAAACAAATCAGGAGAGAGAGAGAGAGAGAGAGAGAGAGAGAGAGAGAGCGAGAGAGAGAGAGAGAGAGAGAGAGAGAGAGAGAGAGAGAGAGAGAGATGCAAAAGACGTAGGCTAAGACCCACGTATAACTCGTATAGTAAATCATATGAACAACATGTTATACATGGATAGGAAGAGCACACGCAAGGGACGTCGTTAATGAGCGCATTGGAAGTGACGACACCTGAACTACACACGTGCACTATGATGACTTGTGTGTGCCGCAAACATGGCTAAGGTGCATATGTGTTAGTGCAAGTACGTGCTGGTCAGCGTATACAGCACAATGCAAAAAACAAAACAAAACACAGAAACAACCCAAA
>CM031627.1:1545963-1583463 GCA_018398815.1 Conus ventricosus
AGAGGAGTAGTGTGTGGCTAGCACTATCTTCATATAAATGCTTTAAATATACAATGCTGGATGTACTACTACTGGCGATTAGAGCTGCCATAAAGCTTGGCTACAGCAATTACTGCTGTAACTCTGAGGGGCACAGCAAACTAGGTCAAACAACCCTATGTGATCGCTTGCGCCAATGACGTTAGCACCTGCAAAGCTCGGCGGCAAACTAGGTCAAACGACCCTATGTGATCGCTTGACTACAAAGCGCCGCACCACCAGCAAAGCTCAGCGGCAAACTAGGCCAAACGACCCTATGTGATCACTTGGGGTTGATTGAGGTTGCGCGCGAGACACAACCTGTTTAGTCACAAAGCAAGAAGTGGCCCTAGGAGTTCCACTTTTTGTTTGTTGTGTGTTTTGGCCTACCCCACGCACGCACGTCCCCCCACCCCCACCCCTGGACTGTCTATTGTGTGTTTGTTGTTTGTTTGTGTTTGTTGTTTGTTTTGTCCTGCCCCCACGCATGCACACCCCCCACCCCCACCTGCCCTACCCCCCACCCACGCATGCACACACTCAAGTTCCTTCTAAGTTTTTAACAAGTTATTCTCAAGTTCTTACTTAAGTTACTTCTAAGTTGTCCTTAAGTCATTCTCAAGTTATCCCCAAGTTCTTACTTAAGTTACTTCTAAGTTTTTAATTAAGTTGCCCCAAGTTTTTAATAAGTTCTTGATCAAGTTCTTAATTAAGTTCTTAATAAGTTTTTGATCAAGTTCTTGATAAGTTCTTGATTAAGTCATCCTTTAAGTACAACTAAGTTCTTATTAAGTTATCTTATAATTATCAAAAAAATACAGCTATGTTTTTATCTTAAATAGTAGATGTCTAATATAGTACACACACGCCTCAAAAAACGCGTCATCGTTGAGGATGTCTTGCTCAGCGTTCTCTGCATAGATCTTAATGAAGGTCTTACATCCGAAGCAACTGCATTGATTACAATTCGGGTCTATGGAAATGTTTTTTATAGACTCCATGTCTTTATTTATTGACTTTATCATTTTATAATACGCCATGATTTATTTTATTAAAAAATTTAAAATATTATTGCATTATAAATGGATCAAAATGATCTTTTGTTGTTGACGGTTTTGGCGTGCAGTTGTCTTTTTCTGTATTTAACGGTTCAGGTTGTTTTAACTTCTTTTGTTTTTGTTGCCATTGGTTATATGTTTTATAACCGTAATAACTGCCTCCAACAGCAGCAATGGCGCCAAAAATGGCAGCAGTTTTAAGTTCAATATTCCATGAAGACTTTGGGGCCCTTGTATCACATGGAGTTTTTATAGCAGGTATTGAATCAACTTGTTCTGGCGTTGGAGGTGTTATGTTTTCATGATGAGTCATATTCTGTAACATTAATTTTTTTTGTCTGTTCCACTCTGCTAATTTTTTCCTGCTTCAACACGCCCAGGATTTTTAATGGTCTCCACCTGATTCAGCGTTTTCTGCTGATTTTCTGGCTTGGTTACTTTCTCCACCTGATTCAGTGTTTTCTGGTTCTGATGATTTTCCAGCTCGTTCATTTTGAAGGGAAACAAAATCTATATGATTAAAAGTTATTAATCCCATGATCGCTGGCGACAATAATGTTCCAAATCTATAGTATAAATCACATCCTAGAGACTCTAATGACTTTGTTAAAACTGGATCTTGCGTTAAATCATACGTAAGATCTTGTTCAGAATCAATGGGAGCAAATCTACTGACTAGTTTAGTGTACAAACTAAGAACCGTTTGCCCCACACTTTTTACCATTCTAGACCCCAGCTGCGCTTCATACCTGTTATGATACTTTAAAATGTCTTGCGGCGACATCTGTTGAATTTGTTCAATGCTGAATTCAGTTCCGAGGAACTGTTTTGTTTTCCCACATGCTGCCAAAGAATACAGCCTTTCCTTTTGGGCATAATAGCTTGATCATCAACTTGGTCATTCATAAGTTCGGGAAGGTTTAGGCCGCCTTGTAGCTGTAGTAGATCATCACTGTTCATGTTTTTTAATAATTATAATTATTTTATTTTATAAAAATGAGCACCGAAAAAACTGTTGCTAACCTTGTTTTACCATTCTGCTGTTATTGGAGGTCTAAGTGTAGGATATCAATGCTTGGTAAAAGCTTGTTAAGAATTAAACCAGCAGATCTTGGCAAACTAGACTTTGAGGATTCAGCAAAGCTGATTGCTATCATTGCAGCTTCGGTTGCCACGAAAGATTTTCTAGTCAAGCAAGGAATAATTCCAGACAATATAAATATGTAAGAAAAAAAATACATTTATAAAAAATGGCTTCACTCGCAATAATGATAGGCAGCGCTGTGGTGAATGCGCTTGCTTTTAGCGGAAGTAATTTTGCATTTAGTAAACTGGGGAATGACAGCGAGAGAAAAAGGCATAACAAAGCTATGGAGCAACTAGCAGCTGCACAAAACGCCTATGAAAGGCAGAGACTTGAGCAGTTAGATTTTATTAATGACACACTGAAAAGACAGGGGCATGCAGCTTACACATTTAAAAATGTTGATCAAGCAATAAAACAATATTATCTAGTAACAGGCAAACCAATCGAGACATTGCCCCCACCAAAATTCAGTGACTTTTATCAACCATCAGAAAAACAAAGATGCAAGAAATCGCGTTTATTGTCGTTGGTATGACTGTTGTGTATTTTGTTGCGCATAATATTGGCTGAATAAAAAATGAACAAAATCTATTATTCGCCCAAAGGATATTGGAAGGGCATCACGGCAATACAAAAGCTAAGCCAAGCGGCAGGTGTCAGTGAACAAACAGCAAAGGAATGGTTATCTAAACAAGCGATTTGGCAAATTTATTTACCTGCCCCTAGACGAATACAGAGACCACACTTTGTTAATACAACTCCAAACGACACCCATCAAATGGATCTTCTATATTTACCCTCTGATAGGATTAGACGAAAAAGATTTAAGTACGCACTCACAGTCATTGACATAGCTTCAAGATACAAAGATGCAGAACCATTAACACAAAAGAGTGCTTCTGCTGTTGCTGTTGCCATACAACTGATATACCAACGGGGGCCACTAACTTATCCTCGCATGATTCAAGTTGATGATGGAAAAGAATTTAAAGGCCAAGTGAATCAATTATTGTTAAAACATAGAGTTACCATTAAAAGAGGCATTCCGGGAGTTCACAGATCACAGGCTTTAGTTGAAAACTTTAACAAACAGTTAGCCGAAAGACTTTTCTCCTACCAGTATCACAGAGAGCTGATTGACAATTCTCGCAACACAGAATGGGTTAGAAGACTGCCCTCAGTTTTGCGCGCAATGAATAATGAAGAATTTAAAGGGCTAAAACCAGTACAAGCAATCAAAAGAAAAACAATAAATGTTGTTGAAGGAGAGTCTTCATCGGCAAACTATTACCATTTGGATTGAAAGTAAGGTACCTTTATTTACCGGGGGAAGCAGAAGGGGACACTCGCATCAGGGCAACCGATCCAATTTGGAGTGTTGACCGTACGAAATAAAAAGAATTGTAAAAATGAATCCGCCCGTGTATTATTTACGAGAAACTGACACAACAAAACAACCAGCTCCTCAAAGATCTTTTGTGAAAGAAGAACTGCAGATAATTCCGCCAGACACAGTTCCGCTTTAATTAATTTACGGTTCTCCAGTGCCCAATTGCATATGAAAACTCTGGATTAACAAACACACGTTTTGTGTTTGTTCTATCTAACGACTTCTTTGTTACAACTGTTGTGTTGATCTCATGTAGATTAGATCGCAGTTTTACGTTGTCATGATGAAAAGTCTTATTGCCAAACATGCTTCTTTGTAGTTGCCATGTGATATGTTTGACTGCACAACACTGCGAGATATTCCCTTTGCTTTCTTAATGATTTTCTCCTGGCTCGAAATACTGTACATTTTTTACCTTAACCCCACATACTCCTTGATTACCTTTCCAGATAATTCATCCTTCATCTTTCCTAAAACCTTCTTATTAACGGATGAATGCAAAGGTGAATCTTTAGGATAATCGGACGTGTCGTACCATCCCGCATGTCCTTTAGCTACTTCCATTTCCATGTCTTTATAAATATCTTCAGTAGGAATATCTATAACAAAACTATCTGTATCTGTGTAAAGCACTCTGGACTCAGGATACGAGGGCTTAAAGTAGTCATAAAGAAACTCTAACATCAAAAGCTTTGATAATTCTAAAACAGTAAACCCAATAAAAACAGGTTTGTCCAATTTGACTTTCTTTTTTTTCATCATTATGCCAAAAAGCTGATCATGAAATCTTCTGAAGTCCTGATAATTAGGTTTTGAAGTTAGCTTAATTGCTTCGTTCTCTCTGGTGACTAATCTGACATCTTTGCGCTTGTGCGGATTCTCCATAGTCTTTCCAAAACAGCTGTTGTTCATCAGCTTGAAAAAGTCTTTTTCTGAAGCATCTGTGGATTTAGTTCTGAGATCAGTGTTCTTCATTATGTATGGTTTCATGAACTGTTCTTGATCAAAAGCAATTATACGATGAACAGCTGTCAACTTCAACCCATGTCTTAAATAAAATTGTAGAAGTCTGTAATGACAGACATAATTTTTTTTGCCTCGAAGATTAGGCACAAGTTTAGGCGGCTCTTTGGATTAATCTTTAGACTTTCTGCTGCTAATGGATAGTCATTATGCAGGTCAATGGAGTTCATGAGGATCTTCTTAAATCAACTTCTAGTATGAAACACGCTGTTGATCTGCGTTAAACTGTTCAACCACTTTAATGCCTTTTGTCTATTATTGTACTGTGTTCATTTAAAAGTTGCGTAATGGTTAGTGATTGCGCATAGCCACCTCAGATTTGTTTGCATCTAAATACATTGAGATAGTTAGACCTTTTAATGGATATAGTCGTCCAGGTATTTGTTGTTTGCTTTACAGTCATGATGCGACCGCCATATAATTCCTCCACGCAATCCGTTTTCTATCATCTGAATCAGTGGCCCCCCCCCCCCCCCCCCCCCCCCCATCTAGGTCAGGACAATAAATCAATTGTACTCAGTAAACTTTAAGAAAAGCATCCCAACTCTTTCCGGGCGCAGAAAGAAATGTAATGCGCAGGATCAGAGCTATAATGTTTCATACGAGTCTTCCTATAATTTTCAAAGACGTCGCCAACAAACATTACATTGCCATTCAAGTATGAGTCATGATAGTCTCCCATTGTTTTACATCTAACTTCTGCCAGCTTCTTGAGCATGCTGGTAATCAGGTCGCTGGGTCCTTTCCCTCTAAGGACTAGATAAAGAACGCGCCTTTTAGGCGGAAAGGTGTCTTCATCAAACCTTTCCCAACTGTTCATGTATTCATAAGGGTTAAACACCTTTCTAACAAGAGTTGAGTCAAATATTTTTCCGTTATTGGGCAGGATCATTAGGTCTAGCCAGTGGTCTAATGAATCCCATCATGTGCTGCTATAGAAGGTGTAGAAAGACATGTTTATTTAAAGTGAAACACATGATCCTTTCTGATGACTGTGCAATGCATGGACACCCCTGAAAGCATTCGTCCACTGCTTGCATTATAAGATGAGAGTCGTAACTCGCAAGTTTGAAGAATTCAGGCAGCTTCCATGTCTCTTTGGTTCAAACTTTAGTTGAAGATTGCATTTACTGTGCGCTGCACCTCTAAACTTCCCACTATATGTGATCATTGGTCTCTTACTGTGGGGTTTACACTCTTGGGCGTTAGCTCTAAACCGCAAATCCAACCAATGCGTGGCTGAGTCATACTGTTGTTGGTCTTCTGGCGTCATTATGATTTCAGATACGTTTAGATTATTAGAACAGGCGTTACGCATGGCTGCATGCGTTTTTAAGAATGTTTCTCAGCATCTGGTCCTCTTATAATTCTGGCTCTGAATAGCGCCATCCGACCTAAACATTAAACAAAAGCAAATGAAACAAATCTGATGATACTCATTAAGACTGTTTTACGAGTTTTTGTGGTGTGCCTTCATAGGAGGACAATAGCGACTCGACGTCTGCGTAAACTACGTATGGACTTGTTTGCAGCCGTTTCCAGTTCTTAAAACTAACTTTAGATCCTGGCGGTGGCGTAGTTAGTTCTGTCTTACAGTCTACAGAACTTTTACAATGTTTTATATGTCACTCGCGGCTTGCACAGATGGAATTCTTGATTAAACATTTTCTGCGAATTCTTGTATGTTAGTGTTTTTTGAAGTATGCGCCAATAATCTGCTTCATTGTGCGTATCAATGTGTATGGGGCAGCCCTTGCTGGGCGAAAAACATTCGGAGTAAGTCACATGACTTTTGGCTGGTTCGGCCTATTGTTGGACTGTTTTGGGACACTTTATTGGCGCCAAATTTGTCTCCTCATCCCATGAGTTTACCTTAACAGTTATTGGGGTTGTTTTGTTCTTCAATGATCAATTTTGGTCTACATAACAGAAAGGATATTCCATTGAGTTAGATCTTTGCGTATTGGCCGATAGGTAATCACTCTTTCTGCGTTGTTCGCGGACCATGATGCAGCCCTTGCAAGAACGCACACATGAAACCATTTGTTGTTCTGAATTTTTTATGTTTAAACTGTCTCTTTTAAAACCAAATACTCCCGAGGTAGCGGAAGTAAGCCTTGCCTACAATCGGTGCATATTAGCCTGTTTTTAATCATAATCTCTAAGACTTCGCCCTATGACCAACCCCAGAGCTCTCTTTTTAGCTCTTCAGCGGCAGCGTCAAACGGTGGTAAGCAGTTCGTCTGCCCAACCGGGTGTTAAGTCATTGCGAGAAAGAATAGTCTGTTGTTTAGTTGAAAACCCAGACTTCTAGATTTTCTTCATTTATTGTTACATAGTCAATTAAAAACAGCTTAACATTTCTTTAACCGGTGGGGGTTTTTCTTAATTGTTTTTTTTTGTGTTTTTTTGTTTAATTGGGGGACTGAGAAATAGCATGAACAACGCTTTGCTCTGTAGTATGGTTGGTCAATGACTTCTAGATCAATATCATTCAGTGCTCTTGATAAACGCTCTCTCTCGAGCATTCGCTTCAAACAATTCGTCTTGTATTCATATATCTTTGCCTGCTGTCTTTCTTTCTAAGCCAAAATATATTTATTTAAAATTAAAAAAAAAATACTTAATTTCAGAACAATATCAACGGTCTTTTTGCGCCTTGGACTCATAAACTAAAGTTTTATAAACACCTTTTGGTGTGTTAATGATGAGCTGTTTAGAACAGAGTTTAAGGTCTCGTTTCTTTTTTTAAGCATTCCGTTTTTATCTGCTACAGGGTCTGGTGTTGAGAAAAATCTTGCCCTTGCCTTTCTTTGAAGATCAAAAACTTTTGTCTTTTGTAGTCATTAAAATCGGCCTGTAAACGATTAAATTCTTCATCCGTGATGTTTGAGTCAGCTAGTGCTTTATTTATTGGCAGTTTGAACGATAACTTAAGTTTAGCTGTTATTAGTGAACCATAGCTGTGATTGCTTTTGAGTTTAGTTTTTAATTTTTTGGCTAGCAGCACCTTCAGCTAATGAAACACAGACCGAGAGCTAAAGACAACCCTCCTAGAGGTTAAAGCTGCGGTGTGCGCTATGCCTGTTTTGCTAAGAGACCAACACTCGTTCCTGCGATAGAGCAACTTATAGTTCGATGCTCCAGGTATTAACCTATGTAACTGCAGTAAAGGCCGCAGAATACCTTCGTTTGGTGTTGGCTGTATTTTGAAAGGTCTTGCTCTTGTACTTGCTGCATTTGCGTAATGTTGGTTAATCTGAAGTTTTTATGTTAGGGGTTTCTACTATCTCTTCTTTGGCAGCGCTGGTAGGCACATTTGGATAAACCTGAACAGACAGGCTTTTTTAATAAAAATAATTTAGTATACTACATCTTTTTATCTGTTCTTTATTACAATATTTTCAAACTGCGCATCTTTATTAAAAACAAATGTACATTAAGCGGTTTATCGGCTTCTTCTTCTTTATCATTGAATGTTTATTACGTCTCCTCACAGCTCTCCGTTCCATGCAATGATATCCTTCTGTTGTCCTTGGGCCAATCCAATAAACCGTATTTCGTTGTTAAATAATCATCATGCCTAACATTGTGAAGATGTAAATCTTTAGTACACAAGGAGTAACTGTTGGATTTCTACACTCCCGCTCCAAAGTTTTTCTTATTTCATCAAATGCTGATAAGGTTTAAGCCCGCTAGGGTAGATTTGGTTAGGACTGCCCTCAATCGAACATTGTATTTCGTTATTTTTGGATTTATGTAAAAAACTTTTCACTTCCTCTTTTGGAATGGTTCTTCCTCTTCACACAGCAATAAAATACCTTTAAGCGATCTTGCTGCAACACTAAAACTAAAATTCCCTATAGGTGTCTGCCCTGCTCTTATGGGATATGTTAGTATGATGAATCACTCTTTCGTAATTATGGGGAAATGTGACTCATATTGTGCGCAATCAGCTCTGCTAATTTAGGGTTGCTACAACGTCAAACTCTAACGAGATGTTCAGAAATGCTGTACTTTGCTTTCGGTGTTGATGATTGATAACACGTTTGTATTCATTAAAAGTTAGTTCATATGACAATTCTGTCTTTTATGCTCTTGAAAGTAGGTGCATGCGCTCTTAACAACTCAAAATCTAAGGGAATGAAAGCGATTTCCAAACGCAAAAACTTTACGGCTACTTACTTTTTGACGTTTTAGTAACTCCAGCGCCTATTCTATGTTTTAGTGCTTCTTCTTTTTCGATTTCCTTGAAACGCAAGATTCATCCCTTTTTCCCAGTTAGCCATAGGATTCGAATAGCGTTTTAAAAATATGTCTGCATTATGTAAAGAAAATATTCTTGCCCCTCAAGTTTTATAGAAATTTTCTTAACGATTGCCCGCCCAGATTCTGTACAACTGTCCTGTTTGGGTCTGTTGTTGAATCAAGCGCTATTTTGAAAGTAAGACGCGCAGAGCCTGGCACAATCAATTCATCTGCTCCTAGGTCTGGAAATTTTGACAGTAAGAATTTGATCAGCATCAATAGTAGATGGATTATTTGGAACAATAATATTCCGTTTATTTCCCTTCACGCCATGGGGCTCTTTCTGTTTTCTATGCGGGTCAAGAATCGAGCCATATGTTTGTTGTGGCATTTTTATGAAGCAAAATAAAAAGTTAATTATTTAAAAACATGGCAGGAATTGAAGCTGAAGAAGATTATGATGTTTTTGATCGTGGAGACGACATGAGTGAAATGATCCCTTTGACACAGCATCGCTCAATGCACTCAATGCGGCATGAATTAACAGAAAGTAAGGTTAAATCATGTACCAAAGTTTAGGTCAAGAACCTCCCGAATTTATAGACCCAAATGATTTTGAATTAAAAGATGATCATTTGTTTGTGAGGAGCGACCAAGGACAACTTGTTCAGCTTACAACTAAAAAAGACCCATCAAAGTTTTAGCCGTGGGTTCAATTAGAAATAGACTCAGTGTGAAAGATCAAAATCGCCTTGGCTTGTTAGGCCAAAATTAAGGGCGGAGGCAGTTTCTAAACTTCAAAACACACTGCAAGAACTCCCGACAGATAACCAAATGCAAAACATGGAACTTAAAGAATTAAATCAATCAGCAGGCGAATTAATAAATACAATAGAAGCAGAAACCGTTTTTTCAGAAGAAACAGCGTTAAAAACAATTAATGATTCCCCATTGCCTATGCGAGAATTATTAGCCCTTGATCGTACTTTAAGAACCATCAGAGGCGAATTAACAAACAATTTAGCAAAACTAGGTGAACTAGATGGGCATATAAAAAGAGAAAAAGAAAAACTCGTTGAGGCTGATGACGCCAACTTAGGGCCTGATATTAAAGAAAGAATAACCCAAAGACTAAAAGATCTTGAACAAGAGAGATCAGCAAGACTAGAAGTGACGACTGCTAACCGAGACCTATTACGAACTCAAGTGAATAGAATAAGAGAAACTATCGAAAAAATTTTATATGAAGACGCAACGCTAGCAGAACGAATAAGAACATTGTTTAGAGAGCAGGGAGTCACATTGGCAAGCGTTATAACAGCCTTAGGATTTGCAATAAGTACACTGGTGATGGCTATTACAGGCGGTGGTGGTCAAAGTTCATTACTCCGCCGCCATCGCCTCCACCTAATAAATCATGGGTAAAAAACAGCTTGATCATTTGCGAATTTATTAAAAAAATTAGCCAGTAAAGCTATAGACCTTCCGATATTGGGGTTTGACTTCCCTTTTTTTTTCATCATTATCCCAAAAAGCTGATCATGACATCTTCAAAAGGGGCCTGAAATTAGGTTTTAAAGGGTTAGTTTAAAATTGCTTCTTTTTCCTCTTTTAAAAAAAATTTTACATTTTTGGGGCGCTTGTGCGGTTTTCCCCCATACCCTTTCCAAAACGCGGTTTTTTTTTTCATCAGCTTGAAAAATTTTTTTCCCTGAAGCATCTGGGGAAATTTAGTTCTGAATCAGTGTTTCTTCATTATTTATGGTTTCATAACTTTTTCTTGATAAAAAAACCCAATTACGATAAACAGCGTCAACTTCAACCCATTGTCTTAAAAAAAATTGTAGGTCTGTAAGGGAACAGAAAATAAATTTTTTGCCTCAAAGATTAGGCAAAAATTTTTAGGGGCTCTCTTGGATTCACTTTAGACTTTCTCCCTGCTAAGGGATAGTCATTATGCGGTCATGGTTCTTTGAGGATATTCTAAACCCAAAAACCCTTTTGAATAAAACCCCACGCTTTTAAAAACGGGCGTTAAAAAAAAATTTAAAACCACTTTTAAACCTTTTTTGGAATTTTTATTCGTACCTGTGTACATTTTAAAGTTCGAAAGGGTTTATGATTGCGCCAACCCCAAACCCCTTTACAAAATTGTTTGCATCTAAATACATGAGATAGTTAGCCCTTTTTAACGGGATAAATAGCTTTCCGGGGGTATTTGTTTTTTTGTTTTAAACAGAAAATGATGCGACCCCATACAAATTCCCCCAAACGAAATTTTCCGTTTTCAATCATCTAAAATCATTGGTATTTCCAGACAAAAAATCAACCCGGGTATTTCCAGTAAACTTTAAAAAAGGGCACCCAACTCACCCCGGGGGCGAAGAAATGTAATGCGCGGGATCCGGGCTAAAATGTTTTCCTTTCCCGGGGTTTTCCTATAATTTTCAAAGACTTCCCCAACAAACATACTTTTCCCTCAAGTATGAGTCAAGATATTTCCCCCAAATTTTTTTAAAATTCAAACTTTGCCAAGCTTCTTGAGATGCGGTAATCAGAGTCGCTGGGGCCTTTCCCCCCTAAACAAGAAAAAAACCGCCTTTTAGGCGGAAGTGTGCCCTTCCCCCAAACCCTTTCCCCAACTGTTCTTTAAATTCATAAGGGTAAAAAACCCTTTCTAACAAGAGTTGAGTAAAAAAATTTTTTTTCCTTTATTTGGGCCCGGAATTTTTAAGGACATAGCCAGTGCTTCTAATGACCCATCATGTGCTGCATTAGAGTCGTAGAAAGACATGTTTTTTAAAAGTGAAACAAAAGTACTTTTCTGATGACTGTAAAAGCATGAACCCTAAAGAAAGCCCCACTTTTTTCATTATAAGATGGGGATCGAAATTTCGAAAGGGTTATGAAAGAAAACGGCAGTTTCCATGCCTTTGGGGGTTCAAATTTTATTTGAAATGCATTTACTGGGTGCGCTGCACCTCTAAATTTCCCCAAACTAATGGGGATCATGGCCCTTTTTACGTTTTTTAAACCACTCTTGGGCGTTACTCTAAACCGAAAACCCAAACCCCAATGCGTGGCTGAGTCATACTGTTTTTGGGTCTTCAGGGTCATTAAAATTCATTTTTTTTTTTAAAGATTATTAGAAAAAGGCGTTACGCACTTGCTGCATGCTTTTTAAAAGAATGTTTTTTTGCAGAAAACGGCCCTCTATAAAAATTCTGGGCTCTGAATAAACGCCATCCGACCTAAAAAATAACAAAAGCAAAGAAAAAATCTATGATTACCCCATTAAGACTTTTTTTTTCCAAAGTTTTTGGTGCGGGCCCTTCAAAAGGAACAAAAAGCGACCGAATCTGCGTAAACAACGTAGGGACTTTTTTGCACCCTTTTCCCCCATTTTTTAAAAAACTAATTTTAAAGATCCTGGGGGGGGGCGTAGTTAGTTCTGTCTTACAGTCTAAAAACCCTTTTTACAATTTTTTTAAAATTTTTTTCCCCGGGGGCTTGCCAGAGGGAAAATTCTTGTTAAACTTTTTTTCTGCAGAATTTTTGAATTTGGGGTTTTTTTTTTTGAAGTATGCCCCAAATAATCTGCTCATTGTCGTTTTAAATGTGTAAGGGGGCACCCTGCGGGGGAAAAAAACTTTGGGAGTAAGTCCCCAAGACTTTTGGCTGGTTCCCCCATTTTTGGACTTTTTCTTGGGACACTTTAATTGGCGCCAAATTTGTCCCCTTTCATCCCCTGTTAAAACATTAACAGTTTTTGGGTTTTTTTTGGGTTTTTCAAACTATAAATTTTGGGCTACACAAACAAAAAGGGATATTCCATTGAAGTTAAATTTTTGGGGCCGTATTGCCGAAAAGTTAGTCACTCTTTTCTGCGTTTCGCGGACATGATGCGGGCCTTGAAAAAACCCCACCACAAAAAACCCTTTGTTGTCTGAATTTTTTTATTTTTAAAAAAACTGCTCTTTTTAAAACCAACCCCCCCGAGGTAGGGGGAATGTAAGCCTTGCCTACAATCTGGTTTACTTGCCTTTTTTAAATCTAATCTCTAAGATTCGCCCTCTGCCCAAACCGAGCCTCCCCATTTAGCTTTTTCAAAGCGGAAAGCGCCCAAACTGAGAAAGGGGGGGGGGAGTTCGTCTCCCCAAACCCGGGGTTGTTAAGCATTGCGAAAAAAATAGCCCTGTTGTTTGTTGAAACCCAACTTCTAATTTTTCTTCATTTATTTTTACAAAACCAATTTAAAACACTAACATTATTTTTAACCGGTGGGCCCTATTGTTAGTTTACTTGGGGACTTGAGAAATAGAAAGAAAAACGCTTCCCTGTACGTTTGGTTGGTTTCAATGACTTCTAGATCAATATCATTCAGGGCTCTTGATAAACGCTCTTTTCTCGAGCATTCCTTCAAACAATTCGCCCCGCCCTTTCCCTAAAACTTAGCCATGTTTGCCCTTTCTTTTCTAAGCCAAAATTTTTTATTTAAATTAAAAAAAATAAAATTTAACAGAACCAATATAAAGGGTTTTTTTTCCCCTTGGACCCATAAACTAAAGTAAACACCCCTTTTTGGGTTTGTTAAAAAAGTGAGCTTTTAGAACAGATTTTTTAATTTTTTTTTTTATTTTTTTTAAAACCCTTCCCTTTTTTTATCTGCTCGGGGTCTGGCTGTTGAGAAAAACTTGCCCTTCCCTTTTCTTTGAAGATCAAACTTTTGTCTTTTGTAGCCCTTTAAAAAATGGGGCCGGGTAAAAGGTTTAAATTTTTTCTTCTCCGTGATTTTTGAGTCACTAGTGCTTTTTTTTATTGTCAGTTTTGAACGAACTAATTTTAAACTTTTTTAAGTTGAACCATAGCTTAGTCTTTTGGAGTTTAGTTTTTTTAAATTTTTTTTGCTAGAAAAGCACCCACAGCTAATAAAACACGACCAGAGCTAAAAACAAACCTCCAAAGAGGTAAAGCTGGGGGGTGCGCCTTGCCTTTTTTGCAAGAGACCAACACTCTTCCTGCCCAAATAAGCACTTTTTAGTCATGCCCCAAAGAAATTAACTATGTAACAGCATTAAAGGCAGCAGAAACCTTTTTTTGGGTTTTTGCGGGTATTTTAAAAAGGTTTTTCTCTATACTTGTGGCTTTTCCCGTAATTTTGGGAAAAATCTAAAGGTTTTTTTATTTAGGGGTTACAATCCTTTTTTTGGCAGCGCTGAAACCATTTGGTAAACCTAAACCCGACTTTCTTTTTTAAAAAAAAAATAATTTAGTATACAAACTTTTTTTTAATCTGTTCTTTATACAAAATTAAACTGCGCACCCATATTTTAAAAAAACAAATGAAAATTTAAACGTTTTATCGGCTTTTTTCCTTCTTTTAAAATTTGAATGTTTTTTAAAACGTCTCTCACAGCTCTCCCCCCCTTTCCATGCAACTGAAAAAACCTCTTTTTTGACCTTAGGTAAATTTCCTAAACCGTTTTTTTCTTTTTTTTAAAAATCATCAACCCCTAAAAATTTAAAGGGATGTAAATCTTTAGCCACAAGGTAAAACTTTTGGATTTCTACCCTCCCGCCCCCAAAAACAGTTTTTTTATTTCAACAAAATGTTTGAAAAGGGTTTAAAGGGCCCCGCAAGCGTAGATTTGGTTAGGACGCCCTCAATCGAACATTGTATTTTTCTTATTTTTGGATTAAAAAACTTTTCATTTCCCTCTTTTGAAGGGTTACCATCTTCACACAGCAATAAAATCCCTTTTAAAAACGATCTTGCGCAAAAACAAAAAAATAAAAAATTCCATATAGTGTCTCCCCTGTTTTCTGGGATATGTTGTATGATGAATCACTCTTTTCGTAATATATTAAAAAAAAGTGACTCATATTGGTGCGCAATCAGCCTGCTAATTTGGGTTTGCTAACAACTCAAACTCTAACGAAGTTCCAAAATGCTGTACTTTGTTCGGTCTGATGATCTGATAACTTTTTTTGAAATTCTTTAAAATTTTTTAGTTCATATGACAACGCCCTTTTAAATGCCCCCCTTGAAAGTTTTGGTGCATGCGCTTTTAAACAACTCAAAACTAAGGGAAGGGAAAAAAGGGGTTTTCCCAAAACCCCAAAATTTACGGCTACATATTTTTTGCGTTTTTTAGTTCCCCACGCCTATTCTTTTGTTTTAGGTGCTTCTCTTTTTGGGATTCCTTAAAACCCAAAGGGATCACCCCCTTTCTTTCCCCCTTTTACCCATAGATCAAATTGGGAAAAAAAATTTTTCGGGCATTAGTAAAAAATTTTTTCCTTTCCCCCAAAGTTTTTAAAAATTTTCTAACGTTTGGGCCCGTCCCAGATTCTGTAAAAACGTCCTTTTTGGGTCGGGTTGTTGAATCAAGCGCTTTTTTGGAAAGTAAAGGGCGCAGACCCCGGCACAATAAATTCATCTGCTCCTAGGGGGGGAAAATTTGGACATAAGAATTTGTCTGCATCAATAGTAATGGATTTTTTGGGAAACAATAAAAACCCGTTTTTTCCCCTTAAACGCCTGGGGCTCTTTGTTTTCTATCGGGTCAAGAATCGAGCCAAATTTTTTTTTGTGGCATTTTTTAAGCAAAATAAAAATTTAAATTATTTAAAAACATGGCAGGAATTAAGCGAAGAAAAATTATGATGTTTTTGATCGGGGAAAGACTACATGATAAAAATTTTTATCCCTTTGAAAACAGCAATCCCCCAAAAACGCTCCCCCAATCCCAGCGTGAAAAAACAAAATACGGTCGGAGCATTTTACAAAAGTTTGGGTCAAACCTCCCAAATTTATGGCCCCCAAATAAAAATTTAAATTTAAAAAAGGGGGGCCCCTTTTGTCTGTAAAAAACATCAAGGGCAACTTTTGGGGTTTAAACAACTAAACCCCCACCCACAAATTTTTAAACCGTGGGTTCAATTAGAAATGACTCAGTGTGAAAGATCAAAATCGCCCTTTGGGATTGCTAGAAACCCAAAAAAAAAGGGCGGGGGGCAGTTTTTTTAAAAATTTAAAAAACACGCAAGAAATCCCGAACAGATAACCAAATGCAAACCTTTTTAAATTAAAAAAATTTTAAAACAATCACGGGGAATTAAAAAAATACAATAAAACAAAACCAGTTTTTTCCCGAAGAAAAAAGCGTTAAAAACAATTAATAAACCCCATTGCCTATGCAGAAATTTTTAGCCCTTGTCGTACTTTTTAAAAACCATCAGAGGCGAATTAAAAAAAAAATTTAGGGGAAAACTAGGTGAACTAGATGGGGATATAAAAAGAGAAAAAAAAAAACTCGTTGAGGGGAAGACGCCCAAATTTGGGCCCCGATATTAAAAAAAAGAATAACCCAAAAAACTAAAAGATCTTGAAAAAGAGAGATCACAAGACTAGAATGACGGGCTTAACCGAGACCCCATTACGAACCCAATTTAATAAATAAAAAACTATCGAAAAAATTTTATTTTGAAACGCCCAAAGCTAGCAGAACAATTAAAAAACATTGTTTTGGAGCAGGGATCACTTAGCAAAGCGTTTTAACAGCCTTAGGGTTTGGGAATAAGTAAAACGGTGATGGGCTATTAAAAGGCGGGGGGTGGGCAAAGTTCATTAACCCCCCCCGCCATTGCCCCCACCCAAAAAATCATGGGTTTAAAAAAAAAAAGCTTGATCAACTTGGGGAAATTTTTTAAAAAAAATTAGTGGGAAAGCTAAAAGACGCTTTACCCCGGAAAATTTGGGGGGTATTGTCAGCTGGGTTTTTTCACTGCCCAAACAAAGAAATTGGCTTTATGGGCCCAGCACTTATGGACATTAGTTTTTCTTAAAGTTTTGGGTTTAAAATTTAGTTTAAAAAAAGACCCCAAAAACCTAGGGCCCGTTAAACCAAAAACAAGCGCTGTCCCTTTTTATATTCCCGGGCAACGCAACAGAGCCGCGAGCTTTGCTGAGTCCCTTTAATGACCTTTTTTGGGGTTTTGGGCTTCGGGGATTGGGTTGACTTAACTTTGGGGGTTTTTTTTATTGTTTTGTAAAAATTACTAGCTCCCGAATTTTAAAATTTTCTTTTTTTCCCAACCTTCTGTTCTTTTCCTGCTATAAGAAATTTTTCCAAAAATTATATTTAAAAAATTCCTACCCGGAAATCTGAGGTCATAAGGCAAACATGAAAAACCAGTGCCAACCCGCAAATTCCAAATTTTGATCTTGCGTAATTTTAAAACATGTTGGTTTCCTTTTTAATACTTGAAGGTAAATCAACCCCAAAAATTAATACGTCCTCTAAATTTGCTAAGTATTGTTTTTGCGCGCAAAGCCAGTAAAGGATCAGTTTTTGCTTTAAACTTGCCTGGCTTGCGACCCTAGCAAACACCAAAACGTAAAGTACGAAAGAGTCCCTTTATTTTTTCTATTCCCCCTCTAGTTAGGGCCCCAAAAAGCGTCCCCAAGAAAAAATGTTTTTTCCCCTGCTGTTTTAAGCTTTGCTCAAAGGCCAGGGCTGAACAATTTTGAAAAGGGGAACGGGCCCGTCAAAGTTTAAAAAATCCCGTGCTTTCCCCGAAAAAAAATGACGCCTAGGCCATGATTAAAAATCCAACTTTTTTCTAAAGTCGTCCCATGTTAATATTGAAATTTGTTACAGATCCCTTTTAAAAAACCTTTATGTCCCATTCTGTTGCGAGTGGTTAAAAAGGTTTTTTCCTTTGGGAATGGTGGTTGCAGTTTCAGTAAAATACGTCTAAGGTGTAAAAAATAAATCTGTACACAAACCCCCACCAAAGAAAAAGGGGATTTAAAAGAAAACATACGGAAAACTCCACCCCCTTTTATGGGACAAGACCAGCAAAGTTTAAAAATGGTTTTTGATAAAAAATGCATCGGGTGACAAACCCCCGCTTTCGGATGTGCTCGTTTTTTAAAAGGGGGGGTTTAAAATACCCCTCAATGGAGTAAATACCTTTTTTTGAAAAAGGCAGTCTGGGTTTACAGCAATGTCAAGGTATCCGTTGCTAAATTTTTAAAGATTGTAGTGCGGCCCAAAAAGAATATTTTGCATCATATATTTGAATGCACTCATTTTTTAATTTTTTTAAAAAATGTTTGAAAAAATAACAACCCCAAGACCGCCCTTCGTTTTTGAACATGCCCATTGATAACAAATTTCGGGGGCCAAAACGGTTTGCGGGCCCCTGAAATATTTTTCAAAATCGAGGGGTTTAATAAAAGCAAACCAAGGGGAATAATAAAGATTATAAAAGTTGCGGGCTCCCCCGCTAACCATTAACAATACCTGATTTTTATTCGGGTTTTTCTCACAAAAGAACAATGAAAAATTTACATTACTCTCCCAAAATTAACAATCCCAAATCAAAAAAAAAAATTTAACCCTTTGAACCGAAAATGCAAAATTACTTAAATTTTTTAAAAAGCAGCTAAAAAGTTTCTTTAAAGTTGACACGTCCGGTCACTAAAAGATTTTTTGTTGCGCCAAACAAAAAACTTTTAAGGGGGAAAAAACCCGGGCCCAACTTGCATTAAAATTCATTACTTTATGTTCTTTTGGAAAGAGCTGACCTTTAAGAAAACTTATAAAATGGAAAAGGGCCCTCAAAGTTTTTAAAGCTTTAAACCGGGGGGAAAGCTGCCTAATTTCATTAAAAATTAAACAATTCCCCTAAATTTTCATTTTTAAAAAATTAGTTTGTGGGAGGGTTTGGTCATTTAATATAAAAATTGCAGACAATGCAGGGGAAAATTGTGAAATGCAATAACCTACAAAATTGTTTTGGAAAAAAAATTTTAAACTTACTAAAAATGTCGCGTGGCCAGAAAACCCCCGGGGTTACATTAAACGCCTGTGAGGGGGGTTTTTAACTTTTGAATTAAAAGACCTTGCAATGTTTTTCGGACTTTGGGAAAAGAACGGTGGGGATAGGGGCTTTTTATTTTTTGGGGTACACTAAAGATGGGGAAATTTTAAAAAAGCAAAGAGGTTGGCAAAAGCAAAAAAATTTTCCCCAAACAGAAAAAAACTGCGCAAAACAGGGCCAAAAAATTTTGGGAAGTAA
Organism: Conus ventricosus; assembly: GCA_018398815.1. NCBI lineage: Eukaryota > Metazoa > Mollusca > Gastropoda > Neogastropoda > Conidae > Conus > Conus ventricosus. The sequence goes on from CM031627.1 coordinate 1,564,877, forward strand.
AGAAATAAAAATAAACGAAAACCTTTACCCAAATGGCCCCTTTGAACCCTATTTAAAAATGGGGAAAAAAAATTTGAAAATTTAATAACCCTTTTTTCCTTTTTTTGGGGGCCGCCCAAAAAATTTCAAAAAGCATTTAAAAACCCGGGCCCCTTTTTCTTTTAAATTTATGCCAGAAAGACAATAGTCGGAAAAAGATTGAAATAAAGCCGTATGGGAAAAAAAAGTACATCCTCCACAGAAGAAAAAGCGTTTTAAAAAGATGCTTCTAAAAAAATTTCAGTTTTAAAAACCCCAAATGAAATTAAGGGGGGCACGTTCACAATAATTTTTTGAAATTTTCCCGTCCCTTTAAAAAAAAAAGGAAAAGGGATGGGGTTTGGGGGGTTTTTGACGCCTTTTAAAAAGGGAAATTTTAAATTTGCAGGGGAAAACTTTGACGTTACAACCCAAAAGGGGGTTTCTGGGGGTCCTTCTTCCAAAGGCGAGGTAATTTGGTTTTAAAAAAACAAGCAACAAAACAATAAAGTCTAAAAAAACAAACTTACAGCATTTAATGGATTTTTTCTTACACCCTTAGGCTTAAAGGAATTTATTATAAATGAACAAGTTTTAAAAAGAAGGTATGAAAAAAAACAATAACCCGGGTTAATTAATTCTTTAGAAACCCATGGGGCAGTTAAAATTTAAAGACAAAAAAACCCCCAATTTCCATTAATTTTGGGCAAAACTGGTTGTGGAAAAAAAAATATTTAAAACCTAAACCTATTTCAAACATTTTTTCGTTAAAAAATTTTTTTAATTTATATTTTGGTTTTTTTTCCAACCCTTTAAAAGGAAAAAAAAAGGGATATCAAAAAAAAGGGTTTTTAAAAAAACCCGATATTACTATATTTAGTTGATTTCCCCCCCCAAAAAACTGAGGGAGTGGGTTTTTTCCCCTTTTTTTAAAAAGACTGTTTGAAAAACGCAAGGGGCCCTATTTTTTTTTTTAGGGTGCCGGGTTTGGCGAAAGAACAAAAGTTAAAAAAAAAAAATAACTTTGTCAAAACTGGCTTTCAGTGGGGAAAACCCTGCGGGAAAAAATTTTTGTGGATTTTATTCCAGAAATAAAAACTCGGTTTTAAAAAATTTAGAGAACAATTAAAAAAGTAGATTTAAAAATTTTACATGAAAACAGAGACCATTTGAAGAATTTTTTCGCGAAAATGATGTTTTGAAAACGATCAAGAAAAACAGGGATTTAAACAAAAACTGAAATCTGAAAAGTTTAGTAATTAGTATAAAACGGATAACCCTGCACAGTATGTTTGTTTGTAAGGTCGTTATTTTTTGGGTTATTGAAGTCTTACTTGTCAGAGAACGGGGAAATCCCGCTTCTGGGTCACTTTCGCCCGAAAACTGTCTGTCTGTCTGTCTCTCTCTGTCTATCTCTTCTCTGTCTGTCTGTCTGTTCTGAGGGCAACTTGACCTTAACGGTTTTGTCAGGGGTGCCGGTGATTCTCTCTCTCTCTTCCGCCACAGGAAAAGGCGGCTTTTAGGCCACTTTCGCCCAAAAACTCGGTGGTGAAGCAAGTGGGTTGAACAGACATTTCCCTGTTCTCTTCTTCTCCACGTTTCTGTCTTCTTCTCTCTCATCCACTGGTTAACTTTCTCCATCAGTGCTGACTTTTATTTCATTCAGTGCATTCACTTATCAGAAAGGAATGTTTACATTTGCCTAACGTTAACCAACTAATTTTTCCCAACAGCTGGCTAACACACACACACTTTCATACTCGCTGACATGCACAACTGATATATCCTCTCCTTCAGCCACTCAGTCACACTCTGTATGTTCACTCACTCTGCTGCTCGTTGGTTTAGTCTCTTCATTTCCTACTCCTGATTCATGGCGTCACTCACACAGTCAATCACGTATCATCTCTCACAAACATTCATCTCGCTCACTCGTCGAAAGGGGACGTCTCGGTTTGCACTTTCTCTTTTCGCTTTCACAATGTTTTCCCCCCCCCCCCTCCCACCCTCCCCCTACCGCCCTTTTTTCTTTGTTTTTCTTCCCTTCTTTCGATAGGTTATAGTGGAAGAAACGAAACTGAAAAAAAAAAATGAAACCGAATTCATTCTGTACTTTTCTGTTTGCCTGGTGTTGTTGTTGTTGTTGTTTTTATTGTTGTTGTTGTTGTTGGTGGTGGTGTGGTGGTGGTCTTGTTTTAATGCCGATCTTGAAAATGAAGAATTAAGCTGTCATCTGCGACTGCATAACAGGGTGTATTCTACACTTACTTTCATGTTATATCCTGGCGTCAATCAGGCCCGAGAGATACAGACACATGCAGTTGGTAGAGAAAGTTGACCAACACCTCTCATGGGACACTTTATTAGGTGGATTGAATTGTATAGTTCCGGGTTCTCAGCTGACCACTTTTTGAGCTGTTGTTTTCAGTAATACGAAGAGCAACTGCTCGCCTGAATGTTTATTCTGTATGTTCACATAAACTGAAAATATGTTTCTATATTTAAGACAAAGCAAAAATCTGCTACTCTAGCTTTTTGTTTCTTTAATTTCTTTAATAGGTGCATTAATCTAGTTCTTAACAACCTTTTCCCCTGAAAATATTTTTAATTTTTTATTTGGCTATTCTTTCTGTTTTTGTTTGTTTGTTTGTTTGTTTGTTTGTTTGTTTTATTTTTGTTGTTTTCTTTTACTTTTGACACCACTGTTTTATTCAATGTCACAGTTTTGTCTGTTGCTAAGTTGTCTTTTCTATCAGTGTCCCGTGTGAGGACATAAAATACAATCACCTTACGTCATCTTCAACCAGCGTCGTCTGCAGGCTATAGGAAAGAGTGTTGATGACATCATTCCCTGCAGGCTATAGGAAAGAGTTTTTGATGACATCATTCTCTGCAGGCTATAGGAAAGATATTAATGACAATATTCTCTGTAGGCTATAGGAAAAGAGTGTTGATGACATCATTCCCTGCAGGCTATAGAAAGAGTGTTGATGACATTATTCCCTGCAGGCTATAGGAAAGAGTGTTGATGACATCATTCTCTGCAGGCTATAGGAAAGAGTATTAATGACAATATTCTCTGTAGGCTATAGGAAAGAGTGTTGATGACATCATTCCCCTGCAGGGTATAGGAAAGAGTGTTGATGACATTATTCCCTGCAGGCTATAGGAAAGAGTATTAATGACAATATTCTCTGTAGGCTATAGGGAAAAGAGTGTTGATGACATCATTTCCTGCAGGCTATAGGAAAGAGTGTTGATGACATCATTTCTGCAGGCTATAGAAAAGAGTGTTGATGACATCATTCCCTGCAGGCTATAGAAAAGAGTAGTAATGACATCATTCCTTGCATTCTATAGGAAAGAGTGTTGGCTACATCATTCCCTGCAGGCTATAGGAAAGATGTTGATGACATCAATTCCCTGCATGCTATAGGAAAGAGTGTTGATGACATTTATTCCTTGCAGGCTATAGGAAAGAGTGTTGATGACATCATCTCTGCAGGCTATAGGAAAGAGTGTTGATGACATTATTCCCTGCAGGCTATGGAAAGAGTGTTGATGACATCATTCTCTGCAGGCTAATAGGAAAGAGTATTAATGACAATATTCTCTGTAGGCTATAGGAAAGAGTGTTGATGACATTTTCCCTGCAGGCTATAGGAAAGAGTGTTGATGACATCATTCTCTGCAGGCTATAGGAAAAGAGTATTAATGACTAATTCTCTGTAGGCTATAGGAAAGAGTGTTGATGACATCATTCCTGCAGGCTATAGGAAAGAGTGTTGATGACATATTCTCTGTAGGCTATAGGAAAGAGTGTTGATGACATCATTCCTGCAGCTATAGGGAAAGAGTGTTGATGACATCATTCCCTGCAGGCTATAGGAAAGAGTGTTGCCGACATCATTCCCTGCAGCTATAGGAAAAGTGTTGATGACATCATTCTCTGCAGGCTATAGGAAAGAGTATTAATGACAATATTCTCTGTAGGCTATAGGAAAGAGTGTAGATGACATCATTCCTGCAGCTATAGGAAAGAGTGTAGATTACATCATTTCCTGCAGGCTATAGAAAAAAGTATTAATGACATCATTCCTTGCAGACTATAGGGAAAAAGTGTTGGCTACATCATTCCCTGCAGGCTATAGGAAAGAATGTTGATGACATCATTCGCTGCATGCTATAGGAAAGAGTGTTGATGACATTATTCCTTGCATTCTATAGGAAAGAGTGTTGATGACATCATTTCCTGCGGCTATAGGAAAGAGTGTTGATGACATCATTCTCTGCAGGCTATAGGAAAGAGTGTTGATGACATCATTCCTGCAGGCTATAGGAAAGAGTGTGATGACATCATTCTCTGCAGCAATAGGAAAGAGTATTAATGACAATATTCTCTGTAGCCTATAGGAAAGAGTGTTTATGACATCATTTCCTGCAGACTATAGGAAAGAGTGTTGATGACATCATTCCCTGCAGGCTATAGAAAAGAGTATTAATGACATCATTCCTTTCATTCTATAGGAAAGAGTGTTGGCTACATCATTCCTGCAGGCTATAGGAAAGAATGTTGATGACATCATTCCCTGCATGCTATAGGAAAGAGTGTTGATGACATTATTCCTTGCAGGCTATAGGAAAGAGTGTTGATGACATCATTTCCTGCAGGCTATAGGAAAGAGTGTGATGACATCATTCTCTGCAGGCTATAGGAAAGAGTGTTGATGACATCATTCCTGCAGGCTATCGAAAGAGTGTTGATGACATTATTCCTTGCAGGCTATAGGAAAGAGTGTTGATGACATCATTCTCTGCAGGCTATAGGAAAGAGTGTTGATGACATTATTCCATGCAGGCTATAGGAAAGAGCGTTGATGACATCATTCTCTGCAGGCTATAGGAAAGAGTATTAAGACAATATTCTCTGTAGGCTATAGGAAAGAGTGTTGATGACATCATTCCCTGCAGGCTAAGGAAAGAGTGTTGATGACATCATTCCTCTGCAGGCTATAGGAAAGAGTGTTGATGACATCATTCTCTGCAGGCTATAGGAAAGAGTGTTGATGACATCATTCTCTGCAGGCTATAGGAAAGTGTGTAATGACATCATTTCCTGCAGGGTATAGAAAAGAGTATTAATGACATCATTCCTTGCAGACTATAGGAAAGAGTGTTGGCTACATCATTCCCTGCAGGCTATAGGAAAGAATGTTGATGACATCATTCGCTGCATGCTATAGAAAGAGTGTTGATGACATTATCCTTGCATTCTATAGGGAAAAAGTGTTGATGACATCAATTTCCTGCAGGCTATAGGAAAGAGTGTTGATGACATCATTCTCTGCAGGCTATAGGAAAGAGTGTTGATGACATCATTCTCTGCAGCTATAGGAAAGAGTATTAATGACAATATTCTCTGTAGGCTATAGAAAGAGTGTTGATGACATCATTTCCTCAGGCTATAGGCAAGAGTGTTGATGACATCATTCCCTGCAGGCTATAGAAAAGAGTATTAATGACATCATTCCTTGCATTCTATAGGAAAGAGTGTTGGCTACATCATTCCCTGCAGGCTATAGGAAGAATGTGATGACATCATTCCCTGCATGCTATAGGAAAGAGTGTTGATGACATTATTCCTTGCAGGCTATAGGAAAGAGTGTTGATGACATCATTTCCTGCAGGCTATAGGAAAGAGTGTTGATGACATCATTCTCTGCAGGCTATAGGGAAAAAGTGTTGATGACATCATTTCCTGCAGGCTATCGGAAAGAGTGTTGATGACATTATTCCTTGCAGGCTATAGGAAAGAGTGTTGATGACATCATTCTCTGCAGGCTATAGGAAAGAGTGTTGATGAAAATTATTCCATGCAGGCTATAGGAAAGAGCGTTGATGACATCATTCTCTGCAGGCTATAGGAAAGAGTATTAATGACAATATTCTCTGTAGGCTATAGGAAAGAGTGTTGATGACATCATTCCCTGCAGGCATAGGAAAGAGTGTTGATGACATCATTCTCTGCAGGCTATAGAAAGAGTTTGATCACATCATTCTCTGCAGGCTATAGGAAAGAGTGTTGATGACATCATTCCCTGCAGGCTATAGGAAAGAGTGTTGATGACATCATTCTCTGCAGGCTATAGGAAAGAGTGTAGATGACATCATTTCCTGCAGGCTATAGAAAAGAGTATTAATGACATCATTCCCTTTCAGACTATAGGAAAGAGTGTTGCTACATCATTCCCTGCAGGCTATAGGAAAGAATGTTGATGACATCATTCGCTGCATGCTATAGGAAAGAGTGTTGATGACATTATTCCTTGCATTTTATAGGAAAGAGTGTTGATGACATCATTTCCTGCAGGCTATAGGAAAGAGTGTTGATGACATCATTCTCTGCAGGCTATAGGAAAGAGTGTTGATGACATCATTCTCTGCAGGCTATAGGAAAGATATTAATGACAATATTCTCTGTAGGCTATAGGAAAGAGTGTTGGCTACATCATTCCCTGCAGCTATAGGAAAGAATGTTGATGACATCATTCCCTGCATGCTATAGGAAAGAGTGTTGATGACATTATTCCCTTTCAGGCTATAGGAAAGAGTGTTGATGACATCATTTCCTGCAGGCTATAGGAAAGAGTGTTGATGACATCATTCTGCAGGCTATAGGAAAGAGTGTTGGATGACAATCATTTCCTGCAGGCTAACGGAAAGAGTGTTGATGACATTATTCCTTGCAGGCTATAGGAAAGAGTGTTGATGACATCATTCTCTGCAGGCTATAGGAAAGAGTGTTGATGACATTATTCCCTGCAGGCTATAGGAAAGAGCGTGATGACATCATTCTCTGCAGGCTATAGGAAAGAGTATTAATGACAATATTCTCTGTAGGCTATAGGGAAAGAGTGTTGATGACATCATTCCCTGCAGGCTATAGGAAAGAGTGTTGATGACATCATTCTCTGCAGGCTATAGGAAAGAGTGTAGATGACATCATTTCCTGCAGCTATAGAAAAGAGTATTAATGACATCATTCCTTGCAGACTATAGGAAAAAGTGTTGGCTACATCATTCCCTGCAGGCTAAGGAAAGAAGTTGATGAAAATCATTCGCTGCATGCTATAGGAAAGAGTGTTGATGACATTATTCCTTGCATTCTATAGGAAAGAGTGTTGATGACATAATTTCCTGCAGGGTATAGGAAAGAGTGTTAATGACATCGTTTCCTGCAGACTATAGGAAAGAGTGTTGATGACATCATTCCTTGCAGGCTATTGGCAAGAGTTGACGTTTCCTGCGAGCTATAGAGAAAGAGTGTTCAAGCCATCCTTCTCTGCCGCCAGGGGTGCAATGTCCAACTTCTACGGCGTGCTGTTGGCACGTCACCACACCTTCCCCAACGTCAAGAAAGAGGGGATGCCCATAAATCTCGTCCAGTCGTCTTCACCTCAGAGCACGTGAGTTTTTGACCGGCTCTGTGGGCGGGGGTTGGGGGGGGGGGGCATGTTGGGTTGACGCGAGCTGTCATGTTGGAGACCTGGGTGGGGGGTGGGGGTTCATAGGGGTATAACACGCTGTCATGGTGGAGACCTGGGGTGGGGTGGGGGGGGGGGGTCATAGGGGTATAACACGCTGTCATGGTGGAGACCTGGGGTGGGGGGTGGGGGGTCATAGGGGTATAACACGCTGTCATGGTGGAGACCTGGGTGGGGGGTGGGGAGGTCATAGGGTATAACACGCTGTCATGGTGGAGACCTGGGGTGGGGGTGGGGGGTCATAGGGGTATAACACGCTGTCATGGTGGAGACCTGGGTGGGGGGTGGGGGGTCATAGGGTATAATACGCTGTCATGGTGGAGACCTGGGGTGCAGGGTGGGGGGGGTCATAGGGGTATAACACGCTGTCATGGTGGAGACCTGGGGTGGGGGGTGGGGGGGGGTCATGGGGTAGAACACGCTGTCATGTTGGAGACCTAGGGGTGGGGGGAGGGGGGGGGGTCATGGGGGTAGTTCACGGGTATTTGGATCAGTTCAGGACAAGACATGCTGTGAGCTGGATATGGTGATAGTTCACCGCCCTTGTGGCCGTTAGGCTGGAGGACTCTGGAATGCTTTGCCAGAATTATGCTCAACATAAATAAATAAAGGAAAAAAAAAAACAGGGCGCCACTCGCTCTTTATCCTCCCAAGCGCACCCACCCCTCCTCCCGCTCGTTCCCACAGCTGTCAGCATCCCCACATCACCCCGTCCCACCCCACACTTGTTTGTTTTAGAGTGAATTGGTTTGGATCCCAGCTTGTGTTTTTTTTTCCTACAGAACTATGAAAGGAGAACTGCCTCGCTGCCGTGAGATCTTTAACGTGTGCGAGTCCTCGAGGCTGCAGGCAGGATCTCGGCGTGCGGTCATTCAAAAAGACTAGCACCCAGGCCTCAGTGAAGGTCTGGATGGACCAGAGAGGAGGAGAGGGATCAGCTCTGGGTAGACTTGAACCCAAGGACCCGAAACATTCTGCCCACGTGGAGCGTTTTAGGAGGACTGGGACACACAGACAGACTGGGACACACAGACATATAACCTTCAGGAGGACTGGGACATACAGACATATAACCTTCAGGAGGATTGGGACATACAGACAGACTGGGACACACAGACATATAAACCTTCAGAAGACTGGGACACACAGACAACTGGACACACAGACAGACTGGGACATGCAGACAGACTGGGACACACAGACAGACTGGGGCACACAGACAGACTGGGACATGCAGACAGACTGGGACACACAGACAGACTGGACACACAGACAGACGGACACACAGACAGACCGGACACACAGACAGACTGGACACACAGACTGGGACACACAGACAGACTGGGACACAGCTGGGACACACAGACAGACTGGACACACAGACAGACTGGGACACACAGACAGACCGGGTCACACAGACATAAACCTTCAGGAGGACTTGAACACACAGACAGACTGCGACACACAGACAGACTAGGACACACGGACACATATATCGTTCAGGAGGACTGGACACAGAGACAGACTTTAACACACAGACAGACTGGACACACAGACAGACTGTGGCACACAGACAGACTGGACACACAGACAGACTGGGACACACAGACAGACTGGGACACACAGACAGACTGGGACACACAGACTGGGACACACAGACAGACTGGGACACACAGACAGACTGTGGCACACAGACAGACTGGGACACACAGACATATATAACGTTCAGGAGGACTGGGACACACAGACAGACTGGGACACACAGACAGACTGGGACACACAGACAGACTGGGACACACAGACAGACTGTGGCACACAGACAGACTGGGACACACAGACATATATAACGTTCAGGAGGACTGGGACACACAGACAGACTGGGACACACAGACAGACTGGGACACACAGACAGACTGGGACACACAGACAGACTGGGACACACAGACAGACCAGACTGGGACACACAGACAGACTGGGACACATAGACATATATAACGTTCAGGAGCACTGGGACACACAGACATATAACCTTCAGGACTGGGACACACATACATATAACCTTCAGGAGGACTGGGACACACAGACATATAACCTTCAGGAGGACTGGGACACACAGACATATAACCTTCAGGAGGACTGGGACACACAGACATATAACCCTCAGGAGGACTGGGACACACAGACATATAACCTTCAGGAGGACTGGGACACACAGACATATAACCCTCAGGAGGACTGGGACACACAGACATATAACCCTCAGGAGGACTGGGACACACAGACATATAAGCTTCAGGAGGACTGGGATACACAGACATATAACCTTCAGGACTGGGACACACAGACATATAACCTTCAGGACTGGGACACACAGACATATAACCTTCAGGAGGACTGGGACACACAGACATATAACCTTCAGGAGGACTGGGACACACAGACATATAACCTTCAGGAGCACTGGGACACACAGACATATAACCTTCAGGACTAGGACACAGACATATAACCTTCAGGAGGACTGAGACACACAGACATATAACCTTCAGGAGGACTGGGACACACAGACATATATAACCTTCAGGACTGGGACACACAGACATATAACTTTCAGGACTGGGACACACAGACATATAACCTTCAGGAGGACTGGGACACACAGACATATAACCTTCAGGAGGACTAGGACACACAGACATATAACCTTCAGGACTGGGACACACAGACATATAACCTTCAGGACTGGGACACACAGACATATAACCTTCAGGACTGGGACACACAGACATATAACCTTCAGGAGGACTGGGACACACAGACATATAACCTTTAGGACTGGGACATACAGACATATATCCTTCAGGAGGACTGGGACACACAGACATATAACCTTTAGGACTGGGACATACAGACATATAACCTTCAGGACTGGGACACACAGACATATAACCTTCAGGAGGACTGGCACACACAGACAGATAACAAAATTGTTCAGATCCGTCTAGACCTAAAACGAGCTCCTTTCATCTACCTTAGGTGGTCGGAACGGAAAAAAAACAACACTTTTATGCCGGCTGCATACTGGCTATTCTTTGTTTTTTTCTAAATTCATTTGTGTCGTTTGAAGAGTGAAGAAGCTCCATGGTGCATTTCATGTCATGCACCACTCACAGTGAAACATTTCTTTTACAGTGTTGGGACTTGCGTGATGTGAGACATAAACATTTTACAGCAGACTCCATGAAAACCTTGTTCAGAGATGTCTCACCTGATGTGATGTTTGAATTTCTGAAAGAGATCAACGCTTTTCATTTTGTCTATGATTTTACAGAAGAAGGATTCTTTCTAAAATTTCCGGTGTGTTTTTAGAAGTTGTATCTTAAAGGGTTGTGTGAATGAAGCTTTGTTTATAAGTGACTTCGGAGTTGACTTTAACGCGGTGACAACCCTGATATGGCCCTTTGCGGTCGGCTGGGCTGTAAGCACCCATTCCAGTTCGCTGTGCATGGCCTTCTCCATTGCTGAGACACTCACAGCAACAGCAGCAACAACTCCTTCCGGTGCCAAACTTCTCCCTCACCTTTGTTCTGTTTTCAGTCACTCATTATGATCAATCTGAGTTTCTTTGGAGGGCTACAATGCTGTTGGTATGAGCGTGTTAATCCCGTGCAGTGTTGAAGAAATGGGAAACGAGGCTGACACGGATACAGTTGTAAGTGATTTTTCTCCACCTCAAGCAAGCTTGTCAGATTTATGATGAACAGAGAGAGAGAGAGAGAGAGAGGAGAGAGAGAGAGAGAGAGAGAGAGAGAGAGAGGTGAGAGTGTGTCAGTTCAACTCAACTCGGTTCAAATAGTTTAATTGCAAAGGCCACCGACCTGTCTGCAATGAGGTCAAAAACAAAAGTGGAACACACATGCGCTTGGCGCATGTACTGGAAATTATGAAAGAAAATATTTGCATAACAGAAATTAATGTTCTTCCTGAAATTACTCTGGCATTTGTGTGTTAACTGATAGCTGTCCTCTTCGTTTCAGTGCTTTGAAAATAACCATAGCGACAGAGCGAGTTACAGTTCTCGTCATTTTGCAGTAAAAGACGCAATGATAATTGATTAACATTTCTAGTATGAGGCAAAATGTATTTATCTCTTAGATCATCATAGGATGGACAAACAATCAAAAAATGTATTTCGTCCTTAATTTTATTACAGAATGGACAGTTTGGGGAGTATAGTGTGTATATATGACGGACGTTCAAATCACTAAAACCATTTCGAAATCTCACGAACACTTTGCCGAACTGAGAAACTGGAATATCAGTTTAATATTTCTCATGCTGACATAAGGATTTGAAGGAACGATATGTTGAATATCTGTCACTATTAAGTATTTTACTATCCCAATTTTGTCTATAGCAGTCAATCATGTGTTGTTTAAGTTCACGTAAAATCAGTTTATCGTAATTTACTCCACCGTTTAAACCAAACAAAAGAAAAGTCATAAGTATCCAAACAATGCTTTATTGAAGATACCCAAGTTGTTTGTACACTCCGATTTCTTGTACAATTAAATAATTTTGATTTTTCCATTTCATATGCTTGGTTTGGTAGACTAGCGAGTGACAGCTTTTGCAGTTTGAACCAGTAGCGCACTGATTTTTTATGCACTATCTACATACAAAGGATACCTTCCGAGCTCACCGTATACCATTGTATTTGGGGTATTTGGGCGTATATTTTGGGCCTACATGCAAACAAGTCAGGTAATTCAAGCACATGCAGATGAGACTGTCTCCAGACTTTTGCTGCATATAAAAGCATAGGTTTAAGTTGTGCATCACAAAGTTAAAAACAAAAATTCTATCCATTGTTCCCAAACTCGACATAGTTTTTTTTTTAATTTCTGCAATTTTAACTTTAGCCCTGCCTACATATTCTTCGAGTGCAATGTCGTGTGATAGCTTTGTGGATAAAGTAAATTCTCAAATACTTATAACTGTTAACAACTTCAATCTGTGTTCCCTGATAGAACCATTTTTCAGCGTTTGATAAATGTCCCCCTTTTCTAAAAAAAAAACCCACATACCTTTTGTTTTCTTTAAGTTCACTTTAAGTCCTAGAGAAGTTGGTGTTTTATCAAGGTCATTTAATTGATGTTGTGGTCCTGAAGGAGTTGTTGATATCAAACTTATATCATCAGCAAATAACAATAAAATGATTTCTGGTCAGCCCTGCAAAAACTGAAATCCGTGTTTGCCATGCTGTGTGACTTGTTCAGCAACGTCGGTTATCAACAAAGAAAAACTCAGGGGAGATAACATACATCCCTGTTTCACGCCGGCTGGACAGTCACAGAAGTCAGACGTTTCACTTCCCCAGCGCACGTACGACTGGACTGATTTGTATATGCCTTGGAGAATGTGCAGCATTGAAGTGGATGGAGAGAGAGAGAGAGAGAGAGAGAGAGAGAGAGAGAGAGAGGAGAGAGAGAGAGAGAGAGAGAGAGTGACTGGTACCTGCTTGTGTGTGTTACAGAGCCATTTCAGCATCAAGCGAGCCTGCTCTCTGCTAGGACTAGGCATCGACAACTGTGTTCGGATTGCCTGCGATTCCAGGTAACATAGTTTAGTATGGTGTGCCGCTAGAGTCAGAATCCGTCAAATTAATCTTCGCAAAAAAACAAACAAGCAACCAAACACCCTCCACCCCCCCACCCCCATCCAAATAAAATACAAACAAAACAAAGAAGAAAAAAAGAGACAGAAATCAAAACAAAGAAGAAAAAAAGCGAGAGAAATCAAAACAAAGGCAAACAGCTGTCATATTTGATCACGAAAAGAGTCATTATGATGTCACAAATGATGTTGTGTGATGTGAATGATTATCTTGCTTTACTCATCAGCGTCACCCCATAGATACGCGTATAACAGCAAGAAATCATTTGACACTGATTCTGGGGAAGACATTGGGAGAGGAAACCAATCATTAGCGAAAAGTAACCATTGTCATGACTATTCTTCCCGGAACAAAATGTTCTTTCTTACAGTTTTGTTCTGTACACCCAGTGAAATCAGGACGCCTTTTGTTGTCATTGATTGTCTTCACACGAGTTACGTCACTGCATCTCGCATTGAAATGTCACGCAGAAAATAGGTATATAATGCATGGATAAGCTTTCTGTGAAAATAGCCACCCTTTTCGTAGAGGGAAATGAAAAAAAAGTTAATCTTTCTTCGCCAAAAATAATCTATAGCCCTGTCTTCCTTGTTAACTGTCTGTCTGTGTGTGGATTCATTTGTGAGGATGGTGCAGATGATGATGGAAACGATGACGGATTCCCTGTGGGACTATAAACACTCCCACTCCCCCCCCCCCCCCACTCCGTCGTCCTCCCTACCCCAATCTCCTCCCTTCCTTTCACCCCGTGTTGCTTAGCATTCCAGAACGGGAATCCCTTTCAATGTCATTCCAGAACGGGAATCCCTTTCAATGTCATTCCAGAACGGGAGTCCCTTTCAATGTCATTCCAGAACGGGAATCCCTTTCAATGTCATTCCAGAACGGGAATCCCTTTCAATGTCATTCCAGAACGGGAATCCCTTTCAGTGTCATTCCAGAACGGGAATCCCTTTCAATGTCTGTGTATTCTCACTAGCGCAGAGCTGTATTCATTTGTGGTTTCTCCTGATTTTGTTCATGTATACTCCATGCTCACCCCCTCCTCTTCCTCCCTACCCCGTCTCCAAGAATTATAGGACTGTCTCAAGCGAGTGTGTGTGTGTGTGTGTGTGTGTGGTGTTGTGTGTGTGTGTGTGTGTGTTGTGTGTGTGTGTGTGTGTTGTGTGTGTGATAAGCATTTATGTAGAAGGAAAGTGTCATTTGATCAAACATTAGTCCATAAATAAACCCAGATGCTTTGTGTCCAGCGCCACAATATGAAAGGCTCATCATTTGCAGAACATATCGACTTGTACAGTGAGAGAGCCACTGAACAGAATCAAGAAGAGGATGGAAAGAAATGAAAGAAGGGAGGCCCCACAAAAAAAAGAACCAAACAAACACAGACAAACAAAACCCACGGACACAGAGACGAAAAAAGTGTAGAAAGAAAAAGGTTTGAGAATAACAGAGGAAGTACGGGGGATGGGGGGTGGTTAGTTAACAATATCCTGCTAATGTTGGATCGAAACGGGGCGGCACTGCACATCACCGAAAGTGATTCAGCAGCAGAGCAGCGCCTCCTCTGGCGGGTTTCTTCTCAGCGACCTCATATACCCGGAAACTATACTTACAAAGAGCTCCAGAAACATGACTGACCATAAACACTCTCCATCCCGATTTCCCAGTTCAGCCAACCCACCGGCGGAGATCCTTCCGATGATGTTGATGACGATGTTTCCGAACTGGATGGCAGTGTCACCTTGGTGTATGTTTTTCAGCCTTGGGGCGTGAATCGGAAAACGTCGTTTTCGGAAGCAACCAGAGAGTGGCCGTCGATGTAGCTAGGGATTCTGATTGTTGTAAGACTGATTCCCTATGGATAGTTTGCCAGGTGGGGAATAACAAGTCCATAAAGAGAAAAGCGAAATCATTCATAAGTGAAAATCAAAACAAAAAGGAAATGGAACGACATTGTATAATGAGAAGCATTGTGTGAAAACGCGTAATTGGTTTAAAAAGAAAATAATACAAATCGCTCTTTGAGATGGATATTTTTGTAAAGAGTACACTTTATGTCCCCAACTGTAGGTAGGAATGTGCTGGAAACAGGGTTCGTCAGTGTGGTATGTCACCATGTTTTGTTGAGTAATGTCTTAAGATAAAAAAGATAATTCAAACTTACATGTTCCAAAGCTAACGCTAGGACATGGGGCTTCTTTACAGAAAACCTCAGCGTCCTACTATTAAATCGTACCACCTACCTCCTGGATGCTTGATTCCAGCTTGGGGACTTTTGACAAAAGACACAATTTCAAAGCAACTGTTAAGTATTTTTTTAAAAAGAAGAACGAGAAATACAATGCTCATGTGCTGTTTATTGAAAATTTAAAAAGTAAGCTAACGGTCATTAATTCGTAGTGTTTTGTGTAAAATCGGAAGGAAAGTTGCCATGAGATTTATATATGTATTACTTAGTACCAATTGTCATCGAAAAATTCTCTTTTTTAGATAAAGTGAGTAGATGCGTGCGTATGGAGTAAACATGCTGTGTTGGTGACTGAGTATTTGTGACTGGATGTTTGCAAACGCGGTGTGTGACAGAGGCAAGATGCTGGTGGCGGATCTGGAGGAGCAGATCCAGAGGGCCAAGGGATCCGGGCGGATCCCCATGATGGTGAACGCCATGTGCGGCACGACAGTGCTGGGAGCCGTGGACCCTCTGGACGAGATCGCAGACATCTGTCAACAGCACAACATCTGGATGCATGTCGATGTCAGTCAGTGGCCCCCAGTCTTTGAGTCAGGGGGCGGTCTTTCACTTAGTGGCGCTTCCTTTTCATTTGTTTCTTCCATAGCTTTTTTTTTTCAATCATTTGTTTTGTTTCATTCACTGATTTATTTGTGTTATTTAGTTTTCACGAATCATGTCTGTCTGCATTGTTTCTTTTTTCTTTTTTAAAAAACTATTTTGATTACTTCTTTTTTTTTATTCCATGTTGTCCTATTTACTTACATTTTTTGTAACCTTTCCATTCTCTTTTAAAAATTCTTATTTACTTTGTTTTATCGTGTTTTTTTTTTTAAATCTCATTTTTATTTTTTGTACTTGATGCTGAAGGATTGATTGTTTCATAATTTCATTCCAACGTTTTTTTTATCTTGTGCTATTTATTTACCTGTTTATTTATTTATCTATCAATTCACATATTTATCTTTCATTGCTATTCATTTATCTATCAATTCACATATTTATCTTTCATTGCTATTCATTTATCTATCAATTCACATATTTATCTTTCATTGCTATTCATTTATCTATCAATTCACATATTTATCTTTCATTGCTATTCATTTATCTATCAATTCACATATTTATCTTTCATTGCTATTCATTTATCTATCAATTCACATATTTATCTTTCATTGCTATTCATTTATCTATCAGTTCACATATTTATCTTTCATTGCTATTCATTATCTAGTCACTTGTTTATTTCATTTATTTTACCTATTCATTTTGTTATCTATCCATAAACTTATATAATTTCTTTTATGACGTGTTATTTGATTTTTCACTTTATTTTCATTTCACGGCTCTATTGATTGATCTAATTTGATGTATGTGCATGTGCTGGCTGGTCTAACAATATACAGTTGTCTGCCAAGGCATTTTTGAAAGGGGGAGAAAAAAATAATGAGGAAAGTGGAGGGGCTGGTGGGGGGGGGGGGGGATGATGAGGGAGAAGAGCAGAGACTGGGGAGGAGGACAGAGGGACAAGGGGGAGGAGGAGGAAGGGAGGAGGAGGGCAGAGGGACAAGGGGGAGGAGTAGGAGGAAGGGAGGAGGAGGGCAGAGGGACAAGGGGGAGGAGGAGGAGGAAGGGAGGAGGACAGAGGGACAAGGGGGAGGAGGAGGAGGGGGAAGGGAGGAGGGCAGAGGGACAAAGGGGGAGGAGGAGGAGGAAGGGAGGAGGACAGAGGGACAAGGGGGAGGAGGAGGAGGAAGGGAGGAGGAGGGCAGAGCAGAGCGTTCATGGATGTTTTGAGAGTGGAGGGGTAGAGGGGGCTGTTGTTTGATTAATAGTTCATGATCTTCCCCCTGAACTTGACAGCTATTCAGATCTGCACTGAATGCAGTGTTTGAAATGTACGCACAAGGAAACGAACCATAAACGATCTTCTCTGATTTAAAAAAAAAAAAGTCAAAGCCAAACACCATTATTGAATGACTCATTGTTTCATTGAGCAAAATTTCACATGGCAAACAAATCAACAATAAACTAGCAAACAAAAAGAAACAAAATGCATAGATTTGAAAAGCAAAGTCAGGAACATTGTTTGGTAACTGTGAACTGATTGATTAAGTAAAGTTTCTATCGACGCACAAAACGACAACCTTAAAAGGAATATGTTTCGGCTAGACAAGCATAATAAGAGATTACCTGAGGTAATCACTGACTGGTTGATTGATTGATCTTTGACAGGGGGCCTGGGGAGGGTCCATTCTCATGTCACGTGACCACAGACACGTGACGAAAGGCGTCAAGAGGTAAGATTTTATGGCGCAGGATGACACTGACTGCTGTAGATTACATGGCGCAGGATTTCACTGACTGGTGTAGATTACATGGCGCAGGATGACACTGACTGGTGTAGATTACATGGCGCAGGATGACACTGACTGGTGTAGATTACATGGCGCAGGATGACACTGACTGGTGTAGATTGGTTTCTTTGTTTTGTGCGCATTTTGGTTTTTAATCACCTAGCGCATGAATGTCTGTCTGTCTGTCTGTCTGTCATTCTCTGTCTGTGTTTTTCTCTGTCTATCTGTCTCTCTCTGTGTATTTTTCTCTGTCTGTCTTCTGTCTGTCTCTGTTTCTCTATCTCTCTTTGTTTCTGTCTTCGTTTCTGTTTCTGTCTCTGTCTCTCACTCACTCTCTCTCTCTCTCTCTCTCTCTCTCTCTCTCTCTCTCTCTCTCTCTCTCTCTCTCTCTCTCTCTCTCTCTCTCTTTTCGCTCTCTTGTGCACGCGCTTGAGTGTGTATTTGTGTGTGGGTGTGTCTATGTGTGCGTGCGTCTGTGTGTATGCGTGCGTGCGCGCGCCCGCACATATGTGTGTGTGTTTTGTGTGTGTGTGTGTGTGTGTGTGTGTGTGTGTGTGTGTGCGCGCGCGCGCACGCGCGCTCGCCAGCCGTTTGATTCAACAGATACTTTACGATACGTAGCAATACATCACCCCCCCCAAATACCGTATCACATCAGCTGCAATATTCTACAATTGTAATACACATCGATACTGGTCAGCGCAATATAACACACTGAGATGATACAATGTACAATACTATACTATAGACAATACACA
>CM031627.1:1595963-1620963 GCA_018398815.1 Conus ventricosus
TTAATGCGTTGCAGCCACAACTGTATTACAAGGGTGCGGGGTTTTTTTTAATGCGTTGCAGTCGTAACTTTATTATCTGTAGTTCTTAATGCGTTGAAGTCACAACTTAATCATTTGATTTTTTTGTATGTGTTGCAGTCACAACTTTATTATTTTTGTTAAATTTCAAAACTATTATCAAAGGTTTCGCCCCCCCCCCCCCCCCCCGTTCTTTCGGTTTCGTTTGTTATCTGTGATCTAACTTTTAACCTGAAATGTGACTGTGAAATGTGAGTCATGGTCGTTTTGTTTTTATCTATGGATTGTTTATAAAATGAAATTGTAACTACCATGGAGATACATGTACGCGGTACTTTATTGTTTGACCCCATTTGTGCAAGCACCAGGTATGTGGCTGTTGAATATGCCAAGCGCTGTTATGATTTGGTGAATGGAAGCAACATTTTGACTGTTGAATTGGAACACGTTTACCACCGTTCTAATTAAGCTGACTAATTGCAGCGTCTTTTCACCCAGAATTACACGATTCACACAAAGCACTATTTCATAAAGTTAGTGTGTTGTCCAGGGTACCAGAAATGTATTTGTGATGTGTATTTACTGGCCATAGTATGCAGAGTTGGATACTTCCTTTTCCTGGACGAATGTGACTGCAATACATGAAAAAATATGAATAACCTTTTCAATTTGGATATTTAAAGCTTGTAAAGAGAGCACGCATTAACACAAATTCCATGGAAGACTTCGCCGTGTTCTGTAAAGAATTATTCTATATACATCGCTCCTGAATTCGGTTTCCAAACAGTACAATCCTCTACTTTCATGAGAGTAAACACCATCAACAGTTAACATTGATTACAACCATCAGAGACAAAATAGGGATATGTAAAGCAGCTGGATAATTTTTTTGGTCCTGTCTTTTTTTCCTGATTCATAGCATATTATGTTTGAATCAAACGTATCCCTACGTAAGTGTGAATCTGAGGAAACTTTATCCGTCAAGTATGTTTAAGGCAAGAGTGTACGTCACGTACGTTTGAGGAAAGTTTGGCTATCAGGTTTCTTATAGTCAAGGTACCTGTTACGTGTGCTTCACTCCAGATATCTGTAACATTATATTTTAGGCAGGGTATCTGTTGCATATGTTTGAGGCGAAGTGCCTATCACGTGTGTTTTTATAAATAAGGTATTTATTACGTATGTTTCAGTCTAGCTACCTGTTACATATGTTTTAACCATAGTACCTATCATGCACGTTTTAGTCAAAGTATCTATCACGTATGTTTTAATTAAGGTATGTGCTATGTATGTTACCTATTATGTATGTTTCAGTCATGGTATCTATTACATGTTTTAGGCAAGAGTGCTCGTCTCATATGTAGGCAAGGGTACCCTTTGCATATATTTTAAGTAAGTATAAGCAACCATTATGTATATTCGGGTAACTATGTCTCTCAAATGTGACAGAGAATCCATTTTGATGAAAAGGTTTGAGGGGTTTTGATAGAGTTTCGCAGTTTTCGTCGTGTAATACTGTTGTGTATTGTGGAGGTGGCAGTGTCGTGACTATTCCCAGAATATACCACACACACACACACACACACACACACACACACACACACACACACACACACACACACACACACTCACACACACACACACACACACACACACACACACACACACACACACACACACACACACACACACACACACACTCAAACTCTCTCTCTCTCACACACACACACACACACACACACACACACACACACACACACACACACACACACACACACACACACACACACACACACACACACTCAAACATACACACACACACACACACACACACACACACACACACACACACACACACACACACACACACCACTCTCTCTCTCTCTCTCTCTCTCTCTCTCTTTCTCTCTCTCTCTCTCTCTCTCTCTCTCTTTCTCTCTCTCACACACACTCACACACACACAAGTGTTAGGACGGTTAGTATTTGAGAAAAAAAGTGTGTACCCTTCGGCTGCGTCCTGGGCATGTTGAGGTGGAACGGTGTAGATGCTGCCCAGTCCAGAGGAAGGAGACGTGTGTCACAGATCAAATGGTTTTGTTTGGTAGTTCAGGGGAATTGTGTTCTGTGTACAGGTTTCAACCACTGCGAACATTCATTCTGCCGTTGTACACGAACAAGCACAAAAGTTATTGCGCTGTCTTTTCATCCTCTTCTCCCCATGTGTCATGGCACCATGGCATGCAGTAAGAAGCCAGTCTGACCGTGGTGTCGCCTCATGCCAAGTCATTGTCAAACTTTCCCTATGGCAACAGGTCAGACATTCACAAGTCATGCCACGTCATTGCCAAACTTTCCCTATGGCAACAGGACAGACATTCACAAGTCATGCCAAGTCATTGTCAAGTTTACCCTATGGCAACAGGACTGACATTCACAAGTCATGCCAAGTCATTATCAAACTTTCCCTATGGCAACAGGACAGACATTCACAAGTCATGCCAAGTCATTGTCAAGTTTACCCTATGGCAACAGGACTGACATTCACAAGTCATGCCAAGTCATTATCAAACTTTCCCTATGGCAACAGGACAGACATTCACAAGTCATGCCAAGTCATTGTCAAGTTTACCCTATGGCAACAGGACTGACATTCACAAGTCATGCCAAGTCATTATCAAACTTTCCATATGGCAACAGGACAGACATTCACAAGTCATGCCAAGTCATTGCCAAACTTTCCCTATGGCAACAGGAACAGGACAGATATTCACAAGTCATGCCAAGTCATTGTCAAACTTTCCCTATGGCAACAGGACAGACATTCAAAAGTCATTGTCAGTCGTTCTGTATGGCAACAGGACAGACATTCACAAGTCATGCCAAGTCATTGTCAAACTTTCCCTATGGCAACAGGACAGACATTCACACGTCATTGTCAGTCGTTCTGTATGGCAACAGGACAGACATTCACAAGTCATGCCAAGTCATTGTCAAACTTTCTGTATGGCAACAGGAACAGGACAGACATTCACAAGTCATGCCAAGTCATTGCCAAACTTTCCCTATGGCAACAGGACAGACATTCAAAAGTCATTGTCAGTCGTTCTGTATGGCAACAGGACAGACATTCACAAGTCATGCCAAGCCATTGCCAAACTTTCCCTATGGCAACAGGACAGACATTTACAAGTCACTGTCAAACTTTCCCTATGGCAACAGGACAGACATTCACAAGTCATGCCAAGTCCTTGTCAAACTTTCCCTATGGCATCAGGACAGACATTCACAAGTCATTGTCAAACTTTCCCTATGGCAACAGGACAGACATTCACTAGTCAAGAAGGATAAAAACTGTTGTTATCACCTTGATCGAAGTTCTGATGCTTTTTTATCAGTTCTGGTGGCCGCTGTGATTCATATCCAGTCTTATACGTTGTGTTGGGGAGGGTTTTTTATTTTTATTTTTTTAACAGATACGAAATGGATACATCAGTCTACACCGCTATGGCTTCATATTTCATGTCCCGCTAGATTGATGTTGCTACGCAGGCAACCTTTTTCGTTGGTACTTCAAAAGTACTTTGGAGAAGCTATGATTTGTTGCACACAGCTTTATAAACAGACACAGACTTCAGTTTAGTTTCAGAGTTTTTATGCCTCAGAAAAAGAAAAAAGAAAAAAAAGTAGACATGAAAAACAAACGGTTACTCCAAAACAACGAGGTAAGGAACTCTTAAACCTTAGTTACAAAACAAGGAAATAACTCTCATTTCAAGGAACTCGAATACAGTCAGACGTGAGATCCGATGGCTGTGCTGGCCTAGACAGGAGATCCATTGGCTGTTCTGGCCTAGACATGAGATCCATTGGCTGTTCTGGCCTAGACATGAGATCCATTGGCTGTTCTGGCCTAGACAGGAGATCCATTGGCTGTTCTGGCCTAGACAGGAGATCCAATGGCTGTGCCGGCCTAGACATGAGCTCCATTGGCTATGCTGGCCTAGACAGGAGATCCATTGGCTGTACTGGTCTAGACAGGAGATCCATTGGCTGTTCTGGCCTAGACAGGAGATCCATTGGCTGTTCTGGCCTAGACAGGAGATCCATTGGCTGTTCTGGCCTAGACATGAGATCCATTGGCTGTTCTGGCCTAGACATGAGATCCAATGGCTGTGCTGGCCTAGACATGAGATCCATTGGCTATGCTGGCCTAGACAGGAGATCCGTTGGCTGTGCTGGCCTAGACAGGAGATCCATTGGCTGTGCTGGCCTAGACAGAGATCCGTTGGCTTGCTGGCCTAGACAGGAGATCCATTGGCTGTGCTGGCCTAGACATGGGATCCGGTGGCTGTGCTGGCCTAGATAGGAGATCCGGTGGCTGTGCTGACCTAGACAGGAGATCCATTGGCTGTGCTGGCCTAGACATGAGATCCATTGGCTGTGCTGGTCTAGACAGGAGATCCGGTGGCTGTGCTGGCCAAAACAGGAGATCCATTGGCTGTGCTGGCCTAGACAGGAGATCCATTGGGTGTGCTGGCCTAGACGGAGATCCGGTGGCTGTGCTGGCATGGACAGGAGATCCGGTAGCTGTGCTGGCCTAGACAGGAGATCCGGTGGCTGTGCTGGCCTAGACAGGAGATCCGGTGGCTGTGTTGGCATGGGTAGGATGGGACAGGACTCCTTCCACTTGCCGCAGTTCTGTTTCCTCAGACTGGTGGGTGGAGGGGATGTCTTCATGCAGGAGTTTCGCCTCGTGTGGTACATCATCACTGAAGAAACCGGTGGGAGGTGGTCTTGTAGCACCTGAACGTTGATTGTTCCTTCTGCGAACAGCAGCAGGTCTACAGCCAAGTGTGAAAGACATCCTCACTCTGTGAGTTCCAGCCAGCATGATGGTGAACACCACTCTCTACAGCCATGTGAAAGACATCCTCACTCTGTGAGTTCCAGCCAGCATGATGGTGAACACCACACTCTACAGCCAGGCAGTCTGGTTCCATTGTGCTGTGGCTTCTCTCGTGGTCTGTCTGTGTTTCTGCAGGACCAGCATTCATACACCGCTGAACTGTCGTTTGAAATCCACGGGATGACGTCTTCTTTGCACTGTCTCTTTCAGCAGCCCACCACTGATGTCGGGTTCTATAATCCACCACTGATTTCTCTGCAACCAATTACTGATTTCTGTGCAATCACCACTGATTTCTCTGCAACCAATTACTGATTTCTGTGCAATCACCACTGATTTCTCTGCAACCAATTACTGATTTCTGTGCAATCACCACTGATTTCTCTGCAACCAATTACTGGTTTCTGTGTAATCCACCACTGATTTCCCTGCAATCCACCACTAATTTCTCTGCAACCAATTACTGATTTCTGTGTAATCCACCACTGATTTCCCTGCAATCCACCACTGATTTCCCTGCAATCCACCACTGATTTCCCTGCAATCCACCACTGATTTCCCTGCAATCCACCACTGATTTCCCTGCAATCCACCACTGATTTCCCTGCAATCCACCACTGATTTTCCCTGCAATCCACCACTGATTTCCCTGCAATCCACCACTGATTTCTCTGCAACCCACCACTGATTTCTCTGCAATCCACCACTGATTTCCCTGCAATCCATCACTGATTTCCCTGCAATCCACCACTGATTTCCCTTCAATCCATCACTGATTTCCCTGCAATCCACCACTGATTTCCCTGCAATCCACCACTGATTTCCCTGCAATCCACCACTGATTTCTCTGCAATCCATCACTGATT
Organism: Conus ventricosus; assembly: GCA_018398815.1. Taxonomy (NCBI): domain Eukaryota; kingdom Metazoa; phylum Mollusca; class Gastropoda; order Neogastropoda; family Conidae; genus Conus; species Conus ventricosus. Next base: position 1,601,755 of record CM031627.1, read on the forward strand.
TCCCTGCAATCCACCACTGATTTCTCTGCAATCCACCACTAATTTCCCTGCAATCCATCTTTGATTTCCCTGCAATCCACCACTGATTTCTCTGCAATCTACCACTGATTTCCCTGTAATCCACCACTGATTTCTCTGCAATACACCACTGATTTCTCTGCAATCCACCATTGATTTCCCTGTAATCCACCACTGATTCTCTGCAATCCACCACTGATTTACCTGCAATCCATCACTGATTTCTCTGCAATACACCACTGATTTCCCTGCAATCCATCACTGATTTCTCTGCAACCAATTACTGATTTCTGTGTAATCCACCACTGATTTCCCTGCAATCCACCACTGATTTCCCTGCAATCCACCACTGATTTCCCTGCAATCCACCACTGATTTCCCTGCAATCCACCACTGATTTCCCTGCAATCCACTACTGATTTCCCTGCAATCCACCACTGATTTCCCTGCAATCCACCACTGATTTCCCTGCAATCCATCACTGATTTCCCTGCAATCCACCACTGATTTCTCTCTAATCCATCACTGATTTCTCTCTAATCCATCACTGATTTATCTCTAATCCACCACTGATTTCCCTTCAATCCACCACTGATTTCCCTGCAATCCATCACTGATTTCCCTGCAATCCATCACTGATTTATCTCTAATCCATCACTGATTTATCTATAATCCACCACTGATTTCTTGCAATCCACCACTGATTTCCCTGCAATCCATCACTGATTTCCCTGCAATCCACCACTGACTTCCCTGCAATCCATCACTGATTTCCCTGCAATCCACCACTGATTTCCCTGCAATCCACCACTGATTTCCCTGCAATCCACCACTGATTTCTCTCTAATCCATCACTGATTTATCTCTAATCCACCACTGATTTCCCTGCAATCCATCACTGATTTATCTCTAATCCATCACTGATTTATCTCTAATCCACCACTGATTTCCCTGCAATCCATCACTGATTTCCCTGCAATCCACCAATGATTTCCCTGCAATCCATTACTGATTTCTCTCTTATCCACCACTGATTTTTCTGCAATCCACCACTGATTTCTCTGCAATCCACCACTGATTTCTCTGCAATTCACCACTGATATCTCTGCAATCTTCCACTGATTTCTCTCTAATCCATTACTGCTTTCACCCTAATCCGCCACTACTTTCTCTTAAAGCGCCACTGATTTCTCTACAATCCACCACTGACTTCTTTCTAATCCACCTTTGATTTCTCTGCAATCCATTACTGATTTCTTTCTAATCCACCTTTGATTTCTCTGCAATTCATCACTGATTGCGCTGCAATTCAACACTGATGTTTCTGTATAAAATCCATCACTTATGTCTGTTTCTGCAATCCACCACTGATGTTTGTTTCTGCAATCCACCACTGATGTTTGTTTCTGCAATCTACCACTGATGTTTGTTTCTGCAATCCACCACTTACGTGTGAAAGAGGCAAGAGCAGTGTCCTGCAGCAGGGTCACATGAGTTCAATCCAGGACGACAAAGTTGACGTGGTCGTTCCTCTGATCCCATTGGGCGGAATCGTTCCAGAACGCGTGGATCATGTCTGCTTTGCCTCGAGCTCTCTGGGAAATGTCCTTTTCAGCTGGCCGCCCCTATAGGAAGAATTCTTCAGTCTAGGACTGAGATGCATATCTCGCTTTCCCATGGTCACAAACTTATGAAAACATTTTTGAATTCTTCTTCATGCTTTTTTTTTTCATAGCAGCTTAAGATATAGTCCTTGACCTTATCTTCATGAATAGAGGATCAAGGAAAATAGCATCTGGAATTGAGAGAGACATGTCAGGTAGTGAGATATTATCGATTGCTTCCCTTGCATATGGACTTGCTGCATGTTCTTCTTTAATTAAAAAAAAAGTCTTCATTAACTTCATTTACAAAAAGTTTGATCTTTTGATAGTGAAGGGTTAAGATTCCAAAAAGCATTCCTATTAGGTGTTTCACTAAATTGTAAGTTCAGAAAGTTCATGGAGTGATCTGTCCTGTATTCACATTCAATTTCTGCATCTTCTACAAAAGAAACAACCTGATCTGATATAAGGGGGGGGGGGGGGGGGGGGGGGGGGGGGGGGAATCCAGCTTGCTGAAATGGGTTACTTCTTCACCATGTATACCTAAGACAAGCTGTTTTTGAAATCTCACCAAATGTCATTTAAGTCTAGATCATTGTTCATCTTGTCAACCATTTCTTTCGCTGGACACGTACCAAGTTAAAATCTCCGCCTGTTACTACATTATCAAATAATTCATTACATTTACTTCCCTTCCCCGTGCTGGGCGTTTTAGCAACAAGAACTTGATAACGGTGATTAAAAAACAACAACAACAAAACAAAACAGAAATCAAACAAACCCTTAAGTACATCGCGAACATAATATGCAGAAATATGCTCGGTTTGGAAATGAGTTGGTGTGGGGTGGGGGTGGTTAACCCATACAAAGAACCACGTTCTGTGTACAGATGGCTTTAATGCCATGAATTCATTCATGTCCAGTGGTTTGTGGGAAATGCTTCCAGCATTGTAGATCTGCAGTAAAATCTGTGTTGCATCATATCAGCCGTGGTTTGTGCTGTGCAGAACGTATGATGATGGGTGGAGAGCGGGGTTTATTGAACATTTTTTGTCTATTTTGTTTTGCTTTGTTTCTTTCAAAGTGAGGCGACTGAAGGCAAAAATTGAAGCAAATTCTAAAAAAAAGAAAGGTTAGTATTTTCCCCTAGACAATACAGACCTACAGAACACGGGGAAAGCACGATTCACGTTGTCTATCATCATTACTTTAACACCATCGTCTCCTTCCTAAAGCCTCGTTTTCACTCAACGATCATTTTGCGCCGAACATAAAACGATAAGTGATTGCTCTTTCTTTTTTTTCATGGTCTTTAATGTTGTTTGTTTTTGCCTGAAGAAGACCCAAGAGGTCAAAATGCATTGGGTTTTTGCCCTGTACTCTGTTTGTCTGTGTTTTGCGGAAATAATATCCTTTCTTCATCTAATTGCTTTGTTTCGGTTTTTTTTTCTTCTCAAAATGTTTTTTGTTTTTGTTTGGTTAATCTATTCTATTTCATTTCACTTTGCTTTCCTTGCAGAGACTTGGCTGTCTGTGTCTGCCAAATGCTATGGCGTTAATACTTTGGGACTGATTGCTATCCCTGTGTCCCTGCTGTTCCTAACTCCCACCCCTACTTCACCACAAACCCTGTCTTATCTCATCCCCGCCACTCTCGTTTCACAGCACCGCACGCACACACACACACCCCACACACACACACACACACACACACACACACACACACACACAACACACACACACAGCGACTCACCTTTGCACGTACACATACACACACACACACAAAACCCCACACACACACACACACACCACACACAACACACACACACACACGCGCGCGCGCCCCGCGCCGCGCGCATGCTCGCACGCAGACACACACACATGCACGCACGCACACACACATACACACACGCATGCCAGCACACACACCACCCCACACACACACACACACACACACACACACACACCACACACACACTCTATCGTAAGCTTTTGTAAGATCAAAGAAGGGAAACAAGGACCTTTTTCGTTTAGCAAACTGTTTTTAAATTTTAGTAGTTAGGGCGTGTCAGGTGATCAATTGTACTTCGTCCTTTTCTAAATCCAGATTGATGGAAGAAAATACATCATTTTTATCACAGTAATAGGCCATTCTAAAATTTATTATTTTTTTCCATGACTTTTCCAGTATGAGACGTGACTGAAATGGGTCTATAGCTAGACGTCTCAGACCGAGGTTGCCCTGCTTTGAATAGGAGTCACAATAGAGTCTTCCATTATCGGGAATTTGTCCACATTCCCAACATTTGTTAAATAATTTATGTAAAATGACTATCCAGTTCTCTGGTAAAGGTTTAACATAGTGTAAGAAATCCCATCCAAAACCAACCGAAACCTTTTTATTTTTCCCCAAAAGAAGGACAGCATTTTCCTGACTTCCTGTAAAGATATTGATACATTTATAGTACTATTGTTGTTTGGTACAGGATCTCTATAGTTATCAGTATTTTTTCTTTCAATCTAAACTTTTGTTCTTTTAGGCAAAACATTCCATACATACATGTTTTAAGTACATAGATGCAAATTCCTCAGCCTTTTCTTTGGGAGATAGAAATTCTTTACTTGTTGTTTTGATTGGGTTAATCTTGGGTTTAATGCCCGATTTCATTTCTTTTCACCTTATCCACACCTTTTTCAAGTCTTTACAGTCAGATACTTCATTTAGACAGAACTGTGACCAGTATTGTCTTTTTGCTTGCGCTGTAACTCTGTTTGCTTTTATTTTTGTACTGCACATTTCTTTATGAGCTGCATCTTTTATCTCTTGCACAGGAACTTTTCTAACTTTTAGCCAATTAAGATAAGCTAATGTTTTTTGCTTTAACGGCCCTCTCGCAAGCCTGATTCCACCAGACATTCCCTGAGAATGTTTCACACCTTTTTGGTCCTTTTTTGGGAATAGCTAAAGCAGCAGCCTCAAGAACTGCTTTCTGAAAGTTATCAAAAAAGATGTTAACATCCTCACAAATAACTTCACTCTCAGTCTTCTCAGTGAGGTAATTTTGAAAAGTTTCCCAATCTGCCTTTATGTAATTAAATTTGGGTATAACATCTACACCACTAACTTCAGATCCAACGATTTTTTAAAAAGATAAAAGTATTGGCACATGGTCACTACCTAGTGGGTCATTGGCTGTATCCCATTTTTCTGTTAATGCTAAAGCAGGTGAAAAAAAGGTAAGATCAAGCGCCGATGCTCTATGATGAGATATGTCTGGGATGCGCGTAGTTCTCCCGTCGTTAAGCAAAACTAAAGATGAATCCACAACAGTTTCCAGAAATCAGGGTGAGAAACTATTTGACAACCTGTATCCAGAAAGGAGCATGAGAATTGAATCGCCACCAATGATCCACTTTTCTTTAGAACAGTTTAGAGAACGTAACCAATTAGTATTTTGCCCATCAGGCCCTTAGGGTAATAAACCGATGCAAAATGTAAAATTTGATTGTCTGAAACTTTCAGTTTTATAAAGGATGCCGACACATTAACCGTATTTTTGTAAAAGAAAGAGGACTAACGTATGTGTAATCTAAACCACATTGTACATAGATTGCTGTACTCACTTTATCTGATTCTTTGATATATGATAAACCGGGGGATAGTAATAACCTTGTAACTTTGGCAACTTCTGTTGAGTGACATTTAGGGACTGAAGGAGAAGTACATGATGAAATTTACTAGAAAGATGCATACACAAATTATCAATATTAGTTGACAAGGAACGTGTGTTCCATTGTAGAACCGACAAATTATCACATGTGTTGTTCTTTTTCTTCCTGGTCATATGTTAACTTAATTTAATGGTGGATAAGTATCATATAGGTGACGCAGTACAATAACCAGATCAAAACTGCTAAAAGCAGGCGTTACCCAGAGAACTGGGGGCGGGGGGTGGGGGTGGAGGTGAGGGTGGGGGTGATGCTTTGGAGATTTGTTTTCCATGGGGCTGATCATGGATAGGTAACTGACTATCTTGAACTCTTGTATGTAGATTATTATATAAATTAAAACAAATTGGTCTTTCTGGTCACGCCTACAATTATGTGAAATCATTTTTAAGTGGGAGACACATAATGACCAGAGTTGGTGTGACTTTATCATCCTCAAGATCTATAAATATGGGAATTCCACAAGGTTCTATAATCTCCCCATTGTTATTCAATGTAATGCTATATGACTTATATACATGTTTTTCATCATATACCAAGGTAGCTCATATGCTGATGACATTGCAATATGGATTAATGTATCTTTAAAGAAAAGAACAAATTCACGTCACATAAATTATATTCAGAAGCTCTTTCAGCACGAGCTGGATAAATTAATAATTATATGCATTTGAATGGCTTTCAATTCTCTGTTGAAAAGACACATTTGGTTCTCTTTAACAATGGATATAACCCAAGTAACCCGCCTATATTCTTTCTGGAGGACGGGAAATTTTTTATAAACTTGAAGTAAAATTTTTAGGTGTCCTACTTAACCAAAACTAAACTGGAAAAAAAAATATTGACTCAATTGTTACTAAAGCAGTTAAAAGTTTGAATTTTCTAAAAATTGTCAGTCATTCTCCATGGGGGACAGGATCCTAAAGTTTTGTTGCATTTAGCAACCAGTCTTGTACGATCAAGATTGACTTACGGACAGGAAGTATTCTTTCTGCTTCGCGATCGCATTTAAAGAAACTTCAAAGAATTGACAGTAAAGCTGTAAAGTTGGCCCTGGGTTTTACCTGTGCACACTAAGTCCTCTGAAGCTTATAAGATAGCAGGCCTTTTGCCACTTGATGAAGAAAGGAAAATAAGTTCTGTAAAATATGTAGTGAGACGGATTGCGGTGGACGACCCTTTAAGAGTTAATACACGATCCGACATTGATTTTTCGAAAAATGCACAGAAAAATTCAAATTTAGAGACGCTTCGTTCATATGTTTCAGACGTTTTTAATTCATCAAAGATTGACCCCCATGAGGTTTGCGCCTCGCGTACTGGTTCCGCCGGTACCCCTTGGGAACTAACGGAAGTAACAGTTTAAAATTTTTTTCTTCTGATCTAAATAAAACGATTTCGCCGCATGTGTTAGCAGCATCTTCAAAATTGACATGGAAGAAAAGTTTACTAACTATTTGAAAGTATACATGACGGCTCAGTTCTTGATGATGGGAGTGCGGGATCTGGCTTTGTAATTCCAGATTTCAAAGCTGAAAAATCATATTATTTAGGTAAGGGTCATTCCATATTTACAGCTGAACTAGTTGCTGTCCTGATGGCATTAATTATTTAATTTCCTTGCCAGTCTCAATATTTAATATCCTGTTTTGTGTTGATTCACAATCAGTATTAAAAAGTTTGTATTGTTTTGAAAATACACAAAGAGAGGAATTATATTATTGAGATTAAGTACATGTTGCACTGTCTTTACATGAATGGTACTAATGTTGTATTTTCTTGGGTTCCATCGCACACCTCCTTCGTTTTTAATGATCAAGCAGATAGAGCAGCAAAAAGGGGGAGCAAAGAATATATTTGGTAGTATTAAGGTTGATTGTCCTTTATCATACAAGGAAATTAGTCATATAATCGAGAGGGATTTCTGGAGTCAATACAGTTCCTCATCAAAACCTCGTCAGCAAACTCTGTCAAACTTTGTGTCGATTAGCGACCGGTTTCTAGCCTGACTTTTAGACTTTTATGTAATTCCCTACGAACCAAGTATTGCCAGACTGTTAAGTGCGTATGTCGTGGGGATCTTTCAGTTCACATGTGATTTTTGATTGGGGAACTAACGAAACCCTTTTTGAATGGTGTTATACCAAGTGCTGACACTCGGCATGTTAATGTGTTTGACTTTTTAGATTCGTTGCCAGTTGTTTCTCTTGTTAAATTAACGAGTAACCTTTTGGGAAGTCCATTAAGGAACATTTTATAATCATAATCGTAAGTTAGATTATTTTAGTTATTTTTATCTAATTTTTTTATAGTTACTGTCCTACAATTCATCTATCCTTTATTTTTGTTCCATGTAACCACATCGTCCTCTTTTCTTTTATGATAATTAGTCTAAAATTGTAAACAATATGTTATTTAGACGTCGCAATCACCTATATGGTGTGACGAGACGTAAAACAGAATTCCTTCCTACACACACACACACACACACACACACACCACACAAAACACACACACACACACACACACACACACACACACATCACTTACGGAAAGACAGGATTTGAACCACTAACCCAAAATTTACTTCTGTACTGGACGAGGCCACCTGTCCTCCTGGTGCGCTCTGTCTGTTGGGACGCCGACTGGGCCATCGGCAACCCTTGTGTTGGACTGACCACCTTGGTTTCCCTGCAGCCCGCAGCTCCAGGTGATACTGACTGAGTTCAGCCACAACCCAACACCCCACACACGTTGAGCCATTCAAAGGGGGAAAACTCTATCCCATAAAACCACAACCAACACCGCACACACGTTGAGCCATTCAAAGGGGCAAAACTCTAACCATAAACCACAACCCAACACCGCACACACGTTGAGCCATTCAAAGGGGCAAAACTCTATCCCATAAAACACAACTCAACACCGCACACACGTTGAGCCATTCAAAGGGGCAAAACTAACCATAAAACCACAACCCAACACAACCACACACGTTGAGCCATTCAAAGGGGCAAAACTCGAACCACCAACCACAACCCAACACCGCACACACGTTGAGCCATTCAAAGGGGCAAAACTCTAATCCATCAACCACAACCCAACACCGCACACACGTTGAGCCATTCAAAGGGGCAAAACTCTAACCCATCAACCCAACCCAACACCACACACACGTTGAGCCATTTAAAGGGGCAAAACTCTAACCCATCAACCACAATCCAATACCACACACACGTTGAGCCATTCAAAGGGGTAAAACTCTAACCCATCAACCACAACCCAACACCACACACACGTTGAGCCATACAAAGGGGCAAAACTCTAACCCATCAAACACAACCCACCACCACACACACGTTGAGCCATTCAAAGGGGCAAAACTCTAACCCACCAACCACAACCCAACACGACACACACGTTGAGCCACACAAAGGGGCAAAACTCTAACCCATCAACCACAACCCAACACCACACACACGTTGAGCCACACAAAGGGGCAAAACTCTAACCATCAACCACAGTCCAACACGACACACACGTTGAGCCATTCAAGGGGCAAAACTCTAACCCATCGGGGTTTTCTTCAGGCGAGAAAGGGAAGTTATGGACGTGTTTGGTATGTGTGGAGTTTCCTCCCTTTCTGTGAACTTTCTGCTTATAGACAGGAAAAAGACGGTTGTGGAGATGTGATGTGACCATAACTATAGTAGGTATGAATGTTTGCGCCATTCTGTTGCAAGACACTCAGTTTTTTTTATTGAATTTTTTGTTTGTTTGTGGTTTGTTTTATTTTTTTTGTTTTTGATAATTTTATTGCTTTTGTTTCTTTTTCTTGTCTTTTTATCTTTCTTTTCTTTTTTATATTTGCCTTTTTTAAAGTTGTTTTATTTTATTTCTAATCTTCCCCCCCAAAATTTCCCCCCTCGCCTTCAGTTATTTCCCAGGGGTTTTAATTTAATGTGTTTTTTTTGGGTCAGTGATATTAGACATTAAAAAAAAAAAAAAAGGAAAAAAAAAAAAGAGGGGAAAAAAACCCCCTATTTCCCCCATTTCAAATTTCATCCATGAAAGTACTATCAAACCCCCACATTGATTAAAACTTTATTACAAGTGCAATACCTAGTGGTACAAAAAATTTTTGATCTTTATAAAAAATTTTTCCCCAACTGTAAATGCGAAAAAAACCATGGCAAGTTCTTCTTGTTCTTCTTGTTCTTCTTCTTCTTCTTTTCTTTTCTTCTTCTTTTTTCTTCTTTTCCTTCTTCTTTTTTCTTCTTCTTCTCCTCTCTCTCTCTGCCCCTGCCTCTGCCCCCCCTCTCTTCTCCCTGTCTCTATCTTTTTCCCCTATCCTTCGCCCCTTCTCCCCTTTTCTCCCTCTCTGCTTCTCTTTATCTCCCCTCACCTCGTTCTCTCCCTTCTCCCCCCTCCCCCCTCTCTCTTCTCTTTCTCTTTTCTCCTCTCTCTCTTTCTCCTCTCTCCTCTCTCTTCTCTCTCTCCTCTCTTCTTCTAAATTAATCCACCTGGGGCGTTTTCCAAGGGTTTTCCAGCGATTAGTAAAAGCAAACTCGTTCCCCCCTTTCCCCCTTTCAGTGTTTTTGGGAAACTGTGTGTTTTGGCCAACCCCCTCTCTAAAAATGGGCACTGACCCCCTTCAAAAATTTTTCCCACCCTCGCCTCCCACCACAGGGAGGTCTGGGGGGGGAGGGGGGCGGGGGGGGGGGGGTGGGGGGGGGGTTTAAAAGGAGAGGGTCCCAATATCGATGTTGTTCGGGAACGACTGACACGATACCCATCCTGGAAAAAAGGTGCCCGGGGGAAAATAGTTATATATGGTGGGGGTTTAGGTGAAATGGAGAGAGAGAGAGAGGGAGGGGAGAAGAGAGAAGAGAGAAAACAAGAGAGGGGGAGAGAGAGAGACGGGCCGGGGCCCGACAGCCCGAGACAGACAAAAACAGCAGACAGACATACGAGCCCAAAAAAAAGAGAGGAAGTATACCTTCGGGAAAAGGCGGGGGGAAAGGGGGGAGAGAGGAGAGAGAGGAGAGAGAAAAAAGAGGAGAGAGAGAGAGGGGGGGGGGGGGGAGAGAGAGAGAGAGAGAGAGAGGGGGAAAAAGGAAAAGGGGAGAGGAGAGGAAGTTTACCTTCGAGGAAAGGGGGGAGACCCTTTCCCAAAGGGAAAAAGAGACCCTTCAAGGACAGGAGAGAGGAGGGGTAAAAGGGGGGAGGGGGGGGAAGAGAGAGAGAGAGCCTTAAAAGGAGAGAGAAAGGTCCCTTAAAGGGGAAGAGAGGGAGAAGAAGAGAGAGGATAGGTGAGAGGGGAGGGGGGAATACCTTCAGAGAGAAGAGAGGGGAGAAGGGGTGAAAAAGGGGGAAGGGGAGAGAGAGAGAGAGGGAGAGAGAGATGAGAGAGGGGGTATCCCCTTCGGAGGGAGGGGAGTTTAGAGTAAGAGAAGCCTTCAAAGGAGAGCGAGACGACACTGTATCAGGAGTCAAAACTCTACCCACAAAAAGCAGCCCGGGTATCACATAGAAAAAAAAAAATTGTCCGGGAAAAAGGAGCCAGGGGTAACAGACGGCGGGACAGGGATGCATTTTAGGGGGACTGTTTTGGCGTTGGTGGCGATTCTCCGGGGAGGAGCTAAAAAAACAACAACAGTGTTTTCGTTTCCGTTCATGGATGATCATCCATCGAAAACCCATAAAACACAGCTATTTGCATTTGGGACGGGACACGAAGAACGCCCCTTTACTGCCCTTGTTGACGGGAAAAGGAAAATAAAACACACCTACTGACTTTGTTAAAAGGGAAAATTTAAAATGAAAACCCCAAAATTGATATTTGGGACAGGAAAGAATTGAAAAAACCTACTGACATGTTGACAGGAAAAAAAATTGAACACCTACAAAAATTTGTTGCGGGAAAAAATGGGAATTTGGCCCACACCTACTGACATGTTGACGGGAAAAAGAAAATGAAAAAACCTACTGACGGGTTGAAGGAAAAAGAAAAGAACCCCCTACTGACTGTTGGCAGGAAAAAAAAATAAACCCACACCTACTGACATGTTGACGGGGAAAAGGGAATAAACCCAACATCCCGACATGTTGCCGGGAAAAAAAGAAGGGAACACAATAATAAACAGGGTTGGGCGGGGAAAAAGAATAAACCCACACCTACTGCCCATGTTGCCGGGGAAAAAAAATGAACACCCCTTACTGACATGTTAAACGGGAAAAAAAATGAACCCCACCTCCCTGACTTGTTGGCGGAAAAAGAATGAACACCCCTTTAATGACATGTTGACGGACACAAAAAATTGAAAAACCTATTTGACAGTTGACGGGAATTATAAAAAACGCCCCCGTTTTTTAACGGGAAAGACAGGTCGATTTTTATTCTCTTAGTGGATGCGTCTCTTAGAGTACCGCTAAAAATGTATGCCCAATACTGCGGGTTTGTCTGTATCTTCGGGCCCTTGGTTTAAACCCCAAAAAATTTATCTTTAAGCAAAAAGAAAATATTAAAAAAATATTAACGTATTGTTTTACCAGGGGTTTTTCCATACGACTCTTCTGAAGGGAATTTTGAGGGAAAGCCCAAAAAAATTGTCAGATAGGGATTTTTAGTTCGAACCCAAGAGGGAAAAAAGAAAACCCACACACCACACACCCCACACACCCCAAAACCACACACACAAAACCACACAAAACACAACACACACACACACACACACACCCCCATTTTTTGGAGGGAAACCCAAAAGGAAAAATGGACCCCACCCCCCCTCTCTCTCTCTCTCCCCTCCTCTCTCTTCCTCCTCTAAAACCAAAAATCACCCAAAGAATCTCAACGTAAAAAAAAATAACAAGACCTGCTTTCTTTTCAAAGAACTATTAAAAAACCTTCCTCCCTCCTCCCCCTCCTCCTCCCCTCCTTCCCTCCTCCCCCATCCCCCCCTTTTCCTCCCCTTTCTCCCCCTTTTCCCTTTCCTCCTCCCCTTTTCCTCCCCCCTCCCCTCCCCCCTTTCCTTTTCCCTTCTTCTTCTTTTTCTTCTTCTTCTTCTTCTTCTTCTTCTTTTCTTTTTTCTTCTTTTCCCTTTTTTCTTCTTTTTTTTTTACTTCATCTTTTTTCTTCTTTTCTTTTTCTTCTTTTTCCCTTTTCTTTTTCTTCTTTTCTTTTTTTTCTTCTTTTCTTCTCTGTTTTTCCCTCCCCCCTCTGCCCCCCCCCTCTTTCATAGTTAACTGTCTAACCCAAGGGAAATCAAAATACAGTTAAAACGAAAAAACATGATTTTAAGCAAAAATTTTTTTACTTGAAAAAATTATTAACAAACCTGCTCCCCTTTGGTTCTTGTTCTTCTCTTTACCCCAGGAACGTACGCTTGCCGCATTACCCACATAAACCCCCCCCCCCCCCCCCCCCCCCCCCACACAAAACACCCGTCACAAAACCCGATTAGCACATTGGGGGACGCGGTCTTTTACCCAGAATTCAATTTTTAAAAAACCTTTTAGAACCCGGTTTTCCTTTTAAAGAATTTTAAAACGTCGCGCAAAGGGCCCCCGACAATCTCTCTCTTTTTCTCTCTCTCTCTCTCTCTCTCTCTCTCTCTCCCTTTTCCTTCTCTCTCTCTCTTCTCTCTCTCTCTCCTCTGTTGTGCAGAAACCTAGGACTTCCAGCGATTAGAAAAGGAAACGATTTCTTTACCGTTTAAAGGAAATATGTTTCCCCGCACTGTTTGACCAAACCTTACCCAAATTCAGGTTTGTGGCCCCCTTTTCTTTTAATGTCCGCCCCCCTCCACACCCACCCAACCCCCACCCCCACCCCGACCCCCGCCCCCCCCCCCAAAGCTTAGGGAGGTTAAAAACGGTATTGCAGTGGCTACCAACCCAGAAAAATTTTACTGATTACCCTTGATAAAAAAAAGGTAGTGCTTTAAATTAAAAAGACTTTCCCTTTTTTGTCTTTAACATAAAAAGGGACAACATTGATCCGCTTTGTGGTGTGGGTGTGTGTGGTGTTTTGTGTGTGTGTGTGTGGGGTGTTTTGTGTTTTTGTGTGTTTGTGTGTGTGGGTGTGGGGTTTTTGTGTTTGTGGGGTGTGTGTGTGTTGTGTGTGTGTGAGTGAGTTTTGTTTTGCTTTGCGTGCGTGCGTGCGTCCCTGCGGGGTGCTTTTGGTGCGTGCGTGCGGGGCTTTGCGTGGGGGTGGTGTGTGTGTGTGTGTTGTGTGTTTGTGTGTGTGTTGGGTGAGTGAGGGGTTTTGGTGTGTGTGGGGTGTGTGTGTGTGTGTGTGTTTTGTGTGTGTGTGGGTGTTTTGTGTGTGGGGTGTGTGTGGGGGGTTTGCGTGCTGCGTGCGTGCGTGCATGCGTGGTGGGTGTTTTGTTTTGGTTGTGTGCGCTCGCGCCCCGCGTGCGTCGTGTGTGCGTGCGTGTGTGGTGGGGGTGTTGGTGTGTGTTTGTGTGTGTTTTGTGTGGTGTGTGGTGTGTTGTGTGTGTGTGTGTGTGTATTGTGTGTATGTGTGTGTGTGTGTTGGTGTTTTTGTGTGTGTGTGTGTGTTGTGTGCGTTGCGCGCGAGCCGCGAAACAAAGCGGTCCTTTGTGTTTTTAAAGTGGTGTGTGTGTGTTTTGGTGTGGGGTGTGTGTGTGTGTGTGTGTGTGTGTGGGGTGTGTGTGTGTGTGTTTGTGTTTTGTGTGTGTGCCCCCGCGCGCGCGAGCGCGCCCGTGTGGTTGGAGTTGGGTGTGTGTTTTGTGTGTGTGCGTGCGTGCGTGGGGTTGCTGCGTGCGTGCGTGGTGCGTGCGTGCGTGCTTTGGTGTGTGTGTGTGTGTGTGTGTGTGTGTGTGTGTGTGTTTTGCGCGCGCGCGCGAGTATGCTTTGTGGGTGTGTGGGTTTTGTGTGTTTTTTGGTGGGGGTGTGTGTGTGTGGGGTGTGTGTGGGTGGTGGGGTTTTTCCCCTGTCTGTCTTTGCCCCCTGATTGTCATCAAAACAACTTAAACCCCAACCCACCCCCCTGTTTTTAAAAGTGTGCAGGTTTTGGTAGACTCGGGGGGCCCCCACACTGATGGGCTGGGCCCTAATAATGAAATTTTAGCGAAAGATTTCCCGCTATTTTCCCACAGTCTGAGTCGGGAAGGGAAAAATCCGTTGGGTTACCACTGATGATTTGACGTGACAAGGCTACATAAAAAATGTTGTTTGCTCGGCATGTTAGGCGGGGATTGTTTTTCAGTTGTGAATGCTCCTGCAAAAACATTATCGTCTTTTAAAAATCCCCCGAAGTCGGGAGTGTGGCTCCCCCAGTGGCGGGGGGGGAAAATAAAAAAAAGGTCCCCCAACGTCATTTTTAAAAACCCCCAGTGATGCATTTTTTTCCAATAGTGTTCAAGTACTTCGGCTGTTTGGATGATCCCGGGTCTTTTACCCAAAGGGGGACACAAAACAACAGCAAAAAACAAAACAACAAAAAAAAACGGGGACGCTGACTGCTCCCTTTTAAATTGCGGTGCTGGGGCTCCCGGCGGGCCGGGGGGGGCTTGGTGGGGAAACGAGGGGTGGGGAACGGCGGCGGGGGTGCGATACAACTGGGGGTGCTAAGAAGGTGAGACGGGGAAAAAAAAAAAAGAAAAAAAAAAGTTACCCCCGAAGGTGTAGTGGGGAACCAAAAAATTACTGTCCTAAATGCCGACCAAACCAGCTGAGAAAATCTTGCACCATTTTGGGAAAACCCTACCTGTTTTAATAGGTGCAGGCACCCCGGGGGGCCCGTTTATTTTAAGACGTCAAGGGGGAAGGGACTGTTCCCCTGCAGGTTTTCTTTGTTTGGGGGGCCAAAGGGAAAGTTACACAAAAAGGAAAAAAAAACAAACACACACACAAAACACACACACACACACACAACACACACCACACACACACACACACAAAACCACAAACACACACACAAACCCAAACCATCCCGGGAGCGTTCACGTGGAGGTACACCCCTATTTAAAAAACTGCAGAATCACTGGCAAAAAAATCCCAGGGTTTAAAAACAACTGCCAGGTGCTCCTCCCACCTCATCATGGGGTTTTCCGTGACAAGGGGAAAAACAGTACAACTCCAGACGGGCCAAGCGTTCGCCATGAGGCCCCTTACGTGCTCTTTTTAAAAGGGAAAATTTTCCAGCTCACAGTTTTCCCACTGTCAACAAAACTTTCCCTGCGGTCTTTCTTATCGTAAAGGGGGCCTTTTCCCCCAGAGTGGGCCCCAAACGACGGGACAAGAAAAAGGGAGGCACGGGGAAAAACATCTTGGCAACGCTAAACCCTCGCAAATTTCGGAAGAGATGGCCGTTTTTGTAGTCGGGGTGACACCCAGGCCCCTACCCTCCCGGGAAAAAAAAGGACAAGGGACAGCTGGATGACGGGGAAAATTTTTGACAGACTGGATAAAGAGGAAATAAACAGCCTGAATGACGTGGAAATATGCCCGGGACTAAATGACGGGGAAAATACGACAGACGAATAAATTTGGAAATACGACAGACTGGATGACGTGGAAATACGACAGACTGGTTTGACGGGGAAAAATACGACGACTGGATAACGGGGAAAAATTAGGGACGGACGGGGTTACTGGAAAACGACAGACTGGATGACGTGGAATTTGACAGACGGGGATAAACGTAGAAATACGACGGGACTGGAGGGAAGGGGGAAGTACGATAGACGGGATGCCCTGGAAATATGACAGACTGGAGGACGGGGAAAATATGACAGACAGAATGCCCGTAGAAAATATGCCCGACTGAATGACGGGGAAAAATATGACGGATGGACAGTGTCCCCCTTTTACCACAGGCCCCGGTGGTCAGCTGGGCTATAAAAACAAAGCCATTTTCCCCCTTTTCCCACAGAGCCCGAGGTAAGGCGGGCCAAGGGAAATGGGGGAGTTTTCCCCCCGGTTACCCGGCAGTCGGCGGGCTCTTGAACAAAAACGCTGTGTTTTGTGTGTGTGTGTGTGTGTGTGTGTGTGTGGGGTTGTGTGTGTGTGTGTGTTTTGGGCGTG
The DNA here is from genome assembly GCA_018398815.1 of Conus ventricosus. Classification (NCBI taxonomy): domain Eukaryota; kingdom Metazoa; phylum Mollusca; class Gastropoda; order Neogastropoda; family Conidae; genus Conus; species Conus ventricosus. The sequence goes on from CM031627.1 coordinate 1,618,158, forward strand.
CTTTGCGTGCGTGCGTGCGTGGTGCGGGCGTGCGTGCGTGTATATGTGTGGTTTTGTGTGTGGGTGTGGTTGTGGGGTTGTGTGGGGGGTAGATAAAGTTTTAGTTTTCCCCACCGCGGGGGAAAAGACCCTTGACGTGATTCCCAGAAAGACCTTGCCCACCTTCTCTCTCCTCTCTCTTTTCTCTCTCTCCTCTCTCTCCCCTCTCTCTCTCTCTCTCTTTCCTTCTTCTCTTCTCTCTCTCTCTCTCTCTCTTTTCTCTCTCTTATTCTCCCCCTCTCTTCTCTCCTCTCTGGTTGTGGGGTGTGTGTGTGTGTGTGTGTGTGTGTGTGTGTGTGTGTGTGTTGGGGTGTGTTTGTGTGTGTGTGTGTGTGTGTTGTGTCTGTTTTGTCTGTGTTTTCTTGTGTGTGTTGTGGGGCGCGCGCGCGCGCGGCGGTGTGTGTGTTTGGGTGTTGTGTTGTGTGTGTGTGTGTGGGTGTGTGTGTGTGTGTGTGTTCTTTGAGAGAGAGAGAAAAGAGGGGAGAGAGAGAGAGAGAGAGAGACAGAGACGGGGGGGGGGGGAAAAAAACCCAGGGAGCCCAGAGAGGCCCCAAGAGAGGGGGGAGAGAGAGTAAGTGGACGGACAGAGGACGGGGGAAGGGGGGGAGAAACGAGATTTTATTGCACACACAACGCCGCACGCTCGCCCCGCACGCCGCCGCACGCACGCACGAAAACACACCACCCCAAAACACACACACAACACAGGGGGGGGGGGGGGGGCGGGGAAATTTAATAGAAAATAAAAAAATTTATTTCCAACCCCACACACACACACACCACCCTCTCTTTCTCTCTTTCTCTCTCTCTCTCTCCTCTTCCCCTCTCTCTCTCTTTTTCCCCCCCTCACTTTTCCCACAAGCAAAGAGAGAAGAGAGAGGGGAAAAGGGGAAAAGGGGAGAGAGAGAGAGGGGGGGAGAGAGAGAGAAGAAAAACCAAAAGACAGAGACAGAGACAGAGAGAAGGGGGGAAAGAAACAAAAGTCCCCAAATTGTCGGTCCCCGTCCTCTCCTTTTCGGGTAGAACAAACGTCAGGATAAGCTCCAAACCTTAAAACCCCCCCCCCCCCCCCCCCCCCCCCTACCCCGACCCCATAAACCCACCCCCAAACCCCTGCCCAATCTTTCCCCAATCTCCCCCTTCCCCCCGGGCCAGCCCCATTTCCCCCCCCCCCTTTTTTTTATCACCCTCCCTTAAGAAATTTAGCTGACGAGGGGAAAGAGGGTAGGGGTGCCAAAAGGCCAGCACTGTGGGGAAGTTAAAAGGGGGGTTGCCCCATTGCACGAGTCCCCCTTTTCTTGTCGTGATTTCCCGGCCAAACCCTGTCGCGGTGTCCTCAACAGGGCGTACTTGTGGACTTTTTGTTTCCCCCTCCGTCCCCTTTTCACATCCCCCAATGCCCGTAAAACGTCGGTTTCTGCTTTGGGTTTTGGTGTCGCTTACACTTGGGAAAAGGTTTGTGAAGCAGTGGGAGATAGCAAACGTCCTTTTTTTGGTTAGATATGGCATCCCCGATTTTTTGAGTGGGGGAAATCCAAGACTTGGGGGGGGTTTAAAAAATAAATAAAGAAAAATTTCTAAAAAAAAACTAACAAACAAATAACCACCACCACCAAACCCCCAAACCACCACCCACCACCACTTTGAAAACAACAACAAAACAAAACAGAAAACACCCAAAAAAACAACAAAAACCAAAAAACAACCAAATCAAACAAAAAAAACCAAAAAAACAAACAAAACAAAACCTTTTTGTCTTCAATGTGATTCAATGCATGCATTTTTGAAAAAATTTATTGAAACCCTTGTTTTTTTGTCGGGCGTCCTCTGTAATCATATACCCGCCCTCTGAGTCATATACCCGCCTCTGTAGTCTTTATGCAGTCCTTGTAATAAAGCGTCCTCTGTAGTCATATAGCAGTCCTCTGAAAACATATGGGCGGGTCCCTAAAAATCTTTTATAGCGTCCTCTTTTAGTCATATAGCAGTCCTCTGAAAGTCTTTAGCAGTCCTCTGTAATCTATAGCAGTCCTCGGGATTTCCTATAGCATTTACTCTGTAACCCAAAATTAGTCCTCTGAAATTTTTTAAAGTAGTCCTCTGTAGTCAATAGCAGTCCTTGTAATCTTTAACGTAGCCCTCTGAAGTCATATACAGCCCCTCTGTAATCTTTATGCAGCCCTCTTTTAAATCTTTAGCATTTCCTTTTGTTATCATATAGCAGTCCTATATAGCATTTTCCTTTCATATAGCAGCCCTTTCTATAGCGTCCTCTTTTAATCATATAGCAGTCCCCCATATAGCAGTTCCTCTGTAGTAATTTTGCAGTCCTCTTTTAATAAATTTTGCAGTCCTTCATTTTTGCGTCCTCGGTAGTCATATAGCGTCCTCTGTTTTTTATTATAGCAGTCCTCATAAGCAGTCCTCTGAAATCATATAGCGCCCTTGAAATCATATAGCGGGCCTTTCTGAAATTTTTAAAACAGTCCTCATATAGCAGTCCTCTTTAACTATATACCCAGTCCTCTGTAATCATTAGCAGTCCTTGAAATCATTTAGCAGTCCTCCAAAGCAGTCCTTGAAACATATGCGTCCTTTTATAGCAGCCCTTGTAATCATATAGCAGTCCTTTTTGTAATCATATAGCAGTTCAAATAGCAGTCCTCGGAAATTCAATACCCGTCCATTTTCCCAGCCCTCTGAAAATTCATTACGTCCCTTGAACTTATAGCGTCCTCTGTTTTCTATAGCAGCCCTTTTGGAATTA
>CM031627.1:1635338-1640338 GCA_018398815.1 Conus ventricosus
ACGAGGGGGAGAGAGAGAGAGAGAGGACAGAGACAGAGACAGAGGACAGAGACAGAGAGAAGGAGGAAAGAAAACAGAGAAAGTGCCTCATTGTCAGGTCAACCGTTCACTCTCCTCTCGGGTTTTGACAAAACGTCAGGATAAGCTTCCTCCCCCAAAAGAATAATATATAGCTCCGCCGACCTTCAACCCTCCCCCCCCCCCCCCCCACCCACCCCCCCCCCACCCCCCCACCCCCCTCCTACCCCGATCCATCACCCACCTCCAACCATGGTAAAATATATTCTCCAATCTCCCACCCTTCCCTCCGCCCACCAGCCCAAGTACCCCCCCCCTTTTTTTTATTAACCCCTGCTCTAAGCATTTAGCTGACGAGTGGAGAGGGTACCGTATTGGGCCACAAAGAGCCAGCACTGTGAGAAGTTGAAAGGGGGGGTTGACCTGCACGAGATCCCGCCGCTCTTGTATGTGCCAAGTGCCGGCCTAATCTGTCGCTGTGTCCTCAACAGTGGCGATACTTGTGGACGTTGTTTCTCCTCCAGTCTCCTTCACATCTACACTGACCGTACAAAACGTCGGTTTTGCTCTTCGGTGTGGTCGCTTTACGACTTGCAAAGGTTTGTGAAGCAGTAGTGAGATAGCAATATCGTCCGAGGTTTTAGAGTTAGATATCGGCATGCAGATTTTGTTGTGTGTGGGTGAAAATCAAGACTTGGAGGTGGTTTAAGAAATCAAATAAAGCAAAATTCCTTAACAAAACTAACAAACAAATATCCACCCCACCACCACCACCACCACACCACACACCACCACCAACTGAACAACAACACATAAACACAACAGCAACAGCAACAACAACAACAACAACACAACCAAATCAAACAAACAAACCAAAAAACAACAAACAACAAAAAACCGTTGTCTTCAATGATGATTCAATGCATGCAGGACGTTTGAAAGAATTATCTGCATCCTTGTTTTGTGTCTGGCGTCCTCTGTAATCATATAGCAGTCCTCTGTAGCATTAGCAGTCCCTCTGTAGTCATATAGCAGTCCTCTGTACATCATATTATAAGCAGTCCTTCTGTAGTCATTTTTGCAGTCCTCTGTAATCATTTTATAGCAGTCCTCTGTAGTCATTAGACAGTCCTCTGTAGTTCATTTTGCAGTCCTCTGTAAGTTATAGCAGTCCTCTGTAGTCATATTGCAGTCCTCTGTAAATCATATAGCAGTCATCTGTAATCATATAGCAGTCCTATGTTGTCATTATAGCAAGTCCTATGTAGTCATATAGCAGTCCTCTGTAAATAATATAGCAGTCCTCTGTAGTATTATAGCAAGTAATCTGTATTACATAAAAGTTAGTCATCTGTAATCATAAAGTAGTCATCTGTAGTCTTAATAGCAGTCCTCTGTATCTTATCGTAGTCCTATGTAGTCATATAGCAGTCCTCTGTAATCATATTGCAGACCTCTGTAATAATATAGCAGTCCTCTGTCAATTCACATTATAGCAGTCCTCTTGTTATCATTAGCAGTCCTATTAGCAGTAATCTTTTTGCCTGTCCTCATTTTAGCAGTCCTATGAATAATATAGAAGTACCTCTGTAATCATTATTTGCAGCCCTCTGTAATCATATAGCAGTAATCTGTAATCATATAGCAGTCCTTGTTATCATATAGCAGTCCTCTTTTAGCAGTCCTCATTATAGCTGTCCTCTTATAGACAGTCCTCATTAATTGCAGTCCTCATATAGACAGTTCCTTCATATTTATAGGTCTATGTATACATATAGTATCCTCATTATAGCAGTCCTATGTAGTCTTATAGCAGTACCTCTGTAATTCTTATAGCAGTTCTAATATGGCAGTCCTCAGTAGTCATATAGCACGATCCTATGTATTTATATAGCAGTCCTCATATAGCAGTCATCTGTAATCATATAGCTGTCCTCTGTAATCATATAGCAGTCATCTGTAAAATATATAGAAGTCCTCTGTAATTCAATTAGCAGTTCCTCTGTAATCATTTAGCAGCCTCCATATAGCTAGTACTCTGTAATCATATAGCAGTCCTCTATAGATGTCCTCTGTATTCATATAGCTAGTCCTCATATAGCAGTCCTCGTTATATTTAGCAGTCATTCTGTAATCAATATAAGCAGTCCTCTGTAACATATAGCCAGTCCTCTGTAATTATATAGCAGTCCTCATATAGCAGTCCTCAGTAGGTCATATAGCAGTCCTCTTTTAATAATTTAGAAGTCCTAATATAGCTCCTCTGTAATCTTATAGCAGTCCTCTGTAATCATTAGCATTCCTCTGTAATCATATAGCAAGTCTCTGTTAACTATAATAGCATACTCATATAGCAGTCCTCTGTAATTCATTTTTGCATTCCTCTGTAATCATATAGCATTCATCTGTAAAATATATAGCAGTCCTCTGTAATCTTTTAGCAGTCCTCTGTAATTGCATATAGCAGTCCTCATCATAGCAGTCCTCTGTAATCTATAGCAGTCCTCATATAGCAAGTCCTCTGTAATTCTTATAGCAGTCTCTGTAATCATATAGCAGTCCTCATATAGCAGTCCTCTGTAATCATATATAGCAGTCCTTCATATAGCAGTCCTCTGTAATCATATAAGCTGTCCTCTGTATTCCATATAGCCATTCATCTGTAATCATATAGCAGTCCTCCCTGTAATCATATAGCAAGTCCTTCATTATCAGCAGTCCCCTCTGTAGTTCATATAGAGTCATCTGTATTCATATAGCAGTCATCATTAAGCAGTCCTCTGTAATCATTTAGCAGTCCTCTGTAAATAATATCAGCAGTCTCTGTAATCATTATAAGCAGTCATCTGTAATCATATGCAGTCCTTTGTAACCATATATGCGTTCTGTTAATCATATAGCAGTCCTCATATAGCTGTCCTCTGTAATCAATATAGCACAGTCCTCTGTACATCATATAGCAGTCCCATATAGCGTCCATGTAATAATATAGCAGTCATCCTGTTATCATATAGCAGTCCTTCATATAGCAGTCTCTGTATATTCATATAGCTGTCCTACTGTAATTATAGCAGTCCTGTAATAATATCAGCAGTCCTCATATAGCAGTCCTCTGTAAACATATACACCTTAGGGTTAAATCTTAAGATTGTCTTCTGTATCATATAGCAGTCTTTACACCTTGTGGGTTTTTTGGTTAAAATATAAGATTGTCTTCTGTAATCATATAGCAGTCTTTACACTTGGGGTTGAAATCATAAGATTGTCCTATGTAATCATATCAGCAGGTCGTTACACCTTAGGGTGTTGAATCCATAAGACTGTTGATTACACAGCCAGATGTTTAGTATAGCAATAGTTCTGTGGTCCTTTCTTGGATTTTATTTTTACCGTTTGGGATTTAACAGTTCTTGGTTTTCTTGACTTTCTGCTCTCTCTCTCTCTCTATGTTTTTTTGCCCTGTCCTAGTCTCTGTCTGTCTGTCTGTCTGTCTGTCTGTCTGCGCATGTCGTCTGCTCTCTCTCTCTCTATCTCCTCTCTCTCTATCTCTTCTTCTCTGTTCTGCCATCTCTGTCTCTCTGTCTCTGTCTCTGTCTCTCTCTCTCTCTCTCTCTCTCTCTCTCTCTCTCTTTCTCTTTCTCTCTCCTGAATTCCATTCTCTTTTTCTGTCTTCCCTCTCACTCACACTCCCCATATCCCCCTCTTCTTTCTCCTTTTCCTTTCCTCTCCGTCTGTAGTTCTGTCAATTTTCCATTCCTGCATATTTTACTGAAGTGTTGCTTAATGCTTTTTCTTTAGTGACGTGTCGTGCTTAATGTTCATGTCACTAAGATTGATGTATGTATGACATTGTTGTTGTTACTGGATAAGCGTTGTTGATATTCTCGCTTCTCTTCTCAACGGTATGATTCGATTTTTGATGTTACCCTTCTTTCGTTATGTTTTCTCGAGTGGGATTTGACAAAATTTGGTATTCTCTCTCTCTCTCTCTCTCTCTCTCTCTCTCTCTCTCTCTCTCTCTCTCTCTCTCTCTCTCTCTCTCTCCCCTCTCTCTCTCTCTAAGTAAATGCATAAAACTATACAAGCATTTGTTTCTCAACACGACCGAGGTTTACTCTTGCACGTACAAATCTTGGAAGCATGGCGAAGCATGCTGTAGAGTCCATCATGCAATATTTGTCTACACTGGAAAATGGGTTTCTTCAGGGATTTTTATTATTATCATTTTTTAAATAACTGTTTGACTGGCAGATGCAGCCCTTGTATTATATAATGCTTTGGTATGAGGTTTCATAACGTGGCATTAAACTGTATATCGGTCCATTTGTTTGCTCTGAAGATGTTTATGGGTGTAACATTACTAACGCCCAAACGATTTAATATATCTACAAAAAGGATCTTCGATTTTTTTTTATTTGATAATTAGCTTTATTCACTATTGGCTGAAATTTTCACGAATGCAAACGTCGAGACTACTGAGAAAAGTTTATATTGTGTATGATTAAGACTAAAGGAGTATATAAATCTCTCTCTCTCCTCTCTCTCCTCTCTCTCTCTCTCTCTCTCCTCTCTCTCTCTCTCCCTCTCTCTCTCTCTCTCTCTCTCTCTCTCTCTCTCTCTCTCTCTCTCTCTCTCTTTTGGGCTGTGGCCTAAAACGTGAATAAATCATCTTGAGTCTTGAGTCTCTCTCTCTCTCTCTCTCTCTCTCTCTCTCTCTCTCTCTCTCTCTCTCTCTCTCTCTATCTGTCTCTCTCTCTCTCTCTCTGTCTCTCTCTCTGTCTCTGTCTGTCTGTCAGTCTCTCTCTCTCTCTCTCTCTCTCTCTCTCTCTCTCTCTCTCTCTCTCTCTCTCTCTCTGTGGAAACAGAGGTAAAGATGGAATTGCAGGAATTTTAGATAGGGACATTTATGGTTCTGTCATAGTGTGGGTGATACGCCTGGGTTTTTACAACGTCTGGCACAATACTGACAGACTGCAGGTAGC
>CM031627.1:1645338-1647838 GCA_018398815.1 Conus ventricosus
CAGTTAGGGTAAGGAGAAACTACTTGCTGTGCATCAATACACTGTGGATTTATTTCCGACTCTTTAAGTAAGTCAGATACATATGAGCCAATTGGCTTTAATGAAGATATTCTGTCTGGCCCGTTTAGGATAATTTATTTCTGATTTTATTTGTACTTCTTCCGAGACAAAGTTGTCAGGTGTTGAGGTCCTAAGAACGTACTTTGCACATGCAAGATTTCGATATTCATCCAAAGGCAATTCTCCAATTTCTTTATAAGTTCCGGAGGTTGATGCGTGAAAGGGTACACCAAGAGCAAGCCTGTATCTTTGCAGTCGATACTTTGAAGTTTCTTAAGTAAATAATTTGGAGCACTAAAAAATATTTCTTGTCCATAGGATAATTTTGATCGAATTAATGTTGTGGTAAGATGTTTCAAAATTTTGCTGTCTTGTCCCAGTATTGTTTACTTATTACTTTTAAAAAATTTAAGCATTTTCTTGCTTTAGTCACAATATGGTTGATATGAGCGTTCCACGTTAGCTTTATTGTAAGAAACAAACCCAAAAATTTTACAGAATCCTTGTACTGAATTGTTTCGTTTTCAATTTTAAACATAGGTAGCTCAGCGGGATTACTACCATTATTGAAAAGCATCATATGAGTCTTTTCTGAAGATAATGCAAGACCATTTTGTGACCATATAATTGTTTATGTTTATCAAGTTCCCTTTGATATAGCTTCTTGATATAGTTTAATGCCCTTTTAGATGTATTTCTTTTCATAATAACATTCATCCATATACAGATATCATCTGCATATTGTACTAATACTACATGTTTTGACAAATGTGATGGCAATCGTTCATCAAGATATTAAATAACAGAGGTGCAATTACGGAACCTTGTGGCAAGCCCATGTGAAGAGATCTAAAATTTGAATATGAATTCCCTACTCTAACTTGTATACTTCTTTTACTCGAAAAGCATTTAATGAAATGGTATAGATGACCGATAAACCAGTCTGTTTAAGTTTATAAAGAAGCTTGGCATGCCAGACTTGGTCATAGGCTTTCTTGATATCAAAGAAAGTTGCAATAACGTTTTTTCTTCTCGCAAAACTGGTTGTTTTATGTTTGTTGTAAGTTTCACCAAATTATCGATTGCAGACCTGCCTTTCCGGAAAACCTGCTTGGTTAATGGGAATGATTTTATTTACTTCACAATAATGAACCAATCTTCTTAAAATAATCCTCTCCAGAAGTTTACATGTATGTGAGGTTAGAGCAATTGGCCTGTAACTATGTTTGTCACTGGAGTTTTACCATGCTTTAGAATAGGAACGATGACAGACTGTTTCCAGTGTTCTGCATAACACCCTCAACCCAACATTTCTGAAACAATTTATGCAACAATAAAAACAAAGTTATCTGGCAAGTGTTTAAGCATATCATTAGAAACTATATCTAATCCTACAGATGATTTCTTATTGGGAAGAGATATAAGTGCATCTTTGACTTCATCAAAAGTAATTGGGCATTGATGAAGTGATTGTTGTCACTAACTGGATCTTTGTATTCATCTTTTCCTTCTTCTTCAGTTCTTATGTTTTATTTTTATGGGCCAGACCTTCTAGACGCATAGAGTCTGAAAACATATCAGCGAATAATTCTGCCTTTTCTGAGTTTGACGGAAATTCTTTGTTCTTCAGTCTTATATGGACAAGATGGCAAATTTACACCTTTTTTCATTCATGAAACTTTTTCCAAACTTTTTGGAGATCTGTATGGTTTGAAATTTCATTTGTACAGAAAGAGGACCAGTATTGCCTTTTCGCCTGCGCTATTACCATATTGCTATGATGATTTGCTTTTCTTTTAGCAATTAGATTCTCTGGTGATTTGTCTTTTAGATATATCTTAAACATTGATTTCTTCTTATTTACGGCGGCATCACAGGCTGGTGTCCACCAGACATTTCCTGAATGTTTGTTTGATTTGACTGGATGGAACTTTGGAATTGCTACATCAGCAGCTCTAAGATGGCACAAGTAAAGTATGAATATAATTGGTCTATGTTATCAGTATCAACACTTTCAGTATGACAAGCATCCAGACTACTTTTGAATTTCTCCCAGTCAGCAAGTTATAATTATATTTTGGAATTTTGTCTACGTGAGATTCATAAGACTCTGTCATTTCATTAAATGTTATAATAATGGGAAGTGATCGCTACCCAAAGTATCATAAAGGTATCCCAGCTACATTCTGGGGCTAGCAAGGAGATACCAAAGTTAAATCAATTGTGATGCCCTGTGTGTTGAGATGTCCGGAATTCTAGTGATGCGGCCATCGTTAAGCATATATAAACAAGAATCAACGATATTTTCAACAAAAGCGGTTACTAGTAACTGATGCACAATCTTTATCCAGAATGGGGAATGAGCGTTAAAATCCCCTGCTATCAGCACTTTTCTTTATCTGTAAGAGTATGTAACCATTCTGTGTTAAATTCATTGGGT
>CM031627.1:1652838-1658933 GCA_018398815.1 Conus ventricosus
ATTTTAACCCAATCACGTTGTCAAAGTAACGAATAAAGGGAATTTGAACACAATCACGTTGTCAAAATAACGAATACAGGCATTTGAACACAATCACGTTGTCAAAGTAACGAATACAGGGCATTTGAACCCAATCACGTTGTCAAAGTAACGAATACAGGGCATTTGAACCCAATCACGTTGTCAAAGTAACGAATAAAGGGCATTTGAACCCAATCACGTTGTCAAAGTAACGAATACAGGGCATTTGAACCCAATCACGTTGTCAAAGTAACGAATACAGGGCATTTGAACCCAATCACGTTGTCAAAGTAACGAATAAAGGGAATTTGAACACAATCACGTTGTCAAAATAACGAATACAGGCAATTTGAACACAATCACGTTGTCAAAGTAACGAATACAGGGCATTTGAACCCAATCACGTTGTCAAAGTAACGAATACAGGGCATTTGAACCCAATCACGTTGTCAAAGTAACGAATAAGGGGCATTTGAACCTAATCACATTGTCAAAGTAACGAAAAAGGGCATTTGAACCCAATCACGTTGTCAAAGTAACGAAAAAGGGCATTTGAACCCAATCACGTTGTCAAAGTAACGAATACAGGGCATTTGAACCTAATCACGTTGTCAACGTAACGAATAAAGGGCATTTGAACCCAATCACGTTGTCAAAGTAACGAATAAAGGGCATTTAATCCCAATCACGTTGTCAAAGTGACGAATAAAGGGCATTTGAACCCAATCACGTTGTCAAAGTAACGAATACAGGGCATTTGAACCCAATCACGTTGTCAAAGTAACGAATAAAGGGCATTTGAACCCAATCACGTTGTTAAAGTAACGAATAAAGGCATTTGAACCCAATCACGTTGTCAAAGTAACGAATACAGGGCATTTGAACCCAATCACGTTGTCAAAGTAACGAATACAGGCATTTGAACCCAATCACGTTGTCAAAGTAACGAATACAGGGCATTTGAACCTAATCACATTGTCAAAGTAACGAATAGAGGGCATTTGAACCTAATAACGTTGTCAAAGTAACGAATACAAGGCATTTGAACCCAATCACGTTGTCAAAGTAACGAATACAGGGCATTTGAACCTAATCACGTTGTCAAAGTAACGAATACAAAGCATTTGAACCCAATCACGTTGTCAAAGTAACGAAAAATGGCATTTGAACCTAATCACGTTGTCAAAGTAACGAATACAAAGCATTTGAACCCAATCACGTTGTCAAAGTAACGAAAAATGGCATTTGAAACAATCACGTTGTCAAAGTAACGAATACAGGGCATTTGAACCCAATCACGTTGTCAAAGTAACGAATAAGTGGCATTTGAACCCAATCACGTTGTCAAAGTAACGAATACAGGGCATTTGAACGTATCACGTTGTCAAAGTACGAATACAGGGCATTGAACCCAATCACGTTGTCAAAGTAACGAATACAGGGCATTTCAACACAATCACGTTGTCAAAGTAACGAAAAAGGGCATTTGAACCCAATCACGTTGTCAAAGTAACGAATACAGGGCATTTGAACCCAATCACGTTGTCAAGTAACGAATACAGGGCATTTGAACCTAATCACGTTGTCAAAGTAACGAATACAGGGCATTTGAACCCAATCACGTTGTCAAAGTAACGAATAAAGGGCGTTTGAACCCAATCACGTTGTCAAAGTAACGAATACAGGGCATTTGATCCCAATCACGTTGTCAAAGTTACGAATACAGGGCATTTGAACCCAATCACGTTGTCAAAGTAACGAATATAGGGCATTTGAACTCAATCACGTTGTCAAAGTAATACGACAGGAGGTTCAAACTCCTTTCTATGGACTGAAGTAAAGGCGTCAGCAATATGAACCCTGTGCTGGTCATTCAAGTACAGTGACGGGGCTTTCTCGATTTATTTAAGAGTTATAAGACTTCTATTTACCCACGCACACACACACATACGCGCGCGCGCGCTCGAGCTCTTTCATCGGTCAAGTAAGGGAAGAGGCAAAGTAAACTTTGCTGTAGATCAAAATTAGGAGACAGACAGTGTAAGGTCCTTTCCTATTGGTCACACTGAAGAGACTGGCAATGCAAACTCATTTCTTATTGGTCAAAACTAAAGACACAACAAATACGAGGTCTTACTTCATCGTTCAAAACAAAAGGGACGGTAAACGTAAACTCCAAGTATTATTAGCCAAATAAAGGGTCAGCCAATGCAAACTCTATTTTCATCTGTTATGATACAGAGACAGCAAATATAAACTCCATTTCTAATTTGTCAAAGCAAAGGAAGAAAACAACGTCGACCCCATTTCTTATCTGTGGAAATTAAGGGACCGACAATGTAAATGTTATTTCTTATCAGCAAAAAACTGAAATGATGATAAAGTGAAACGCTTTTTCTATGAAAAGAGGGGAGGGAAGTGAGGTGGGTGGGTCGAGGAGGTTGGGGGGTGGGCAACAGTGATGCGCCCATTTTTTTTTTATGAACGGGGACAAAGGCAGCACAACCTTCTTTCTTTCGGAACACATTAAAAAACAATCAATGTAAAGCATATTCTACTGGTAAATACACAATACAAACTTGTTTTTACCAATAGATTTAAAACGACAGGTGATGTAATCCCCCTTTTTTTGGTCACAGAAAAAAAAAAACGACGGAAAGAATGCGTCAAATTCTTGCAAAGGACATTGCACTCTTAAACATTTTTTTTTACCTTTCAGAGTGAAACAGGGTGCAACGTAAAACACCATTTGTCAGTCAGATCACAACGCTACAAAATGCTATCTGCTTTTTTTTTTAATTCGTCAAAACAATAAAAAGGCATATAAATTATTTTCCATTTACCGAAATAGAGCAGGAAGCAATATTAACCCCCTTAACTTTGGGCTGAAATAAATCAGCAAATCCATAAACCCTTTCAACTAGCCAAAGAACATGAGGGGCACTGCAGCCTCACGCTCTACTGGCCACAACAACATGCTTCTGGTCCCCAGGGTTTGGTGTCGTAGCTTCTGGTCCCCAGGGTTTGGTGTCGTAGCTTCTGGTCCCCAGGGTTTGGTGTCGTAGCTTTCTCTAGGATAATTACTGTGTTAAAGTGGCTCTACTGGCCACAACAACATGCTTCTGGTCCCCAGGGTTTGGTGTCGTAGCTTTCTCTAGGATAATTACTGTGTTAAAGTGGCTCTACTGGCCACAACAACATGCTTCTGGTCCCCAGGGTTTGGTGTCGTAGCTTTCTCTAGGATAATTACTGTGTTAAAGTGGCTCTACTGGCCACAACAACATGCTTCTGGTCCCCAGGGTTTGGTGTCGTAGCTTTCTCTAGGATAATTACTGTGTTAAAGTGGCTCTACTGGCCACAACAACATGCTTCTGGTCCCCAGGGTTTGGTGTCGTAGCTTTCTCTAGGATAATTACTGTGCTAAAGTGGCTCTACTGGCCACAACAACATGCTTCTGGTCCCCAGGGTTTGGTGTCGTAGCTTTCTCTAGGATAATTACTGTGTTAAAGTGGCTCTACTGGCCACAACACCATGCTTGTGGTCCCCAGGGTTTGGTGTCGTAGCTTTCTCTAGGATAATTACTGTGTTAAAGTGGCTCCCGGGATCGGCGGGAATTTTCGATGTCCATTTGGTGTGAAGTGGCTGTTTCCTTCGATGTCCATTTGGTGTGAAGTGGCTGTTTCCTTCGATGTCCATTTGGTGTGAAGTGGCTGTTTCCTTCGATGTCCATTTGGTGTGAAGTGGCTGTTTCCTTCGATGTCCATTTGGTGTGAAGTGGCTGTTTCCTAAGCAGTTAGGTAGGGATGTGTGTAAATGCTGATGTGTGGAAGAACGTAGCAAAAGGGGAATTCAGTGTACGTGTGAACAAGGTGGTGGAGAAGCAACATGGACAAAGCCACGCCCAAAGGGAAATCCTTTGTGTCCACCCCTATATAAACTGATGGGAGAACACCACCAAACAGAGGAGAGAGAGAGAGAGAGAGAGAGAGAGAGAGAGAGAGAGAGAGAGAGAGAGAGAGAGAGAGAGAAGAACAGAGGAGAGAGAGAGAGAGAGAGAGAGAGAGAGAGAGAGAGAGAGAGAGAGAGAGAAGAAACAGAGGAGAGAGAGAGAGAGAGAGAGAGAGAGAGAGAGAGAAACAGAGGAGAGAGAGAGAGAGAGAGAGAGAGAGAGAGAGAGAGAGAGAGAGAGAGAGAGAGAGAGAGAGAGAGAGAGAGAGAGAGAGAGAGAGAGAGAAGAGTGAGCAGGACAGAGAAGGGTTGAGAAACACGTGGTCTGGGAGACAGAAGTGACAGTAAGGTCTTAGGGTAAAAGACAGGCTGAAAAGAAAGACTGAGTTTGAAACCCAGAGGTGGGTGAAAGAGACCATGAAGTTTTCTACGTCGAGTTCCCAGAGACGAACACGTAGACCCAGTCCTGAAACTTGGTGCCAGTCAACCAGGGCGTCACCATCACCCAGTGCTGAAGAAAACTCGAAGTGGTTTGTTCGAGAACTGTGGTGTGGTATGCGCAGTGTGTGCAAGCGTGCGTTTGGAAACCTGGCCAGGTAAGAAGCCATCCAGGAATAGACATTATTGATCTTTTATGCTTTCATTTTTCCATTTTGTGTAACTGGAGTTTTCATGTGTAATCATAAGTAGCATAGAAACTGAATTCCGTGTTCTCAGTCGTGTTGGGAGAGAAGCGAATGCGTGACATCCCATTCCCAGAGAGAGCTTAATGGTTGGTGGGTGCATGCGTGTGCATATGCGTGTATGAGTGCAGAGATAACCTTGGTGTGTCACGACTGACTAATACATCAACTTAGTTCACTTAAGCAGTAGCATCACGATTTTCCCCGCCTTGGACAGCCAGAATACAGCAAAGAAAGCGAGCTGGCATATCAGACTCTTGTTACAAGATGAAGACAAGCTTCCATCTCTCCCTATACAAAGAGAGACACATGGACCACACAGTCGGTAAAACAGGGGGCGACAGGGAAGGAATGAGAAGACAGTGAGAGTGACCAGCAGATGGGTGGACATTACATAACGCAGGAAAGGAATGTGAAGGCAGTGAGAGTGACCAGCAGATGGGTGGACATTACATAACGCACAATTCCCGTGAGGCGGGGACACCAGCAGCACCTGTGCGACAAGGGGAGGGAGAGAGATGGTGAATGCAGCTCTCCTCAAGTTCAACGATCCGACAAAGACAACATGGCAGAGTGACTGTGAGTTGACCGAACTGACTCTTCTGCAGAAATCACTGCCCCGATGCCTTCTTTACTACTGCAATCCTATCATTCATTTATCAAAAGCATACCAAAAATATCTGACGAGCATAGCGGGTGTCTGTGTCTCTCGGGCCTGGACATGTTGTGACAGGAAGAATAACAAATGACCCGTGATGCCGTCTCACAGGAAAATGGGACAA
Organism: Conus ventricosus; assembly: GCA_018398815.1. Lineage (NCBI taxonomy): Eukaryota > Metazoa > Mollusca > Gastropoda > Neogastropoda > Conidae > Conus > Conus ventricosus. The sequence continues at coordinate 1,658,273 of CM031627.1, forward strand.
AGAAACGTCATCTTGATCGAATCCTCCTAACATCGTCAAAAATGGAACTGTGTGACCACGCTATGCCCTGCTGTGGTAGTGGCATCATGACTCATTTCCTGTTCAGGTCCACATCATGGTGATGTCCTGTCAGAGTCAGGTCCACATCATGGTGATGTCCTCTCAGTCAATTCCACATCATGGTGATGTCCTCTCAGTCAGGTCCACATCATGGTGATGTCCTGTCAGAGTCAGGTCCACATCATGGTGATGTCCTGCCAGAGTCAGGTCCACATCATGGTGATGTCCTCTCAGTCAGGTCCACATCATGGTGATGTCCTCTCAGTCAGGTCCACATCATGGTGATGTCCTCTCAGAGTCATGAAGCAGGGTAGGTGCTTGGGGACTGCTGTTGGATGGACCTCGGCGCGCTGTAGAAGCCTGACGCTCAACGATCACGACAGGCCTGACTCCAAGAACTAAGCCATGACAGCCTCAATGATGAGGAGTCATCTGACCCAGCCATGACAGCCTCAATGAGGAGCTGACCCAGCAATGACAGCCATCAATGAGGAGCTGACCCAGCAATGACAGCCATCAATGAGGAGCTGACCAGCAATGACAGCATCATGAGGATGCCAGCAATGAGAGCGAGCCCAGCAATGACAGCCATCAAGGAGTG
>CM031627.1:1659033-1684033 GCA_018398815.1 Conus ventricosus
ACTGTTCTCCCTCCGTTCCGGGAACTGAACACAAAATTGATGAACCATGTACACAAAAACCAACTACACAGCCCTCCAGACTTTCCGCTACTTTACCCGCTCACCTTAGACAACAACAGGAACGACACACAATGGACGACACCCTCAGTCGCCGGGACACTGCCAGACAGCCAACGCCCTGGTACGTGCAGAACCCGTCGCTGAACACCAAACACCGACAGTCAAGACGCGGACGACACACTGGACGACACCCTCAGTCGCCGGGACACTGCCAGACAGCCAACGCCCTGGTACGTGCAGAACCCGTCGCTGAACACCAAACACCGACAGTCAAGACGCGGACGACACACTGGACGACACCCTCAGTCGCCGGGACACTGCCAGACAGCCAACGCCCTGGTACGTGCAGAACCCGTCGCTAAACACCAAACACCGACAGTCAAGACGCGGACGACACACTGGACGACACCCTCAGTCGCCGGGACACTGCCAGACAGCCAACGCCCTGGTACGTGCAGAACCCGTCGCTGAACACCGAGCACCGACAGTCAAGACGCGGACGACACACTGGACGACACCCTCAGTCGCCGGGACACTGCCAGACAGCCAACGCCCTGGTACGTGCAGAACCCGTCGCTGAACACCGAGCACCGACAGTCAAGACGCGGACGACACACTGGACGACACCCTCAGTCGCCGGGACACTGCCAGACAGCCAACGCCCTGGTACGTGCAGAACCCGTCGCTGAACACCAAACACCGACAGTCAAGACGCGGACGACACACTGGACGACACCCTCAGTCGCCGGGACACTGCCAGACAGCCAACGCCCTGGTACGTGCAGAATCCGTCGCTGAACACCGAACACCGACAGTCAAGACGCGGACGACACACTGGACGACACCCTCAGTCGCCGGGACACTGCCAGACAGCCAACGCCCTGGTACGTGCAGAACCCGTCGCTGAACACCGAGCACCGACAGTCAAGACGCGGACGACACACTGGACGACACCCTCAGTCGCCGGGACACTGCCAGACAGCCAACGCCCTGGTACGTGCAGAACCCGTCGCTGAACACCGAAACACCGACAGTCTTCAACCTGGTAGCCAAACCTTCAAAAGTCGGTCGAGGGCATACCACCAACCCCTGCCCCAACGGCAGGAACAACCTGAGCACGAGGCCAACCCAACCTTCGTGGATAACGCCTCAGTTCGTACTAACTTGCAGACACACCACGACACTCCGAGTTCACCTCGGAAACTCACAAGACAGCACTCACATTCACGGAATTCCCCATACACATCGAAGAACTCCAGTTTCACGAGCGTTAGTTTACACACGTAAACTCCACTATTCCGACGAGCTTGACACTCTCCTCCCTCCCCCCTCCAAGAGTTAACAGTAAGCAAATTCCCGGCAGGATTCACGCACTTCACGGTCACTGCCACCTGGCACTGGACGGGTCACACTCCACAATTGTCACTGAGGCGACCTGTGTCAGTTCGTGCGTGACATCCATCACATATTAGTTTTGGCCAAAATTAACACCTGTTTTCCAAAAAATTAACACCTCAAAACCTCTAAATATTGACGAAATTAGTACTTTTAAAACGGGGGTTTCCGTGCAGAATAATATGGGTGATCGTGAACTCACATATTTACATTCTCTCCCAGGAACATAAAAATTAAGGGGTTACAGCCCGCTCTTTTACTTCCAACACCATCAATAAATCAGAGCAAACAACTGGCTTTCCGTCTTGATTAGTTATTTTAACATCTAATGAGTTTATAGGCCCATTAATTAATTCTTTAAATTCGCTGTTTTTTCCAACTAAGATTAATCGATAATCGCAAAACCCTGCCCTAGTTGATGGCAAAACCTTTAGAACTGTAGACGGGTAGCCATCAAACAAATTAGTATCTGTTCTTAACTGTTGTAAATGAACATACAACATTGGGTTTACGAGAAAATCAGAAGGTTTATTACCTTCAAATTGATAAACATCTTCTCTTATACTAAATCTATAAGCTCTGTCACTACTGTGAAAGCCTAAGATTTTAGCCAGGCTCTTAGGGAAAGTATACTCTCTTCTTTCTTCTAGTGGAAAATGTATAGTAATTCTAAGGTTTGCTTCGTTAATTTTTAACAATATTCCAAATTCGCTAAGTACTTCTTTTAAAGAACAAAAGTTGTAGTAACCATCAGGTATTTGCACATTAGTTATTTGATTGCCCGCCTCGTTACTAATATTGATCCAGTTATTTTGAGCCCCTTCATATATGGCAAATGAAACAAACTGCGGCGTTACTGAAACACGACAAAAAAGCAGAAGAGCACACAAAACAAAGTGTGAAGTAACGACGATTTATTGCACGACACAAAACAGGACAAGAAATTTTCGGCAAAATGCCTTCCTCAGCGACAAACAAATAAAAGTACAGACATAAACATGCACAATACTCCCCTTGTGAAGTCAAAGTGGTGAGTGAAGTAGACAGAGGGACAGTGGAAGAGAGGGTGAGTAGAGTTCAAGGAATAGGGCACGAGGAAAGAGGGCAGAGTAAAGTGAGGAGGAGGAAAAGGAGAAAGGGAAGAGAGAGAGAGAGGGGGGGGTGGGGGGAAAAAAGAGGGGAGGACAGAAAAGAGGGGAAGGGAGGAAAGTGGAGAAGAGAGAGAGAAAGGGGGGGAAAGAGAGTGAGGGAGGGGGGGGGTGTGATGGATGTAGTGGGTGTGTAGCAAAATAAAATAAACAAAAAAAGACAATAAATAAGATACAATTACTCAAAAAAAGATTTTAAATGACAAGGGGGTGAGGGGGAAAAGAGAGGGGAGAGACGGAAGAAAGGGAAAGAAGAAAGAGGGGAGAATGAGAAGAGAAAGGGGGAAGGAAATTTGAGTGGGGGGGAGGGTGTATGGAAGTGTGGGTGTTTGTTTTAAATGAATGAACAAAAAACACAAAAATAAAAAAAACCCCCTTATATAGTTAAAAAATTAATTTTAAAAGCCTTTTCTTAAGGGCAATCCTAAACTCCCGCCCAATTTGAAATTGGATACGGTAAAAAAAACACGCTCGTTTGTTGGGTTTAAATGAACACCTTTTTAATGACTTTTTAAAAAACAATTTAAAAAAGGGAACCTTTAAAAAAAACGAAATCCCAAATTAAAATGTGGGGGCGTTTTAAATCCCAAAAGTTAACTTCAGCAATTCCTTGCGTAGATGTATAAGGCTTCCAATTAGATTTGTAAACCCACTAAAAAATATTCAAACCCCCAATAAAAAGAATGAAATACCATCAGAGGGGCATCCCCCCCTATGCGTTTTACCAAAATCAGAAAAAATTTTTGCCATTTACGCGCAACTAGGGCTGGGGTGTTTCATTTTGCAAACCTTTAAACCCCCCTAATCTTTTAAAAGGTCAATTTTTAAAACTTTCTGTTATTACCAAAAGACGAATACAATAAACCAAGTAGTTTTCCCTAAACAATAAATTTAAAACCTTTCGACCCCAAAGGGACAATAACGAAATAAAAATTTGCAAAAAAATTTAACTTTTTCCTTCAACCAAAACTTTAGAAAAAAGTTAGACCGCAACAGGGGTTTGGCACTTTATTTTTGTGGGGTGCAAAAAGGAATATCCTTTTATACGGCCGGCCACCCCTTTTTTTCAACCAGAAAAACATTTTCGTTTTGGGACCCAAAATAAACAAAAACATCCCATGGGGGCAACTTATTTTTAGAAAAAGTAAAGGTTAAAAAAAGCCGGGGTCAAAGATTTAATGACTCCATGGACTACGTTTGGTGTCTCTTAGGAAAAAGACAGACCAATCCATACTAATCGTCACAGCTTTGACCCCAGAAAACAATTTTACAAAATTTTTAAAATGAAAATTAACTTGTTTAAAAATTTGCATCCGCATACAAAGGTATCAACCCGTTCTTGACTTGCGGTCAAAGGTTGATTTTGTGTAGTCAGGATTATACATGCGCCTTCTCCTTAGACACAGATTGGCTGAACAATTATAACAAGAAATCCTCATAGTGGGCGATTAAAATTTAGGACACAATAAAGGCAAAACAAAAGGGCCCGCCCCACCCAAAATTTTAAAAAAATTTCCCTACCCCTGAAGAAAGCGATCGGGTTAAAAAGTGCCCCCACACCAAAGCAGCCAAAGCACTCCACTTTTAATACCCCACTGACAGTCCCTGCGAAAAGACACCCCCTTTTTTTTTAATTTTATGGATTAGCCATACTTTTTTCACAAAAAATTAATCCACCCCTAGAAACCCCTAAGTCCCTTGGTAAACCAAAAACCCAGCAACTTTGCTTATTAAAAAAAACCCCAACTAACAACACTGCCTTTTTCCCGGGAAGCACAAGCGTTTTGGCTGAAAATTTTTAAATAAGTTTGCCGATAGAAATTTTTTCCCCAATCCAATTTTACCCTGGGGTTGGAGGCGTCTGGCCCGTTGGCTTACCCCTTTTAAAGCATAAACAAGTTAGGAATAGAAAACCCAACGTTTAAATATACTAACTTTTTGAAACCCCCTTTTCCCCAAACAGAGCCCTTTTATTTTTCTGTGGTAGTTTTTTTCAAAAAGTTTGGGTTTTTAAGTTTCTTTTTTTTGTTTGTTTGTATGCTACTGCTCCTTTTTAGTAGACAGATTTCTATCTGGCCGTCCTTTGAAGCATTAATCTGATTTTCTGCTTTTTACCTTTTTCTTCCGCCCAAAATTTGCTATCGCCCCTTCGGGGTTTTATTTTTTTTTCTTCTATCCCTATAAACTCCCCAATTTTTTGCTAAATTTTTTTTAGTTCAATCTTATTGCCGTAAAGCCTCATTAACCCCCAAGATTTCACGATAGGCAATGGAATCATTAATTGTTTTTAATTGTGTCCCCTCAAAAAACCCGTCTCAATTTTGCTATTAGTTCACTGCGTTCGTTTTTAAATCTTCAAGAGGTATGTTTTGTTTTTTAGTGGTTGAACTCTTCCCCCAATTTTTGTAAAAGACTAACTCCAGTCCAAAAACCGTCAATAAATTTTTATTCCCTTTTGGGTCAACAACGGGAGATCTCTAAAAATTTGTGGTCGCAAAAAACGGTTTTGGGTCTTTTGTGAAATCGTACACTTTTTTCCTTTTACCGTTCTTACATACAAATGATAATTTCATTGTTAAAAAATCAAAAACCCCAAGCCTTTGGCTCTCCCCCCATTGGGCCAAAATTTAATGATTCAATTTTTAGCAATCGTATTGACTTACCCCAAAACCCTTGGGCCCTCTCTGCCCTTCAACTCTTCCAAAAATTTTGGGCCCAGTTCTGTTTCATTTTCTTAAATAGGACAATGGGAAAAATCTCCCTTTTTTTTATTTATTTCTTTTTTTTTTTATAAAAAAGAACCTATTTTTTGACCTCGATCCAACCCGAAAAAAAGGGCCCCCCACGGCAAAAAGGGTAAAGGCAGACTGAAATTAGGTAAATACCCATCAAATTGGCCTGGCAAAATTAAACAGCAATTTCCCGATCTTGGCGCGACGTGTTTAAGCCAACTCAAACTTTCATTCAAAATAGATTTTAAATGGGCAGATAAAAAGCACATTGTTGCTAATTTAGGCGGGCTATTGTTAATCATAAATAATCAAACTGGGGGGCACAGAAGTCTTATACTAGGAGGGCAACATTTTTGCCCCTTTTTTTCTATGGCTGCCTAAAAAAAGGAAAGAAAAAAAAATTTTATCGGGGAAACAAGATTAAAACGCTAAGCACAGGCTTAAAGCGGGAGAAAAAAAGACTTTAAAGATGGGGCATAGCAGAACAAAGGCAACAATTCGCACCCTCTAAATTTTGAGTTTTTTTAAAGAACCATATGCCAAATTACCAAGGCGCAACTAAAAGAAAAACTTGTTATGTTTAAATTTAAAAATCCTAGCGATTCTGTTTTTCGTCTGAAGACCCTTTAGCTAAATACACAGTTATCACTCTCTTGATTTGATGTTGTTTTTAACCCTGAACGGCCAGAAAATCTTAACCCAGTAAAAAAGAAAAAACATTTAATTTTTTTAAAAAAGATTTATACACGCCATTACAGAAAATAAAAATAACCCCGGACACTCTTTGGAAAAAACATCAAAATCGGCTCTGAAGTCTTTAAAAGGAATTTTTGTTTTTGGGTTTACTGAAGGAACAATCCTTTTTAAAAGGAGAATCAGGCGTTTTTAATCCAAAAATTTAAGAAGGTTGATGACAATAAAGGCATCTGATCATTTATTCAGGGGGGGACTTTTTACCTCCCCAACACTTTGGAAATAAAAAGTTGTTCGCTGGGGGTAGGAAAAGAGATCCTGTATTGATCGTGTATTAAAAAACCCTTCCCCTTTATGTGAAGACTTGAAGACTTTAATATCCAAATATGGGTTGTGGTTGGATTTTAGACCCACATTTACAACAGATTTTTTGGGAAGTGGAGAAAGGGTGGCAAGAGGGGTATAAAATAAAATTCAAAAGAAAGCAAACGGAAAAGGGCCAAAAAAAAACACATTTTTAGGGTTTGTGATCCAGTTAAACATTGAAAAAAACGGCTAAAAGGCCACGCCTTTTAAAAAAATGAGAAGAAATATTCTAAAAAAACAGATGGATACGAAGTTTCACCAAAAGACCGCATGTTCTTTTATCGCGGATTAAAAGGGTGTGGGAAAACTTCTTCGTACTTGATTTGTTACAAAAAAAATTTACAGGTTTCACTAAAAACACATTTTTATATTCTGCACAACCATTAAGCACAACAAGTCTTACAAAGAAAGGAATTTTTTTGGGACAACAAATAATTTTAGTTGACCTAGCAAAAACTGAGGAACGTTTAGAACATTCTATAGACATTTGAGGAAACTAAAAACACGTTTATTATTGATACTTTTTCCTGAGCAAGACTTTGTTAAAAAAAGAAAAGCCTGCCCAAAGCGGGCCCTTTAGTGGGCGCCACGCCTTAGTTTCTGTGTGGGCCTTTTAAAATAAAAAATACAATGCTTCTTAAAAGACTTTCGCGCAGTTAAAATCGGTTGAAAATTTTTTACATAAGGACAAAAAATTTTTTTGAAAAATTTTTTAAGTAAAAATTTAAAAAAAAGGGACAAAGAAGTTTAAAAAAATAAAAGCAGTTAGAAAATAAAACACGCTAACATCTTAGGGACCGCCCACCATTCAATACTTTGTTTATTGTAATTGTTTTAAAATTTTTTGCTTTAACAATTTATTTATTTAAATTTAAATTTTTAAAAAAGAATGTCTCGGGGGCCGAATAAAAAACGGAGCAGCTCCAAATGCTTGCAGTAACAAAAACCTACGACACCCCGATTTGATCTAATGGATTCCCAGAAAATGTTTTGGATTTGGTTTACACAAGAGGGGCTTAAAAACAACGAAATTGAAGAAAAAAAAACGGCAGCAATATCCTATTTTAGAAGAGTAAAAAATTTAAGGCAAACGATTTTGGAAACATAAAATACAAACTTCAAAAAAGAGAGAATTTGGGGCGTTGTTCCTGAAATGTTTTGGAATTTAAAGTTTGAACTACGAACCCCAAATGAAAATTTGGAAAAGAACAATTTTAAAAAAGGTTTAAATACAGGCCCCATCTTTTAGCCAGTTCCGGGAACACAACAGAAAAAACAATTTTAAATAACTATGCAGGGTTCTAATATAGAACAGAAAAAGAATCCCTGAAGGGGGGAATGAAACGGGGCTTAAATTTCCCCCGTCGCTTTGCCTCCTGGGAAAATGAAAATGATTTTTCGCCTTTATTTCCGAGGGGGGGCAAAATGTTGCCAGAACATACCTAATAAGAGGAAAAAAAAAAGGCTGAAAAATGGATGCCCCCTCAAAAGCTTGCATTGCAATTACAAAAAACGGAGACAAAATAAACCCCCAAGTATCATCTGACAAGGTTACGGTGATGGTGAAAAAGACAAACAAACATACCGACTTTATTTTAATTTAAAGTATTTTGTTTTTTGCTTTTTTTACTCGTTGGGAAAGTGCTGCCAAAGGGGGATTAATAAGAAGATATGTACAAGATTAATTAATAAAATAATTTTATTTAAAATGCAGTTCAACAGTTTAGTTAAAGCAAAAAACTGAACTTCAAAAGGAAAAATTGAAATGACTTGGATAAGTATGAGTTCTAAAAGAAAATGCAAAGCTTTAAATAATTTTTCTTATGTTTTACTGGCTATCACGTAGCAAGCGTAGTGCTGGTCTTTTTTTCTGTTTTACCCCGGGGGTTTGGAGCCCCACCCTTTTTAGCATTAGGAGTCCGGGTTAGAAAGGTGCCATGTTAGGGTTAAGTCTGTTTTAAAAAAAAAACCCAAAATTTAAAAAAGCACACTGCCATTGGGGCCCTTGTCACAAAACTTTGTTCTTAAATTAAAAAAAAAAAATCATTACAGGTGAAAACATAGGGACAAAAATTTTCAAAAATTTGGCTGAGGTGTTTACAGACGGCAAAAATTGAACTTAAAAAAGGGTGGGAAAAGACGTTTCTTCACGACGGGTAAACACTGATGCAAAAAACGAACATTGAAAAAAAAACAAACGCTTTAAAACCAAAATAGGAAAAAAAAAGTTTAACAAAAAATAAACACTATTTTTTTGTTAACCCGTGTTTGGTGGGAAACTTGCAGCTCTTCAGAAAAAAGGATTTTTTGGGGCCCTTTTTGACGAAGATTTTCTTTTAAAAAAAAACCCGGGGTCTTTTTTTCATAATTCTTTCAACTTCATATACACAAAACCATATAGGATCTTACTCTAATTTTAACACCCTTTCCGCCTCTCCGGAAACAGGATTTTTTTTTAAACCCAAACGCAAGAGTTTTTGAGTCCCCGATACTTTTTCAAAATGCAATTTTTTTTTAATTTGTTGCTTTTTACTGGTTTCAACCTTTGTTTTTAAAATTTCTTGTTCATTCGCTAAGACTGCTGGAAATTCCTAACCCATTCTGTGTTGCGCGTTCCTTGCCAAAATTTTTCTGAAATTTTGATAAAAAACGGGGCTTTCAGTAGTTTCTTTTAAAGTTTTCTACTAAGGTTGTGATCGATTTGCCGGGGATCCCCTCTTTTAAACTGTAACATGGGTTTAAAAAACATTTGGGTTTTTACAAACCCTTTTAAAAACTTTTTCCCATAACTTAAACCCCGGGATACTTTAATGACCTCTCAGATTTTTTGTTGAAAAGCACACCCAAAGCAGTTGGTTTTACCTTTAAAAGGTTACGTCTTTGTATCTTGAACCCATGTCAACAACGTAGAGCAACTTAATTTTTTTTCTTCTAACTTTGTCAGTGGAAGATACAAAGTCCTTTTGGTGGGTGTATTGGAAAACTGATTAAAAAATTTGGCCTTTTATTCTTTTGGGGCGGGAGATATTTTTGCCAAATTGCCTGTTTTGAAAGCCACTTTCGCACGATTCAGAACCTACAGCTTTACTGATTTTTTCCAATGCAGTTTTTCCTTTCCCAAATACCTTTTGGGAAAATTTTATTTTTACTTAATAAGAAGGACTATTTTAATTGGATTTAAATTGTTTGTGCAAAAATAGATTGCTCCCATAGCACCCAAAAAAAACCAAATTTTCTGCAAATTTTTGTTCTTTTATGGGTTTATAAAATCAACATTTTTGGCGGTGGGTTTTATGTTAAAAACTTCTTTCCTGTCACAAATAAAACCATTCTTTCCCCATCAAGTCTGTAAATGTTGCCTGCAGCCCCCCTTTCCTTACTTTTTTTTAAAAAAGCTAAGTACAATTTGCTTTTTCCCCTAAGCGTCCGATGCCTTACAAATCTTTCCCTTGCCCTTTTTTAAAGGGGTTCTCTTTCTTCATCGGCCGCAATTTTCTAAAAAATAATTTTCTTCCCAAAAAGGGAAATGCATTAAAAACTCCTCCTACCCTCATAATACTCCCCCCATTTTTAAAATCAATATTTTCTAGTTAAAACTTTTCCATGAACTAACATTTTCTGGATAATTCCCCTCAACAAGAAATTTTTTTGATCAATCCCTTGTAAATTTCAATATAAAACCTTTAACACCCTCAATGTCTAAACCTTTTCCCAGTCGGTTTGGGTTCATTTTAAACATGTTTTTTTTCTAACACACTATACCTTACTAAGGCCCCACCAGCAGGTGGTAAATCGAAAGATAATCTTTTTTTTCACCCTTTTTAAAACTAAAAAAATAATTAAAAATAAACATAAAACGGGAAGGCTGTCTATGGCTTTTTTAAACATATAATCTTTTTGTTGTTAAAGCTAGAAATAAAATTGCAACTAGTTTTTGGCATCTTCTATCTTTCCCTGTTGGGCGGTTTTTTCCCTTTTAAAAATTTTTCAAAGGTTGAATAGACTATAAAGCCAACAATAGGCACTGCTTAAACTCTGGTTTAAAATATTATATTATTTTTATTTCTTTTTTAAAAGGTTGTACGAACTATTAAAGTGTGAGAGCAAGCAGACTACTCGCAGCCACTGATAAAAAAAGATTATTTCCTAGCTGCGTGGGAAAAACTAAACATATTTAGGTGTTGAACTAAGATTAACAGATTCAGCAACTGCCAAAATCGACGTTGAAATTTCTACCTAGGTACAACACCTGGGGGCAAAAATTTTAATCTGGGCAGACATGATTTTTTGCCAAGTTATAAAAAGGGGCGCCCGGTTATTCAAAGAAGAAAATTAAAAAATTTACTTATCACAAACCGGTTTTTAAAAAAGTCCCCAAAACTCTTGCATTGACATTATTCAGATTTTTGGGAGTGTTATCCCATTCACATGGATTTAATTTCTTTTTAATCAATTTAAATTTTAACGTAATTTAAAAAAAAGCGTCAGGAGAAGAAGACGCTAAGGACACCCACAGGACAGCCAAGGGGCAAATGTACCGCAGGAGAGAATGACCCCAAGTGAAGTCCGCAAGTGGTAAATTTTCTAAGTCAAAAAAACCAAAGTTTTAAAGGGGGGGCGTAAAAAAGCGAATGGAACAGGAAAAATCAAACAAAGCAAAAAAAAAATTTTAAGTAATACAGCATCCCACCCAAAAACAACACAATTAACAACAACAACACAATCACAAACAAACAAAAAGATGTAAATTATTATTTTGGGAGCGTTGTTGTTGGTGGGGGATTTTTTTCATACAAAGCTAACGCCAAACTTTGCAGAAAGTTACAAACCCCCACAAAGCCAGTAAAAAAAGAAAACCCAAATTTGCAAAAAAGTGCAACCTCCCGCAGTAACCCATTTTCTTTGTAAAATTTTTAAAAACAATAAAGTACAAGTTAAAACTAAAAAAAGACAAGTTAAGAACTGATAAAAATACAAGTAAGAAACTAAATAAGTACAAATTTAAAGGGGTTATGAAAAATATTTTTTAAGTTTTAAATGCAAGTAAAATTTCAATAAAAAAACAAGTAAATTTTAATTCTTTTTAAAACAGTTAGGTTCTTAAATTAAGTTCTTGTTTGTTCTTTAATAAGTATATTAGTTCTTAAGTTAAGTTCTTGTTTTTTTTCTTAATAAGTCATTAGGTTTTTTAAGTTAATACAACCAAAATTTGTCAGGGTTTAAACTTTAAAAATTTTTCCCTTTCCTACGCAAAAGAAAACTCAGGATGAGTAAGTTCCTTGTATTTTTGAGACTATGATTTTTGTTTAAACCCTTTTGTTTACTTGAGGAAGTAGAGCGCAGATTTAAAATTTTTGTGATGAAATACTTTTTTTTCAAAAAAAAGCTTTTTGTAGTTTCGTGAGATAATTTTTTTGACAAAATTCTTTACTTAGCTTTAGCCTTCTTCATTAAAAGTCTGGGTGGCAAAAAGAAAAAATCTTCGACCGCAAACCAAAAATATTCTTTGATAAATTCCATTAAATTCATCCTTCATCTTCAACCTTTTGTTAAAATTGAATGTAGAGGACTGCCTTTTGATTTCACATGTGTGAATCCACAACTCCCTTTTGCACTTCGTTCTAAATCTTTTTAGAATCTTTGGGGGGCTCTAGAATAAAACTATCAGTGTCTTGTAAAGACTCTTCTTTTGGGTCCGCGGGTTTTTAAATATCAAACAGAAATTTAACATCAATAAATTTTACAACTTAAAACGGGGAAACTGATAAAAACCGCTTCCAAACTTAAAATCCTTTTTCTTTATATAATGCCAACCAGGGTGCGTTAAATCTTCTAAAGTCTTTATGTTTTTTTTAAAGGCAAACTTAAAATTTCTTGTTTTTTTTTGAACTAATTTAACCTTTAAAAGGTTGTGTACGTTTCCTGGTTTTACCAAAAAAGTGTTTTTCATCAGTTTAAAGAATCTTTTTTCTGAAGGTCAGTGCTTGGGGTTTAAATCGTATTTTTTCTTTATGTAGGGGTCATAAAAGGGGTCTTGATCAAAAAAGCAATGATTTTTAACAGCGTCGTTTTTAGTCCCTGTCTTAATAAAACTGTAGGGCCCGTAATGCAACTACTTTTTTTGGGGCCTAAGATTGGGGCAAGTTTGGGGTTTTTGGGGGTCATTTAATCTTTCTGGGCTAGGGGGTAACGGTGAAAGGGCATGCAGTTCAAAAGGAATTTTAAGTTACTTCTAAAAAAAACCTACTGTTTAACTGGCGCCAAATGTTAACCCCTTTATTGCCGCTTGAATATTATTTTACCCTGCCCTGTTCTCCTGAAGTTTTCGTAATGGAAGCGGGTTTAACCTGGCCCCCCCAACAAAAATTTTTGCGCTAAGTACATTAGAAATTGGTGGTTTGGGGGGGTCTAATCGTCTAAAAATTTGTTGTTGGGTTTGCAGTAAGGATGTGAGGCCATGCAAAAACCCCCCCCCCCCCCCCCCCCCCCAGCCCGTCTTCATCAATTGATGTGGGTAACAGAAAAATTTAAATCAATCTGAATGTTTGTAGACTCAAAAAACGCCCAAAAAAGGCCAGGCGCAGAAAGTAATTTGATCAGACAGTAATGTTTCGGCATGTAGATCTTAAAATTTTGAAAGCTCTGCCCAAAAAACACACTCAGCCAAAAAATATTGACGTGATAGTCGCCCCAAACGTTTCACAGTGTAATTCCCGTCCAGGCTTTCTGTCGAAATTATATAAAAAGTCATTATTCTTGCCTCAAGATAGAAAAAAAACGCCTTTTGGGGGAAGTGAGTCCATCAACCTTTCCCAACGAGTTCATGATCAAAGGGAAAAACCCCTTTTCGCATAAAGATGGGAAAAAAATTTTTTAGGATTGGAAAAATCTGTAGCGACCTGCTAACAAAATTAAAAATAAACCCTCAGAGTTGTCTGAGTCATAAAGGATAAAATTTAAAGTAAAAGTCTGTACTTTTCTAGACTTCAATCAGGAAAACCCCCTTTATTCAGAATCCTCTTGCAGAAAAATGAAATCGTAACCTCTTAGGTTATGAAAGAAGATAGTATTTCCAGCTTAGGGTCAGCCCTTAGTTGAAAATTTTCAATTGTTGTGGCGGCCCCCCAAACTTTCCAGAAGTATCGTGGTTCTTACGCCTGCTAAAATTCTTTATTGCAAATCCCAAAAATGCGTAATGATCATAAAGTTTTTTGGCTTCAGGATCATTCAAACTGAAAAATTTTGGTTGGAGTAGTGTTTCGAATTGTTTCATTTTTCCAAAAAATTTCTGGCTGCGTTTGGGGCCCGTAAAAAATCGGGGTTGTGTTTTGACCGCGACCTAACAACAAAAAATGCATAAGAACAGTTGATGGGGATTAAAAACGTTGTTTTTTGTTCTTTGTTTTTTGGGCCGGTTTTTGCGGTAAGACGATTCAAAGTCAGCAAAAAACCCCGTTTGGATATCTATTTTTGTTTTTCTTTAAAATAACCTTTAAACCCCGGCTTAGGTTTTAGGAGTTTGGGTTTTTACAGTCTACAAAACTTTTACAAACATTCTATGGTACTGTCTTCTATAGTTGGATTCTAACTAAACTCTTTTACAAAGCTCCTGTCAGTTTTTTGCTTTGAGTAATTCAACACTGTTATTGTTCTAATTAATACATAAAGACTTTAGGCCGCCCGAAACATATCAAGTTACAGTTTTTTGAGCGGTTGCCTAAAATGGGGGGGTGGGGAAAAAACCTTAGACATAGATTGCTCTACAACCTTTGTTATACTTTACGGTGTTGGTTTTTTTTGCCTTCAAACTGAGATAAACTTTTTAGCTTACGGGAAGGTTATGTTTTTTAAGTTATTTTTGCTTAAAGTGTTCATATTAAAACTCGTTTGCATATTTTTAACAGGGTGTGATTGGCTAAAAAAGCACCCCATAAAAACATTTTGTCGAATTATGTATGTTTAAGAAGCTCGTTTTAAATCTAGCTCTTTTGGGAGGGAAAGGGAAGAATTTCCCAAATATTGGGTAAAATTTGTTTGTCTTTAAATTTATTTCAAGAAATGTCCCCCTTTAACCATCCCAAACCCCCAACTTGCCTCCCACTTGCATGGTTAAACTGTGTAAGCATTAACAGCCCAGTAAAATTAAAGTCTGAAGTAATTACTTTTTCGCCTTGTTTAAAAAACCCCAAAAGGCATGTTATATCGTCAGGGGTTATATAAAATCAAAACGGCCAACAGCACTTTTTTGGTGGTTCTCGAATAGACTCTGGATTTTTGAGATTCATTTTCTACCTTTTATGAACATTTTTGGGGTTTTAAAAATATTCATGTTACTTCATAACATTGCTTAATTTTTGTCATATCAAATTTTCTTTCCCTTTTTATATTTTTTGCCCCCAAATTTTCTTGTGGTTTGCATTTTTAAACCCAAAAAATTTTTCGTAAATCAAAAAAAAATAAAAGAAATAAAAATAAGTAAAAAGGCTTTTTTTCTTTACCAAGTGCCGCAACACTCAAACTTTAAAAATTTAAAAAAAAGCCCGCTATATTTTTCTTTTTCGAATCACTACAGTCAAGTTTTCACTTTTATTGCTTCTTAAATATTTTTAATTTTCTTTTATTATTTTGTCTAAATCATTTTCAAACCCCAAATTTGCTAAAAAAACAATGTTTAATATTTCATTGTTTCATCAAATAGTTTATTTCAATTCAATAAATCAAAATTTTCTGAGTTCGGTGGGCCCTTTTTTTTTTTTTATAAAAAAAAATTAATTGTAAATTTGCTGTTATTCATAGTCTTTTCTACGTAAACCTAATCTTTTTTAAACAAAAATTACCCCTTCAGGATATAAAACAGTCAAATAACATCTTTTAGGAACCATATAAAACTAAAAATACAAAAAATCTTATTGGTTGGGCCAATAATATGGTATTTTACGGATGACCGCTCATGCTTCTCTTAATCTAACCACAAAAAAAATCAGTAATTAATTCTAAAAACGGCCTTTAACTCTTTTTTTACTATTCGCCCTATACCAAAACCAACTCTTGAAGTTTAAAAAATAAACTCCACTTGTTATTTTCTTTTAAACACAAAAAAAATTATAAATAAAAAAATTTTTTAAACAGTTTCTCTTTTAAAAAATTAACTGTTTTCTAGCTTTTTTAATCGTAAAACCTGACTTAATTAAAGCGAATAGCTTTCTCCTTCAGGGGTATAGAAACAGTTTGATTAACATCTCAGGGGGCCCTATTATCAACTAAAATAGCAAACAACTTTTTACCGGGGTTTTGGGCCAATTATTGGTATTTTTACTAATAGCTTCCAATACTCCTCGAATGTCTATACATAAAAAAATCATAATTATTCTTCAAACCCGTTCTTTAACGATTTTTTTTCACCCTCCCTCTCCCAATCAACCGAAAAAAATATTAAAAACTCTGCAACTAATTCGGCCTTCAATTTTTTTAACCCCAAAAAAATTTTAAATTAAAAAAAAATTTAAATTTAAACATTTCTCTGTTTTTGTGCAAAAATTAAAAAAATTAGTTCAGCGTGGGTGGGTGTGGTCTGGGAGGGGCCCGGGAGGTGGGGGTGGGGTGTGCTGGGTTGGGGGCGGGGTGGTGTGTGGGGGGGGGGGGGGTGCGGGTGGGTGGGGGGGGGGTGGAGGAGTTTTCCCCCTCATATTATTTCAGCCCGTTTGGGGGCCTTTCTAGGGCGCGTTTTTCCGCGGAACAATGGCACGTTTGCAAAATTTTTGTTTTGTGGGGGGGTCTTTCTAGGTCGCTTTCGGCGCCGAACAATGACACAGTTTTTCATTTTTTCCTTTTGGGGGGCCCGCTTTCTGATAATCTGCTCCATGAGCCGCTGGATCAAAAACCCTCGCTGTCTTTAGGCCCGCGTGTCCCACTCATCAGCTGTCATCAGATTGCCAGAAAACATGAAAACCAACGTCGCTTTGCATTATTTTAAAAAGGCCTTTTTTTTTCTACAAACTGTGGGTAAAATTCCCCAATTGTGAAATTTTGGATAAAGGTAAAAACAAATGTAAACCGCCCGTTTTTACCAGGGGGTTCCATCAAAAATTTTTTTTTTAAATTTTTCTCCCCGGGCGCTTTTGGGTTAATTTTTTTAAAACGGCTTTTGTTTTTTTAAGCCCTGGCCAAAAAAGCAAAGATTGTTTAGAGTTTTACGTTTTTCATTTTTGATCTCATGCCGGCCTTCAAAAAACAGGGGTAAATTTCTTCATGTTATGATTTCTAAAGAACCTTCGTCAATCGGCCAAATCAAGTTTCTCTACAAAACAATTTCGTAAAAAAAATCCGTTCATTTTCTGTCATTCACGTTTTTTCCTTCTTCGTTTCCAAAACACTTTAAAATTTTTTGGTCGGGGCGGTTTTTAAAAAAGGGGCCCCCATTCCCTTTTTCCAAAAATTGAAATCATTTTTTGTTTTACTTTTTGTGTTTCAATATTATTTCTTTTTGGGTAAATTTGAAAAAAGCAAATCTCAGTTTGGCTTTTTTTTTAGAAACCCGCATCCTTGTAGTCCTTGGGTTTCTTACGAAAACAAATTCAGCCTCCAAACATAAATCAGCCATTTTTTCAGTGTAGTGAGAGCGATAAAATCACGTCTTTCCCTTCCGACAGTTACCTGAAGAATGATGAAACCCCGTATCAATGATGTCATACCTCCCTGCCCGATTGGTTCAGCGTGCACACGTGATGGTTCGGCCATTAATAATTTACAGACCTTTGCTGCATTGCGACAGCCTGATGACGTGTCAGTAAAGCGATTCCATCCTCACTCTAGAGAGGAGACGGCAACACCGCGCGAGCAGCATGTGCCGTAACCAATCAATACCGTAACGTGATTAGTATGTGAAAATGGGGGTTTTCGGCAGAATCACATGGGTGGTCTTGAACAAACATATTGAAAATGGGCGTTTTCGTACAGATCACGTGGGTGGTCGTGAAACCGCATATTTACATTCTCTGATTGGCATTATTTGTTGATAAATTGAGAATCTGCATTAAAATTCAGCTTATCATGTAAAATAGTATCCAGATACGTATATTCACTTACAAGTTCCACTTTGGTGTTTCCGATATACACCGAAGTGGAACCTATAAGTAAATCCAAGTATCTGGGTGCTATTTTGTATGTATGTGTTTATGTGGCTGTGGTTGTTCACGTATGTGTGTATCCTCTGTATGTCTTTCTGTCTGCCTCTGTCTCTTTGTCTCTGTCTGTTTGTCTGTCCGTCTGTTTGTCTGTCTGTATTTTCATCTCTCCATCTATTTTCCTGTAATGTTCTCTCTGCGTGTGTGTGTGTGTGGTTGTGTGGTGTGTGTGTGTGTGTGTGTGTGTGTGTGTGTGTGTGTGTGTGTGTGTGGTGTGTGTGTGTGTGTGTGTGTGTGTGTGTGTGGTGTGTGTGTGTGTGTGTGTGTGTGTGTGTGTGTGTGTGTGCGTGCGCACGCGTGTGCATTGTAAGCAGTGACGAAAGAAAAACTCGTCTCTCGTCAAGGTGATACATACATCTCTGAATGGCAAAAACAATGGACGACAATATTCTCCAGATATGCACCCCGTCTGACTCCATGTCTACAGCAACGACGTCATCATGTTGAGCGGTTGGTAGGATTTCCCCATCATCCATCTCCGGATGACTGCGATGCCAGCATCTCCTCATCACCATGCAGTACTCCAGCCAATCCCACAAGCAGACATAAATAATTAACACTTTCAACCCTTTTGAGTCTACAGCCTGGTCGTTTTCTCCTGTTTGGCCAGTCTGGACCTATTGCACGAACGGGAAAAGTCATCATTTCAGCATTCGTTTCTCCAAGACTATTTACTACCATGAGGATATGATTATCAAACGATTACCACAACATCATTACAGCATTCGTTTCTCCAAGACTATTTATTACCATGAGGATACGATTATCAAACGATTACCACAACATCTGTCAGCATCCGTTTCTCCAAGACTATTTATTACCAGGAGGAAATGATTATCAAATGATTACCGCCTCATCATCATGCATCAAAGAGTGGAATTTCTATGAAATATCTTTGTTTTCTGCAGGACGTTGACGCTTTCATACATTCCCACCTGATTTCATTCTTTGGGTAGGTCCGTTCGGGGTCAGGGAAGAAAGGTGTCTGTGAGGATGGAAGTTCAGTGAGAGTTTCTC
Source organism: Conus ventricosus (assembly GCA_018398815.1). Classification (NCBI taxonomy): domain Eukaryota; kingdom Metazoa; phylum Mollusca; class Gastropoda; order Neogastropoda; family Conidae; genus Conus; species Conus ventricosus. Next base: position 1,677,628 of record CM031627.1, read on the forward strand.
CATTTCTAACAATGTACAGGTCAGAATCCTCGGTGAAGTCTTGGCTCAAAATGCCATACATTCTCTCAAAGCTGCAGCTGCCTTTTGTCCTCAGGTCAGCCAGTACCAAAGCATGTTCATCACACAGTCTAGTTCTTGACCCACACCATAGCTGACACTGAGGCAGGTCTCATGTCTAGCCCTTGACCCACACCATAGCTGACTGAGGCAGGCGTCATGTCCAGCCTTGACCCACACCATAGCTGACACTGAGGCAAGTCTCATGTCCAGCCCTTGACCCACACCATAGCTGACACTGAGGCAGGTCTCATGTCCAGCCCTTGACCCACACCATAGCTGACACTGGGGCAGGTCTCATGTCCACCCTTGATCCACACCATAGCTGACTGAGCAGGCGTCATGTCCACCCTTGACCCACACCATAGCTGACACTGAGGCAGGTCTCATGTCCAGCCCTTGACCCACACCATAGGTGACACTGAGGCAGGTCTCATGTCCAGCCCTTGACCCACACCATAGCTGACACTGAGGCAGGTCTCATGTCCAGCACTGACCCACACCATAGCTGACACTGAGGCAAGTCTCATGTCCAGCCCTTGACCCACACCATAGCTGACACCGGGGCAAGTCTCATGTCCGTTTTCCTTTTTTGTGCAAGCACGATCCATCCACATGACCCTTCATTTTCCTTTCGTTTGCTGGACGTTTCTCTCCAAAATCCTTGTGGCCCTGCCACTGCTGCAGAAACAACACAAGCAGTCCACAAGTCATGCGTCAAACTGCTAATTTTGCTGACACATGCATTGAAGAAATTTACTGACCAAAAGTTCCAAGATAAAACCATATTTGTTTTCACATTCAGTTTTGTTTTCACAAAGCTAGGCGATTTTCACCTGTTCAAACTGTGTTGTTACTACCTGCCCTTGCTGTGACCCCGAACCTGACCTGGTCCGATGTCCATGGGCTGAGGGACGACTGGGAGACAACGGACCACTTGGCCACCAATGCCGTTCATATGTCATTGGTTTGTCTATTCCCTCCAGTCTTTTCAATGGGCGGGGACGTGGTGGTTTTGGCGTCGCTCATCTCGTCTCCAAGCCGGCAAAGCAGCAGTGAAGGACACACCAGAACTTCACATCATTCATCCCGCCAGGGTTTCCTGGATGTGTTGTGTGGTGCCAGAAGTGAAATTGAGGGGCCACTGTGTCTCTCCACCCAGAGCCGTTGACATGAACAATGCGGTTCTGTCCCTTATCCTAAAAGACATACATCCCCCACCCCCCCCCAACGCGCACCTATAAATAGCAATTAAGTAGGGTAACGCTTGCTCCCATGATGAAGTAATCACAGGGGCCATAACTCCAAACCAATGCTGCATCCGACACTAAATCGCCTTACAGAAATGGGCGCAACACACAGCTCAACGGTGTGCTTGCGACATTCATTGAGTTGTGGGCCTGTAACTACTTTACATTGATGTGTGGGCCTGTAACTACTTCATCATTGAAGTTGTGGGCCGACCCTTCATCATTGGAGATGTGGGCCTGTAACAACTCATCATTGGAGTTGGGCCTGTAACCTTCATCTTGGGTTGTGGGCCTGAACTACTTTTATTGGGTTGTGGGGCCGAAAATATTCACATTGAGCGTGGCCGAACTAATCTCATTGAGTTGTGGGGCCGTGACTACTTCATCATTGGAGTTGTGGGCCGTAACTACTTCACTTGGGGTTTTGGGCCCGTACCTCTTCATCATTGGTTTTGGGGCCGTAAATACTTCATCATTGGAGTTGTGGGTCCGTGACTACTTCATCAATGGATTGGGCCTAAAATACTTCATCATTGGGGTTTGGGCTTTTAATTAATTTTACATTGGATTGTGGGGCCCGTACTCCTTCATCATTGGATTTTTGGGGCCCACAATTCATCATTTGGGGTTTTGGGCCTTGACTACTTCATCATTGGGGTTGTGGCCCGTAAATACTTTTTTACATTGGAGCGTGGCCTGTAACTACTTCATCATTGGAGTTGTGGCCTGTGCCTACTTCATCATGGTTGGGCCTGTAACTCTATCATTGGAGTTGTGGGCCTGTAACTACTTCATCATTGGAGTTTGGGCCTGTGACTACTTCATCATTGGAGTTGTGGTCGTAACTACTTCATCATGGAGTTGTGGGCCTGTAACACTTCATCATTGGAGTTGTGGCCTGTAACTACTTCATCATTGGAGTTGTGGGCCTGTAACTACTTCATCATTGGAGTTGTGGGTCTGTAACTACTTCATCATTGGAGTTGTGGGCCTGTAACTACTTCATCATTGGAGTTGTGGGCCTGTAACTACTTCATCATTGAGTTGTGGGCCTTTAACTACTTCATCATTGGAGTTGTGGGCCTGTAACTACTTCATCATTGGAGTTTGTGGGTCTGTAACTACATCATCATTGAGTTGTGGGTCTTAACTACATCATCATTGGAGTTGTGGGCCTTTAACTACTTCATCATTGGAGTTGTGGGTCTGTAACTACTTCATCATTGAGTTGTGGTCTGTAACTACTCATCATTGGAGTTGTGGGCCTGTGACTACTTCATCATTGGAGTTGTGGGCCTGTGACTACTTCATCATTGGAGTTGTGGCCTGTGACTACTTCATCATTGGAGTTGTGGGCCTGTGACTACTTCATCATTGGAGTTGTGGGCCTGTGACTACTTCATCATTGGAGTTGTGGGCCTGTGACTACTTCATTATTGGAGTTGTGGGCCTGTGACTACTTCACATTGAGTTTTGGCCTGTGACACTTCATCATTGAGTTGTGGGCCTGTGACTACTTCATTAATTGGAGTTGTGGGCCTGTGACTACTTCATTATTGGAGTTGTGGGCCTGTGACTACTTCATTATTGGAGTTGTGGGCCTGTGACTACTTCATCATTGAGTTGTGGGCCTGTGACTACTCATCATGGAGTTGTGGGCCTGTAACTACTTCATCATTGGAGTTGTGGGCCTGTAACTACTTCATCATTGGAGTTGTGGGCCTGTAACACTTCATCATTGGAGTTGTGGCCTGTGACTACTTCATCATTGGAGTTGTGGCCTGTAACTACTTCATCATTGAGTTGTGGGCCTGTAACTACTTCATCATTGGAGTTGTGGGCCTGTAACTACTTCATCATTGGAGTTGTGGCCTTTAACTACTTCATCATTGGAGTTTGTGGGCCTGTAACTACTTCATCATTGAGTTGTGGGCCTGTGACTACTTCACATTGGAGTTGTGGGCCTGTGACTACTTCATCATAGCAGCTAAGCTATCCTGCTTGTTTGTTATTCATTGGTTGTTGCTCCCTACATCACTGAAGATTCCCTTATACCCCTTTAAAGCATGACCGCCATCATTGAAGATTCCCTTATACTCCTTTAAAGCATGACAGGCATCATTGAAGATTCCCTTATTCTCCTTTATAACACGATAAACATCATTGAAGATTCCCTTATACTCCTTTAAAACACGACAAACATCACTGAAGATTCCCTTATAACTCCTTTAAAACACGACGGGCATCATTGAAGATTCCTCATACTCCTTTATAACACGACGGGCATCATTGAAGATTTCCTCATACTCCTTTATAACACGACGGCATCATTGAAGATTCCCTTATACTCCTTTAAAACACGACGGGCACCATTGAAGATTTCCTCATCCTCCTTTAAAACACGACAGCCAGCATTGAAGATTTCCTTATACACCTTAAAAACGACAGGCATCATTGAAGATTTCCTCATACTCCTTTAAAACACGACAGCCATCATTGAAGATTTCCTTATACTCCTTTAAAAAACACGACAGACATCATTGAAGATTTCCTTATGCTCCTTTAAAGCATGACAGGCATCATTGAAGATTTCCTTATACACCTTTAAAAACGACAGCCATCATTGAAATTTCCTTATACTCCTTTAAAGCATGACAGGCATCATTGAAGATTTCCTCATACTCCTTTAAAACACGACGGGCATCATTGAAGATTTCCTTATACTCCTTTAAAACACGACGGGCATCATTGAAGATTTCCTCATACTCCGTTAAAAAACGACAGCATCATTGAAGATGTCCTTATACTCCTTTAAAACACGACAGTTTGTGGAAGCACGCCTGCATCACATCCACAAACGATGGAGCGCCAGCGACGGTAGCCGTGAATAAAAGGATCGCATTGATTAAAAGATAATCATGTCAGCGACGGTCGCCGTGAATAAAGGATCGCATTGATTAAAGGATAATCATGTCAGCGACGGTCGCCGTGAATAAAGGATCGCATTGATTAAAGGATAATCATGTCAGCGAGGGGTTTGTCGTGAATAAAGGATCGCATTAAATAAAGGATAATAATATCAGCGACGATCGCCGTGAATAAAGGATCGCATTGATTAAGAATAAATCAATCAGCGACGGTCGCCGTGAATAAAGGATCGCATTGTTTAAAAGGGATAATCATATCAGCAAACGGTCGCCGTGAATAAAGGATCGCATTGATTAAAGGATAATCATATCAGCGACGGTCGCCGTAAAATAAAGGATCGCATTGATTAAAGGATAATAATATCAGCGATGGTCGCCGTGAATAAAGGATCGCATTGATTAAAGGATAATCATATCAGCGACGATCGCCGTGAATAAAGGATCGCATTGATTAAAGGATAATAATATCAGCGACGATCGCCGTGAATGAAGGATCACATTGATGAAAAGATAGTCATGTCACTGGGCGACGAAGGGTGAACCAAGAAAGCCATGGATCTTACCTTTGGAGACCGTCCTGACAAATAAAAACTATCTTTGAGGATGCTCAGATGTACAAAAACACACAAAAAAAGAAAAAGAAAAGAAAAGAAAAGAAAACCCAGAAATCATCAATATTTCGGCATCGATCGTCTTCAGGACTGATAACAAGTGAAAGACAAATAGATACATATAAACACACACTACATTAAAATGAATCATGACACTTTAAACGTATACTTGAAAACGGACGAATACGTGTTAAAAGAGCTTTAAACACGCATTCATCCGTTTACGTATGTTTGTGTTTAGACGTCATTGTCTATACGTATTCATTTGTCTTTCATTGGATGTCATCAGTTCTGAGGACAGTCTCTGACCGAAATGTTGATGATTTCCGTTCTTTGCTTTTTTTTTTTTCTTTTCTTTTCATTAAAAAATAAAAATCTTCTGAGCGTCCTCAAAGACAGTTTGTATCGTTGAACCAGAAGATCAGCAGTCAAAACTCATTTGTACCGTTCCTGAAGAAAGCTCAGAACAACGAAGACTGGGGACCTTGTCGCTGACCCACTCACCATGGGATTCACGGGCAGATTAGCTTTTCACCAACCGACTTCAATCATGAATTCATCAGAAACGTGTCCTTTTACATTCGTAACCATTGTTTAATGCGTTGTGTTGTTATGTCTAAACCTTGCATGCGGATAGCTTCTTTTTGCACAATACATATTTCAGTTTATAATATGCAAATGATGGAGCAATACCTGTACAGTTACGTTTTTTGTGTTGTATTTTCTAAAAGAACAAGGTGCAAAGTGAGACAACTGCAGGCGGAAATCTAAACAAATCTGAAATAAATGTTAGCGAACCGAAAAAAACAAAAAGTGGGCAAACGAATCACAATACAAAACACGACGCGTTTCGACCTCTAGGTCTTCTTCAGGCAAGATACAAAACAATCAGGACAACGAAATTGCACGAGCTATCACTTATTGTCAATCACTTCAGGCAAGATAGGCAGCGTTCAAAGAACGATCCATGTCATACTCCAAGTATCACATTCATTACAGTCAAACAAACAAATCACAGTCATTACAGTCAAACAAACAAACAAACAGAAACAAAAACTGCTGGTTCCACCATATGCCCTTCAAATGAACGCCGTTCACCCTCTGACCCCATGTGACCTGAGAGAAGTGTTCACTGGGACACACACCTTGATTGGCCACGCTCACTTCCGGCACAGTGACCCCATGTGACCTGAGAGAAGTGTTCAATGGGACACACACCTCGATTGGCCACACTCACTTCCGGCACAGTGACCCCATGTGACCTGAGAGAAGTGTTCACTGGGACACACACCTCGATTGGCCACGCTCACTTCCGCATAGTGACCCCATGTGACCCGAGAGAAGTGATCACTGGGACACACACCTCGATTGGCCACGCTCACTTCCGGCACAGTGACCCCATGTGACCCTAGAGAAGTGTTCAATGGGACACACACCTCGATTGGCCACGCTCACTTCCGGCACAATGAACCCCCTGTGACCCTAGAGAAGTGATCACTGGGACACACACCTCGATTGACATCTCTCTGCTGCAGTGCAGCGGTGTGTGAGCCGCTGGAGG
>CM031627.1:1689033-1699033 GCA_018398815.1 Conus ventricosus
GGAAGCGAAGGGTTAATTTACTTATCTAAGGAATCAAGGGGTTAATTTACTTATCAAAAGAGTCAAGGGGTTAATGCATTTATGTACAGAGTCGGTAAACTTGCTTCTCTGTTGCTTGCTTACGCGCTTGTTCATGATCTGTTCAGGCCTATTCGTTTACCATTTATCTGTTCATTGATCTGTTCAGGCCTATTCGTTTACCATTTATCTGTTTATCTAAAGATTCGGTAAACTTGCTTCTCTGTTTGTTTGCTTATGTGCTTGTTCATTGACTTATTCGTTTACTATTTATTTCTTTATTATCTATTTTCGTATCGATCGATTTTGACTGGGTTTTTATCGATGTGATCGATGTTATGCCTGTTGCGTGTTTTATCAGATTTGTTTTATTATTGAGAAATGGAAGTAGTGAGGTAATTTGTTCACATTACAGTTCAGCCACTATACAAATGAAACAACAAAAATGAACCTTTCTTCCTCTCCTTGCCCACATACCACCCTCCCACTGAAAAGAAGGCGAAGCAAACAGACACAAGTTAAAAATTATAACGTACACGAATCATTTCAAGAATGAAACAGCAGTGGGAGACACCTTTCATTCATTCAGAAGATCTGTTTATGGCCATTCTCCTTAGGAGCAGCTTTTCAAAGTACGACAGTCAGTCGTCGTGAACAGTGACATCGGTACGGTGATGAGTGGTTATGGCCATTCTCCTTAGGAACAGCTTTTCAGTGTACGATACTCAGTCGTCTTGAACAGTGACATCAAGGCGGTGATGAGTCCTGTTTGTCGTTCCTAGCCACGCTCAGCCATCACAATCCAAGCGTGTTAAGTTACACGTGTCTCAGCCATCACAATCAAGCGTGTTAAGTTACACGTGTCTCAGCATCACAATCAAAGCGTGTTAAGTTAGTTACACGTGTCTCAGCCATCACAATCAAGCGTGTTAAGTTATTACACGTGTCTCAGACATCACAATCGAAGCGTGTTAAGTTAGTTACACGTGTCTCAGCCATCACAATCAAAGCGTGTTAAGTTACACGTGTCTCAGTCATCACAATCAAAGCGTGTTAAGTTACACGTGTCTCAGCCATCACAATCCAAGCGTGTTAAGTTAGTTACACGTGTCTCAGCCATCACAATCCAAGCGTGTTAAGTTACACGTGTCTCAGCCATCACAATCCAAGCGTGTTAAGTTAGCTACACGTGTCTCAGCCATCACAATCAAAGCGTGTTAGTTACACGTGTCTCAGCCATCACAATCAAAGCGTGTTAAGTTGCACGTGTGTCAGCCATCACAAGCACTGCGGAAGGAAAATGATCGATCGATATGTTCTGGCACTTGTTCAGACTCTCGGACTTTTGATATAATCTTGTGAATAACCAACAAGAAGGGTAACTCTTGCTCCCGTGACGAAATATATACACACCCATCACTCCAAACGAATGCTGTTTACGACACCAAATCGCCTCGCACAAATGACAACGCAGAGCACACAGAACAAACACGAAGACATCCCCCTTAGAAAAGGATGTTCCCAGCTTGTCCATAGACCCTGTACTGAAGCATCTACACAGCAACAGCAACTGTTCTCAACTCGCCGGTTCTGTTTTCTGAGGTGATGGATAAGGTACAAGAAAAACATCCCGTCATTCCGCACACAGCTTACTCGTCGCTTCTCTAAGGGGGAAATAACCATGTCATTGTGTTACGCAGCTGTTTGAACGATCTGACATGATTTAGACTCAGGAAACGTCATAGGCGAGATGCATTATGTCACTTGCTGAAAATATGTTTGCAATTTTCTTGTACATCTACGATCCTAGGTTTAACACAGGGAACCGTTTAATCACTTTATCATGTCATCATGGGGTTTTAACACAGAAAGCCGTTTTATCACTTTATCATGTCATCATAGGGTTAACACAGAAAGCCGTTTTATCACTTCATCATTTATCATTAGGTTTAGCACAGTGAACCGTTTTATCACTTCATCATTTTATCAAGTCCTTGGAATTGTATTTTGTCACTTCCTGAAAAAAAGCTGCTTGGAATTATTCTCGTATAATCAAGCTCATAGGTTTTATACAGGGAACCGTTTTATGACTTTCGCATGTTATCAAGTCATCGGAGCAATCTCTTCTTCTTCATCTTAGCTTATCTCCGTGAATCATCAACGGAGCACCGCAATGAAGAACTATGCCCAGCGTTCCTCTGGCCGTGGCGGTTGTGTTGAGGGACCTGCATCTCTGCAGATCTGTTCCGTGTCTGTTCTGCAGGGCTGATGGCCGATTGTTTGCTTCCTTCTCCACACCTCTCCCTCAACAGTTGGACTTTATACACACACACACACACGCACACACACACACACACACACACACACACACACACACACACACACACACACACACCCCACACACACACACACACACACACACACACACACACACACACAAAAGATCTCTTGGCCTGAAATTATATATATATATATATATATTGAATTATAAACAAAGTTTTGCCCTTATGTCTTAGATTGAAGAAATACGGGAAGATAAGCATTCAATGCAACACCAAGCTGCTCTGTTAAGTTGCTGGAACGGTGCTCGGTACTTATCCTTGGAATTTATTAGTTTGTTGTATTTTAGTCCCTTGGGGATTCATTCCAAGAACTGGCCCTCAGCACTTGTGTCTAAGAGGATATCTTTTTATATTTTCTACTTTTCACAAGAATATGTAGCTTGTTTTGCTCTTTCATCATTTTCTTTTGCTTCTTAGGTGGCACCTTTGGTTGGTTTTTTGAAAACTCGACAAACATACTACGGTATTGCACACCAGCCTTTTCTGGGATTGCATTCTTCTTAAAACTGAAAAGGCAGAGGAATCAAATTACCACTTTCCGCGGTCACTGAGGAGAAACCACCAAGTTTCGAAATATGGGTATATGACCAGGAGTTATATCTTAGTGAGTTTCCCTCCCTATTGGAGGGTGTCTCCCCCTTGGAGACTATAAGCTTGCTGAAGGTTCATTGTGAGAAGCATTTATTTATTTTTCCCCCCCATTCACCCACTCAAGCACATACTGTTAGTTAGGCAGAATCATCTACCACTGCAGATATGAATGCTTATCTTCCCGTATTTCTTCAATCTAAGACATAAGGGCAAGCTTTGTTTATAATTCAATATTTCTTGCAGTCAATGCAACCCCAAAGCTGCTCTGTAAGTTGCTGGAACGGTGCTCGGTACTTATCCTTGGAATTTATTAGTTTGTTATATAATATATATAATATATATAATATATATATATATATATATATTAATATATATATATATTTGTTAAAATAGGTTTTTTAAAATAGAAACTACAAATTTGTTTCGAGCGCTCGAAACAAATTTGTAGATTCTATTTAAAAAACCTATTTTAACAAATGTTGCTCCCCAAGGGTCGAGCACTATCAAAATCATTTTGGGTATTTTAACCACACTAATATATATATAATATATATATATATATATTATATATATATAAAATATATATATATATATATATATATATACAATTTCAGGCCAAGAGATCTTGTTACACAGCCATACCAATGTGTTTTTCTCTACTGATTGTGTAAACGGTCAAAAATAAACACAAGCAAAGTGTGGCCGTCGCCAGCCAATTTGTTCGGACATAAGCTTCAACCCAAACATTCTAGGCGCCAGGTAGACGGGCCCATATGTCGGGTCCAGCCAATTAAGCTTAGCGGAGAGGCTTCACGGAGACGGTACGGTCCAGCCAGACAGACTAAGCCGTTTGACCGACGCCTCGATGTCTGCCCGGACGGATCTCAGTGCCTGGGCCAGACTCATCTAGCCAATTTAGAGTGACCAGTGCCCACGAGTTAAGCCACACGGCGCCAGTTAAGTAGGAAAGGGGGGAAAGGGTAGTGCGTGGTGGGGGGTGAAATCTAGCTAATCAATTAAATGACCAATTGACCACCACAGAGAGTAGGCGTGTAGGCGTGACTGTCATGATTTGAATATCCAATGGAATTAGAGGAGATAACTTCGGGTATCGGGGGTTTAAAAATACTGACCAATGGTACTCGCCCTTTTTGACAGATCGGAACGGGATAAGAAGGATGTGAGAGTGAGAGAACGGGAGAACGAGGGGAGAAACGAACAGAGAGAGAGAGAGGGAGAGGTTCTGAGTGGAAGCTCTGCAGGAAGAGGGGCAGAGAGAGAGATGAGGGGAGGAGAGAAGAGAACCAAGTTGAGAGATTAGCAGGAGATAGTCTGCAGGGGAAGGACAAAAGAGAGATGTGGAGAGAGAGAGTTGCTAACTAATGAAGAGGAAAAGAAAGAAAGAAAAAGAAAAGAAAAGCAACCATGTCCATTTGATAGGGCAGACTAGGAAGAGAGAGAGAGATGCAATGCGTTAATGCGGGAAAGGGAAGAAAGGAGAACAGATCAATGTTGATAGTCACTGTTCCATCTTAACCGGGGTTCGACCTCATACCGGGCAGCGTCACTTCGTCAAGCAGAACCACAGACCAACGCCAGTGCCAGCAGACCAACACCAGTGCCAGCAGTTGTGCCGTGTTGTGAAGTGACAGTGAAAAGAAAAAAAAAAAGGAAAAGAAAAAGAGACAGTGATTCGTGAATAGTTAAGATCACCTGGCCAGGTAAAGTAGAAATCTATTTATACCCGGGTTAGTTAATGATGATTTAGATAATGATTTTGTGAAGTTCAGGAAAGAGAATGTTTTATTTTGTTTGATTCCATATGCATTGATGTTTCTTTTCTATGACCATGTGTAGTAAAGTTATAGACTTTACTAGTGGTTTGATGTGACGAATGCATGATATATGAATGAGATTGTAAGCAAGCTGTGAGTGTGTTTGGGCTGTGCGCTAGTCCTTCCTCCATCGACATCACCCGAGGTTGACAATTTATTGGCGAGCCTGCCAGGATATTCTGGCCCATTTATTATAATTGTTCAACTTCTCAGAGAGGAAGCTGGGTGGGATTCAAGTATTGTAATCCTAAGACAAGGGGTTGTCTTACTGTATGTTCCCAAGATAGTTAAATACTAGGCTTGGCATTGCTTCCAAGGTAGTTAATACTAGGCTTGGCATTTCAGCCCAGAGTACTCATTTCGCACAGATTGCCTATAATTCGCTCTCATAGTTGGGTCAGGCGCTGGGCGTCTTATAAAAACTAATTACGTTGTCCCAAGCTAATATCATCATTCATAGGATTGTGCTATTACTCGTGTCGGTAACCACCAGTTGGCTGTCGTAGTAGTAAAATCTTGTTTCAAAAAAAAAAAAAAAAATAAGAAAGAGATATAATGGCGGAAGAAAAGAACACCCCTATTGAACAACTTGGGGAGCGTCGCTCGTGATCTAGGTTACTCAGGAGATGAGTTGCGTGCATTCGTTGAAAACCAACAAAAGATGGAAAGAGATGAACGCGCAGAAAGACGCCGTGTTGCAGTAGAAATAGCAGAGCAGGAAAGGACTAAAGCTAGCGCAGCGCAGGAAACAGAAAGAATGAAGCAGGAAACAGAAAGAATAAGGGAAGCGCAGGAAACAGAAAGAATGAAGCAGGAACAGAAAGGATTAAAGCTAGGGAAACGCAGGAAACAGAAAGACTAAAGGTTCAACTTGAGTTAGAGAAAGTGAGAATACAAAGGGGAGACCACCGAGGATGGTAGTTCCCTTTCCAGTGACTCTGTGCGCAGTTACGCCCCCCGACCAAAGTTACCCAAATTCTCTGAAGGAACCGACTCGATTGATGCATACATCAGTCGTTTCGAAACGTTTGCGACCAGTCAGGGTTGGCCTCCAGAAGAGTGGGCAGTCATTTTGTCGGCGTTACTGACGGGTAAGGCATTACAAATCTTCACTGCGTTACCAGCAGAACAACAGTCTGATTTCGGCGCTGTGAAGGAATCGTTGATTGAAAGGATTTGACCTCACAGAGGAGGGGTTCAGGAAGAAATTTCGTTCAGCTAAATTACAAGCAGGTGAAAACGTACACTCAGTTTGGTGCACGTTTAGTCACTATTTTGATAAATGGCTAGAGTTGAGTGGTACGAAAAAGGAGTTCACTGAATTGAAAGAGCTAGTTATGAAGGAACAGATTTTGTCAGGTTGCAGCCCTGAGTTAACCATACATTTGAAAGAGAGACAGCCAGAGACAGCAGGAGAGTTGTTGAAGTTCGCAGAGGGTTTTATAGAGAGGCACGTTTGGGCACTAAGGTGCAGGAGAAAACAGGTGCCAGGCACAGGTGAGAGAGTGCAAGGAGACTAGGGGGTTTTCTGCAAAGTCTGCAAACCCAGTGGTGGGGCAGAAGGAAGGGCAAAGGGACATTAGGTGTTTCAATTTGTCACAAGAAGGGACATGTGGCGAGGGATTGTCGCATGAGGTTCCAGAAGGCAGCAGCCTTGCAAGAGGTGGATAAGGTCGTCAAGGGAAACGACCTGCAGTGGAACCAAAAAGGGATTCAGTCTGAAGAGGGTGGAGTGCAGCCTATGGCTAGCTCTGGACAGCAGTCAGTGTCAGGGAATGGGGGCACTAGGCTGAGTGGTTCGTTACCAGTGGAAGAAGGGTGGATTGGCCAGCAGAGGGTGAAAGTGTTACGAGACACTGGTTGTTCATGCGGTGTAGTACGAACAACGCTGGTCGAGAAAGGGATTTGACAGGGCAAATCCAGACCTGTACTCTAATCGATGGCACTGTGAGGGAGTTTCCAGTTGCTAAGATAGAAGTACGTACCCCTTACTTCTCAGGCGAGTTGTCTGCGTTGGTGATGGAGAAAAACCCCCTTTATGATTTGATCATTGGAAATATTCCAGGGCAAGGGATCCAGGGGATCCCGAGTTGTTGACTGCTACAGGGCAGCAGTTCAAACACGGAGCAAGAAGGAGGAAAAGGTTGATAAAAACCCTTAGTCGTTCCAGCAAGGAAGTCAGGCATAGATGTGTCGCCTGATGAGTTTAGGGCAGCGCAGGAAAAAAGACCCTTCGCTCGGGGAAGTCTTGGGAGGGTTTGGGAAGAGGTGGAGAGAAACAGGTGGTTAGAGGAGGTGAGACAGAATTTCTTGTGAAAGGCGGGCTGTTGTACCGAGTGTTCACCAAGGGGAAGACAGGCAAGGTGACAACTCAGTTACAGGTACCAGCATGTTATCGTGACACTGTCATGTCAGTGGGTCACGAGCCGCTCATGGCGGGTCATCTCGGCACCAGCAAAACAGCTGACCGAATCTTTGATGATTTTCATTGGCCAGGAGCAATGGCAGACATCAAGCGTTTCTGCATGTCATGTGACGTGTGTCAAAGGTCACCACGAGAGGGGTGAAGAGGAAGGCGCCTCTTAAACATCCTCCTTTAATTGACACACCATTCAGGAGAGTGGCTGTTGATCTGATTGGCCAATCTCGCCCTGTTCCAAAGGTGGGCACAGGTATGAGACATGTAAGGTTGCAAAGGAAAGTTTGCAGAAGGCTAGGGTCGTTCAGAAGAAGCAATATGACAGGAAGGTGAGGAAGCAATCCCTCAAGGCGGGAGATCAAGTCCTGGTACTGCTTCCCACGGGTCACAACAAGCTGCTGATGCATTGGAAAGGACCATTCACCATCACTGAAAGGGTCGGTCGGGATTACCGAATTGATGTGAATGGGAAACCAAAACTTTTCCATGCAAATTTCCTCCGCAAAAATATTCAGCGTGAGACTCAGCACATAGGCGCAGCAGCAATCATTGATGAGGTGAAAGAGACTCAGCAGAAGAAGGGGAGATTTTGTTGCCTAAGTTTCCAGAAGAGTCATACAGGGATGTGTCACTGTATGAAGGGCTAGACAGTAAGAGTTCCTAGGTTTTGTTGTCGGAGGCGACACAAAGCAGCCAGAAAGGGGAAAGGTGGAGAAGATGATGAATTCAGAGAGACCAAAGACCAAACAGAAGTCAGGAGTCTGCTAGGTTTTATTGGGTTCTATAGGGAGTTTTGTTCCAAATTTCGCAGCAATCACGAGTCCTCTCAGTGATTTGGTCAAGGCAGGGAAACCAGCAGTGGTCGAGTGGTCAGACGCTGCAGAGCAAGCACTGCAGACAGTGTTGGAAAGACTAGGTTCCCGTCCCATCTTGAAGCTACCAGATATGTCCAAACCATTTTTGTTGCGGACAGATGCATCAGGTGGTGGGATAGGTGCAGTATTGTTGCAGGAGCATGAAGAGGTCGAGTTTCCTGTGAGGTATGCTAGCAGGAAGTTGACAAAGTGTGAAGAAGGGTACGCAACGGTGGAGAAGGAGTGTTTAGCCGTTGTGTGGGCCGTGCAGAAGTTCCACAAATACTTGTATGGGAAAGAGTTCGTGATAGAGACTGATCATCAACCACTCAAATTCCTGCAGGAGGCGCAGTTGAAAAACAGCAGAGTTCTGTGTTGGGCAATGGCACTGCAGCCTACAGGTATCGAGTGCAGTACATTCCAGGTCGACAGAATGTCGGAGCTGACAATTTAAGTCGCGTAGTCTAGCAAGCTGCAACTCAGAGGAAGTCAGTCATATCCGGGGTGCTTTGTTGATAATATGTGTTGACTACAGTTATGTTGATTGGATATGGGTTCATTCCCAGTTGGCTATGGTTTCATATTTTTTTGTGTGAGACTTGTTCATGTTTCTTTGTGAGACTTGTTTCATGTGAATGTAGTTATGCTTGGAGCATACAGTCACTTGTGTAGTGATGCATTATTTGCAATAAGTGAGGATGGAGATTCCTCAGTGAAGTGTCATGGATCGTGATCATATTATATTGTGCTTTTCATAAGAATTGTGAAGAGAAGATATGGCAAATCCGCAGGTAGGGGGATTGCATAGGTGGCACAGATGTCGTTATAAATGGGTCGAAATAACGCAAGAGCGCACATCAATGATAACTCATTGGGGCGGTATTCACTAATGATATATCCTATAATTTATAAACCCTTTGTTGTGAAGTATTTTTTTCAAACTTTGCACGTGTAGCTGTGTGTCAGCAAATTCGGTTGTTGTTTTTTTTTGTACCGTTGTTTTGAGACAATGCGGTGCATAGTCTTTTCCAAGGGGGAAATTGTCACGGTCAAAAATAAACACAAGCAAAGTGTGGTCCGTCGCCAGCCAATTTGTTTGGACATAAGCTTCAACCCAAACATTCTAGGCGCCAGGTAGACGGGCCCATATGTCGGGTCCAGCCAATTAAGCTTAGCGGAGAGGCTTCACGGAGACGGTTTCGGTCCAGCCAGACAGACTAAGCCGTTTGACCGACGCCTCGATTGTCTGCCCGGACGGATCTCAGTGCCTGGGCCAGATTCATCTAGCCAATTTAGAGTGACCAGTGCCCACGAGTTAAGCCACACGGCGCAGTTAAGTAGGAAAGGGGGGAAGTAGTGCGTGGTGGGGGTGAAATCTAGCTAATCAATTAAATGACCAATTGACCACCACAGAGAGTAAGGCGTGTAGGCGTGACTGTCATGATTTGAATATCCAATGGAATTAGAGGGAGATAACTTCGGGTATCAGGGGTAAAAAAACTGACCAATGGTACTCGCCCTTTTTGACAGATCGGAACGGGATAAGAAGGATGTGAGAGTGAGAGAACGGGAGAACGAGGGGGAAACGAACAGAGAGAGAGAGAGAGAGAGGTTCTGAGTGGAAGCTCTGCAGGAGAGAGGGGCAGAGAGAGAGATGAGGGGAGGAGAGAAAGAACCAAGTTGAGAGATTAGCAGGAGATAGTCTGCAGGGGAAGGACTAAAAGAGAGATGTGGAGAGAGAGAGTTGCTAACTAATGAAGAGGAAAAGAAAGAAAAAAAAGAAAAGAAAAGCAACCATGTCCATTTGATAGGGCAGACTAGGAGAGAGAGAGAGAGTGCAATGCGTTAATGCAGAAGGAAGAAAGGAGAACAGATCGATGTTGATAGTCACTGTTCCATCTTAACCGGGGTTCGACCTCATACCTGGCAGCGTCACTTCGT
>CM031627.1:1704033-1706533 GCA_018398815.1 Conus ventricosus
CAGCTTTTAGTTTGGTGTCCACTGCCTCTGTAAGTTTCCATTTGGGCCAGCTTTTAGTTTGGTTTCCATTTGGGCCAGCTTTTAGTTTGGTTTCCATTTCGGCCAGCTTTTAGTTTGGTTTCCATTTGGGCCAGCTTTTAGTTTGGTGTCCATTGCCTCTGTAAGTTTCCATTTGGGCCAGCTTTTAGTTTGGTGTCCATTGCCTCTGTAAGTTTCCATTTGGGCCAGCTTTTAGTTTGGTGTCCATTGCCTCTGTAAGTTTTCATTTGGGCCGGCTTTTACTTTGGTGTCCAGTGCCTCTGTAAGTTTTCATTTGGGACAGCTTTTAGTTTGGTGTCCACTACCTCCGTAAGTTTTCATTTGGGACAGCATTTAATTTGGGCTTGACTGATCTCTCAAATCTGTCTTTTCAGTCTTCAGGCAAGGCGGTAGCAGAGGGTGGGGGGAGATAGAGAGAGAGAGAAGAGAGAGAGAGAGAGAGAGAGAGAGAGAGAGGGGAGAGAGAGAGAGAGAGAGAGAGAGAGAGAGAGAGAGAGAGAGAGAGAGAGGGGTGGCCTTGCTTTTCTCACTTTCTACTCATCAACGGCGGATTGAATTCAGGGGTGACTACAGCCTTACTTAGAGACTGGCCAGTGCGACAGGAGACTGTGTAGGAGTTAAAGCCGGTGATTAAATAAATGTTGGGTGTTGATTTTGGCCAAGTGACTGTGGACCACAGCGGAATACACGTGAGATCTGCCCGCAATTTTATTGCTGTGTGAGATTGGCCCGCAGTTTCATTGTTGCGTGAGATCTACCCACAGAGAGAGAGAACAGTGTGTGCTTTGCGTTCAGATCAACCCTATTAGCTCTCTGCCCTCTGTGTGCTTTGTGTGCCGATCAACCCTGTTAGCTCTCTGCCCTCTGTGTGCTTTGTGTACCGATCAACCCTGTTAGCTCTCTGCCCTCTGTGTGCTTTGTGTGCCGATCAACCCTGTTAGCTCTCTGCCCTCTGTGTGCTTTGTGTACCGGTCAACCCTGTTAGCTCTCTGCCCTCTGTGTGCTTTGTGTACCGATCAACCCTGTTAGCTCTCTGCCCTCTGTGTGCTTTGTGTACCGATCAACCCTGTTAGCTCTCTGCCCTCTGTGTGCTTTGTGTACCGATCAACCCTGTTAGCTCTCTGCCCTCTGTGTGCTTTGTGTGCCGATCAACTCTGTTAGCTCTCTGCCCTCTGTGTGCTTTGTGTACCGATCAACCCTGTTAGCTCTCTGCCACCTGTGTGCTTTGTGTGCCGATCAACCCTGTTAGCTCTCCGCCCTCTGTGTGCTTTGTGTGCCGATCAACCCTGTTAGCTCTCTGCCCTCTGAGGAAATACCAATGATCTCTTCCCAGATTCCCTCATTGTGTGTGAACGCAGCACAAGTATTCAGCCCCAGAGTTGCAGAATGCCAGGGCTTCGTGGGCACCGCCAGGAAAGCGGAAAGCGTTAGTCCAGTGGAAAGCGTTAGTCCAGTGGAAAGCGTTAGTCCAGTGCGTGATGTTGTCATAGTCATCTTCATGTGGCTGGGCAACTCAATAGTCCAGTGCGTGGTGTTGTCATCGTCATCTTTATGTGGCTGGGCAACTCAATAGTCCAGTGCGTGATGTTGTCACCGTGATCATCATGTGTCTGGGCAACTCAATAGTCCAGTGCGTGATGTTGTCATCGTCATCTTTATGTGTCTGGGCAACTCAACACATACTCTCGAAATTTTTGTTTTCGCTCGTCTTTGGGTGTGACTGACCTTTCCTCAGAACTCCTTCTGATACCGAGGTACGTGATTCCCTGCGCTGACATGCACTTTGGTTTCGTCTGATGTACAACGGACTCCAGCTTGACCAATGATTCCATGGTATATTTTAAACAATCATGGACTCAGCTTGTCCAATGATCTTATGGTATCCCCAGCTTGTCCACTGATCTTATGGTATCCCCAGCTTGTCCAGTGATCTTATGGTATCCCCAGCTTGTCCAGTGATCTTATGGTATCCTCAGCTTGTCCAATGATCTTATGGTATCCCCAGCTTGTCCAGTGATCTTATGGTATCCCCAGCTTGTCCAGTGATCTTATGGTATCCCCAGCTTGTCCAGTGATCTTATGGTATCCCCAGCTTGTCCAGTGATCTTATGGTATCCCCAGCTTGACCCATGATCTTGTGATATTTTTTCAAACAATCATGGACCCCAGCTGGTCCACAATAATCCCTAAGTATCTTTCAAACAATGATAGACCCCAGCTGGTCCAATGATCTTATGGTATCTTTCAAACAATGATGAACCCCAACTTGTCCCATGATCTCATGGTATTTTTCAAACACTCATGGACCCCAGCTGGTCCAATGATCTGATGGTGTCTTTCCAACTATCGTATTCCTGCCTCTTTCCCCCAACAATGAGGCTGACATCCTTGAGAAATGTGATGACGTGTTCTATGTCGTGCAGGTAGGACAACATGGGTTTCAGTCGTTTTTGTGAGTGTT
>CM031627.1:1721533-1726533 GCA_018398815.1 Conus ventricosus
CAATCAGGTGCACACCGTCTGGTGACACTTAGAAGCATGAGACGTGTGTCCAGCATGATTCCAGACAGTGGCACCTGCAGCATGAACTCTACGCCTTCCGGGGTGCGCAGTACCTCAGCTTGTAGAACGCTGACCTTATGGCTACGGTAATCCAGTGTTCGTGTGTTCGAATCTCCGCCAGACCGTTCCAAAAACAGGATCCCCCCCCCCCCCCCCTCCTCCTGTCGGTGTTCACATTTTGTTTCGCGCTCCGTTTTCAGGCACGTCCTTAGAGTTAGGCAGTGAACTGAAGTTCCGGGTGTTGCTGCACGTGCAACGTCTTATGCACACGTGAAATGCCATCCCCAAACACTTGGAGGAGCACTCTCCCGTGACCTAGCGAGCTGGTGCACACCGTGAAGGCCGGACGAAGAGATGAAGATGAACGAAACAGCGGGTCAGCCGTTTGGAGAACCAGACAGCCGTTCAACGACAATCATGGCAGCGTTAGATGATGGCAGGGCTGTCACCATGGCAGCGTTAGATGATGGCAGGGCTGTCACCATGGCAGCGTTAGATGATGGCAGGGCTGTCACCATGGCAGCGTTAGATGATGACGGGGCTGTCACCATGGCAGCGTTAGATGATGGCAGGGCTGTCACCATGGCAGCGTTAGATGATGGCAGGGTTGTCACCATGGCAGCGTTAGATGATGACAGGGCTGTCACCATGGCAGCGTTAGATGATGGCAGGGCTGTCACCATGGCAGCGTTAGATGATGACAGGGCTGTCACCATGGCAGCGTTAGATGATGGCAGGGCTGTCACCATGGCAGCGTTAGATGATGGCAGGGCTGTCATCATGTCAGCGTTAGATGATGGCAGGGCTGTCACCATGGCAGCGTTAGATGATGACGGGGCTGTCACCATGGCAGCGTTAGATGATGACGGGGCTGTCACCATGGCAGCGTTAGATGATGACGGGGCTGTCACCAGGGCAGCGTTAGATGATGACGGGGCTGTCACCATGGCAGCGTTAGATGATGACGGGGCTGTCACCATGGCAGCGTTAGATGATGACGGGGCTGTCACTATGGCAGCGTTAGATGATGACGGGGCTGTCACTATGGCAGCGTTAGATGATGACGGGGCTGCCACCTGTTCTCAGGCCAAATGGACCCTTCACGGGCGGTTTTGGTGCCAGGAATCATAGAACTAGGATGTGAAGAGAAACTGGGTTTGACAGTTTGAGACAATATCCTGGAATGTCACCACTAGGGATCTGTTGAGAGAGAGTTGGAAGGGGGGGGGGGGGGGTGAGCGAGCGAGCGAGCGAAGAGAGAGAGAGAGAGAGAGAGAGAGAGAGAGAGAGAGAGAGAGAGAGAGAGAGAGAGAGAGAGAGAGAGAGAGAAAGAGAGAGAGAGATTGCGTTATGGGATGTTTGCGTATTACAGTCACCTTCAAAGTCGATGTCGTTCTTGTAATCACCCACAACCTCTGAAACAGATCAGTCTATTCTTACAGGTGATCCTATTCTTATCGGTCAGTCTATTCTTACGGTGAAGTTATTTGTATAGGTCAATCTATTCTGACAGGTCAACCTATTCTTACAGGACTGCCAACCTATTCTTTACATGTCAATCTATTCTTATGGGTCAGCCTAGTATTACAGGCCGACCTATTCTTATGGGTCAACCTATTCTTATGGGTCAACCTATTCTTATGGGTCAACCTATTCCTACAGGTCAACCTTTTCTTTACAAGTCAGCCTAGTCTTACAGGCCAACCCATTCTTTACAGGACAACATATTCTTACAGGTCAACCTATTGGTCTTGTTATCGCTGTCACGATTAACTGTTTTTTGTGTGTGTGCTCTAACCTCCTATATTTTCTTTTCCAAATTAGAAGGAATTCTTTTTTTTTAACACCCCCCTCCACCTTTCTGTTTAAGGTGGGCCTCCCTCCTCCTCATTTTCCCCACTTTTTTCCCCTCCAACAAGTAACCACAACTCTCGCACACCATGTCTGTTCTGTTACTGAGGGACATTTCTCTAGAGGACTTTAAGCGCGTTGGCGTTTGATACAAAGCGTTAGGGTTTATTGATGGTCCATTGTTTGGTGTCGTGACACATTCACTCCGTGTATGCGAAACAAAAATAGATAACGGAAGGAAAAAGGGAAAGAAAGACAGAAAGAAAGATGGAAGGAGAGATAGAAAGAGGATGAAGGAAAGACAATCAGCAAGATATATATATATATATATATAGAGAGAGAGAGAGAGAGAGAGAGAGAGAGAGAGAGAGAGAGAGAGAGAGAGAGAGAGAGAGAGAGAGAGAGAGAGAGAGAGAGAAGGAAAGAAAGAAAGACAGAAAGACAAAAAGCAGGAAGAACAACATACACATGGGAGCAAATATTCAATAGAAACTTCGTAAGAGCGCATGGATAAGCCACTGCGTTTACTTTTTTTAATTTTTTTTATTTTTAACAAGGATCGCCAGTCAACCCGTTGTGTTACTTTCTTTTTTTCTTTTTTTTTTCTGCGTGGAAAGGACGCCCCAGTGAACCAACACCCCCCCCCCCCCCCCCCCCCCCCCCCCCTGTTAAGACTTTTTCTTTTAGTCTTGAGCTGAGGAAGAAGCTCTTCCCACTCCGCTCCCCCTGAACACAAAACTGGACCCGGCCTGTTGAAGGCAGAGTGCGTCAGCTACAGCGCAGGGTTCGGGATTACTCAGGACACACGCATCAACGATAATGGTGGCTGTACAAATGTTCAGTGTTGCTTTTTTCCGTGTTGATGTTTTCATAATTAGCTGGCAAGTGAGGCGACTGCAGGCAAACATCTAAACCAATGTTTAAAAGTGGTCATAAAAACTCCTCTAAACAACGTGGAAACATGAATCACGACACAAAACGCCGCGCGTTTTGACCTCTTAGGTCTTCTTAAGGCAAGATAAACAACACTCAGGACAACGAAAATAAAGAGTGATTTGACAAAGATTGGTGACTGCTCGTTTTTTATTCCCGTTGTCCTAAGTGTTGTTTATCTTGCCTGATAAAGACCTAAGAGTTCAGAACGCGTCGTATTTTGTCTTGTGATTCGTCTGTCCACGTTGGTAGGCAGAGTTATTATGAACACCTTTCTGAAGAGTTTTTTTCCCATGTTGATTATTGTTAGCATCGGTGGTCTTCCCCACTATGGACATCTCTATGTTATTCCCCCCTGTCTGGCAGAATTCCGGATTGACGGGTGCCAGAATGGGTCCTTCCACAGCCGCAACTACCCCAAGAAGTATGTGGCCAACAAGTGGGACATCTTTATCATCACCGTCAGCGACAACTCCAGGGTTCGCCTGACTTTCCAGGACTTCCAGTTGGAATACTCTGTCAACTGTTCGTACGACGTGGTGGCCGTCATTGATGGCCAGTTCAATTCCAGCGACACCAGCAACGTCATCGCCACGTCAGCTGGTTTCTTTTCTTATTTTTCTTTCTTTCTTTTTCTTTTTCCCCCTTTCTTTTCTTTCCTTTTTTTTTCTTTTTTGTTTTCTTTCTTCATTCTTTCTTTCTTCATTCTTTCATTCTTTCTCCTTCTTTTTTTTCTTTTTTTCTTTCCTTCTTTTCTTTGTTTCTTTTTCTCTTTGTATTTTTCCTTTTCTTTTCCTTTTTTATTTTTATTTTCTTCCTTCCTTTCTTTCTTTTCGTTTTACTTCTTTCTTTCTTTCTTTCTTTCTTTCTTTCTTTCTTTCTGTCTTTGTACATTGTCTTTCTTTCTTTCTGTCTTCTTTTCTATCTTTCTTGCATACATCCCTTTACCCACACATCAAAAACGGATCGGACCTTTCTGGAGGAAATAGAACATGAATTTGGAGACTCTGTTATAGTATGTGGAGATCTTAATGCACGTTCAAAGTTGTGGGATCAATCTGGTACCAATACTCAAGTAATTGCACTGGAAGTGATGTTGGATGAAGTATTTCTTAGTGCACTGACATCATCATCCCCAACACATACAGGGAGGCAGGGTGACACTACTGACAGTGTCATTGACTTTGCACTGATTGGACCAAAATTCACAGCAGGTATGAGTGTGGAAGCACTTCTTCATCATGGAAGTGACCATTTCCCTGTTGCGTTCAGTTTACAGAAACCATCAAAAGTTACACAAACGAAACAAAAGGACCCTTTTCAATACAACAACGATGAACGGGATACCATAGGAACGATGCAAAAGAAACAATGCCACAACCAAACAAATCGTTCAACCCCTTTGGTGGAATATAGACACAGAAACAGCCTGGAAAGAGAAACGCAAGGCCGTAAGAATTTGGCAGAGAGAAAGAAAAACACCTTGCCCTGATCTAGCTATCAAAACAGGCATAAATCAGAAAACTGAACAATTCGAAAGAGTAGCTGACGAAGCAAAAGAAACCAAGTGGCAACAGTTTTGTCTGTCACTTAATTATGACACAACACTGACTCAGTTCTGGCACTTTTATAGTCGCATGGAAGGAAACACAAAACAAACGCAACCCCGGATATCTTAGACGCTGATGGGATCACAAATCTCAAGACTGATTTGGAGAATGGGTCGGCTCTATTTAAACGTTTCACAGAACAGAGTGATCAAAGAAATTTTGAGGAAAAGAAGAAACATTTGACCAAGCTAAGCCAACACCTAGCTCAGACTGGCATTGATGATGAAATCACAGTATCTGAACTGGATGACGCGATAGCTAGATGCACTGAGGATAGTGCTCCAGGACCAGACAAAGTACAGTATGCAGATATCAAACAGCTCTCAGAAGAGGAGAGAGCCCAACTCTTCAGTCTCTACCAGGAGACTGTTGATAAAGGCTATGCCCCATAAGACAGCACACACCGCTGCCTGAAAGCTTTATCAAAACCAAGAAAAGATCATCATCAGCTAATTGGCTACCGCACACTCACAATGCAAACTATAGCAGGAAAGCTCATGGAACGAATCATAGCAAGAAAACTCGCAAGAGAGTCGACAAATCTCC
>CM031627.1:1731533-1734033 GCA_018398815.1 Conus ventricosus
TGTTGTTATTTGCCGATGATGTGATATTGCTGTCAGACACTGTTATAGGGTTGCAAAATCAAATCAATGTACTTAAATCTGAAGCTGATAGAATGCAATTGGTTGTAAATCTAGACAAAACTAATATTATAGTTTTCCGTAAGGGAGGGTATCTCTCTGCAAATGAAATATGGCGGTATGGAGATGAGGAGACAAAGGTAACAAATAAATATAGATATTTAGGCATCGTTTTTACAACTAAATTAAGTTTGATGTCTGGCTGGACAGAAGTCGCTAGAAGGGGTAGAAAAGGGGTTATTGAAATTCTTCGCACCATGAGAAGATTGAATTCGATTGATTCTAATTTATTCTGGAAAATGTTTGATTCACAAATAGAACCCATGTTATCATACGGTGCTGAAGTTTGGGGACTTAATGAAAATAAACAAATGGAGAATATTCACACATTTGCATTAAAAAGATTTCTAAACATACCTTTACATTCATCAAATAAAATGTGTTACGGCGAGTCAGGCCGATATCCTTTATTTATTAGAAATTATATTAAATGTGTGAGATACTGGCTAAAACTAACTCGACTTCCAGTAAATCGTATATGCAGACAGGCATATGAAATGCTTTTCAGACAAATGGAAATAGGAGTGTACAATTGGGTGTCGGACGTTAAAAAGGTTTTAACAGAAAATGGATTTGGCATTGTTTGGATTGCACAAGGGGTAGGTAGTGAGAAAATGTTTTTGTTTGAATTTAAGCAGCGACTGATTGATTGTTTTAAGCAAAATTGGCACTCCACTGTGGTTGAAAATGATAAATACAGCTGGTACTATTCCTTTAAAGATTCATTATATCCTGAAAAATATCTTGGTGTAATAACTAATAAATGGCATAGGGACTCACTTGTCAGATTTAGAACAAGAACCTTAGGTTTATATTCATACAAAAGGTGGTTTACATCAGATTCGACCATGAGTTCGGTATGCCCGTTATGTTCGAATGGTTTAGAAGATGAGATGCATTTCTTATTTGATTGTTGTGAATATAATGAATTACGAAACACAAGTAGTCTGTTTACTAAATACTACGCGCAAAGGCATAACATAAGAAAAATACTGACATCAGAAAATGAAGACATTATTAGATCACTTGCTGTGTTCATTCCGAAAGCAAATAATATTAGGAAGAAAAAATTAGATTGTTAGTTATCAGATTATTTATCATGAAATGTAACTCTGCTAGTTATCTATTGTGTGTTATTGTTGTGCTGAAAGGAAAAGATAATAGCTGTCACTAACTGTTCATTCATAGGTCGGTTGGTCGAAGATTACGACCCAGTACTAATGGATGTTTTTTACAAAGCTGTTTGATTTTGCATTTATCTTCGGTTATCGCCAGTTGTAATTTTGCATTTTGATTTATGATTGCGCTTCCTTGGCATTAGAGCCGAAAGAGCTATTGCCAATAAATTCTTGTCATTGTCATTGTCATTGTCTTTCTCTCTCAACAACATATTTGTGTCCAAGATAACTAACTGACAGCGCCCTGTGATTGGTGTGAGAGTTGTGGTCAAGTGCCCGCTGCAATGTTGTGGTCAAGCGCCCGCTGCAATGATTCTGTGGCAGAGTCGTGTGACCCCAATCCCTGCCAGAACGGAGGCACGTGCACCAACGACCTTGACGACTGTGCATTTTCTTGCTCCTGTGTGGACGGCTATATCGGGGACACGTGCGGTGAGTGGGTCATCTGTTTGTTCCTGAACAGTTCTCGCATCTCCACACATTGCCCTTTCGGCTGTTTTGGAAGCCGTGCCTTTCAGTTTGCAGTTCAATCTTGTCTGCTTGTGTTCAATGTCATACTCACTCTATCAATCTTGTCTGCTTGTGTTCAATGTCATACTCACTCTATCAATCTTGTCTGCTTGTGTTCAATGTCATACTCACTCTATCAATCTTGTCTGCTTGTGTTCAATGTCATACTCACTCTATCAATCTTGTCTGCTTGTGTTCAACGTCATACTCACTCTATCAATCTTGTCTGCTTGTGTTCGATGTCATACTCACTCTATCAATCTTGTCTGCTTGTGTTCAACGTCATACTCACTCTATCAATCTTGTCTGCTTGTGTTCAATGTCATACTCACTCCATCAATCTTGTCTGCTTGTGTTCAACGTCATACTCACTCTATCAATCTTGTCCGCTTGTTTTCGATGTCATACTCACTCTATCAATCTTGTCCGCTTGTGTTCAATGTCATGCTCACTCTATCAGTCATGTCTGCTTGTGTTCAATGTCATACTCACTCTATCAATCTTGTTGCTTGTTTCATAATCAACTTATTGTATCAGTCTGTCGGTTTTGGGTAGTCAATTTCTTGTATCGATCTTGTCTGCTGGTTTCAATATCAGACTTCCCTGTATCAATCACGTCTGCTTGTTGTTATATGTCCGAGTCACTGTAATCATGTCGTCTGCTCTGTCACTATCTCAATCACTGTCTCAATGTC
>CM031627.1:1736533-1739033 GCA_018398815.1 Conus ventricosus
TGCATCAACTCATCGAATCTCCAACGAGAGTCACCCAAACTTTTAAGACACTTATCGACCATATTTATGTTTCAGATAAAACTCACATAGCAGAAGCCTGTGTCCCTGTTCTAAACTGTAGTGATCATTACCCATGTGTGTCACATGGTCCAAAAAAGGAGTAAAAAAATTTCCCAAAACGGGGCACAAGACAAAACCTACCGTTTTCTTTACAAACTTTAACAACCAAGATTTTTCTACATGACTTGCTTAGCTCAAATCTCTCATTTCCCTTTACAACATAACTGATCCAGATGTTGCTGTGGAATTTTGGATCAGAACATTTACAGAAAAAATAAAGATAAACACGCCCCTCTAAAAACGATTAGAGTACGACATAATCCCAAACCGGCATGGTACACTAAAAAAGTTACAGGAGGCAGGTTATCTTAGAGATCTTGCTTAAACAACATGGCTATGAAGAGGAATCTAGAATACGAGAAATGCAATAAATTCACAGAAGCGCAGAGAAAAAACCAAATACTATCGAGAACTAATTTTATCAAATCAGAACCCAAAATTGGTATGGAGAGCTATTAACGAGCTTACAAACAATCAATCTTCTTCAAAATCAACTATAATTAAAGACATCTCTGTCGAACAACGAACACCCACTTTTGCACTATAGCCAATAAGTTGTCACAGCTGATTCTTCAAGATCAAACGACCTTCATAAACTGAAAAATATGCCATGAAAAAAACATCACGTCTGAACTTTTTATTCCACCAATAACAGTATTAGAAGTCTATCACTACCTTACACACCTAAAACAGTCAAGTACCTGCGGGGGGGATGGCCTAGACGGCAAAATTCTCAAACTATCAGCTCCAGCAATTACAGATACGTTGACATACGTCTTAATCTATGTATCGACAAAAATCATTTTCCCAATAGTTTCAAAAAAGCAAAAGTCATTCCTATCTACAAACAGGTGACAGCTCAGACCCTGCAAACTACAGACCAATCTCAATCATTTCCACTCTTTCCAAACCTTTTGGGAAAAAAACATAAACAAAAACACATTACACCACCTTAATACATACCCACTTGCTTCATCCAAGACAGTCCGGGTTCCGACACAACCATTCATGCCACACACCCCTAATCAACCTGGTTGATGACGCTAAACAGCATTTAACAACAACAAATATTGTGGTGGGCCCATTTATTGATTTCAAAAGCATTTGATGTGATAGACCATAACCTTCTTCTTAGAAAATTAAAATTTTATGGCTTTTTCCACAGGAACTCTTACGCTTTTTCACTCATACTCACAAATAGGGAACAATGTGTGAAAATTAATAACAACCTTCTCTTTATTTCAAACACTTTCCTATGGCTCCCACAAGGCTCTATCTTGGTCCCTTATTATTCACAATTTACATAAATGATCTCCCTCTACATATCACATCCACCCGTGAACTTTTGCTGATGACACAACAATCCACACAAATCATTCTGATGTTACTGTTCTTGCACAAACTTTACAAGAAAGTGCGAACGATCTCGTGAAATGGACTGAACAAAAACACATGTCGCTTCACCCTCAAAAAAATAAATCCATTTCTTATCACAACCAGGCAAAAAAGACAAAATCTCACTCTTAAGTTTCCTCCTGTACAAACTTAAAATGAACCCGTTGAACAGGTTACATGCCTCAAAGTGCTAGGAATAACAATTGATAACAATATGGTTGGCAAAACTCACATAACCTCACTATGCAAAAAAGTTTCACAGAAAGTTTATCAACTCTCCAAAATCAAACGCTTCCTCGACCTGCATTCACGCAAGCTCTTTTTCCCAGTCTCATATTCAATCATACATAGACTATGGGTCTACTCTATGGGACTGTGCTAGCGCTAACACCTCAAACCATTGTTAAGCCTGCACAAGCGAGCACTCAAATTAGTCCCCCCTAAAAAGCAGTAGTCTTCTGGACTCGGACTATAAAAAGATTCAAGTTCTCCCATTAAGTCTGAGATTAGAATACAACAAAGGGATCATAATGCACAAGATTGTGTCTGGGAAGGCACCTCAACATTAGTTTCACAAGATTTTCAATAAATTCCTCAAGGACTCTACCCAAACTTCATGTCCCTGTTCCTAGAATTGACTTATTCAAATCCAGTTTAACATATTCAGGGTTTCCCTTTAATGGAACTCGCTCCCTGAATCAACCAAACAACGCCAATGCATATCAACCTTCCCAAACACCATTTTTTCAAAACCCTCTTATTGCCAGTACTTGCAATCCCGCCATAAATCCACCACCAATCACCACCACCCTCTTTGCCTTATGTATGTACCTGACTATTTTGAAAGTGTTTTTGTACTTGAAATGCACATGTATGTTATTTTGTTTAGTAAGTATGTCTTATATGAGTACATGTATGTGTGTGTGTGTGTGTGTGTGTGTGTGTGTGTGTGTGTGTGGGTGTGTTGTGTGTGTGTGTGTGTGTG
>CM031627.1:1741533-1746533 GCA_018398815.1 Conus ventricosus
GTGTGTGTGTGTGTGTGTGTGTGTGTGTGTGTGTGTGTGTGTGTGTGTGTGTTTTGTTGTATGTTGTTGTGGAGTGAGAGATCTGGGAGTCATGTCATTGTTGAGGTCGCAGGAAAAAACAAAACAAACCCACCTCAACACAGAAAACAGCTTACCTCTCCCAGCCAGCTTCTCTCTCTCTCTCTCTCTCTCTCTCTCTCTCTCTCTCTCTCTCTCTCTCTCTCTCTCTCTCTCTCTCTCTCTCTCTCTCACACACACACACACACACACACACACACACAGAGGCACACACACACAGGTACACACACACACACACACACACACACACACACACACACACACACACACACACACACACACACACACACAGAGGCACACACACAGAGTCAAACACACACACACACACACACACACACACACACACACACACACACACACACACACACACACACACACACACACACACACACACACACACGCACACATAAAGACATACACACATGCACAAACGAGGTACAGAAATTATTCAAGGTAAGACTCTTTAAAGTACATTTTGAGGCAGATGCTTTTTTTTAAACTCTTCAAGAGGTAGTATTCCAGCTTCACTATAAGTTCCTAAGTTAGATGCATGTGTGGGAACACCTAGAGCAAGTTTATAAGCCTTGCAGTCAATACTTTGTAATTCATTCAAAAGATATTGGGGAGCGCTAAAAAAGACTTCTGGGCATAAGTAAGCCGTGAACGCACGAGAGCCGTTGCCAGAGCAGTTAAAGTTGTTTGTATCTTGTCCCCACTTTTGTTTAGTTACGATCTTCAGAAAAGTTTAAACTTTTTCTTGCTTTGTTTGTAATATAGTCAATGTGATGATTCCAAGAAAGTTTAGAATTTATATATACACCTAAAAACTTGACAGATTTTCACATACTGTAAGATAGAACCATTTATAGTAAACACAGAAGATTCTCTGGGTCGTACCTGAATTGAATAGCATAACATTTGTTTTTTCAACAGAAAGAGATAGTTCATTTTCTAGTAGAAAAAACTATTGATTTTATTTAGTTCATGTTGATATTTGATGCGTATATAATTAAGTGATCGTGAAGGGGCTTTTCGCTTCATGGTAACATTCATCCATAAACAAATGTCGTCCGCGAATTGCGCCAATACAACATCTTTAGATAAATCTTTTGGTAAATCGGCCATTAGAATATTAAACAAGATTGGCGAAAGTACAGATCCTTGGGGTGATCCATTTCGAATATCCTTGGGGTTGATTGTGTGTGTTTCAATTCTTGTTTGAATTGATCTTTAAAAAAAGTTTGAATATAATGATACATGTTACCGTTATACCAATACTATTTAGTTATACAAAAGTCTTTTATGTCTCACGCGTTCGTACGCTTTCCTTAAATATAAAAAGGTTTGCTAGGATATTTCATCGGCGTGCAAATGTTGTTTGACATGAGTTGTTAGTTTCACTAAGTATTCTATTGTGTTCTATCTGTTTGGAACTCAGCTTTTCTGGAATGATTTGATGCTTGTTACAGTAATGGATTAGTCTGTTTAATACGATTGCGTTCCATTAGTTTACCTGTGTGGGACGTAAGAGCAATGGGTCGATAATTATTAATGTCACTCCGGCTTTTTCCATGTCTGTGAAGGGGAACTATGATTGAACTTTTCCATACTTGGGGCAATTTGCCATCACTCCAGCACTTATGAATAAAACAATGAAGGAAAACATAAGACATTAGATGGAAGATGTCGTAGCATGTCATTGGGCACCCCATCTAGCCCTACAGATATTTTCTAAGTGCCCAGTTTAGATATACATTCCTGCACTCCATCAAATGTTATGGGGGAATTCAGATACAAATCAGTCTCATGGATTGCTCTACCACAGGTAAGCTCTTTTCTTCATAATCTTTGTTTGCATTGGTCTTTGTTTGCATTGGTCTTTGTTTGCATTAGTCTTTGATTTGCATTGGTCTTTGTTTGCATTGGTCTGTGCAGACGAACTTTCCAAAGTGCTGTTTCTGGTGAAAATGTCAACAAAGGCTTCAGATTTGTCTGAATTTGTTGGAAAATTTGCAATTGTTGAATTTGATAGGGTATTGAGGTCGATTTACTCCATGTTTCATTGTTTTCATTCTTCCCCTACTTTTTGTATGTCTTTATAACTGAATACTTCATTATTGCAAAAGGACGACCAGTATTGCCTTTTAGCAAAAGCAATGGTTTCTGTTGGATTTATTTTTTTGCTCTTTTTTTTTCTCAAGAAATTTTTTCAGCGCGCCCAGGCCCCTTACTACGTAAGTAATCTTTTTTTTTTATTTTTATAGTTTTCTCCTTTTTGGGCCTCTTCGCAAGCCTCATTCCACCAGACATTACCCACATGTTTTTTTTAGAAGGTACAGGCTTTATTGTTGGTATTGATTGCCTTGCGGCAGGTATTAAAGCATTTTGAAACTGGTCATATAACTTATCGACATCTTTGTTATCTACATCATAAGGATCTTTGTAAAGGATCTTAGTGAAAAGGAAAACTTATTCCAGTCTGCAAATTTGTAGTTAAATTTTGGGATTTTATCTTTATTCGATTCAGTTGGATTAAGTGTAGGTCTTACGGTTTCTAGTTTAGTTATAATAGGTAAATGATCCCTGTTGAGTGTATTGATTAGCAGATTCCAGTCACATAGTAGCGCTAGTTCAGGAAAAATAAAAGTTAGATCTATAGCACTCGGCTTATGATAAGGATTGTCAGGGATACGCGTTATTCTACCGCCATTCAAAAGGCACAGGGACGAATCAACTAAATTTTCTACAAAGCGGTTGCTAGTTATTTTATTATTTTCTTTTCCCAAAATGGAGACTGGGCGTTAAAATCCCCTGCAATTATGAATTTGTTATCAGAATCTAAACTACGAAGCCATTCTGTATTTAGATCATTGAGGCCTTGTGGCAGGTAAATAGACACTATATTGATTGTCATGTTAGCGTTGACCTGAACTTTGACCGCACAGGAACCTGTGGTATCTGGTGGAACAGGACTTTGGCAATGAAGATATTTTTCACCTTCACGGATATATATTGTAATTCCCCACATTTTGGGTAATGGGGGGATAGTAACAGCCCTTGAGTTTGGGCAGCTTGTCTCTTCGGACATTAAGTGTTTGCAAAAGTAATGCATGGTATGTTTCCTGTCCAAGGTGTTGACTTAATTGGTCAAGGCCAGTGGTGATAGACCGACAGTTCCACTGGAAGATCCTGAAGGATTCTAGGGTGGACATAAACTCTCTAAAATCAACAAAAAATATGTCACTTAAGGCTAAATACTTAGTTAATAAACAGGTAACCTTGATGAGTAAACAAGGTTGGGTCAACTAGACAGTCAATAAATGGGAATTAGGGGAGAGTCAAAATGAAATCTGATTAATCAGACTCTAAACAGTCAAGTAATTTGGTTGCCTAGTAACACAAGTGGTGGGTGTAATGAACATACAATCAGAATTCTGCTTGATTTTTTTTTGAAAATTCCCATCACCAGTTATGGAGAGCACCAAACGGGTTTCTCCAGGGGTGAAGACCGTAGGAGGCGTCGACTGCAAAGTGTTGGGAGAGCCTGGACGGGTGGAAGCGGGGTCGTCTGCCTCCTTTTTTTGCAGTGGTCCACAGCAGTCTTTGATGTGACGCCCATATTTCTGGCAAGAATGCTGGCTCCACGGTGGGTGGGACGAAAGTTGTCAGTAAGATGCCAGGTGTCCACAGGTAGGTTGTGGTGGTTGATGAAGGTCACCTTCTTTTCTTCGCTGAGACTGGACGTCACGAGAGCATTATACAGTTCTCTCTTCACATTGAGTCGGGAGTCTCTAACAGGCGATACTTTGCTAATGACTATGTTTAAGGTTGGATGCTCTTTTTCTGATTTCCTTGACGCATGAAACCAGGTGATCACTTGATGTCGAGGGGGAAGTAGATCTTAAATCGTTCACCCCAGTGTGGATGAGCACGGCGTCGAGTGGTTTCTCATTGGATTGAACAGCTGTTCTGAAGGATGATCGGATTTCGTTGATCGTGTGGACTTTGATGGACTGGGCGAAGAAGTCATAGGAATGACCCAGCCGTTTGCCGTTGACTTTGTTGGTCACCGAGTCGTGCAAAATGAGTACACACCGTAGATCTGGATCACGATTTTTCTTGTTTTCCATGAAAGCTGACTTGCGACGTAATGGTTGGTGACTTTCCTACGCGTGGTTGGTTTTGACGTCATCGGAAGGTTTTTCTTTTTCTTTACTGTTCCGGACCACACTCGGACGTTGCACTGGTTGTGCGGTGGTGTTGGGCTGCTTTACAGCCGGTGGAAACGATCCGGAACTGGCCACTCGTGCGTAGGAACCGTAGGGCTGATTTTCCGTTTGGGTTCCCACGCTGACCTTAGTCAACTTACTTGTCCCAGCTTGAAGAATTTTACTTTGTTCCCAGACAGTATTTTCAAGACTGCAGATCCGGTCCAAAAGTTTTGAAATAATGGATTGTAAGTCAGCTATTGTTGGACTTACGGTAAGTAGCCCTCCCCTGCCTGGATCCCTGTCGGTGGGGCTTGTTCCCCTGCCTGGATCCCTGTCGGTGGGGTTTGTTTGCCCTCCCCTGCCTGGATCCCTGTCGGTGGGGCTTGTTTGCCCTCCCCTGCCTGGATCCCTGTCGGTGGGGCTTGTTTTCTCGTGACTGCTAGTCGCCTTCTCTGCAGCAACCAAATGTCCAGCTCCATTCAAAGCGGCTGGAGGTGCTTTGGCCATCGATTTCACATTTTCAGGGGTTTTGTTAATCCAAGTCAGCACACGAATCGCTGATGAACCATTCACTCTGGCTCTAACTTTGGTCCACCTGGTCATGTTGGGGAACTTTGCAAAGGAATTCAGCAGGCGTCGTTATTAAAAGCTGATCGTATCCGCCACCTTGTTTGTGTGTGTGTGTGTGTGTGTGTGTGTGTGTGTGTGTGT
>CM031627.1:1751533-1774033 GCA_018398815.1 Conus ventricosus
ATTTCAAAGTACTCAGCCAATAGATTAGAATTAATATTCAATTTTGATTAAAACAAATTATTGCTTTTAGATAAGGTGTGTGTGTGAGTGTGTGTGTGTTTGTGTGTGTGTGTGTGTGTGTGTGTGTTTGGGGGGGGGGGGTGCATGTGCGTGTGTGTGTGTGTGTGTGTGTGTGTGTGTGTGTGTGTGTGTGTGTGTGTGTGTGTGTGTGTGTGTGTGTGTGTGTGTGTGTGTGTGTGTGTGTGTATGTGTGTGTGTGTGTGTGCCCTCACTTGTAAGTGAAACTTTCTTCACACATTTTCATTTACCACCTATACCTTTCTAAGTGGTTTTGTGTTACAGTGAGACCTGAACCACCTACAGTCGACCCAGAAGACATCACGGTTATTGACGGGGAAGATATCACCTACACCTGTATCTCTACGTACACATCAGCTGAGATAGTGAGCTATAGCTGGTTCGTGAATGGGGTGGAAATAGGGGGCGAAAATGAGCAAACCTACCCCTTCCAGGCCGATCTGACAGACAACAACAATAATTACAGCTGCAGTGTTACAACCCAGCTGGTGGAGAATCTGACCCTTCACCACTGTCAGTCCAAACTGGTAGGTCTGACTGTCTGCCTGTCTGTCTCTCTGTCTCTGTCCTTCTGTCTGTCTGACCATCTGTTTGTCTGTCTCTCTGTCTGTCTTCCACTGTCTCTGTCTCTGTCTCTCTTAGTGTGTGTCTCCTTCTCTCTCTCGTTTACTCTGTGTCTCCGTCGATGAATCGTTCATGCATTTTGTGTCCTTCTAAACAAGATTTACCAAATAATCGTGACTGTGATTTGACAAATTTGGAAAGTGAGTCCATGGACCCTCCTATTTCAAGAGATGAAGTTTTGATTGCCTTAACAAGTGAAAGTTGGTAACCCTGCACGTACCTGCGGAATAATTGGGCAGTTTTGGAAAGCTCTGTATGAATAGATCGTAGTCTTTTTTGTCATGTTCTACAATGTATTGCTTGACAAGGGTATTTTTTCCCCGAGCTTGGTGCGAGTCTCTAACCCTACTAGTGTATGAAAAGGTGATTTGAACAAGGTAAACAACTATCGAGGTATTTCGTTGTCTGATATAAGTAGCCAAGTATTTAGTGCCAATATTAACTCAAGACTTCGGGTATATGCAGAAGAAAATAACCTCACCAGTGAATAATCACTCTTGATTAAAAACGCAGATGCGCGACCGAAGGCCATATGTTTACCGTCCTTGCCTTGTTCAGAAGCAGTTTTCTTTTAATCGTAGCCACACATAACATTTATTGATTTTGGAAAGGAGTTTGACTCAATCAGTCGAAACTTACTGTGCCCTATAAGAAAAAGAAACCTGTAGAGAGGAAAATTGTTTAAGTGTAATCACATCATGTATCCAGCAATTCAAACAAGGAAAAGAAACGGCAATACATTAACTGACTATATAATGTGAACAACAGCAGTAAACAAGGGGATGTGTTGATTCCTGTTCTATTTTATTGTTTATTAATGAGCTCGCAATTAAAATAGTAGGTAGAGGCAAGCATGGTGCTAGATTTACAAACGATCTGACGGAATCGTTATTTTATTGCTTGCAGATGATGAAGCATAGCTTCGGAGACTGTCGATGGTTTGCAGAGACAACTAAATAATTCAAAGTTACTCAGCCAATAGATTAGAATTAAAATTCAATTTTGATTAAAACAAATTATTGCTTTTAGACAAGGTGTGTGGTGTGTGTGTGTGTGTGTGTGTGTGTGTGTGTGTGTGTGTGTGTGTGTGTGTGTGTGTGTGTGTGTGTGTGTGAGTGTATGTGTGTGTGTATTGTGTTGTGTGTGTGTGTGTGTGTGTGTGTGTGTGGTTGGGGGGTGCATGTGTGTGTGTGTGTGTGTGTGTGTGTGTGTGTGTGTGTATCTGTGTGGTGTGTGTGTGTGTATGTGTGTGTTTGTGTGTGTGTGTGTTGTGTGTGTGTTTGTGTGTGGTGTGTGGTGTGTGTGTGGGGTGTGTGTGTGTGTGGTGTGTGTGTGTGTGTGTGTGTGTGTGTGTGTGTGTGTTTTGTGTGTGTGTGTGTGTGTGTGCCCTCATTTTACGTGAAACTTTCCTCACACATTTTCATATACTACCTATACTTTTCTAAGTGGTTTTGTGTTACAGTGAGACCTGAACCACCACAGTCGACCCAGAAGACATCACGGTTATTGACGGGAAAATATCACCTACACCTGTATCTCTACGTACACATCAGCTGAGTTAGTGAGCTATAGCTGGTTCGTGAATGGGGTGGGAAATAGGGGGCGAAAATGAGCAAACCTACACCTTCCAGGCTGATCTGACAGATAACAACAATAATTACAGCTGCAGTGTTAACAACCAGCCTGGTGGAGAATCTGACCCTCACCACCTGTCAGTCCAACTGGTAGGTCTGACTGTCTGCCTGTCTGTCTCTCTGTCTCTGTCCTCTGTCTATCTGACCATTTGCTTGTCTGTCTCTCTGTGTGTCTCCCACTGTCTTGTCTCTGTCTCTCTTAGTGTGTGTCTCCTTCTCTCTCTCGTTTACTCTCTGTCTCCCTCGATGAATCATTCCGACATTTTGTGTCCTAAACAAAGATTTACCAAATAATCATGACTGTGATTTGACACATTTGGAAAATGAGTCCATGGACCCTCCTATTTCAAGAGATGAAGTTTTGATTGCCCTTAACAAGTTAAAGTCTGGTAACCCTGCAGGTACCTACGGAATGATTGGGCAGTTTTGGAAAGCTCTGTATGAATAGATCGTAGTCTTGTTTGTCATGTTCTTCAATGTATTGCTTAACAAGGGTATTTTTTCCCCGAGCCTTGGTGCGAGTCTCTAACTCTACTAGTGTATGCAAAAGGTGATGTGAACAAGGTAAACAACAATCGAGGTATTTCGTTGTCTGATATAAGTAGCCAAGTATTTAGTGCCATTATTAACTCAAGACTTTGGGTATATGCAGAAGAAAAAAACCTCACCAGTGAATAATCACTCTTGATTAAACGCAGATGCGCGACCGAAGGCCATAATGTTTACCATCCTTGCCTTGATTCAGAAGCAGTTTTCTTTTAATCGTAGCCACACGTAACATTTATTGATTTTGGAAAGGAGTTTGACTCAATCAGTCGAAACTTACTGCGTCCTGTAAGAAAAAGAAACCTGGAGAAGAGGACAATTGTTTAAGTGTAATCACATCATGTATCCAGCAATTCAAACAAGGATAAGAAGCGGCAATACATTAACTGACTATATAATGTGAACTACAGCAGTAAACAAGGGGATGCGTTGATTCCTGTTCTATTTTTATTGTTTATTAATGAGCTCGCAATTAAAACAGTAGGTAAAGGCAAGCATGGTGCTAGATTTACAAACGATCTGACGGAACTCGTTATTCTGTTGCTTGCAGATGATGAAGCATTGCTCTCGGAGACTGTCGTTGGTTTGCAGAGACAACTAAATAATTCAAAGTACTCAGCCAATAGATTAGAATTAATATTCAATTTTGATTAAAACAAATTATTGCTTTTAGATAAGGTGTGTGTGTGAGTGTGTGTGTGTTTGTGTGTGTGTGTGTGTTGTGTGTTTGGGGGAGGGGGGATGCATGTGCGTGTGTGTGTGTCTGTCTGTGTGTGTGTGTGTGTGTGTGTGTGTGTGTGTGTGTGTGTGTGTGTGTGTGTGTGTGTGTGTGTGTGTGTGTGTGTGTAACCTCGGGGTATGTCAGTGGAGGAAGGACTAGCGCACAGCCCAAACACACTCACAGCTTGCTTACAATCTCATTCATATATCATGCATTCGTCACATCAAACCACTAGTAAAGTCTATAACTTTACTACACATGATCATAGAGAGAAACATCAATGCATATGGAATCAAACAAAATAAAACATCCTCTCTTTCCTTGAACTTCACAAAACCATTTATCTAAATCATCATTAACTAACCCGGGTATAAATAGATTTCTACTTTACCTGGCCAGGTGATCTTAACTATTCACGAATCACTGTCTTTCCTTTTCTTCTTTTTTTTCTTTTCTTTTCACTGTCACTTTCACAAGCACAACACAACTGCTGGCACTGGTCAGGTTGGACCGCTGGCACTGGTCAGGTTAGACTGCTGGCACTGGTCAGGTTAGACCGCTGGCTATGGTCAGGTCGGACTGCTGGTGAAGTGGCGCTGCCAGGTATGAGGTCGAACCCCGGTTCAGATGGAACAGTGACTATCAGACATCGATCAGTTCTCCTTTCTTTCTTCCTGCATTAACGCATTGCACTCTCTCTCTCTCTCTTCTAGTCTGCTCTATCAAATGGACATGGTTGCTTTTCTTTTCTTTTCCTTTTCTTTCTTTTTCTCTTCATCAGTTAGCAACTCTCTCTCTCACTCAACATCTCTTCTTAGTCCTCCCTCTGCAGACTTTATCTGGTGCTAATGCCTCCACTTGGTTCTCTTCTCTCCTCCCCTCATCTCTCTGCTCTTCTCTCCTGCAGAGCTTACACCCAGAACCTCTTCCTCTCTGTCTGTCTGTTCGTTCTTTCTCTTTCACTCACGCATTCCTATCTTATCCTAAAACCCATCTGTCAAAGGGCGAGTACCATTGGTCAGTATTTTTACCGCCTCGTACCCGAAGTTACCTCCCTCTAATTCCATTGGATATTCAAATCATGACAGTCACGCCTACACGCCTTACTCTCTGTGGTGGTCAATGGTCATTTAATTAATTAGCTAGATTTCACCCCCACTACACAGTACCTTCTCCCTCTCCCTTTCCGGCGAGGTCGACTTAATTGTGGACACCGGTCCACAAATTGGCTGGATGAGTCTGATCCAGGCATTGAGACTCGTCTGACCAGACATTGAGGCGTTGGTCAAGCTACTTAGTCTGTCTGGCTGGACAGACCGTCTCCGTGAAGCCTCTCTGCTATGCTTAATTGGCTGGACCCGACACATGAGGCCGTCTACCTGGCGCCCAGAATATTTGAGTTTGAGCTTATGCCCAGTTGAGCTAGCTGGCGACGGACCACGACTTTGGTTGTTCTATTTTTGTCCGTGACAGTGTGCCCTCACTTGTAAGTGAAACTTTCTCCACACATTTTCATTTACCACCTATACCTTTCTAAGTGGTTTTGTGTTACAGTGAGACCTGAACCACCCACAGTCGACCCAGAAGACATCACGGTTATTGACGGGGAAGATATCACCTACACCTGTATCTCTACGTACACATCAGCTGAGATAGTGAGCTATAGCTGGTTCGTGAATGGGGTGGAAATAGGGGGCGAAAATGAGCAAACCTACACCTTCCAGGCCGATCTGACAGACAACAACAATAATTACAGCTGCAGTGTTACAACCCAGCCTGGTGGAGAATCTGACCCTTCACCACCTGTCAGTCCAACTGGTAGGTCTGACTGTCTGCCTGTCTGTCTCTCTGTCTCTGTCCTTCTGTCTATCTGACCATCTGTTTGTCTGTCTCTCTGTCTGTCTCCCACAGTCTCTGTCTCTGTCTCTCTTAGTGTGTGTCTCCTTCTCTCTCTCGTTTACTCTGTGTCTCCCTCGATGAATCATTCCGACATTTTGTGTCCTTCTAAACAAAGATTTACCAAATAATCGTGACTGTGATTTGACACATTTGGAAAGTGAGTCCATGGACCCTCCTATTTCAAGAGATGAAGTTTTGGTTGCCCTTAACAAGTGAAAGTCTGGTAACCCTGCAGGTACCTACGGAATGATTGGGCAGTTTTGAAAGCTCTGTATGAATAGATCGTAGTTTTTTTTGTCATGTTTTACAATGTATTGCTTGACAAGGGTATTTTTTCCCCGAGCCTTGGTGCGAGTCTCTAACCCTACTAGTGTATGAAAAAGGTGATGTGAACAAGGTAAACAACTATCGAGGTATTTCGTTGTCTGATATAAGTAGCCAAGTATTTAGTGCCAATATTAACTCAAGACTTCGGGTATATGCAGAAGAAAATATCCTCACCAGTGAATAATCACTCTTGATTAAAACGCAGATGCGCGACCGAAGGCCATATGTGACCTTCCACCACGGAATGAGTCGCTTTGCACCTCGGCAGGTTTTCAGCTAGAGGCTAAAATACCCGTAGGGGGGTCAAGTTATCGAAATTGAGATTTGGGTTGAATATTATTCTACAATCATTTTTCTGACTATTGCTCAAAGGATTTAACAAAATTTAATGTCTAAATGAAATGCTTTAATTTTGCATTTAGAACTGGTAACCCATTAAAATTTACCACAATAAAACCAAAAATACGCCAACTTTCAACCATCGTTTACCCCCTCAAAACATGGACTTAACCTGTCGATGCCCACATCGTTGGAAAGGTCAGGGTTAGGAGAATTTAACTGTCCTACTTTTGGATTGGTTGGTAAAATTAGTTGACCAATGAAAGCTCTGAAAAAACGTGGACCACTATAAACACAACGTCACTAGGGAGGGAATTCCGACTCTCTCGTTGGCTAAAGTCCTCACGTGACGCCGGTTGGCCATTCTCGTGTCAGCAATGGCGGCGTCCAGCGATCGAGCGAGGACCGTTGCGAAAGCGATTAGTTTTACACGTGGAGCAAATATATGGGACGCTGATGATTCTGAGAGCATACGGGAATTAATTAATGATTATTTTACAAATCCTGGTGGTGAAGAATTGGTCGATACCGACGAAGAACATAAAAGTGGCGACGAAGATACGTCAGTGGAACGAACACATAGCGAAAACAGTGAATCAGTTGACAGTGGTGTGGATAATTTCGAAGCTACTGTCACTAGTGTCAGTTCGGATTCCGAAGTCGACGACAAGGCACTAGTTCAACCTGTTTACCCTCCATTGACATTGATATCGTAGAAATGATCAACTCCGCCCAGATACAGAAAAGCTGAAATTCAAGCAAAATGATTTTTTATTTTAAAAAGTACGTCATCATTATTTTTTTTAAATAATGCTTTTTAATCAATGTTTTAACATGACTGATTAATAAATCTTGTTATCCTTTACAGTTTTTGTGTTTTTACATTTTTGACATGAGTTTGTTCAAAAAAATGTGAAAGAATGAAAAAGGTAAAATTGGCCACTTTTATTGTGATTAAAAAAAAGGCTCTAAACACAAAACTATTGGTGGTATATGTAAAAAAATTTAGAGGAAATATTCTGCATCCCCTACTTAGTTTGTGTGAAAAATTTGAGTAAGATGCTTATATGGTTGCTAGGGGAAAAATATGAATTCCAAAATCATCCTCGTTTTTTGCATTTTTCTGATAATCGTCTTTTGAAGGGGTACTGTACTAATCTGCCATATCTAAGTTTCTATTTCCGATTGAAAATGGTTTTCCCCACTGAAAAGAGCCTAAAAGTACTTTTAGAAATGCCAGATCTAAAAAATGGCCAATCCGTGCAATGTGACTCATTCCGTGGTGGAAGGTCACTATGTTTACCGTCCTTGCCTTGATTCAGAAGCAGTTTTCTTTTAATCGTAGCCACACGTAACATTTATTGATTTTGGAAAGGAGTTTGACTCAATCAGTCGAAACTTACTGTGACATATAAGAAAAAGAAACCTGTAGAAGAGGAAAATTTTTTAAAGTGTAATCACATCATTTTATCCAGCAATTCAAAAAAGGAAAAAAAAACGGCATACATTAACTGACTATATAATGTGAACTACAGCGGTAAACAAGGGGATGTGTTGTTTCCCTGTTCTCTTTTATTGTTTATTAATGAGCTCGCAATTAAAATAGTAGGTAAAGGCAAGCATGGTGTAGATTTACAAACGATCTGACGGAATCGTTATTCTATTGCTTGCAGATGATGAAGCATAGCTCTCGGAGACTGTCGATGGTTTGCAGAGACAAACTAAATATTTAAAGTACTCAGCCAATGGATTAGAATTAAAATTCATTTTGATTAAAACAAATTATTGCTTTTAGAAAAGGGGTTTTGTGTGTGTGTGTGTGTGTGTGTGTGTTGTGTGTGTGTGTGTGTGTTGTGTGTGTGTGTGTGTGTGTGTGTGTGTGTGTGTGAGTGTATGTGTGTGGTGTGTCTGTGTGTGTGTTGTGTGTGTGTGTGTCTGTGTGTGTGTGTGTGTGTGTGTGTGTGTGTGTGGTTGGGGGGGTGCATGTGTGTGTGTGTGTGTGTGTGTGTGTGTGTGTGTGTGTGTGTATCTGTGTGTGTGTGTGTGTGTGTGTGTGTATGTGTGTGTGTGTGTGTGTGTGTGTTGTGTGTGTGTGTGTGTGTGTGTGTGTGTGTGTGTGTGTGTGTGTGTGCCCTCACTTCTACGTGAAAC
The DNA here is from genome assembly GCA_018398815.1 of Conus ventricosus. Classification (NCBI taxonomy): domain Eukaryota; kingdom Metazoa; phylum Mollusca; class Gastropoda; order Neogastropoda; family Conidae; genus Conus; species Conus ventricosus. Next base: position 1,759,853 of record CM031627.1, read on the forward strand.
TTTCCTCACACATTTTCATATACTACCTATACTTTTCTAAGTTGTTTTGTGTTACAGTGAGACCTGACCACCACAGTCGCCCCAAAAGACATCAGGTTATTGACGGGGAAAATATCCCCTTACCTGTATCTCTACGTACACATCAGCTGAGATAGTGAGCTATAGCTGGTTCGTGAATGGGGTGGAAATAGGGGGCGAAAATGAGCAAACCTACCCCTTTCCCAGGCCGATCTGACAGTAACAACAATAATTACAGTGCAGTGTTACAACCCGCCTGGTGGAGAATCTGACCCTTCACCACCTGTCAGCCAACTGGTTGGTCTGACTGTCTGCCTGTCTGTCTCTCTGTCTCTGTCCCTCTGTCTATTGACCATTTGCTTGTCTTTTCGCTCTGTCTGTCTCCCACTGTCTCGTCTCTGTCTCTCTTAGTGTGTGTCTCCTTCTCCTCTCGTTTACTCTGTGTCTCCCCTGATGAATCGTTCCGACATTTTGTGTCCTTCTAAACACAGATTTACCAAATAATCATGACTGTGATTTGACACATTTGGAAAAATGAGTCCATGGACCTCCTATTTCAAGAGATGAAGTTTTGATTGCCCTTAACAAGTGAAATGTCTGGTAACCTGCAGGTACCTACGGAATGATTGGGCAGTTTTGGAAAGCTCTGTATGAATAGATCGTAGTCTTTTTTGTCATGTTCTTCAATGTATTGCTTAACAAGGGTTATTTTTTTCCCGAGCCTTGGTGCGAGTCTCTAACTCTACTAGTGTATGAAAAGGTGATGTGAACAAGGTAACAACAATCGAGGTGTTTCGTTGTCTGATATAAAGTAGCCAAGTATTTAGTGCCATTATTAACTCAAGACTTCGGGTATATGCAGAAGAAAAAACCTCACCAGTGAATAATCACTCTTGATTAAAACGCAGATGCGTGACCGAAGGCCATATGTTTACCGTCCTTGCCTTGATTCAGAAGCAGTTTTCTTTTAATCGTAGCCAACACGTAACATTTATTTGATTTTGGAAGGGTGTTTGACTCATTAGTCGAAACTTACTGCGACCTATAAGAAAAAGAAACCTGGGAAGAGGACAATTGTTTAAGTGTAATTCACATCATGTATCCAGGAATTCAAACAAGGATAAGAAGCGGCAATACTTTAACTGACTATATAATGTGAACTACAGCAGTAAACACGGGGATGCGTTGATTCCGTTATTTTTATTGTTTATTAATGAGCTCGCATTTAAAACAGTAGGTAAAGGCAAGCATGGTGCTAGATTTACAAACGATCTGACGGAACTCGTTATTCTATTGCTTGCAGATGATGAAGCATAGCTCTCGGAGATTGTCGTTGGTTTGCAGAGAAACTAAATAATTCAAAGTACTCAGCCAATAGGATTAGAATTAATATTCATTTTGATTAAAACAAATTATTGCTTTTAGTAAGGTGTGTGTTTGTGAGTTGGTGTGTTTGTGTGTGTGTGTGTGTGTGTGTGTGTGTGTGTGTGTGTGTGTGTGTGTGTGTTTGGGGGAGGGGGGGTGCATGTGCGTGTGTGTGTGTGATGGTGTGTGTGTGTGTAGTGTGTGTGTGTGTGTGTGTGTGTGTGTGTGTGTGTGTGTGTGTGTGTGTGTGTGTGTGTGTGTGTGTGTGTGTGCCCTCACTTCTACGTGAAACTTTCTTCACACATTTTCATTTACCACCTATACTTTCTAAGTGGTTTTTGTGTTACAGTGAGACTGAAACCACCCACAGTCGACCCAGAAGACATCACGGTTTTGACGGGGAAGATATCACCTACACCTGTATCTCTACGTACACATCAGTGAGATAGTGAGCTATAGCTGGTTCGTGATTGGGGTGGAAATAGGGGGCGAAAATGAGCAAACTACACTTCCAGGGCCGATCTGACAGACAACAACAATAATTACAGCTGCAGTGTTACAACCCAGCTGGTGGAGAATCTGGACCCTTCACCACCTGTCAGTCCTATGGTAGGTTGACTGTCTTCTGTCTGTTCTCTGTCTTGTCTTCTGTCTATCTGACATCTGTTTGTCTGTCTCTCTGTCTGTCTCCCACTGGTCTCTGTCTCTGTCTCTCTTAGTGTGTGTCTCCTTCTGTCTCTCTGTTTACTCTGTGTCTCCGTCGTGAAATCCTTCATGCATTTTTGTGTCCTTCTAAACAAGATTTACCAAATAATCGTGACTGTGATTTGACACATTTGGAAGTGAGTCCATGGACCCTCCTATTTCAAGAGATGAAGTTTTGATTGCCTTAACAAGTGAAAGTCTGGTAACCTGCAGGTACCTGCGGAATGATGGGCAGTTTGGAAAGCTCTGTATGAATAGATCGTAGTCTTTTTTTCATGTTCTACAATGTTTGTTTGACAGGGTATTTTTTTTCCCGAGCCTTGGTGCGAGTCTACTACCCTACTAGTGTATGAAAAAGGTGATGTGAACAGGTAAACAACTATCGAGGTATTTCGTTGTCTGTTTAAGTTAGCCAAGTTTTTAGAGCAATATTACTCAAGACTTCGGGTATATGCAGAAGAAAATACTCTCACCAGTGAATAATCACTCTTGATTAAAACGCAGATGCGCGACCGAAGGCCATATGTTTACCGTCCTTGCCTTGATTCAGAAGCAGTTTCCTTTTAATCGTAGCCACAGTACATTTATTGATTTTGGAAAGGGTTTGACTCAATCAGTCGAAACTTACTGTGACATATAGAAAAAGAAACTGTAGAAGAGGAAATTGTTTAAGTGTAATCAACATCATGTATCCATGCAATTCAAACAAGGAAAAGAAACGGCAATACATTAACTGACTATATAATGTGAAACTACAGCGGTAACAAGGGGATGTGTTGATTCCTGTTCTAATTTTATTGTTTATTAATGAGATCGCAATTAAAATAGTAGGTAAAGGCAAGCATGGTGCTAGATTTACAAACGATCTGACGGAACTCGTTATTTCTATTGCTTGCAGATGATGAAGCATAGCTCTCGGAGACTGTCGATGGTTTGCAGAGACAACTAAATAATTCAAAGTACTCAGCACAATAGATTAGAATTAAAATTCAATTTTGATTAAAACAAATTATTGCTTTTAGACAAGGTGTGTGTGTGTGCTGTGTGTTGTGTGTGTGTGTGTGTGTGTGTGTGTTGTGTGTGTGTGTGTGTGTGTCTGTGTGTGTGTTTGTGTGTGTGGTGTGTGTGTGGTTGTGTGTGTGTGGTTGGGGGGGGGGGGGTGCATGTGTGGTGTGTGTGTATCTGTTTGTGTGTGTGTGTGTATGTGTGTGTTTGTGTGTGTGTGTGTGTGTGTGTGTGTGTGTGTGTGATGTGTGTGTGTGTTGTGTGTGGTGTGTGTGTGTGTGTGTGTGTGTGTGTGTGTGTGTGTGTCCTCACTTCTACGTGAAACTTTCCTCACACATTTTCATATACTACTATTACTTTTCTAAGTGGGTTTGTGTTACAGTGAGACCTGAACCACCACAGTCGACCAGAAGACATCACGGTTATTGACGGGGAAGATTCACCTACACTGTATCTCTACGTACACATCAGCTGAGATTTGAGCTATAGTGGTTCGTGAATGGGGTGGAATAGGGGGCGAAAATGAGCAAACCTACACCTTCCAGGCCGATCTGACAGACAACAACAATAATTACTGTGCAGTGTTACAACCCAGCTGGTGAGAATCTGACCCTTCACCACTGTCAGTCCAACTGGTACGTCTGACTGTCTGCCTGTCTGTCTCTCTGTCTCTGTCCCTGGTCTATCTGACCATTCTGCTTGTCTGTCTCTCTGTCTGTCTCCCACTGTCTCTGTCTCTGTCTCTCTTAGTGTGTGTCTCCTTCTCTCTCTCGTTTACTCTGTGTCTCCGTCGATGAATCCTTCATGCATTTTGTGTCCTTCTAAACAAAGATTTACCAATAATCGTGACTGTGATTTGACACATTTGGAAAGTGAGTCCATGGACCCTCCTATTTCAAGAGATGAAGTTTTGATTGCCCTTAACAAGTGAAAGTCTGGTAACCCTGCAGGTACCTGCGGAATGATTGGGCAGTTTTGGAAAGCTCTGTATGAATAGATCGTAGTCTTTTTTTTCATGTTTTGCAATGTATTGTTTGACAAGGGTATTTTTTTTCCCCGAGCCTTGGTGCGAGTCTCTAACCCTACTAGTGTATGAAAAAGGTGATGTGAACAAGGTAAACAACTATCGAGGTATTTCGTTGTCTGATATAAGTAGCCAAGTATTTAGAGCCAATATTAACTCAAGACTTCGGGTATATGCAGAAGAAAATATCCTCACCAGTGAATAATCACTCTTGATTAAAACGCAGATGCGCGACCGAAGGCCATATGTTTACCGTCCTTGCCTTGATTCAGAAGCAGTTTCCTTTTAATCGTAGCCACACGTAACATTTATTGATTTTGGAAAGGGTTGACTCAATCAGTCGAAACTTACTGTGACATATAAGAAAAAGAAACCTGTAGAAGAGGAAAATTGTTTAAGTGTAATCACATCATGTATCCAGCAATTCAAACAAGGAAAAGAAACGGCAATACATTAACTGACTATATAATGTGAACTACAGCGGTAAACAAGGGGATGTGTTGATTCCTGTTCTATTTTATTGTTTATTAATGAGCTCGCAATTAAAATAGTAGGTAAAGGCAAGCATGGTGCTAGATTTACAAACGATCTGACGGAACTCGTTATTCTATTGCTTGCAGATGATGAAGCATAGCTCTCGGAGACTGTCGTTGGTTTGCAGAGACAACTAAATAATTCAAAGTACTCAGCCATAGATTAGAATTAAATTCAATTTTGATTAAAACAAATTATTGCTTTTAGACAAGGTTGTGGTGTGTGTGTGTTGTGTGTGTGTGTGTGTGTGGTGTGTGTGTGTGTGTGTGTTGTGTTGTGTGTTGTGTGTGTGTGTGTGTGGTGTGTGTGTGTGTGTGTGGTTGGTGTGTGGTGATGTGTGTGTGTGTGTGTGTATTGTTTGTGTGTGTGTGTATGTGTGTGTTTGTGTGTGTGGTGTGTGTGTGTGTGTGTGTGTGTGGTGTGTGTGTGTGTGTGTGTGTGTGGTGTGTGTGGTGGTGGGTGTGTGTGTGTGTGTGTCCTCACTTTACGTGAAACTTTCCTCACACATTTTCATTACACCTATACTTTTCTAAGTGGGTTTGTGTTACAGTGAGACCTGAACCACCCACAGTCGACCCAGAAGACATCACGGTTATTGACGGGGAAAGATATCACCTACACCTGTATCTCTACGTACACATCAGCTGAGATAGTGAGCTATAGCTGGTTCGTGAATGGGGTGGAAATAGGGGGCGAAAATGAGCAAACCTACACCTTCCAGGCCGATCTGACAGACAAACAACAATAATTACAGCTGCAGTGTTACAACCAGCCTGGTGGAGATCTGACCCTTCACCACCTGTCAGTCCAACTGGTAGGTCTGACTGTCTGCCTGTCTGTCTCTCTGTCTCTGTCCTCTGTCTATCTGACCATCTGTTGTCTGTCTCTCTGTCTGTCTCCCACTGTCTCTGTCTCTGTCTTCTCTTAGTGTGTGTCTCCTTCTCTCTCGTTTACTCTGTGTCTCCCTCGATGAATCTTCATGCATTTTGTGTCCTTCTAAACAAAGATTACCAAATAATCATGACTGTGATTTGACACATTTGAAAATAGTCCATGGACTCTCCTATTTCAAGAGATGAAGTTTTGATTGCCCTTAACAAGTAAAGTCTGGTAACCCTGCAGGTACCTACGGAATGATTGGGCAGTTTTGTAAAGCTCTGTATGAATAGATCGTAGTCTTTTTGTCATGTTCTTCAATGTATTGCTTTACAAGGGTATTTTTTCCCGAGCCTTGGTGCGAGTCTCTAACCTACTAGTGTATGAAAAAGGTGATGTGAACAAGGAAACAACTATCGAGGTATTTCGTTGTCTGATATAAGTAGCCAAGTATTTAGTCCCATTATTAACTCAAGACTTCGGGTATATTGCAGAAGAAAATATCCTCACCAGTGAATAATCACTCTTGATTAAAACGCAGATGCGCCACCGAAGGCCATATGTTTACCGTCCTTGCCTTGATTCAGAAGCATTTTTCTTTTAATCGTAGCCACACGTAACATTTATTGATTTTGGAAAGGAGTTTGACTCAATCAGTCGAAACTTACTGTGACCTATAAGAAAAAAGAAACCTGTAGAAGAGGAAAATTGTTTAAGTGTAATCACATCAGTATCCAGCAATTCAAACAAGGAAAAGAACGGCAATAATTAACTGACTATATAATGTGAACTACAGCAGTAAACAAGGGGATGTGTTGATTCCTGTTCTATTTTTTGTTTATTAATGAGCTCGCAATTAAAAAGTAGGTAAAGGCAAGCATGGTGCTAGATTTACAAACGATCTGACGGAACTCGTTATTCTATTGCTTGCAGAGAATGAAGCATAGCTCTCGGAGATGTCGATGGTTTGCAGAGACAACTAAATAATTCAAAGTACTCAGCCAATAGATTAGAATTAAAATTCAATTTTGATTAAAACAAATTATTGCTTTTAGACAAGGTTTGTGTGTGTGGTGTGTGTGTGTGTGTGTGTGTGTGTGTGTGTGTGTGTGGTGTGTGTGTGTGGGTGTGTGTGTGTGTCTGTGTGTGTTGTGTGTGGTGTGTGTGTGTGTGTGTAGTGTGTGTGTGGGGGGGGGGTGCATGTGTGTGTGTGTGTGTTTGTTTGTGTGTGTGTGTTGTGTGTGTGTGGTGTGTGTGTGTGTGTGTGTGTGTGTGTGTTGTGTGTGTGTGTGTGTGTGTGTGTGTGTGTGTTGTGTGTGTGTGTGTGTGTCCCTCACTTCGTACGTGAAACTTTCTCACACATTTTCATATACTACCTATACTTTCTAAGTGGGTTTGTGTTACAGTGAGACCTGAACCACCCACAGTCGACCCAGAAGACATCACGGTTATTGACGGGGAAGATATCACCTACACCTGTATCTCTACGTACACATCAGCTGAGATAGTGAGCTATAGCTGGTTCGTGAATGGGGTGGAAATTAGGAGGCGAAAATGAGCAAACCTACACCTTCCAGGCCGATCTGACAGACAACAACAATAATTACAGCTGCAGTGTTACAACCCAGCCTGGTGGAGAATCTGACCCTTCACCACCTGTCAGTCCAACTGGTAGGTCTGACTGTCTGCCTGTCTGTCTCTCTGTCTCTGTCCTTTGTCTATCTGACCATCTGTTGTCTGTCTCTCTGTCTGTCTCCCACTGTCTCTGTCCTCTGTCTCTCTTAGTGTGTGTCTCCTTCTCTCTCTCGTTTACTCTGTGTCTCCCTCGATGAATCTTTCCCTGCATTTGTGTCCTTCAAAAACAAAGATTTACCAAATAATCATGATGTGATTTGACACATTTGGAAAATAAAGTCCATGGACCTCCTATTTCAAGAGATGAAGTTTTGATTGCCCTTAACAAGTGAAAGTCTGGTAACCCTGCAGGTACCTACGGAATAAATTGGGCAGTTTTGTAAAGCTCTGTATGAATAGATCGTAGTCTTTTTTTGTCATGTTCTTCAATGTATTGCTTAACAAGGGTATTTTTTCCCCGACCCTTTGGGTGCGAGTCTCAAACTCTACTAGTGTATGAAAAAGGTGATGTGAACAAGGTAAACAAAATCGAGGTGTTTCGTTGTCTGATATAAGTAGCCAAGTATTGTGCCATATTAACTCAAGACTTCGGTAATATGCAGAAGAAAATACCTCACCAGTGAATAATCACTCTTGATAAAACGCAGATGCGCGACCGAAGGCCATATGTTTACCGTCCTTGCCTTGATTCAGAAGCAGTTTTCTTTTAATCGTAGCCACACGTAACATTTATTGATTTTGGAAAGGAGTTTGACTCAATCAGTCGAAACTTACTGTGACCTATAAGAAAAAGAAACCTGTAGAAGAGGAAAATTGTTTAAGTGTAATCACATCATGTATCCAGCAATTCAAACAAGGAAAGAAACGGCAATACATTAACTGACTATATAATGTGAACTACAGCGGTAAACAAGGGGATGTGTTGATTCCTGTTCTATTTTATTGTTTATTAATGAGATCGCAATTAAAATAGTAGGTAAAGGCAAGCATGGTGCTAGATTTACAAACGATCTGACGGAACTCGTTATTCTATTGCTTGCAGATGATGAAGCATAGCTCTCGGAGACTGTCGATGGTTTGCAGAGACAACTAAATAATTCAAAGTACTCAGCCAATAGATTAGAATTAAAATTCAATTTTGATTAAAACAAATTATTGCTTTTAGACAAGGTGTGTGTGTGTGTGTGTGTGTGTGTGTGTGTGTGTGTGTGTGTGTGTTGTGTGTGTGTGTGTGTGTGGTGTTGTGTGTGTGTGTGTGTGTGTGTGTGTGTGTGTGTGTGTGTGTGTGTGTGTGTGTGTGTGTGTTGGGGGGGGGGGTGCATGTGTGTGTGTGTGTGTGTATTGTTTGTGTGTGTGTGATTGTGTGGTGTGTGTGTGTGTTGTGTGTGTGTGTGTGTGTGTGTGTGTGTGTGTGTGTGTGTGTGTGTGTGTGTGTGTGTGTGTGTGTGTGTGTCCTCACTTCTACGTGAAACTTTCCTCACACATTTTCATATACTACCTATACTTTTCTAAGTGGGTTTGTGTTACAGTGAGACCTGAACCACCCACAGTCGACCCAGAAGACATCACGGTTATTGACGGGGAAGATATCACCTACACCTGTATCTCTACGTACACATCAGCTGAGATAGTGAGCTATAGCTGGTTCGTGAATGGGGTGGAAATAGGGGCGAAAATGAGCAAACCTACACCTTCCAGGCCGATCTGACAGACAACAACAATAATTACAGCTGCAGTGTTACAACCCAGCCTGGTGGAGAATCTGACCCTTCACCACCTGTCAGTCCAACTGGTAGGTCTGACTGTCTGCCTGTCTGTCTCTCTGTCTCTGTCCTCTGTCTATCTGACCATCTGCTTGTCTGTCTCTCTGTCTGTCTCCCACTGTCTCTGTCTCTGTCTCTCTTAGTGTGTGTCTCCTTCTCTCTCTCGTTTACTCTGTGTCTCCCTCGATGAATCCTTCATGCATTTTGTGTCCTTCTAAACAAAGATTTACCAAATAATCATGACTGTGATTTGACACATTTGGAAATAAGTCCATGGACTCTCCTATTTCAAGAGATGAAGTTTTGATTGCCCTTAACAAGTGAAAGTCTGGTAACCCTGCAGGTACCTACGGAATGATTGGGCAGTTTTGGAAAGCTCTGTATGAATAGATCGTAGTCTTTTTTTTCATGTTCTTCAATGTATTGCTTAACAAGGGTATTTTTTCTCCGAGCCTTGGTGCGAGTCTCTAACCTACTAGTGTACGAAAAAGGTGATGTGAACAAGGTAAACAACTATCGAGGTATTTCGTTGTCTGATATAAGTAGCCAAGTATTTAGTGCCATTATTAACTCAAGACTTCGGGTATATGCAGAAGAAAATAACCTCACCAGTGAATAATCACTCTTGATTAAAACGCAGATGCGCGACCGAAGGCCATATGTTTACCGTCCTTGCCTTGATTCAGAAGCAGTTTTCTTTTAATCGTAGCCACACGTAACATTTATTGATTTTGGAAAGGAGTTTGACTCAATCAGTCGAAACTTACTGTGACCTATAAGAAAAAGAAACCTGTAGAAGAGGAAAATTGTTTAAGTGTAATCACATCATGTATCCAGCAATTCAAACAAGGAAAAGAACGGCAATAATTAACTGACTATATAATGTGAACTACAGCGTAAACAAGGGGATGTGTTGATTCCTGTTCTATTTTATTGTTTATTAATGAGCTCGCAATTAAAATAGTAGGTAAAGGCAAGCATGGTGCTAGATTTACAAACGATCTGACGGAACTCGTTATTCTATTGCTTGCAGATGATGAAGCATAGCTCTCGGACTCGTGGGAGATAAACAATTATTGCTTTGAGACAAGTTAATAATTAAAGTCGCAATGTTAGAATTAATTCAATTTGTTAAAATTTCTTTGAGGTGTGTGTGTGTGTGTGTGTGGTTGGGGGTGATGTGTGTTGTGGTGTGTTGTGTGTGTGTGTGTTGTGTTTGTGTTGTGTGTGTGTGGTGTGTGTGTGTGTGTGTGGGGTGTGTGTGGTTGTGTGGGTGTGTGTGTGTGTGGTGTGTGTGTGTGTGTGTGTGTGTGTGTGTGGGTGTGTTGGTGTGTGTGATTGTGTGTGTGTGTGTTTTGTTGTGTGTGGTGTGTTTAGTGGTTTGTGTTAAATGTGCTTACCCTTGTTCGCTGGGTTACTCATTGACGTGAAAAACCCCCACACCTTATTTTACTACCTTATTAGGGTATGCTATCCCTGATGGTGAAACACAGCGAAAGGGAAATACGTTCAGGGGAAATAGAACAAAATTTCACTAAATACCACCGGGTGAGGAAACATTTAAGCGGCAGTGTCAAGGCCTATGAGATACCTTCCCTGTCATCCATTGTCTTCTTCTGCCTGTTCTACCTCGTCTGTCTTCTGCTCCCACCCTGTCAGTCTCTCTGTCTTGTCTCCTGTCTCGTCTCTCTTTTCTCTTGTCTTCTCCTCTTTTCTTCTCGTCTTTCATTCTTCCTATTTTCCTTTATAGTTTATTTCACTATTATTGTCCATGAAATTCCATGGTTTTTCTCAAGTAAGAATTTGATTGTTTAACAAGTTAAAGTCTGTAACCCGGGTACCTAGAATGATTGGGCAGTTTTGTAAAGCTCTGTATGAATAGATCGTAGTCTTTTTTGTCATGTTCTTCAATGTATTGCTTAACAAGGGTATTTTTTCTCCCGAGCCTTGGTGCGAGTCTCTAACTCTACTAGTGTATGAAAAAGGTGATGTGAACAAGGTAAACAACTATCGAGGTATTTCGTTGTCTGATATAAGTAGCCAAGTATTTAGTGCCATTATTAACTCAAGACTTCGGGTATATGCAGAAGAAAATAACCTCACCAGTGAATAATCACTCTTGATTAAAACGCAGATGCGCGACCGAAGGCCATATGTTTACCGTCCTTGCCTTGATTCAGAAGCAGTTTTCTTTTAATCGTAGCCACACGTAACATTTATTGATTTTGGAAAGGAGTTTGACTCAATCAGTCGAAACTTACTGTGACCTATAAGAAAAAGAAACCTGTAGAAGAGGAAAATTGTTTAAGTTAATCCATCATGTATCCAGCAATTCAAACAAGGATAAGAAGCGGCAATACATTAACTGACTATATAATGTGAACTACAGCAGTAAACAAGGGGATGCGTTGATTCCTGTTCTATTTTTATTGTTTATTAATGAGCTCGCAATTAAAATAGTAGGTAAAGGCAAGCATGGTGCTAGATTTACAAACGATCTGACGGAACTCGTTATTCTATTGTTTGCAGATGATGAAGCATTGCTCTCGGAGACTGTCGTTGGTTTGGAGAGAAAACTAAATAATTCAAAGTACTCAGCCAATAGATTAGAATTAATATTCAATTTTGATTAAAACAAATTATTCTTTTAGATAAGGTGTGTGTGTGAGTGTGTGTGTGTTTGTGTGTGTGTGTGGTGTGTGTGTGTGTGTTTTGTGTGTGTGTGTGTGTGTGTGTGTGTGTGTGTGGGGGGGGCATGTGGTGTGTGTGTGTGTGTGTGTGTGTGTGTGTGTGTGTGTGTGTGTGTGTGTGTGTGTGTGTGTGTGTTGTGTGTGTGTGTGTGTGTGTTTTGTGTGTGTGTGTGTGCCCTCACTTCTACGTGAAACTTTCCTCACACATTTCATATACTACCTATACTTTTCTAAGTGGTTTTGTTGTTACAGTGAGACCTGAACCACCCACAGTCGACCCAGAAGACATCACGGTTATTGACGGGGAAGATATCACCTACACCTGTATCTCTACGTACACATCAGCTGAGATAGTGAGCTAAGCTGGTTCGTGAATGGGGTGGAAATAGGGGGCGAAAATGAGCAAACCTACACCTTCCAGGCCGATCTGACAGACAACAACAATAATTACAGCTGCAGTGTTACAACCCAGCCTGGTGGAGAATCTGACCCTTCACCACCTGTCAGTCCAACTGGTAGGTCTGACTGTCTGCCTGTCTGTCTCTCTGTCTCTGTCCCTCTGTCTATCTGACCATCTGCTTGTCTGTCTCTCTGTCTGTCTCCCACTGTCTCTGTCTCTCTTAGTGTGTGTCTCCTTCTCTCTCTCCTTTACTCTGTGTCTCCCTCGATGAATCATTCCGACATTTTGTGTCCTTCTAAACAAAGATTTACCAAATAATCATGACTGTGATTTGACACATTTGGAAAATAAGTCCATGGACCCTCCTATTTCAAGAGATGAAGTTTTGATTGCCCTTAACAAGTTAAAGTCTGGTAACCCTGCAGGTACCTACGGAATGATTGGGCAGTTTTGAAAAGCTCTGTATGAATAGATCGTAGTCTTTTTTGTCATGTTCTTCAATGTATTGCTTAACAAGGGTATTTTTTCCCGAGCCTTGATGCGAGTCTCTAACTCTACTAGTGTACGAAAAAGGGGATGTGAACAAGGTAAACAACAATCGAGGTGTTTCGTTGTCTGATATAAGTAGCCAAGTATTTAGTGCCATTATTAACTCAAGACTTCGGGTATATGCAGAAGAAAAAAACCTCACCAGTGAATAATCACTCTTGATTAAAACGCAGATGCGCGACCGAAGGCCATATGTTTACCGTCCTTGCCTTGATTCAGAAGCAGTTTTCTTTTAATCGTAGCCACACGTAACATTTATTGATTTTGGAAAGGAGTTTGACTCAATCAGTCGAAACTTACTGTGACCTATAAGAAAAAGAAACCTGTAGAAGAGGAAAATTGTTTAAGTGTAATCACATCATGTATCCAGCAATTCAAACAAGGAAAAGAAGCGGCAATACATTAACTGACTATATAATGTGAACTACAGCAGTAAACAAGGGGATGCGTTGATTCCTGTTCTATTTTTATTGTTTATTAATGAGCTCGCAATTAAAATAGTAGGTAAAGGCAAGCATGGTCCTAAATTTACAAACGATCTGACGGAACTCGTTATTCTATTGCTTGCAGATGATGAAGCATTGCTCTCGGAGACTGTCGTTGGTTTGCAGAGACAACTAAATAATTCAAAGTACTCAGCAATAGATTAGAATTAATATTCAATTTTGATTAAAACAAATTATTGCTTTTAGATAAGGTGTGTGTGTGAGTGTGTGTGTGTTTGTGTGTGTGTGTGTGTTTGTGTGTGTGTGTGTGTGTGTGTGTGTGTGTGTTTGTGGGAGGGGAGGGTGCATGTGCGTGTGTGTGTGTGTGTGTGTGTGTGGTGTGTGTGTGTGTGTGTGTGTGTGTGTGTGTGTGTGTGTGTGTGTGTGTTGTGTGTGTGTGTGTGTGTGTGTGTGTGCCCTCACTTGTAAGTGAAACGTTCTTCACACTTTTCATTTACCACCTATACCTTTCTAAGTGGTTTTGTGTTACAGTGAGACCTGAACCACCCACAGTCGACCCAGAAGACATCACGGTTATTGACGGGGAAGATATCACCTACACCTGTATCTCTACGTACACATCAGCTGAGATAGTGAGCTATAGCTGGTTCGTGAATGGGGTGGAAATAGGGGGCGAAAATGAGCAAACCTACACCTTCCAGGCCGATCTGACAGACAACAACAATAATTACAGCTGCAGTGTTACAACCCAGCCTGGTGGAGAATCTGACCCTTCACCACCTGTCAGTCCAACTGGTAGGTCTGACTTCTGCCTGTCTGTCTCTCTGTCTTTGTCCTTCTGTCTATCTGACCATCTGCTTGTCTGTCTCTCTGTCTGTCTCCCACTGTCTCTGTCTCTGTCTCTCTTAGTGTGTGTCTCCTTCTCTCTCTCGTTTACTATGTGTCTCCCTCGATGAATCGTTCATGCATTTTGTGTCCTTCTAAACAAAGATTTACCAAATAATCGTGACTGTGATTTGACACATTTGGAAAGTGAGTCCATGGACCCTCCTATTTCAAGAGATGAAGTTTTGATTGCCCTTAACAAGTGAAAGTCTGGTAACCCTGCAGGTACCTGCGGAATGATTGGGCAGTTTTGGAGAGCTCTGTATGAATAGATCGTAGTCTTTTT
>CM031627.1:1784033-1786825 GCA_018398815.1 Conus ventricosus
CGGAACTTTTGGCCCCGACTGTCAGTTCAGTAAAAGTGAGTACCTGTGAATCCCTCTCCCCGTTCCTCTCTGCCTGTCTCATTGTCTGTCTGTCTGTCCCATTGTCTGTCTGCCTGTCCCATTGTCTGTCTGCCTGTCCTCTTAGTGTCAGGTCAGTAAAAGTGAGTAAGTGTGAATCCCTCTCCCCGTTCCTCTCTCTGCCTGTCCCATTGTCTGTCTGCCTGTCCCATTGTCTCTCTACCTGTCCCATTGTCTGTCTGCCTGTCCCATTGTCTGTCTGCCTGTCCCATTGTCTCTCTACCTGTCCCATTGTCTGTCTGCCTGTCCCATTGTCTCTCTGCCTGTCCCATTGTCTGTCTGCCTGTCCCATTGTCTGTCTGCCTGTCCCATTGTCTCTCTACCTGTCCCATTGTCTGTCTGCCTGTCTCATAGTCTGCCTGCCTGTCCCATTGTCTCTCTGCCTGTCCCATTGTCTGTCTGCCTGTCCCATTGTCTGTCTGCCTGCCCCATTGTCTGTCTGCCTGTCCCATTGTCTCTCTGCCTGTCCCATTGTCTCTCTGCCTGTCCCATTGTCTCTCTGCCTGTCTCATTGTCTGTCTGCCTGTCCATTGTCTGTCTGTCTGTCCTCTTAGTGTCAGGTCAGTAAAAGTGAGTACCTGTGAATCCCTCTCCCCGTTCCTCTCTCTGCCTGTCTCATTGTCTGTCTGCCTGTCCCATTGTCTGTCTGCCTGTCTCATTGTCTGTCTGCCTGTCTCATTGTCTGTCTGCCTGTCCTCTCAGTCTGCGGATTCAGTCCGTGTCGCTCCATGTCCGCCCACTGCTGCAGTCTGCTTGTGGCCTTGTGCGGTGTCTTGGGGCGTTTCAACATGGCCTAGCCACCACCACCCATTCCACTGGTTGGGTCACAGCCGAGGTCTGCTAACACAGAACCGAACCCCAGGTCTTTGAGCTCAACTGAGAGTTGCCGTCCACGGTAGCTTCGTCCAGGGCCTCAGTCGCTCGGTGTGACTTTGTCCCCCCCCCCCCCCCCCCCCCCCCCACCCCCCGCCTGTTGAGGCGGTGTATAGCGATTTGGCTCCTGGAACCAGAACGTGAAAGATCAGTGAATTGCACTGGAGCCAGTCATGTCTGTTCGTCCAGTCAGGTGGAGTCCGGATGCAGACATCCCAGGCACTGCAAGAGCCCTTAGCTGTCCACAAGACTGAGATAACTGCCTCTGTCCATAGCTGAATACTGAGGCACTGCCTCTGTCCATAGCTGAATACTGAGGCACTACTCTGTCCATAGCTGAATACTGAGGCACTGCCTCTGTCCATAGCTGAATACTGAGATACTGCCTCTGTCCATAGCTGAATACTGAGATACTGCCTCTGTCCATAGCTCAATACTGAGGCACTGCCTCTGTCCATAGCTGAATACTGAGGCACTGCCTCTGTCCATAGCTGAATACTGAGGCACTGCCTCTGTCCATAGCTCAATACTGAGGCACTGCCTCTGTCCATAGCTGAATACTGAGGCACTGCCTCTGTCCATAGCTCAATACTGAGGCACTGCCTCTGTCCATGTCCCCGCTCAATCCTGAAACGCCACCAGAAAACCAGAAAGACCACACCTCTACCGACGTGGTCAGAAACCTTTGTACAGCAGCCGCTCGACTGTCGCCTGTTCTTCGTTGTCAAAAGTATAGAAGTTCAAACGTTACGGTCAATGAAGAGAGATCCACCAGACTACCAGAGTTTTGTGTAACACAGCACAGACATTCGATAAACGGTGGATTTGGGGGGGGGGGGGGGGGGGGGGGGGGGGGGGGGGGGGGAGGGGGGATCATGTTATAGGTTTTGGAATGAGGCATACATTATTTCAAAGCAAAAGCGGTTTTACAATTGTATGCAGCTACAGGTATGGTATGATGTATAACATTTGATGAATACATTTAGGTGTTTTCGCCTTTGCCTTGGAAAAGTGCCATCAGGAGAAAGATCGTGTACCGTAATGTTAATGAATAAGAGAGAGAGAGAGACCTCAATATTTTGAAACTACTGTAGAAGTTTCAAAGTCACCCCCCCCCCCCCCCCCCCAAAGAAAAAAAAAACCTTACCAAATAACTGACTAGAATTACAGTTTATTTATTCATTCATTCATTTCTTTATTTTAGATTAGATACTGGTTATAAACACACACACACACACACACACACACACACACACACACACACACACACACACACACACACACACACAACACACACACATATATATATATATATATATATATATATATATATATATATAATATATATATATATATATATATATATATATAATAAACATAATAAAAACGTCCTTTAAAAATCTGAAAAAGCTCAACCCCTTGGGGAGCAACATTTGTTAAAAATATTATTAAAATGAAGTGCTAAAATTCATCTACAAGCTTGTTTCAAGATATGTCTCTCTCCTCAGGATGACTTTTTTGTGGCACGCCAACGGTCTTTTATGGCGTGCGGGACCTGATCTTGTCTCTGTGTGTGCGGGTTTCGTTTGCTGCACGTGGGGCCAGTGTGTGTGTGTGTGTGTGTGTGTGTGTGGTTGGGTTTTTTTTTGTTAGGGCCTGTTCAGGTGGAATGTGCTAGCAAAGATTTCCACTTGTGCCTGCAATTATTCACTATTTCTACTTTTGTGTTCAGAGTTGCTAAGTATGGTTTGCATAATATTAACCATTTTTCTGTGGAACATAGGTTGCATTGTTTGGAAATATTGTTGTATGTGTTGCTCTTTTATGATTTTCCATGATAT
>CM031627.1:1787825-1797825 GCA_018398815.1 Conus ventricosus
ATCGCATCCCGCGTGATCTTGCAGTCACACTGCTAGTTCCATCCATCCATCATCCATCCATCCATCCTCCATCCACCATCCATTCCATCCATCCCCATCCCCACCCGCCCCCTGCCCCGCTCTCCCTCCTTTCTCCATCCCTCTCCCCCTCCACCATGCCCTCAGTGTGTGTGTGTGTGTGTGTGTGTGTGTGTGTGTGTGTGTGTGTGTGTGTGTGTGTGTGTGTGTGGTGTGTGTGTGTGTGTGTGTGTGCTTGCGTGCATGCGGTGCACGTGCGTGTGTGTGTGTGTGTGTGTGTGTGTGTGTGTGTGTGTGTGTGTGTGTGTGTGTGTGTGTGTGTGTGTGTGTGGGTTGCAGCGTCGTGCGAAGGCCGATGTTTTGAGGAATATGATGAGGCAGACTGTCAGTGTAAGCACTGTTCCTTCCACGTCAATTACTGCTGCAATGACTTTAAAGACTTCTGTAAGGTGAGTAAGCAGGACAGACTAGAAAGCTGAGAGAGAGAGAGAGAGAGAGAGAAGAGAGAGAGAGAGAGAGAGAGAGAGAGAGAGAGAGAGAGAGAGAGAGAGAGAGAGAAAAAAGAGAGAGAGAGAGAAGTGATCCTTCATGTGCCTGTTTGATGTCGAAGACTAAGTCGAAGCCCACATAATTTCGAAAACGTATATTAGAGAGAGAGAGAGAGAGAGAGAGAGAGAGAGAGAGAGAGAGAGAGAGAGAGAGACAGAGAGAGAGAGAGACAGAGAGAGAGAGAGAGAGAGAGAGAGAGAAACAGAGAGAAGAGAGAGAGAGAGGGGGGAGGGGGGTAGAGAGAGAGAGAGAGAGACAGATACAGAGAGAAGAAGAAGAGGAAGAAGAAGAAGAACAACAACAACAACAACAACAACACCAACAACAACAACACAACAACAACAACAACAGCAACACCAACAACAACAACAACAACAACAACAAGAAGACAAAGAACAAGCACAAGAAGATCAAGAAGGTTATAGTGAAGGAGGGTTGGGATGGGGCGGAGAAGGGGAGGGGGGAGGAGGGGGGGGGGGGGGCAGGGGCAGAAACCTTTTGAAGAATATTTACATTGGCCCTAATCATTACACCAAGAAACAGTTGAAAGGCGGTTTGATTCATTTGGTAGTTTGGTAGTCGGGACATGGATAGATAGGTGGGCAGGGGGGGGGGGGGGGGGGGGGGGGTTTGACTGCTTGCTTGGCTGTGAACTGCTTTACTCCGTGTTAGTTGCTTACTTGATTGGTTTGTGAGATAAATGTCTGCGGGTTTGTAAGTGGTCCGGCATGGATAACAAGTACAACATTCCAGTGAATAGCTCGATAACTGATCAGTTCTTATTGCTGTTTGTCACTGCTTCCAGTGACATGGTGGTCATTGAATTGATGGGTTTAGGTATTGTTATCGTTGTTTATGAATGACATCATGGTGGTCATTGAGTTGATGGGTTTAGGTATTGTTATCGTTGTTTATGAATGACATCATGGTGGTCATTGAGTTGATGGGTTTATGTATTGTTATCGTTGTTTATGAATGGCATCATGGTGGTCATTGAGGTGATGGGTGTAGGTATTGTTATCGTTGTTTATGAATGGCATCATGGTGGTCATTGAGGTGGTGGGTGTAGGTATTGTTTATCGTTGTTTATGAATGGCATCATGGTGGTCATTGAGGTGGTGGGTGTAGGTATTGTTATCGTTGTTTATGAATGGCATCATGGTGGTCATTGAGGTGGTGGGTGTAGGTATTGTTATCGTTGTTTATGAATGGCATCATGGTGGTCATTGAGTTGATGGTGTAGGTATTGTTATCGTTGTTTATGAATGACATCATGGTGGTCATTGAGGTGATGGTTTAGGTACTTTATCGTTGTTTATGAATGGCTCTCTATTACCCCTGCCACTGTCACCACTGTTTGGGCTGCTGGTGTTGCCATTGTTCTTCCTGTTAGGATCATATTTTCTTTTTGTTGTCATTCTTGATATGGTTAATCATTATTGTTGTTATCATTACGACTGTCATCGTTGTAACTGCGATCGTTGTACAGTTATGATGATAATTGCCATTCTTTGCAACTGTTGTGTCGTGCTAGTTATTGCAGCGGGTTTAACAGTGGAGGTTTTATGACTGTGGTCTTTATTATCATGGCCTGGATATCAGTGTCATTGTTTTGTTAATGTCATTGTTCTCTGTGTTCATTGTTCTGTTAATATCATTGTTATCTGTATTATTACGATCTAGATATTGATGTAGTCGTCATCAGTACCACTGTTTGGTTGTCACTGTTGTTGACCTTTTTTTTTTACTTCATATTGTTGTCATTGTTATTAAGGTTTGGGTCTCATCGCTTTTGTCATACTCATCATTGCTTGGCTGTCATTTTCATTGATGTTATGGTTGTTGACACCGTTGTTGTCTTTCGATTCATTTAGTTACCCTTCTTCTTCTTCTTCTTCTTCTTCTTCTTCTTCTTCTTCTTCTTCTTCTTCTTTCTTGAGGCACCATCTTCAAAGCCATCTTAGTGACATTGTAACCACGCCGCTCATTCCGAGCCCCAGCACCGGCAATCCACAGAGAGCAGCCAATCTCAAGTCGTCAAGAAGCAACCCACCGGAGAAGACACTGCACTGCTGTCGAGTCACTTCGGTGGTGTTCAGCGGCGCCTGTTCTGATCCAACATACGCAGGACACCACCTACCTAGCCCCCTGCTGACGACAATAATTGCTCAGTCGGAGGGCGCCATGACGTCCGTCCACCGACAGCCCCCATGAAGTTGCCGATACCGATGACCCCGACGGAATCTAAACAAGGCCACAGACGTGGAGAGGACATCAAAACTGAGGTCACCATGAGAGCTGGGCATGAAGGACCACAGAATTTGAGACCTTTTTTTAACGCTGATCGATGAGAATGAGGATGATGAAATATGATGCTACGGATTTCCATTTCGGTCTGAGACTGCATGACAGGGTTGTACTCTATGCTTTCTTTCATAATATATCCCGAGGTCAACCAGGCTCGAGAGATACAGACACCTGCAGTGTTGGTCTGGAAATTTGAAACTCGACTGTGTGGTCCCAGTCTTCCCAACTGAGCCCGTAGCAAACTCAACTCTGGCTAGGAACCGGTCACGGCAGAAAAATTCTACATGGTCCTAATGGTAATCGAACCCACGATCTCCCAGCTGAGAATCTGCGAAGCCACAGCTGCTGTTTTTTTTAAAATTATCTTCGTTACTAATGTCTAGTTATTATTATATTTGTCATTGCTATCACTGTCTAGATGACTGTTGTTGTCATTGTAATTCCTGCTAAGTTATCATTGCTGTCATTCCTAGTACTGTTTATTCATCATCATTCTTGTAATTATGACCCCTTCTTAATTATCCTTAATTAACGTTGTTATAGTCATTGTTGGCTATCATCATTGTTGTCATTGCAATTATCGTTTACATGTCATTTTGTTGTCATCTCATTGCCTGCATAGTTATCATCGTTCCTACATTCTAATTATTCTGTATTTATCATTATCGTTAACATTATTTTGTTATGAAGGAGGTTGCTATTATTATCATTACTCTTTAAGTACGCTTGTCATTGTTATGATTCTACCTTCTGTAGTTGTCACTTGTATTACTGATTAGTTATTGTGGTGGTGATGATGTCATTGTGGTTACTCTTTAGTCATGATTGTCATTGTTATCATTTCACTTCTTACTATAGTGATCATTGCTTTTACTAATTAATCACTGTGGCGGTGATGATTGCTATGAGTGCTATGCTTTCTTTGTTATTGTCATTGTTACAACTATTTAATTATCATTGTTCTTGTCCTTTGTTGTAGCTGTTTAAGTCATCATCGTTATTGGCATTGTTATTTTTGTCAATGTGGTCACTGTTTTAAATGGCAGACTACTGCTGTCGCTGTCCCATTTTGCTTTGGGGTTACAAAGGTCGTTGTCATGCTTGTTGCTTCGCCCGCTCATCGTTGACACTTCTTTGTACGCTGTTCTGGGGGTCGGTGATGCCTCTGGAGTAGTGTTGGTGACGACACAGGGATTCACCAGATGTGGTTGTCGCAGTTTTCCAATTGAGTGTTGCCGCTGCTTGTGTGTAGTTGATGACGATGACGACAAACGTGGTGACGATGACGTGGTAACGGTGTAGCCTTTGTGGCATCTTGTACTGTTCTTTTGAGAGGCGCGCGCGCGCACGCACGCATGTGTGTGTGTGTGCGTGTGTGTGTGTGTGTGTGTGTGTGTGTGTGTGTGTGTGTGTGTGTGTGTGTGTGTGTGTGTGTGTGTGTGTGTGTGTGTGTGTTTAATCTAGTTTTCTGTCCTGTTATTGGAGAAGTGTCAGGGCTTTCTGTCCTGTTATTGGAGAAGTGTCAGGGCTTTCTGTCCTGTTATTGGAGAAGTGTCAGGGCTTTCTGTCCTTTTATTGGAGAAGTGTCAGGGCTTTCTGTCTGCTTGACTGACTGACAGATATACCGACTGACAAAGGGAAGAAATGCAGGGAGTCTGAATATGCCTGACGACTGACAAAGGGAAGAAATGCAGGGAGTCTGAAAATGCCAGACATTTCTCTTTGCTGTGCAGTATGGTTAATGGACGGCTGCAAACATGTGGTCGGCACCTTGGACAGGAACAGCAGACATATGGCCTGAAATTGTCCTCCCCTTCGTAAGCTTTGGAATTGTCCTCTCCGCCGTGAACTGAAATTGCCCTCTCCTTGTGAAATTGCCCTCTCCTTGTGAAATTGCCCTCTCCTTGTGAAATTGCCCTCTCCTTCTGAAATTGTCCTCTACTCCATAATCCCTGAACATGCCCTCTCCATCGAAGCCCTGAAACTGTCCTCTCCTTCCAAGCCCTGAAATTGTCTTCTTCTTCGTAAGCCATGAAATCGTCCGCTGCTTTTTGGCCCCTTACATTACTCTGCCCCCCCCCCCCCACCCCCCTTCTCCCCCCCCCCCCCCCCCCCCCACACACACACACGTCTTGACACCTGCAAGTGGCAACACGTTCCTGACCCCCTGACCTTTTCCATCTCTTCCTGACCTTTATTCTTACCCACTCTTTTAGCCGGGAGTTGAGCGTCCTTTCCTGAGTCACAAAGTGGTCCACTCCTCTGGCCCTAAGTGTTGTCCTTTCTTCCTGACCCCCTGAAATCAAACCGCCCTCTCTGACTCCGTCACACCATTCCTCTTCCTGACCCCCCCCCCCCCCCCCCCCCCCCCCTGAAATCAAACCGCCCTCTCTGACTCCGTCACACCATTCCTTTTCCTGACCCCCCCCCCCTCCCCCCCCCTGAAATCAAACCGCCCTCTCTGACTCCGTCACACCATTCCTCTTCCTGATCCCCTGAAATCAAACCGCTCTCTCTGACTCCGTCACATCATTCCTCTTCCTGACCCCCTGAAATCAAACCGCTCTCTCTGACTCCGTCACATCATTCCTCTTCCTGACCCCCTGAAATCAAACCGCTCTCTCTGACTCCGTCACATCATTCCTCTTCCTGACCCCCCCTGAAATCAAACCGCCCTCTCTGACTCCGTCACATCATTCCTCTTCCTGACCCCCTGAAATCGTTTCTCTACTTCCTGACTCTGACATCATTGATCTCTGCATAGGCTGAAAGATACCCCCCTCCCCCCCCCCCCCCCCCCCCCTTCCTGCTTTTCCTGACCGTTGAAACTTTCCTTTCTCTTTCTAAGTTTTGACATTCTCCACCCTTTCCTGACTCATAAAGTTATCCACCCTTGCCCGATCCCTGAAACTGTCCACTTCTTCCTGATCCCTGAAACTGTCCACTTCTTCCTGATCCCTTAAACTGTCCCCTTCTTCCTGATCCCTGAAACTGTCCCCTTCTTCCTGATCCCTGAAACTGTCCCCTTCTTCCTGATCCCTGAAACTGTCCCATTCTTCCTGATCCCTGAAACTGTCCCCTTCTTCCTGATCCCTGAAACTGTCCCCTTCTTCCTGATCCCTGAAACTGTCCCCTTCTTCCTGATCCCTGAAACTGTCCCCTTCTTCCTGATCCCTGAAACTGTCCACTTCTTCCTGATCCCTGAAACTGTCCCCTTCTTCCTGATCCCTGAAACTGTCCCCTTCTTCCTGATCCCTGAAACTGTCCCATTCTTCCTGATCCCTGAAACTGTCCCCTTCTTCCTGATCCCTGAAACTGTCCCCTTCTTCCTGATCCCTGAAACTGTCCCCTTCTTCCTGATCCCTGAAACTGTCCCCTTCTTCCTGATCCCTGAAACTGTCCACTTCTTCCTGATCCCTGAAACTGTCCCCTTCGTCCTGATCCCTGAAACTGTCCCCTTCTTCCTGATCCCTGAAACTGTCCCCTTCTTCCTGATCCCTGAAACTGCCCGCCCCTTCTTATATCTAAAACTGTCCCCCCCTTTCAGATCCATGAAACTACCCCCACCTCCCAGCCCCACCCCCTGTCTTGTCACAAGGCCTACGTCACTGTTTCTGTCGCTGACTGCCGGCGCGTGCTGACGGTAATGTGTTGAAGTGAGCAACGCTTCGCCAACTTCCTGTTCCACTGGTTGAGATGAAGGGCAGAGCCATTGCTGCTGCTTGTTCCTTTGCTTCTTCAAGCAGATGAACAATCCTCAGAACATGATCAACAGTCAGTGATACTGCATGTTTCTTTGCTTCTTCAAGTGGACAAATAATTCTTTGTGCAGTTTCAATGGTTATTGATACTGTATGTTTGTTTCTTTAGGTGAATGAATAACTCTTAGAACAATGCCAATAGTCAGTGATACTATGCGTTTGTCTGCTCCTTAAGTTGATGAATAATCCTCAGAAAATGTCAAAAATCATTTCATGCTGCATGTTTCTTTGATTCTTCAAGCTGGTAAGTAAAAAAAATCCTTGTAATAATGCCAACGGTCATTACAATACTGCATGTTTCTGTGTTTCTTCAATTTGATAAATAAACCCAGATACTATGCGATGATGGATTTCATTTTGCACTGAAAATTGTATGCCGAATAGATAGCAACGATGTCTATAATTAAAAAAAAAAGTCTGGCACATAACAGCTTGGATGTGATAAACAGTAAAACGTAACAAATTGGTTAGAGAATTAGATGTAAGGATGAATACTGTTAAAGGATTATCCGGACAACGCTCACTTGTTGTAAACGTGACAACATGCCAGTGCAGTAGCAGTTTACGTGATGACTTTTGTTCTTAAAGAAGGTAGACTTCCAATATTCATCTCTTAAAGAACTGAACTTGATTTTTTTTGGAGAGAGAGAGAGAGAGTGAGAGTGAGAGAGAGAGAGAGAGAGAGAGAGAGAGAGAGAGAGAGAGAGAGAGAGAGAGAGAGAGAGAGAGAGAGAGAGTGTGTTAAAGAACTAAACTTGAAAAAAAACTCTTTCTAACATTCAGTCGTAGGCCAGGTAAAGTATCAAAACAGATGATAAATGGATACTCTTTACCACTTGATAGTGACAAATAGATCTTAATACTTGTTTTTTTTATTCATTTATGTATTTATTTATTCATTGAATTAATCATGTATTTATTTATTTATTTCGTTTATGTATTTTTTTATGTATTTACTTATTCATGTGTCTATTTATTCATTTACTGATCTGTTTATCTATTCATTTCTTTGGTTTTTTATTCGTTCATTTTTTTCTCAAAGAAAGAAATAAACGTTAACATTCTGACGTCATGCCATATTGAACAGTTATGGCACATGCGCGTAGTACTACTATTTGTAAATGATCTTTGTGCAACGAAATTCCAGTAGTAAACTTTTCATAACCTGCATTTGTCTTCTAGCGACCGCTGACTAATTGTTCAAAGTGTGGTGCATACATGTTTCGGATACAGCATGCATTGCCCGATACACTGCAATGTGGAACACGACTCAATCATGTGGTATCCTCTCATAATGACAAATAAAGCTTCCATTCGAATGCACTGGGTGTCCTCCTCGTCTCTTCTGTCAGTTCAGATGTACGTGTGTAGTGTGTGTGTGTGTGTGTGTGTGTGTGTGTGTGCGTGCGTGCGTGCGTGCGTGCGTGCGTGCGTGCGTGCGTGCGTGCGGTGCGTGCGTGCGTGCGTGTGTGTGTGTGTGTGTGTGTGTGTGTGTGTGTGTGTGTGTGTGTGTGTGTGTGTGTGTGTGTGTGTGTGTGTGTGTGTGTCTGTGTCTGTGTGTGTCTGTGTTTGTGTGTGTGTGTGTTTGCGTGCGAGATGCGAGATGAGATTTGAATCAGAAAGATGTAGAATGTGTGATAAGTCAAACTGTATATTCTGCTTTGATATTAAAAAAACAAGTGTGTTGCACTATCCGGAATGTACGAAACGGTATGTGCGGTATGCTGTGGGATATCTGAGATAAAAAAAAATAATAACAACAATGATAGTACCACTACTACTACTACTACTACTACTACTACTACTACTACTACTACTACTACTACTACTACTACTACTACTACTACTACTTCACTAATACTAAATCTTTACCCATCGCATTAATAGTTACTATTATATAATTATTATGAGCATTAATAGTTGTCTTTGTATTTGAATTCAAAGCTATTATTAAAGAGTATTGCAACATCTCTTGATCGAGAGTTGTTGAAAGCAAATACGCATTCATAATCCCATTTACTTCTTATCTGGCGTTCTAATTTACTTGCAAAATGAATGACTTGTAGAAAATAGAGTATTGCTTTTGTCTTAAACATTGAAACACATCCTTTCTTTTGGGGGATCCCCCGAGACCTCGGCAATTCAAAGATGATATCGCTGTAGACTCTATTCCTCCTGAAATATCCTTACTTTTCTATATTCTTTCTCTTCAGCCATAGCAGTGTTCCGTTTGTTTTTAGCTGTGCTACATGCAACCTTTGACATAATGACAATTAAGAAAACAAAATGCACACACACACACACACAAACATACACAATTGCATACTGAAAAAAAAATCTACCAGACTATAAACACATACAATTCAAAGCCAAGTATGAATCAACATTTGTTTGACCAACCCAGGCGAGAAGCAATAGAAGAAAAAGAAGAAGAAGAAGAAGAAGACGACAACAAAGAACAAGAATAAGAACAAGAAGAAAAAGGACGCAATATACTTATAAAGACAGTGGAACATATACATAGAGCAGAATGAAGCAAAGACAAGCCTGACTTTCGAAAAAACGTGAAACGTGTGCTTTCCATTCTGTAAGCATAATAATTAAGTGAAATGATCCAACACACACACACACACACACACACACACACACACACACTAACGCACGCACGCACGCACCCTCACTAACGAGATAGGAAAGGGGTGATCCGGTGTGGATGGGATGTAGAATCAAGCTCACGCGCGCGTCTGTGTACCTCAAGTTCAACGTACTGTGAGCACAATTCAACTGACTGTCTTCAAGGACAGGTCGATTTGGGAGACTCCTTTTCATCACCTGCAGAGCATGGTGGGAAGGGAAATGGGGGGTAGGTGGGATTATGCATTTTAATGACAGTAAGACGGGTTTGAGAAATGTTTCAATGGAGGTGTGTGTGTGTGGGGGGGGGGGGGTAGGGGGTGAGGGTGGAGGCACGCGAAAAGGGACGAGAAAAAAGGTGTTTAAAAATAACAAAAAAGGGGAAAAAAAGAAAGAAAGGAGAAAACCGAATCAGAGGAGCAGTCTCCTGGTAAATAAGGTGATGTATAAAAAGTATGATGTTGTCACAGCCTTTCAAAGGTTATTGAATCAACAATAACATCAATGACTATACCTTCATTTCCAAGAACCAAACACATCTAAACAACACACATCATCCACACCTCTTAATACCACTCTGCATAGCGTATGAACATGGCCCGTCAGAACTCTATACTTTTTTTCAAAATCAAAACAATACAAAACAGAAGTTTAATTAAAGAAGCACAGATTCCTGCTAACAACGTTTCAAAGAAAACCAAAACGAGCACATTCAACCATCAGCTTCTATG
>CM031627.1:1812825-1827825 GCA_018398815.1 Conus ventricosus
TTACTCACTATTTTATACACTTTACCAATGGTCTTATATACATGAATGGTGCTTGATGAACCAATGGCACACGCCATGATACCAACTTAGAGCAAATGTGTGAACTTTCCCATGTAATCATTGACAGTAAGTCCCAAAAGTTCTGCTGCGTGAGTAACCGACAATGTAATGTTTCAAACACACACACACGCACACACGCACCACGCACGCACGCACGCACGCACGCACGCACGCACGCACGCACGCACGCACGCACCACACACACACCACACACACACACACAACACACACACACAAACACACCTCAAGTCTACAGATTCTAACTTTCGCAAAGATTTGAGAATTTCAAACACAGCTTTTTTTTTTTTTCCCCTTTTCTTACTTGAGTCAGCCCAGGAAGATTGAAATGAACCTTGTGGTGAACAACATTCCCAGGAAGACATTGAAATGAACCTTGTGGTGAACAACATTCCCAGGAAGACATTGAAATGAACCTTGTGGGGAACAACATTCCCAGGAAGACATTGAAATGAACCTTGTGGTGAACAACATTCCCAGGAAGACATTGAAATGAACCTTGTGGTGAACAACATTCCCAGGAAGACATTGAAATGAACCTTGTGGTGAACAACATTCCCAGGAAGACATTGAAATAAACCTTAAGGTGAACAACTGTCACGACCGACCCCTGGAGGTCTGCCCCGACAGGATCGGTCTAGGTGGGAGTGAAGGAGTGACTGACCTCACACGCTCCGCAAGAGACCACACAATAAAGATTACGATACAACACCCCATTTATTCACACCAGCAAAATAAACATTCCAACACACGCACCATGCACGATCACAATAAAGCACTCCAACGCACACAACATGCACAATCACGATCAAGCACTCCAACGCACACAACATGCACAATCACGATCACGCACTCCAACGCAAAACAACATGCACAATCACGATCAAGCACTCCAACGCACACAACATGCACAATCGCAATCAAGCACTCCCACACCCACAACATGCACGATTATAAATAAATATTTCACCATACGACGTACACAATCACAATTACAGCATTCCAGCACATATGGCATGTACACAATTATAAAGAAATATTTCCAGTATTGACCCTTTCTCACACCACGGAGTGCGTCCACATCCTGCCCCTGTTCAAGTCCGCAGGGAGCACCCTGTCGCACTAGGTGCTCCGAGCCGGGTTGGTTCTCGCAGGGAGTCGCCCAAAGCCGACACCCTCGACTTCCCAAGCGGGCAGTGAAGAGCGTGTCCCGGGGGGGGGGGGGGGGACGTAGCTGTTACTGGAGGTCCTGGACGGGGGTCCAGGCCGGCCAGTCGAGACGGCGGGCTCCCCTAGCAGTCCACGGTCCCGACCAAGGCGTGGCCTCGACCAGCGCGTGGCACCATCTCGTCCGTGGTCTCAGCCAGAACGTGGCCTCGCCAGTACGTGGCACCATCCAGATCGTGCTCCAGGTGAAGCCCCCGGGAGGGGGGGAGGACTTAGCTGGGAGGAGAGTCGAAGAGGAGGGAAAGAAGAAGGAAGGAGGAAGGAAGAAGGGTACTGGAACCCTGCCGTCATACCGTCTGACCATTGCTGTCAAATCTTATCAGCCACTCGCATGATGGGCGAGGGAAGTGTATTAAACGCACACAGTACACCCATTGAATCAAGTCTTCTCACACGATGCAGGTAAAAAGACTGCATTAAATCAACAGGTTATAAAACAATATGAATTATCTTCACCCTTCTCTCACTCACGCTTAACGTTTTCCTTCCTTAGGAAATAAATCAACACAGCGACCATCGCTTAATAACTGCCACCACATTGCAAATAGTAATTCAATGCATAATTGTCACATTTTATAAACACATTTCAAAATAAAACAAATCTCCAACCACGCATCCGAACGACAAATCATGCGTACGCACGCTCGTGAACATAAAACTCGTTCTCTTGCACACACAAACAGACGGTGGCCGAAGGATAAAAGTCCGGCGAATGTGACAGGGGCGGACGAGCGAGACCAAGCAAGTTCCAACCCTGAATCACCAGGTTCTCTCCTTCCCCACCGACTACCGCATCACCAGATACATAAACAGGAGAAAGAATTTTGGAAATAATTTAGAATGGCCAGGTTAAAGATGGAATTAACCAGAGAAAGGTCTCACACAATATTTCTCTTACAATTTCGAAAACAAAAGAAAATTGCGCAAAAGCGAAGACTAAGCCGGCTAACAACAACAAATCAAAACAAACAGACCACGAAACTGATGCTTACCAGCTACCCGTGGGTGACCCCGAAGAGGCGGGTCAAAGGACTCTCTCTACCTCTGTCAGTCGAGAGGACAGAGGCGAAGATGCGGAAACAGAAGAAATGATGTCCCTCTCCTACAGGCCGACTGCAGGAATTGAAAGTACAGACTGTACTCTCGATGATAAGGTAAAGAACCAGGACTGGAGCAGGCGCCCCAGAGACATCTTCCGCTCGAGTGAAGAGCTAACCTCCCTCAGCAATGGCGGCCAACATGCCATGCTGCGTCACAGAGTGAGCATACTTCAAACTAAAAGAAACGAAGCACGTGCGACAGGTATAAAAGACAGGCGAGAGCCGATAGACAGAAAGTTCGAGAGAAGGTACCGGCCACCCTGTGAACTTGCAGGATGAATAGCAAGGGCGGTGGAATTAGAGAGAGAGAGAGAGAGAAAGCAAACCGAAGTTGAGCTGAACCACACCAAGGTGCAACCGCACCACAAGCCACACTAAGGGACGGCTACACGACAACAGCAACGACAATAAACAAATAACGTAATTCCGCCACCTAGGTGGGTCGAACGTCGTAGGCCTCGTGACAAACTCGTGACAAACCCCCCTTCTAAAAGCATCTGTTTCTCTGAGATACAGTGCTCCTTTGAACCTGTCGCATGTGCAACTTCACAACAATGGGACCGAACCCAACTCTCTGTGATCGACAGAGTACGAAAAATTCAATACAAACATTCCACGATAGAATCACACGGGGAAATACATAATACTACATTTATCAAACAACTAAGCAAACCTTCCAACCATGAAGGTAACAATCCGAACCATTGGTGATTCACTATCGTTAACATCACTGAAGTGAAAACTGTCACTACACCCATACAGAACCAAAAAGGGGTAAAACCCGGTTGGGGGGAGGGTCCCTCTGACGATTTTCCAAAATGCTAACTACGGACCGGCTAAGAAGCCAGCATCCCATTACAGGAACCCTTATAAAAGACGGAAAGTTTTAACCAGGCCGCGCGCGGGGCCGCGCCCCGGCCCCCCCCAAACACTTGAAAACGGGGCCTGCGAAAAAAAACAAAAAAACAAAAAAAAAACCCCACTAAAACACACGCGCCACGACGCCCGCCCCGGCAAGGACTAAAAAATTTTTGAATAACTACCCGAATATAACCTCTTTCGTTTTGTTATCTGCCTACTCTTTTAAAACTCCTTAATGTACTTCAACTTATAATACGTAATAACTTACACAATCTACTGCACTCACTCATTGAAACACTTTTTTTTCCGTGGGCCCCCCCGCTCTGAAATGTTTTTTTAAAGGTACAATTAAGTGTCACTATCGACGTTTGGGGAATATCGATTGTTTTTCCCTCCGCTTTTTGGACTTAACAAACTTATTTTTTCCCAGTGTACGTACCCCCCTGCATCCGAAGAGAAATGACTCCATCCCCCTTTGCATGACCACACATCGCAAAAGGGGTGGGGGGGGGGGGGGGGGGGTTTTAATGGGAATTGAACTAAACCCACATTTGTTCGTGTTTAGATCAAAGCTTCAAATCTGACCCTGAAAAGGAAAATTTAGTGCTATCTTTTTTGTAACGAGGAAAAAAACTCTCTTTTTGGAAAAAAAAACGGATTTAAAAGAAAACCCAACAGCTAACATCTTTCCAACCCCTCCCATCCCCTTTTTGTATTATGTGGAAGATGTTAATCTTTTCCATTCAGACCCTGGCAGTCAAAAAATTTCCCAAAAACCATTTTTCCTAAACTTTCTTGTTTTGAAATGCCCAGTTTGGATTCCCCTCCTTGCTTCCGCAACTGTTTTTCGTACGCCGTCTACACAGTTCGACATGGGCAGTCCTGTTGAAATTACCACTATTTTTAACTTTCCCCAAGGGTCTTTATCAATAATGGTGCTTGATAAAACCAAGGCACCCCCAGTAAACCCAAAACTTAGACAAATGGGTGAACTTTCCCATGTAATCTTGACATAAGTCCCAAAATTTTTGCTGGTGATAACCCAAATGTAATGTTTCAAAACCACACACGCACACCGCACGCACGCACGCCGCCGCACGCACGCACGCACCACGCACGCAGCACCACGCAACACCACACACACACACACACACACACACCACACAAACACACCTCAAGTCTAAAGATTTACTTTGCAAAGTTTGAAAATTTCAAACACAGTTTTTTCCCTTTTTTTGGCCCCCGGAAGACATTAAAATGACCTTGTGGTGAACAACTTTCCCCAGGAAGACATTGAAATAAAACCCTTGGGGTAAAACACCCCAGGAAAAAACATTAAATGAACCTTTGGTGAACAACTTTTCCCAGGAAGAATTGAAATGAACCTTGTGGTGAACAACTTTCCCCGGGAAAGACTTTGAAAAAACCTTGTGGGAACAACTTTCCCCCGGAAGACATGAAATGAATTTTTTGGGGTGAACAACCCCCAGGAAGACTTTGAAAAAACCTTAAAGGGTGAAAAACTGTCACGCCCCGCCCCCGGAGGCTGCCCTAAGGGTCGGTCTAGGGGGGGGAGTGAAGGAGTGACTGACCTCACACGTCCGCAAGAGACCCAAAATAAAGATTCGAAACAACCCCCCATTTATTCCCCAGCAAAATAAACATTCCAACACCCCCATGACGACACAATAAAGCCTCCAACGCACACAACATGCACAATACGAATCAAGCCTCCAACGCACACAACTCACAATCACGACACGCACCCCAACGCACAAAACTGCAAATCCGATAAAGCACCCCAACGCAAAAACATGCAAAAACGCAATCAAGCACCCCACACCCCACAACATGAAAATAAAAATAAAATATTTCCCCCATACGACTAACAATCACAATTACAGATTCCGCACATATGGATGTACACAATTATAAAAAAAATTATTTCAGTTTTGACCCTTTCTCACCCCACGGGGCGCCCAATCCCCCCCCCCTGTCAATCCGCGGGGAGCACCCGTCGCATAGGTGCTCCGACCCGGGGTTTGGTTCTCGCGGGGAGTCGCCCAAAGCCGCCACCCTCGCCCCCAAGCGGGCATGAAGAGCGGCCCCGGGGGGGGGGGGGGGGACGTAGTGTTATGGGGGTCCTGGACGGGGGGTCCAGGCCGGCCAGTCGAGACGGCGGGCCCCCAACATCCACGGCCCCGCCCAAGGCGGGGCCCTCGACCAGCGCGTGGCACCATCTCGCCCGTGGTTCAGCCGAACGTGGCCTGGGCCAGACGTGGCCCACCAGATGGGCCCCCCCGGTAAAACCCCCCCGGGGAGGGGGGGGGACGTAGCGGGAGGAAGTCGAAGAGGAGGAAAGAAAAAGGGAAGGGGGAAAGGGAAAAAGGGTACTAAACCCCTCCGTCAGTACCGTCTGACCATTGCTTCAATCTTATCACCCACTCGCATGATGGGCGGGGGGAAGGATTAAACCCCAACAGACCCCCATTGAACCCAAGTCTTCTCCAAATGCGGGTAAAAAGACTGCATTAAACAACAGGTTATAAAAAAAAAAATATTTTCTCCCCTTCTCTAAACCCCGCTTAACTTTTTCCCTTCCTAGGAAATAAATCAACAGCGACCATCGTTTAATAACTCCCACCACTTTGCAAATAGTAATTCTGGCAAAATTGTCACATTTTTTAAAAAAATTTCAAATAAAAAAAAATTCCCCAAACCACGCATCCGAAAACAAATCATGCGTACGCACGCTCGGAACAAAAAACTGTTCTCCTCCACCACAAAACGACGGGGGGCCGAAGGAAAAGCCCGGCGAAGTACAGGGGCGGACGAGCGAGACCAAGCAAGTTCAACCCTGAACACCGGTTTTTCCCTTTCCCCCCCGACTCCCGCATCACCAGTACATAAAAAGGGGGAAAGATTTTGGAAATAATTTAGAAGGGCCAGGTTAAAGATGGAATTAACCAGAGAAAAGGCTCCAAAATTTACCCCCTTTAAAATTTTTCGAAAAAAAAAAGAAAATTGCGCAAAACGAAGACTAACCCGGGGCTAAAAAACCCAAATAAAAACAAACGCCCCACGAAACTGATGCTTACCAGTACCGGGGGTGACCCAAAGAGGCGGGAAAAAGGCCTCTTCCCCCCCCCATCGAGAGGACAAGGCAAGATGCGGAAACAGAAAAAATGAGTCCCTCCTACAGGCCGACTGCGGGAATTAAAAAGTACAGACTGTACTCTCGATGATAAGTAAAAAACCAGGATGGAGCAGGCCCCCCCAGAGACTTTTTCCCGCTCGAGGAAAGAGCAAAACCCCCCCTCAGCAAGGCGGCCAACTGCCAGCGGGTCACAGATGGCATACTTCAAACTAAAAAAAAACGAAGCACGGCAAGTAAAAAGACGGGCGAGAGGCCGTAGACAAAGTTCGAGAGAAAGGTCCCGGCCCCCCCTGAATTTGCAGGATGATGCAAGGGGGGGTGGAATTAAGAGAGAGGAGGGGGAAACAAACCAAAAGTTGAGTGAACCCCAAGGTGCAACCGCACCAAAAGCCCATAAGGGACGGACACGACAACAGAAACGCAATAAACAAAAAGTAATTCCGCCACCCTGGGTGGGTCAAGCGTAGGCCCCGTGACAAACTCGTGACAAACCCCCCTTCTAAAAGCACTTTTTCTCTGAATACGTGCTCCTTTGAACCTTGTCGCATGTGCAATTTCCCACAACAATGGGCCCAAACCCCAACTCTCTGTGATCGACAGAGTACGAAAAATTTCAATACAAACTTTCCCCGTAGAATCAACGGGGAAATACTAATACTCTTTTACAAAAACTAAGCAAACCTTAAACCATAAAGGAAAACAACCCGAACCTTGGTGATTCCTATCTTAACAATGAAGTGAAAAAAAGTCACTACACCTGATACGGAACCAAAAAGGGAATCCCCTGGTTGAGGGGGGGTCCCCCTCTGATGATTTTCCAATATGCTAACTACGGACCGGGCTAAGTAGCCCACCCGTATTACGGGAAACCCCCTTTGATATGAGGAAAAGTGAACGCATGACTCTGCGTTTCCTGCCTAATCTGGTCGCGACGACGGGCCCGGCCGGCCCAAGCACGGGGAAGGATGAGATCGCTCCCAGTAAAAACTTCCGGCCGTACTTCTTTTTGGGGCACCCCAGGCGCGTCAAATTGCCGAAATTCAAAAACGTGGGGCACGTATCCTAAGGGGCACCCTTTGGGGGACGCTCGCAGTTTCCCACTACCGAAGTGTGGGGTGACCGCGATCGGGGGGGTTATGGGTCCCACCAGGTCGCCCCAACCTTGCTAAATGGCCCCCCCCCCGTGGTACTGCCAGGGGAACACGCTTCAAGCCCCCTTGGCTTTGTCCGCTGGCAGACATCGCAACTGCGGCGACTGCCAAACCCCTGTGAGTTCATCCCGGGCCAGAAAAAATCCTGCCTAACTCGCTGGAACCCGGGGGGGAGCCCATATGACCTGCCGGGGGGGAATCGGGCCTCCGGAGGACAGCTCTCTCGGGTTTTGGGGGAAACCCCAAAAGCTGCTTGGCCACACGATCTGCCGGGGTTAAAAAAACCCTAAAAAGGCCCCCTTGTGGAGCTTGAAGCTCCCCTTGGCGGGGCGGGAGCTGAGCGGGACGATCCACAATTTGTCGTAGGGTTGGACACCAAGCCCCCTGCCCCTGAGAGGGGAAAGTAGCAGGATCGGCCTAAAGAACCCGTCAGAGATCGGCGAAGAACGGGCGCAATTCTGTTCCTGTTCTTACTTTGGCGCGTTGGTGACTCCCACACCCTTTTGGGCAGATCCGAACACGGATGACTGCGTCCGTAGCAAAGGGGACAGTTTTCCCCAATAAAAAGGGAAAATACCTAGGTCGCCCCACCGCAATGGCTACTTCGCCAAGAAGTAGGGGGTGGAAAAGGGAATAAGTACAGAAGGAGGGGTGGGGTAAAACCCCTCCAACCCCCACAATAAAAACTAGCGCCCCCCCGGGCCTCAGGGGAAACAAATCCTTACCCAAAAAAAGGCGTTGATGCCCCCCGTCCCTGATGGTGCGCCCAAAGGGGGAAACCCAAAAACAGAGAGAAACAGGGGCATCTAAATCCCGGCGGGGATGGAACCACGTTGCCGGGCACGAGGGCGGGGAAAGGACTAGCCCAGACTACCGCGGCTTGGGGCAATTTCCCTGATGGGGCCCCAGGACCCCCAAAAGAAAAAAAAATCAAGGTGCGAGGTCCCGATGGATGCCTGCCTGTTCACCCCACTAGCAGTTGTGGGCCCCTTATTGTTTTAAATCCTGTGGGGGGCTTCCTCCCCGTATCTGGGCGACCCCAAAAACCCCGCGAGCTTCAGCAAACCCCCCACTGTGGAACGCACCCCGCAAAATCCTGAGGGCTGTTCGCCTATCCGGATCCTCAA
Organism: Conus ventricosus; assembly: GCA_018398815.1. Lineage (NCBI taxonomy): Eukaryota > Metazoa > Mollusca > Gastropoda > Neogastropoda > Conidae > Conus > Conus ventricosus. The sequence continues at coordinate 1,821,527 of CM031627.1, forward strand.
CTCGGGGGACACGTTTTTGGGTGACGTTAAAATGAGGATCAGTCCTCCAGCTCCAATTTTACTAATGACGCCGTACCCGCGTTTGCGCAGCCCATCACCAAACGCACGAAAGGTCTCATCATTTTTTTCATGGGCCTAAAAATTCCTCCGTAGGTCCGGGGAAGGTGGGAAAAGCTTACGAGAGCCAAATGGGATGTTGCATAGCGACCTTCATTTAGAGTGAGACCACTCCTTGCAGCCCCGATAATCCGGAAAAAAAGGTGCATGCTTTTGCTCCCAGCAATTTGGGAAGAACAAGCAACCTTGTCGAAATGCTCTAAAAAAATCAATTCCTCACTAGGTCTGAATCTGGAAGCTTAACCTTTTTGGGCCCCTAACTTTCACCCGCCTGGGGATTTAACCCCTGGTTTCGAAGGGGGGGCCCCCGAAAGAAATTTTTCCCCTCCTCCCTAGCAGGCCTCCATCCTGTCTAGTTCTTCCCCACGGAGGGCAGCCCCCCCCCTCCTTCCCCCCCCCCCTCTCCAACCCCCCTCCCCCCCAACCCCCCCACCCCCCCCCGGGCCCCCTTCCCCCTAGGTTCTCCCTGCAGACTTTCCTCCTAGCGCCTCTTTCCCACGCTGGGGCCCCCGAAGCAGGGTTTCCCACGGGGTCCCACTCCCCCCGGGGGGGAGCCTTGCCCTCCCTTCCCCTTTCCCTAAGGAAAGCTTCGGGGGCAGCCCCTTACAGGGGGCCGGGGGAAGGGGAAACGGGGAAAAAGACCCGGTTTTTATATTCCTTGAGCGGGTCCCTCCCGACAGGGGGAGACCCCCGCCCGGGGTATAAAAAATCTCGGGGGTCTTACCCACGCCTGGAAAGGAGAAGTTCGGTCCAATTGGACTAAAAAGGGCCCAAAAAACTTTTTTATACCTTCCTTTCGACGCCCGCGTGCCTCCCCCCCCCGGGGAGCCCCAGGCAAAAAATCTACGGTTTTTTTCCAAACGGAAAAAAAATTCCCTAGGAAAAAAAAAAAATATTTTTGGGCAATAAATTTGAATTTTTTTGGGGGCAAACCGGGGGGCTCCCATTTCAACAAATCCTACAGCCCAAAAAACAGGGGGGGCTACCAAAAAAAAAAAACAAAAAATATGTCCGGGCTGCCCCCATCTGGCAAAAACCGGGCCGCCTTGCACGACAACAGTGGGCGGGGTGGGGTGTCCGAAAAAAAAAAAAAAAAAAAAAAAAACTGCAGACGGAAACCGGGGGAAAGGGGAAAAAAAAAAAACACTAGCGTCCGATAAACCCCCCGTATCAACAACCCGGTAGAGAAAAAAAAAAAAAGAAAAGGCTAAAAACAAAACAGGAATGGAAGATGAGCGGCAACAGAAGGGCAAGACTTACGGCCGTACCTGCGTGAGGAAACCCGGCGGAAGGAGGCTGGACGCGGTCGACTCCCCCCCGGTCTCACCTCGACTCCCCAGTCACACCCGGATGTTCCCAGGCCACCAAAAGACTCCCCTTTATCAGGTCCCCAGCCCCCACCCACGAACAAACACGACAAATTGACCCAACTTTTAAAAAAAGACAAAACAAAAAAGGGACTCGCCCCAACGAGAGAGACACCAGAGCCCTTCCAAACCCCGGCGGCCCCCCAAAAGTCACACCGACCCCCGGGGTTGCCCCGACAGGAATCGGTCGGTGGGAGTGAAAGGGGTGAGACCTCACACGTCCGAAGAGACCACACAATAAAGATTCGAACAACACCCCATTTTCACCCACAAAAAAAACTTTAAACACGCACCATGCACGATCCAATAAAAACACCCCAACGCACACAAAAATGCACATCACGATCAAAACCCCAACGCACACAAAGCACAATCACATCACGCATCCAACGAAAAAACTTTCACAAACCGATCAAGCACCCAACGACAAACACACAATCGAATCAGCACTCCCACACCCACAAAAGCCGATTTTTAAAAAAATATTTCACCATACGACGTACACAATCACAATTTCGCATTCCAGCACATTTGGCATTACACAAATTATAAAGAAATATTTCCAGTATGACCCTTTTTCACACCACGGAGTGCGTCCACATCCCCGCCCCCTAAGTCCGCAGGGAGCCCCTTCGCCAGGTCCCGAGCCGGTTGGTTTCGCAGGGGGTCGCCCAAAGCCCACCCCCGACTCCCCAAACGGGCAGTGAAAGAGCGTTTTTCCCGGGGGGGGGGGGGGGGGACGTAGCTTTATGGGGTCCTGGACGGGGGTCCACCCGGCCGCGAGACGGCGGGCCCCCTAGCAAACCCCGGGCCCGACCCCAAAGGGGTGGCTCGCCAGCGCGGGCCCCATCTCGTCCGGGTCTCAGCCGAACGTGGGCCCGGCCAGTACGGGACCATCCAGATCGTGTCCAGGGGAACCCCCCGGGGGGGGGGAGGCGTAGCTGGGAGGAGAGTCGAAGAGGAGGGGAAAGAAGAAGGGAAAGGAGGAAGGAAGAAGGGTACTGGAACCCCGCCTCAGTACCGTCGACCAAAGCTGTCAAGCTTATCAGCCACTCGCATGATGGGCGAGGGGAAATTATTAAACGCACACGTAAACCCATTTAATAAGTCTTCTCACACGTGCAGGTTTTAAAAAAAAAATCATTAAATCAACGGTTTAAACAAATATGAATTATCTTCACCCTTTTTTCTCATCACGTTAAGTTTTCCTTCCTTGGAAATAAATCAACACAGCGCCCCGCTTAAAAACTGCACCACATTTTTCAAAGAATTCAATGGCATAATTGTCAATTTTTTTAAACACATTTCAAAAAAAACACAAATCTCCAACCCCGATTTTGAACGACAAATCATGCGTAACCCGCTCGTGAAAATAAAAATGTTCTCCGCACACACAAACAGGCGGTGGCCAAGGATAAAAGTCCGGCGAATGTGACAGGGGCGGCAGCAGACCAAAAAGTTCCACCCCGAAATCCCAGGTTCTCTCCCCTTCCCCCCCGACTACCGATCACCGAACATAAAAAGGAGGGGAATTTTGGAAAATTTGATGGCCAGGTTTTTAAAAAAAGGAATTAACCAGAGAAAAGGTCTCACCAATATTTTTCTTACAAATTTTGAAAAAAAAAGAAAAATTTCGCAAAAACGAGACTAAAACCCGGGTAACAACAACAAATCAAAAAACAAACCACCCGAAAAGATGCTTCCCCAAACCCCGGGGTGACCCCCAAAAGGGGGGTCAAAGGGGCCTCTCTACCCCCGTCCATCGGAGGGCAGAGGCGAAGTGCGAAACAGAAGAAATGATGTCCCCCCCTACAGGGCCATGCGGGAAAGAAAATGACTGTCCTCGAGATAAGGTAAAGAACCAGGACTGGAGCAGGCGCCCCCCGGACATTTCCCTCGGTGAAGAGCTAACCCCCCCTCGCAAGGCGGCCAAACCATGCTGCGTCACGAGTGAGCATACTTCAAAAAAAAGAAACGAAGCACGGGACAGGAAAAACAGGCGAGAGGGTAGACGAAAGTTCGAGAGAAAGGTACGGCCACCCCTGAACTTGCAGGGATGAATTTGCAAGGGCGGTTTGGGAAATTTGGAGAGGGGAGAGAGAAAGCAAACCGAATTGAGCGAACCCCCACCAAAGGGGCAACCGCACCCAAGCCACACTAAGGGACGGCTACACGCAACACAACGACAATAAAAAAATAAGAATTCCGCCACCCTATGGGGGCGAACGTCGTGGCCCCGTGACAAACTCGTGACAACAACATTCCCAGGAAGACATTGAAATTTAAACCCTTTTGGTGAAAACATTCCAGGAAGACATTTAAATTAACCTTAAGGTGAACAAATTCCCGGGAAAACATTGAAATTAACCTTAAAGGGGAACAACATTCCCAGGAAGACATTGAAAGAAACCTTTTTTGGGGAACAACATTCCCAAATAAATGGAGCAAAGGGCACAGGTTCCCCCCCCCATAAAACCCTTGGTTCATGTGGAAATGAGCTCCATTCGAAAACTCATGACATTGCCAATTAAATTTACTGTCAACTGCAGCTTATTGCTTTCCCGTATAAGGCACTAGCTGAGCTTGCAGTCCCTTGGGGGTCTGATGAAAAAAAAAAAAAAAAAAAAAAGAGAGAGGAGAGAGAAGAAGGAGAGGGGAGAGAGAGAGGGGAGAAGAGGGGGAGAGGAGAGGATTTCTTTTATTATTTTGTTGTTTGCGATCTTAAAAGAAAAATTCCATGTGTGGGGCAAAACCCTCCTGGTGTGTGTGTGTTGTGGTGTGTGGGTGTGTGGTGTTGTGTGGTTGGTGTTTGTGTGTTGTGTGTGTGTGTGTGTGTGTCGCGCGTGCGCACACACCCACACCACAACACCACAAACACGCAACCCGCATACAACACCAAGACACACACACACACACACCACAACACAACACACACACAACACACCACACACACCACACAACCTTCCTGTAACCCCCCGTGACCCTTTTACCTTTAAAAAAAGTAAAACTCTAAGATGAACCTTACAGCGTGCATACAAGGACGTGGGTTGTCCCCCCTCTCCCCCGTTAGTAAATTCGGCCCCCGTTTTCATGGCAGAAAAAGCTTCTTGTGTTTTGACATTTTTCCTGACATCACCCCCCCGGGGGGCCCCCCGTTCCCTGTTACGCCCCTCAAAAACCCAAAAAAAAAAAAAAAAAAAGGGCCTTTTTTTGGGTGGGGGGGGCCATACACACGCACCATGCACGATCAAATAAAGCACTCAACGCACACAACATGCACAATCACGATCAGCACTCCAACGCACACAACAGCACAATCACGATCACGCACTCCAACGCACACAACTGCACAATCCACGATCAGCACTCCAACGCACACAACATGCACAATCGCAATCAAGCACTCCCCACACCCACAACATGCACGATTATAATAAATATTTCACCATACGACGTACACAATCACAATTACAGCATTCCAGCACATAATGGCAATGTACACAATTATAAAGAATATTTCCAGTATTGACCCTTTCTCACACCACGGAGTGCGTCCACATCCCTGCCCCTGTCAAGTCCGCAGGGAGCACCCTGTCGCACTAGGTGCTCCGAGCCGGGTTGGTTCTCGAGGGAGTCGCCCAAAGCCGACACCCTCGACTCCCAAGCGGGCAGTGAAGAGCGTGTCCCGGGGGGGGGGGGGGGGGGACGTAGCTGTAACTGGAGGTCCTGGACGGGGTCCAGGCCGGCCAGTCGAGACGGCGGGCTCCCCAAGCAGTCCACGGTCCCGACCAAGGCGTGGCACTCGACCAGCGCGTGGCACCATCTCGTCCGTGGTCTCAGCCAGAACGTGGCCTCGGCCAGTACGTGGCACCATCCAGATCGTGCTCCAGGTGAAAGCCCCCGGGAGGGGGGAGGACGTAGCTGGAGGAGAGTCGAAGAGGAGGGAAAGAAGAAGGAAGGAGGAAGGAAGAAGGGTACTGGAACCCTGCCGTCAGTACCGTCTGACCATTGCTGTCAAGTCTTATCAGCCACTCGCATGATGGGCGAGGGGAAGTGTATTAAACGCACACAGTACACCCATTGAATCAAGTCTTCTCACACGATGCAGGTAAAAAGACTGCATTAAATCAACAGGTTATAAACAAATATGAATTATCTTCACCCTTCTCTCACTCACGCTTAACGTTTTCCTTCCTTAGGAAATAAATCAACACAGCGACCATCGCTTAATAACTGCCACCACATTTGCAAATAGTAATTCAATGGCATAATGTCACATTTTATAAACACATTTCAAATAACACAAATCTCCAACCACGCATCCGAACGACAAATCATGCGTACGCACGCTCGTGAACATAAAACTCGTTCTCCTTGCACACACAAACAGACGTGGCCGAAGGATAAAAGTCCGGCGAATGTGACAGGGGCGGACGAGCGAGACCAAGCAAGTTCCAACCCTGAATCACCAGGTTCTCTCCCTTCCCACCGACTACCGCATCACCAGATACATAAACAGGAGAAAGAATTTTGGAAATAATTTAGAATGGCCAGGTTAAAGATGGAATTAACCAGAGAAAAGGTCTCACACAATATTTCTCTTACAATTTCGAAAACAAAAGAAAATTGCGCAAAAGCGAGACTAAGCCGGCTAACAACAACAAAATCAAAACAAACAGACCACGAAACTGATGCTTACCAGCTACCCGTGGGTGACCCCGAAGAGGCGGGTCAAAGGACTCTCTCTACCCTCTGTCCAGTCGAGAGGACAGAGGCGAAGATGCGGAAACAGAAGAAATGATGTCCCTCTCCTAC
>CM031627.1:1836554-1851554 GCA_018398815.1 Conus ventricosus
GTAACCGAGCGTGGCAACCAGAGCGTGGCACCAACAGTCCAGACTCCGGTGAAGCCCTCCGGGAGGGGGGAAAACGTTAGCTGGGAGGAGAAAAGAAAGGGAGGGAAGGAAGAAGGAAGGGCACTGGAACCCCGCCGTCAGTACAATCTGACCATGCTGTTAAATCCTAACAGCCACTCGCAATGATGGGCGAGGGGAGGTCTACTAAATACACTAAACACCAGCTCACACAGACCTGAGCATAACACAGTAAACCAATCAAATCAGGACTGTTCGTTAAAGTCTTCTCACACGAAGCAGGTAAAAGACTGCATTAAATCAACAGGCTATAAAACCAATATGAATTATCTTCACTCTTCTCACTCACATTTAACAATTTCCTTTCTTAGGAAATAACCAACACAGCGACCATCGCTTTATAACTGCCACCACATTTGCAAATAATAATTCAATGGCATAATTGTCACATTTTATAGCCACATTTCACAAATCTCTAACCACGCATCCGAACGACAAATCATGCGTACGCATGCTCGCAACATAAAACTCGTTCTCCTTGCACACACAAACAGACGGTGGCCAAAGGATAAGAGTCCGGTGAATGTGACAGGGGCGGACGAGCGAGACCAAGAGCAAGTACCAACCCTGAATCACCAGGTTCTCTCCCATCCCCACCGACTACCGCATCACCAGATGCATAAACAGGAGAAAGAATTTTGGATATAATTTGAATGGCCAGGTTAAAGATTGAATTAACCAGAGAAAAGGTCTCAAACAATATTTCTTTTACAATTTTGCAAACAAAAGAAAATTGCGCAAAAGAGAAGAATAAGCCGGCTAACAACAACAAACCAAAACAAACAAACCACGAAACTGATGCTTACCAGCTACCCGTGGGTGACCCGAAGAGGCGGGTCAAACGACTCTCTCTGCCCTCTGTCCAGTCGAGAGGACAGAGGCACAGATGCGGAAAAGAAGAAGTGATGTCCCTCTCCTACAGGCGACTGCAGGATTGAAGATACCGACTGTACCTTCGACGATACGGTGAAGAACCAAGACCGGAGCAGGCGCTCCCAGAGACATCTTCCGCTCGAGTGAAGAGCTAACCTCCCTCAGCGATGGCGGCCAACATGCCACGCTAACGTCACAGAGTGAGCATACTTCAAACTAAAAGAAAGAAGCACGTGCGACAGGTAAAAAGACAGGCGAGAGGCCGATAGACGCCCAGTACAAGAAAAAGATACCCACCACCCGTGAACCTGCAGGATGAATGCACGGGCAGTGGAATTAGAGAGAGAGAGAGAGAGAAAGTAAACCTAACCTGAACTAAACCACACCAAAGGTGCAACCACAACACAAGCCACATTAAGGACAGATTACGACAACAACGACGACAATAACAAATGAATAATTCCGCCACCCCAGTTGGGTCATACGTCGTAGGCCTCGTGACAAACTCGTGACAACAATGAACAGTGTGACAGGACGAACTGCAGTAACAATGAACAGTGTGACAGGAAGAACTGCAGTAACAATGAACAGTGTGACAGGAAGAACTGCAGTAACAATGAACAGCGTGACGGGAAAAACTGCAGTGAGAGTGAACAGTGAGACAGGAAGAACTGCAGTAACAATGAACAGTGTGACAAGAACTGCAGTAACAATGAACAGTGTGACAGGAAGAACTGCAGTGAGAGTGAACAGCGTGACAGGAGGAACTGCAGTAACAATGAACAGTGTGACAGGAAGAACTGCAGTGAGTGTGAACAGTGTGACAGAAGAACTGCAGTAACAATGAACAGTGTGACAGGAAGAACTGCTGTGAGTGTGAGCAGTGTGACAGAAGAACTGCAGTAAAAATGAACAGTGTGACAGAAGAACTGCAGTAACAATGAACAGTGAGACAGGAAGAACTGCAGTAACAATGAACAGTGTGACAGGAAGAACTGCAATGAGTGTGAACAGTGTGACAGGAAGAACTGCAGTAACAGGGAACAGTGTGACAGGAAGAACTGCAGTAACAATGAACAGTGTGACAGGAAGAACTGCAGTAACAATGAACAGTGTGACAGGAAGAAATCCAGTAACAATGAACAGTGCGACAGGAAGAAACTGCAGTAACAATGAACAGTGTGACAGAAGAACTGCAGTAACAATGAACAGTGTGACAGGAAGAATTGCACTAACAATGAACAGTGTGACAGAAAGAACTGCAGTAACAATGAACAGTGTGACAGGAAGAACTGCAGTAAACAATAAACAGTGTGACAGGAAGAACTGCAGTAACAATGAACAGTGTGACAGGAAGAAATGCGTAACAATGAACAGTGTGACAGGAAGAACTGCAGTAACAATGAACAGTTTGACAGGAAGAATTGCACTAACAATGAACAGTGTGACAGAAAGAACTGCAGTAACAATGAACAGTGTGAAAGGAAGAACTGCAGTAACAATAAACAGTGTGACAGGAAGAACTGCAGTAACAATGAACAGTGTGACAGGAAGAACTGCAGTAACAATGAACAGTGTGACAGGAAGAACTGCAGTAACAATGAACAGTGTGACAGGAAGAACTGCAGTAACATTTAACAGCGTGACAGGAAGAACTGCAGTGAGAGTGAACAGTAAGACAGGAAGAACTGCAGTAACAATGAACAGTGTGACAGGAAAAACTGCAGTAACAATGAACAGTGTGACAGGAAGAACTGCAGTAGCAATGAAACAGTGTGACAGGAAGAACTGCAGTGAGATGTGAACAGTAAGACAGGAAGAACTGCAGTAACAATGAACAGTGTGACAGGAAGAACTGCAGTAACAATGAACAGTGTGACAGGAAGAACTGCAGTAACAATGAACAGTGAGACAGGAAGAACTGCAGTGAGAGTGAACAGTGTGACAGGAAGAACTGCAGTAACAATGAACAGTGTGACAGGAAGAACTGCAGTAACAATGAACAGTGAGACAGGAACAACTGCAGTGAGAGTGAACAGTGTGACAGGAAGAACTGCAGTAATAATGAACAGTGTGACAGGAAGAACTGCAGTAACAATGAACAGCGTGACGGGAAAAACTGCAGTGAGAAAGTGAACAGTGAGACAGGAAGAACTGCAGTAACAATGAACAGTGTGACAAGAACTGCAGTAACAATGAAAAGTGTGACAGGAAGAACTGCAGTGAGAGTGAACAGCGTGACAGGAGGAACTGCAGTAACAATGAACAGTGTGTGACAGGAAGAACTGCAGTGAGTGTGAACAGTGTGACAGGAAGAACTGCAGTAACAATGAACAGTGTGACAGGAAGAACTGCAGTGAGTGTGAGCAGTGTGACAGGAAGAACTGCAGTAACAATGAACAGTGTGAGAGGAAGAACTGCAGTAACAATGAACAGTGAGACAGGAAGAACAGCAGTAACAATGAACAGTGTGACAAGAAGAACTGCAGTGAGTGTGAACAGTGTGACAGGAAGAACTGCAGTAACAATGAACCGTGTGACAGGAAGAACTGCAGTAACTATGAACAGTGTGACAGGAAGAACTGCAGTGAGTGTGAACAGTGTGACAGGAAGAACTGCAGTAAAAATGAACAGTGTGACAGGAAGAACTGCAGTAACAATGAACAGTGAGACAGGAAGAACTGCAGTAACAATGAACAGTGTGACAGGAAGAACTGCAGTGAGTGTGAACAGTGTGACAGGAAGAACTGCAGTAACAATGAACAGTGTGACAGGAAGAACTGCAGTAACAATGAACAGTGTGACAGGAAGAACTGCAGTAACAATAAACAGTGTGGACAGGAAGAAATCCAGTAACAATGAACAGTGTGACAGGAAGAACTGCAGTAACAATGAACAGTGTGACAGGAAGAACTGCAGTAACAATGAACAGTTTGACAGGAAGAATTGCACTAACAATGAACAGTGTGACAGAAAGAACTGCAGTAACAATGAACAGTGTGACAGGAAGAACTGCAGTAACAATAAACAGTGTGACAGGAAGAACTGCAGTAACAATGAAACAGTGTGACAGGAAGAACTGCAGTAACAATGAACAGTGTGACAGGAAGAACTGCAGTAACATGAACAGTGTGACAGGAAGAACTGCAGTGACATTGAACAGCGTGACAGGAAGAACTGCAGTGAGAGTGAACAGTAAGACAGGAAGAACTGCAGTAACAATGAACAGTGTGACAGGAAAAACTGCAGTAACAAATGAACAGTGTGACAGGAAGAACTGCAGTAGCAATGAACAGTGTGACAGGAAGAACTGCAGTGAGAGTGAACAGTAAGACAGGAAGAACTGCAGTAACAATGAACAGTGTGACAGGAAGAACTGCATAACAATGAACAGTGTGACAGGAAGAAACTGCAGTAACAATGAACAGTGAGACAGGAAGAACTGCAGTGAGAGTGAAACAGTGTGACAGGAAGAACTGCAGTAACAATGAACAGTGTGACAGGAAGAACTGCAGTAACAATGAACAGTGAGACAGGAACAACTGCAGTGAGAGTGAACAGTGTGACAGGAAGAACTGCAGTAATAATGAACAGTGTGACAGGAAGAACTGCAGTAACAATGAACAGCGTGACGGGAAAAACTGCAGTGAGAGTGAACAGTGAGACAGGAAGAACTGCAGTAACAATGAACAGTGTGACAAGAACTGCAGTAACAATGAAAAGTGTGACAGGAAGAACTGCAGTGAGAGTGAACAGCGTGACAGGAGGAACTGCAGTAACAATGAACAGTGTGACAAGAACTGCAGTAACAATGAAAAGTGTGACAGGAAGAACTGCAGTGAGAGTGAACAGCGTGACAGTGAGGAACTGCAGTAACAATGAAAAGTGTGACAGGAAGAACTGCAGTGAGTGTGAACAGTGTGACAGGAAGAACTGCAGTAACAATGAACAGTGTGACAGGAAGAACTGCAGTGAGTGTGAGCAGTGTGACAGGAAGAACTGCAGTAACAATGAACAGTGTGACAGGAAGAACTGCAGTAACAATGAACAGTGGACAGGAAGAACTGCAGTAACAATGAACAGTGTGACAGGAAGAACTGCAGTAACAATGAACAGTGTGACAGGAAGAACTGCAGTAACAATGAACAGTGTGACAAGAAGAACTGCAGTGAGTGTGAACAGTGTGACAGGAAGAACTGCAGTAACAATGAACAGTGTGACAGGAAGAACTGCAGTAACAATGAACAGTGTGACAGGAAGAACTGCAGTAACAATGAGCAGTGTGACAGGAAGAAATACAGTAACAATGAACAGTGCGACAGGAAGAACTGCAGTATCAATGAACAGTGTGAAAGGAAGAACTGCAGTAACAATGAACAGTGTGACAGGAAAAACTGCAGTGAGAGTGAACATCGTCACAGGAGGAACTGCAGTAACAATGAACAGTGTGACAGAAAGAACTGCAGTAACAATGAACAGTGCGACAGGAAGAACTGCAGTAACAATGAACAGTGTGACAGAAAGAACTGCAGTAACAATGAACAGTGTGACAGGAAGAACTGCAGTAACAATAAACTGTTGTGACAGGAAGAACTGCAGTAACAATGAACAGTGTGACAGGAAGAACTGCAGTGAGAGGTGAACAGCGTGACAGGAAGAACTGCAGTAACAATTAACAGTGTGACAGGAAACTGCAGTGAGATTGAACAGTAAGACAGGAGGAACTGCAGTAACAATGAACAGTGTGACAGGAAGAACTGCAGTGAGAATGAACAACGTGACAGGAAGAACTGAAGGAAGAATGAACAGTGTGACAGAGAGAACTGCAGCAAGAATGAACAACGTGAAAGGACGAACTGCAGTGAGAATGAACAACGTGACAGGAAGAACTGAAGGAAGAATGAACAGTGTTACAGAGAGAACTGCAGCAAGATGAACAACGTGACAGGAAGAACTGCCGTGAGAATGAACAACGTGACAGGAACAACTGCAGTAACAATGAACAGTGTGACAGGAAGAACTGCAGTAACAATGAACAGTGTGACAGGAAGAAACTGCAGTAACAATGAACAGTGTGACAGGAAGAACTGCAGTAACAATGAACAGTGAGACAGAAAGAACTGCAGTAACAATGAACAGTGTGACAGGAAGAACTGTAGTAACAAATGAACAGTGTGACAGGAAGAACTGCAGTAACAATGAACAGTTGTGACAGGAATAACTGCAGTAACAATGAACAGTGTGACAGGAAGAACTGTAGTAACAATGAACAGTGTGACAGGAAGAACTGCAGTAACAATGAACAGTGTGACAAGAAGAACTGCAGTAACAATGAACAGTCTGACAGGAAGAACTGCAGTGAGAGTGAACAGTAAGACAGGAAGAACTGCAGTGAGTGTGAACAGTGTGACAGGAAGAACTGCAGTAACAATGAACAGTGTGACAGGAAGAACTGCAGTGAGTGTGAGCAGTGTGACAGGAAGAACTGCAGTAACAATGAACAGTGTGACAGGAAGAACTGCAGTAACAATGAACAGTGAGACAGGAAGAACAGCAGTAACAATGAACAGTGTGACAAGAAGAACTGCAGTGAGTGTGAACAGTGTGACAGGAAGAACTGCAGTAACAATGAACAGTGTGACAGGAAGAACTGCAGTAACAATGAACAGTGTGACAGGAAGAACTGCAGTAACAATGAACAGTGTGACAGGAAGAAATCCAGTAACAATGAACAGTGCGACAGGAAGAACTGCAGTAACAATGAACAGTGTGAAAGGAAGAACTGCAGTAACAATGAACAGTGTGACAGGAAAAACTGCAGTGAGAGTGAACATCGTCACAGGAGGAACTGCAGTAACAATGAACAGTGTGACAGAAAGAACTGCACTAACAATGAACAGTGCGACAGGAAGAACTGCAGAACAATGAACAGTGTGACAGAAAGAACTGCAGTAACAATGAACAGTGTGACAGGAAGAACTGCAGTAACAATAAACAGTGTGACAGGAAGAACTGCAGTAACAATGAACAGTGTGACAGGAAGAACTGCAGTGAGAGTGAACAGCGTGACAGGAAGAACTGCAGTAACAATTAACAGTGTGACAGGAAGAACTGCAGTGAGATTGAACAGTAAGACAGGAGGAACTGCAGTAACAATGAACAGTGTGACAGGAAGAACTGCAGTGAGAATCAACAACGTGACAGGAAGAACTGAAGGAAGAATGAACAGTGTGACAGAGAGAACTGCAGCAAGAATGAACAACGTGACAGGAAGAACTGCAGTGAGAATGAACAACGTGACAGGAAGAACTGAAGGAAGAATGAACAGTGTTACAGAGAGAACTGCAGCAAGAATGAACAACGTGACAGGAAGAACTGCCGTGAGAATGAACAACGTGACAGGAAGAACTGCAGTAACAATGAACAGTGTGACAGGAAGAACTGCAGTAACAATGAACAGTGTGACAGGAAGAACTGCAGTAACAATGAACAGTGTGACAGAAGAACTGCAGTAACAATGAACAGTGAGACAGAAAGAACTGCAGTAACAATGAACAGTGTGACAGGAAGAACTGTAGTAACAATGAACAGTGTGACAGGAAGAACTGCAGTAACAATGAACAGTGTGACAGGAATAACTGCAGTAACAATGAACAGTGTGACAGGAAGAACTGTAGTAACAATGAACAGTGTGACAGGAAGAACTGCAGTAAACAATGAACAGTGTGACAAGAAGAACTGCAGTAACAATGAACAGTCTGACAGGAAGAACTGCAGTAACAATGAACAGTGTGACAGGAAGAACTGCAGTGAGTGTGAACAGTGTGACAGGAAGAACTGCAGTAACAATGAACAGTGTGACAGGAAGAACTGCAGTGAGTGTGAGCAGTGTGACAGGAAGAACTGCAGTAACAATGAACAGTGTGACAGGAAGAACTGCAGTGAGTGTGAGCAGTGTGACAGGAAGACTGCAGTAACAATGAACAGTGTGACAGGAAGAACTGCAGTAACAATGAACAGTGAGACAGGAAGAACAGCAGTAACAATGAACAGTGTGACAAGAAGAACTGCAGTGAGTGTGAACAGTGTGACAGGAAGAACTGCAGTAACATTCGACAGTGTGACAGGAAGAACGCAGTAACAATGAACAGTGTGACAGGAAGAACTGCAGTAACAATGAACAGTGTGACAGGAAGAAATCCAGTAACAATGAACAGTGCGACAGGAAGAACTGCAGTAACAATGAACAGTGTGAAAGGAAGAACTGCAGTAACAATGAACAGTGTGACAGGAAAAAACTGCAGTGAGAGTGAACATCGTCACAGGAGGAACTGCAGTAACAATGAACAGTGTGGAAAAAAAAAAAAAAAAAAAAAAAAAACAATGAACAGTGTGACAGAAAGAACTGCAGTAACAATGAACAGTGCGACAGGAAGAACTGCAGTAACAATGAACAGTGTGACAGAAAGAACTGCAGTAACAATGAACAGTGTGACAGGAAGAACTGCAGTAACAATAAACAGTGTGACAGGAAGAACTGCAGTAACAATGAACAGTGTGACAGGAAGAACTGCAGTGAGAGTGAACAGCGTGACAGGAAGAACTGCAGTAACAATTAACAGTGTGACAGGAAGAACTGCAGTGAGATTGAACAGTAAGACAGGAGGAACTGCAGTAACAATGAACAGTGTGACAGGAAGAACTGCAGTGAGAATGAACAACGTGACAGGAAGAACTGAAGGAAGAATGAACAGTGTGACAGAGAGAACTGCAGCAAGAATGAACAACGTGACAGGAAGAACTGCAGTGTGAGAAGAACAACTTGACAGGAAGAACTGAAGGAAGAATGAACAGTGTTACAGAGAGAACTGCAGCAACAATGAACAACGTGACAGGAAGAACTGCCGTGAGAAATGAACAACGGACAGGAAGAACTGCAGTAACAATGAACAGTGTGACAGGAAGAACTGCAGTAACAATGAACAGTGTGACAGGAAGAACTGCAGTAACAATGAACAGTGTGACAGGAAGAACAGCAGTAACAATGAACAGTGAGACAGAAAGAACTGCAGTAACAATGAACAGTGTGACAGGAAGAACTGTAGTAACAATGAACAGTGTGACAGGAAGAACTGCAGTAACAATGAATAGTGTGACAGGAATAACTGCAGTAACAATGAACAGTGTGACAGAAGAACTGTAGTAACAATGAACAGTGTGACAGGAAGACTGCAGTAACAATGAACAGTGTGACAAGAAGAACTGCAGTAACAATGAACAGTCTGACAGGAAGAACTGCAGTGAGAGTGAACAGTAAGACAGGAAGAACTGCAGTGAGTGTGAACAGTGTGACAGGAAGAACTGCAGTGAAAGTGAACAGTAAGACTGGAAGACTGCAGTGAGAGTGAACAGTGTGACAGGAAGAACTGCAGTGAGAGTGAACAGTAAGACAGGAAGAACTGCCGTGAGTGTGAACAGTGTGACAGGAAGAACTGCAGTAACAATGAACAGTGTGACAGGAAAAACTGCAGTGAGAGTGAACAGTGAAACAGGAAGAACTGCAGTAACAATGAACAGTGTGACAGGAAGAACTGCAGTAACAATGAACAGTGTGACAGGAAGAACTGCAGTAACAATGAACAGTGTGACAGGAAGAACTGCAGTAACAATGAACAGTGATACAGGAAGAACTGCAGTGAGAGTGAACAGTGTGACAGGAAGAACTGTAGTAACAATGAACAGTGCAACAGGACGAACTGCAGTAACAATGAACAGTGTGACAGGAAGAACTGCAGTGAGAGTGAACAGTAAGACAAGAAGAACTGCAGTGAGTGTGAACAGTGTGACAGGAAGAACTGCAGTAACAATGAACAGTGTGACAGGAAGAACTGCAGTGAGATGTGAACAGTGAGAGAGGAAAGAACTGCAGTAACAATGAACAGTGTGACAGGAAGAAGTGGAGTAACAATGAACAGTGTGACAGGAAGAACTGCAGTAACAATGAACAGTGAGACAGGAAGAACTGCAATAACAATGAACAGTGTGACAGGAAGAACTGCAGTAACAATGAACAGTGTGACAGGAAGAACTGCAGTAACAATGAACAGTGTGACAGGAAGAACTGCAGTAACAATGAACAGTGTGACAGGAAGAACTGCAGAAACAATGAACAGTGTGACAGGAAGAACTGCAGTGAGATGTGAACAGCGTGACAGGAAGAACTGCAGTAACAATGAACAGTGTGACAGGAAGAACTGCAGTAACAATGAACAGTGTGACAGGAAGAACTGCAGTAACAATGAACAGTGTGACAGGAAGAACTGCAGTAACAATGAACAGTGTACAGGAAGAACTGCAGTAACAATGAACAGCGTGACATGAAGAACTGCAGTGAGAGTGAACAGTAAGACAGGAAGAACTGCAGTAACAATAAACAGTGAGACAGGAAGAACTGCAGTGAGAGTGAACAGTAAGACAGGAAGAACTGCAGTAACAATAAACAGTAAGACAGGAAGAACTGCAGTAACAATGAACAGTGTGACAGGAGAACTGCAATAACAATAAACAGTGAGACAGGAAGAACTGCAGGGAGAATAAACAGTGTGACAGGAAGAACTGCAGGGAGAATGAACAACGTGACAGTCAGACCAGAATGGAAATCCGTAGCATCATCTTCATCCTCACAGATCAGCATTAAAATAGTTTCAAATTCTGCTATCCTTTATGCCGTGCTCTCATGGCGACCTCAGTTTTGAATTCCTCTCCCATCTGTGGCCTTGGTTTGGTTCCGTCGGGGTCACCGGTATCAGCGAGTTCATGAGGACCGTCGTTGGACGGACGTGGTGGCGCCCTCTGGAGGGAGAGCTCACCCACGCCGGATCCGCGACTAAGCAATTATTGTCGTCAGAAGGGGGCTTAGTAGGTGGTGTCCTGAGTATATTGGATCAGAACAGGCGCCACTGAACACCACCGAAGTGACTCGGCAGCAGTGCAGTGTCTCCTCCGGTGGGTTGCCTCTTTGCGATTTGACATTGACTGCTCCCCGTGGATTGGCAGTGCCGGGGCTGTGGCTGTAGACGGGAGGTCGGAATAAGCGGCGTCGGTGCAAGAATGCCACTGAGGTAACACAGAAGATGGGACAGAAAGAAAAAAATAGACGAAGAAGAAAATAACAAGATAGTCTGGAATATTAAGTCAACAACGACAAAAAGTCTCTTGTTTTGAAATAACTGTGTTTCAATGGAGAGGAAAGGAAAGAGGGCGGGGGGGGGGGGGGGGGGGGAGGGAGGGGGGCAGCTCATTATGTTGTTCAGCAAGAATAAGAAAACACGAATTAACTTTAAAAGGAAACAAGAACAAAGAATAATAAATAGATGTCCCTTACAAGCTTCACCACGCATTAATTTTCTGCTTCTCAGGCAGGTCACGCCACGCATCATGGGACGTCAGGGACACGTGCAGTCCGGAGAACAAAGAGGCGGGCCGCCCGACAGCAGCTAAAGACACGCACCGCTGCACCCGTCTGTCCATTTGCTCACTGGGGCGGCACGCACACAGACACTCCACCGGACGGCTCAGCCGCCGGTTTTTGTTTTGTCAAGGTAGGTAACTCTTAGCCGTCGGAAGTAATCTGCACTCTTTGGCGTTGTTTCGTGATGATAGGCGTAGCAGGGAGGTAGGTTTGGTCGGGTTTTTTTTTAATTTTATACCCCTCTCTCTCTCTCTCTTCTCTCTCTCTCTCTCTCTCTTATTTATTTTTTCATTTGTTTTTTTTAATCCTTCCACTTTCTTATTCAGATGACATGAACTTTTGTTTCCTGACCGCTGGAAGGATGATGTGAGGTTGTTTGACCTGCAAGTTGTAGATATCTATTTTTCTGAAATATCTTCTAAAAAAACGAAAAACAAAAACAAAAAACAAAAACCTCAACGAAGACGGAACTTGGGCTGTGGACGAGGGCATTAACTTTTAACTGCAGTTCCAGGTCAAAGAGGTAGAATCCAGATCTAGTCAGGTCAAAGAGGTAGAATCCAGATCTAGTCAGGTCAAAGGGGTAGAATCCAGATCTAGTCAGCAACATTAGAACCAGGCTTTCTACTCGTCAGTAGGATCCTGTAACTTATTTTTTCTTTCTTTCTTTTTTTTTTTTTTACCAGATAAAAAACTGTCATGTAATGTACGTTTTCTTGGATGATTAAATGTTTCGATCTTGTAATTTATGTGTATGTGTGTGTGTGTGTGTGTGTGTGTGTGGTGTGTGTGTGTGATTTTTGTTGTTGTTGTTGTTGTTGTTTGTTTGTTTGTTTGTTTCGTTTCAGTAAAATTCCCTTCGACTTTTCCTCTTGTGAATTAATCTAAATTATGGACAAGTATATACATGAGCAGCATTTTAGTCAAGAAATGGCTACATTACTATCGTGCCCAAGGCACATTGTTAAATTAATTCATAAATTAAGGCTGGACACATGGAACACTAAATATTCCCATGGCGTCGTTAACGACGCGTAACGCGTTACTTGTGTCTTCAGATAAAACATTTATGTACATCATCTTTTGTTTCAATGCTCAGTGTTGACCTCGCTCTATTAGGAGAAAGGTATTGATGTGAATGACTTTGATAATGTCAATTCTGTCTTATATGGTCCATATGTTGCTGAACTTACCATGGTTCATGGTTATTTAGCAGACACAGGTTGCAAAATTCTTATAAAGATCAATACTTCTGTGTACCGCCATGGTATTTTACTTATGTCAATATGCATATATCAGATGTGGGTTTGATGGTACTAACATGGATGATAAGTTGAGTGTGGAAGTGTTTGTTTTTATTGTGTAATATCATCTCACGATGCACAGACATTAAATAAACCACTACTGTATTTTTAGATGGTTGAAAATAGCTAGTGAATGTTGACATATTATTGTATTCTCCATATCCTGTCACAAAAAAGGCTGTATGGAATTCACTCTTTCAGTTATTGCACATTATTAATTCCCCTGACGGATTTGTTGTCTAATTACTCATGAGCGGACTTGCTAATACATGCTCAACAGTCTGTTTCTCTGGGATACTTATTTCAAGAGGAAGCCACAGCTGCCATCAACATAAATCAACTGTCCACCACATGAATAAGTCATAATGCCACTGTATCAGTCTGTCTTCAGACACGTGTGGACTGTGTGCGTGCGTGTGTGCGTGCGTGTGCGTCTGTGTGTGTGTGTGTGTGTGTGTGTGTGTGTGTGTGTGTGTGTGTGTGTGTGTGTGTTGTAGAAGTAGGAGTAGTTGTTGTGGTTATTGCTGTTGCTGTTGCTGCTGTTGTACTTTTCTTTCAAGGTCTTTTCACAAATTATGTAAAAATTAGATGAGAGAGAGGTAGAGGCAGAGAGAGAGAGAGAGAGAGAGAGAGAGAGAGAGAGAGAGAGAGAGAGAGAGAGAGAGAGAAAGAGCATAATGCGTGCATGCCTGCCTGCGTGCATGTGTGTGTGTGTGTGTGTGTGTGTGTGTGTGTGTGTGTGTGTGTGTGTGTGTGTGTGTGTGTGTGTGTGTGTGTGTGTGTGTGTTTGCCTGCCTGCCTGCCTGCCTGCCTGCTGCGCGCGCGTGCGCGCACGTGTGTGTGTGTGTGTGTGTGTGTGTGTGTGTGTGTGTGTGTGTGTGTGTGTGTGTGTGTGTGTGTGTGTACTTGTGATCGCAGAAAGACCGCCAAAACCATACGAAAGTTCAGTATCTTAGCTGAGTATAACTCAAACAAGAGGTAACTTTAAAAGCATGATTGTTTGAACGACACGAGTCAAGAAATACCATGAAAAGCATGATTGTTGGAACAACACTAGTCATGAAATACCATGAAAAGCATGATTGTTTGAACGACATTAGTCATGAAATACCATGAAAAGCATGATTGTTTGAACGACACTAGTCATGAAATACCATGAAAAGCATGATTGTTTGAACAACACTAGTCATGAAATACCGTGAAAAGCATGATTGTTTGAACGACACTAGTCAAGAAATACCATGAAAAGCATGATTGTTTGAACGACACGAGTCAAGAAATACCATGAAAAGCATGATTGTTTGAACGATACTAGTCATGAAATACCATGAAAAGTATGATTGTTTGAACAACACGAGTCAAGAAATACCATGAAATGCATGATTGTTTGAACGACACGAGTCAAGAAATACCATGAAAAGCATGATTGTTTGAACGATACTAGTCAAGAAATACCATGAAAAGCATGATTGTTTGAACGATTCTAGTCAAGAAATACCATAAAGAGCATGGTTGTTTGAACGACACGAGTCAAGAAATACCATGAAAAGTATGATTGTTTGAACAACACGAGTCAAGAAATACCATGAAAAGCATGATTGTTTGAACGACACTAGTGAAGAATACCATGAAAAGCATGATTGTTTGAACGACACTAGTGAAGAAATACCATAAAGAGCATGATTGTTTGAACGACACGAGTCAAGAAATACCATGAAAAGCATGATTGTTTGAACGACACTAGTGAAGAAATACCATAAAGAGCATGATTGTTTGAACGACACTGGTGAAGAAATACCATGAAAAGCATGATTATTTGAACGACACTAGTGAAGAAATACCATAAAGAGCATGATTGTTTGAACGACACTGGTGAAGAAATACCATGAAAAGCATGATTATTTGAACGACACTGGTGAAGAAATACCATAAAGAGCATGATTGTTTGAACGACACAAGTGAAGAAATACCATAAAGAGCATGATTGTTTGAACGACACTGGTGAAGAAATACCATAAAGAGCATGATTGTTTGAACGACACTAGTGAAGAAATACCATAAAGAGCATGATTGTTTGAACGACACTAGTGAAGAAATACCATAAAGAGCATGATTGTTTGAACGACACTAGTGAAGAAATACCATAAAGAGCATGATTGTTTGAACGACACTAGTGAAGAAATACCATAAAGAGCATGATTGTTTGAACGACACTAGTGAAGAAATACCTTTAAAAACAAGTGAAGTATTCCCTGAGAGACTCACGCCCAAGCT
>CM031627.1:1856554-1864054 GCA_018398815.1 Conus ventricosus
GTTTTCGTCTTGATGGAAAATCTCAGAAAGTTCTTGGCCGATCTTTCTGAAAATTAGTAAGTATGTTCATTATAGGTCACAGATGATGGGCGATGTTTACCAAAATAGCCATTATTAACGGTTCCACCAGCCCATGACGGTTGTTCCTCTTTATCGAATATATCACGCGTATTCAGGATAAACTGGGAGTACGTTTATATGCTTTGCATCTTGTTTGTTGTTTACTTTAATTTCCATTTTTTTTCTTTTTCTTTTTTAAATTGCTTTAATTGTTTCTGTTGCCAAACTTTGAATTCCTTTTGTTTTCATTTATCTATTTCACTGATGATGTCAGTACTTACTGCTTGGTGGTGGTGTTTTGTTTTCTATATTTTTTTTTTTTAATTGTTTGTTTGTTTGTGTACTTGGCTTGATTGTTTGTTTGTTTGTCTCGATGTTGTTTGTTTGTATAATCACATTTTGATGCATGCGTTGTATTGTTTAATACTAGCTTCGTAGAAAAGTAACAGCAAGTCTGAACACTGACTGCCTGCGCCAGTACACACTGTATGCTATATTTCTTTCTTTCTTTTTTTTTTAAATGAGAGCAGGATGTAAAGTATTCTGACAGCTTATTCTTCAATCCTTACTACAGATAATTTTGACTGGACTTGAATTGAATTGAATACCTTTACCGTTATAAAATAGAGAATCATCGCCATTGTCACTGGCTGGTCTGGGTACTTTTAGGACTTGAATTCGGCGCTCGTGAAGGTGAAAAACAACAAAGATTGAAAGCTGGCCTATCTCCATTCAATGACAAGGACGGACAGACACACTTTGAAGGTTACAATGATGAGTCAGATTCCATGACAAGGACGGACAGACACACTTTGAACGTTACACTGATGAGTCAGATTCAGCGGATGAAAGTGGATTCTGGCGCACCGATACAATGGATCAATGTTCAAGATGGGCTTTGATTGTCCCCGGGAACTGTGAGTGAGGGACTTGGCACATATGCATTCGAACACACTCTTTTTTTTCATTCCCTTTCTTTGCTTTGACCCCCCCCCCCCCCCCCCTTTTTTTTCCAACAAGGTCAACTGTACGAAGAGCAGGGGACTCCCCACACAACCAACATTTAGTTTACAATAGTAAGGGACTCCTCACAGAACCAACATTTAGTTTACAATAGTAAGGGACTCCCCGCAGACCCAACATTTAGTTTATAGTAGTAGGGGACTCCCCACACAACCAACATTTAGTTTATTAGTAGTAGGGGACTCCCACAGAACCAACATTTAGTTTATAGTAGTAGGGGACTCCCCACAGAATCAACATTTAGTTTATAGTAGTAGGGGACTCCCCACACAACCAACATTTAGTTTATAGTAGTAGGGGACTCCCCACAGAACTAACATTTAGTTTACATGCGTACGATTGTTCTTTGTCCGTGGGGGTGGGGTGATGATTTTTGGATACGCAGGTGGCTGATCAAGCCGATGCGTGCACGGAATGTGCGGTGACAGTTTGGACAAGCAATGTGGGAGACCCGCCCTTGCTTGTTTGCGCGGACTTACGTCGCCTGTCTCTTGTTGCGCTGCAGCTGTCCTCCTTTTTTCCACTAAACTGGTATCTTTGTGGATAGAGTAGTGCCATTTAGCTCGATCCATAGCAGTTTGTATTCAAGTGTCTGGGTTGATGTTAAACGCTTTCAACGATTTGGGAGAGACACAAGCTGGGAAAAGGGAAGTGGGGGTGGGGGTTGGGGGTGGGGGTGGGGGGTTATTGTGTGAAAAATTCGGATCAACAAAGGAATCTATTGCACGGAGCATTTTTCTACCTGAAAATCGACTGGTTATTTCTTATGAACATTTTCAACACAGTAAAGATTGGATGCAGATTTTGCAGCCTTCCCTGGTCGTGAAACAATCATAGTTTAGTATACACAAGGAATGAAAACCATAGTTGAAAATATGTCATGCTTTGAAATCAGCATATTCTTAATGTCGATTAAAAAAAATCAAACTATACCATGACATCTTTTTAGATAATCAATTTCCCCTGAAACTGTTGTGAGTGGGACACGAAGAATGTGAATATGGAGAATGATTGGGCAGGCTGTTTTCCTTATGTCATGAACACTTCTGACGTCCAGACCAAATGGCTTCAAATTCAGAGTAAAGCATGGACTGGTGTGTGGACTGTTGTTATACTGAAGGGAATGCGTTTGCTGAGCAGTGATGAATGTGCTGTCTGTAATATGTTCAAAGACAGCATCACAAACATACCATGGCATTCTCCAATTCAACAGTTGTAATATGTTCAAAGACAGCATCACAAACATACCATGGCATTCTCCAATTCAACAGTTGTAATATGTTCAAAGACAGCATCAAAAACATACCATGGCATTCTCCAATTCAACAGTTGTAATATGTTCAAAAACAGCATCACAAACACACCATGGCATTCTCCAATTCAACAGTTGTAATATGTTCAAAGACAGCATCACAAACACACCATGGCATTCTCCAATTCAACAGTTGTAATATGTTCCAAACAGCATCACAAACGTACCACAGGATTTTTCAATCAGAGAGAGAACATTGATGGATTTATAAATGAAAAATGTCTGATTTTTTTTTTTAAATCAGGCTACTGGCTACAATTTGGATTTGATTAAACAAAGATGGTTGTGTCAAACGCTTTTTGAACCAGTGTAAATTCAGGCAAAATTAACACTGAAAGTTCTAATCTCCTACGGAAACAACTATACCAATAATGAGGATCATAACGATGATGATGATGATGATGATGATGATGATGATGATGATGATGATGATGATGATGATGATCACCACCACCACCACCACCACAATAATAATAATAATAATAATAATAATAATAATAATAATAATAATAATAATAATAATAATAATAATAATAACAACAACAACAACAATAATAATAATAGTAATGATAATAACGATAATATTAATAACAACAACAAGAACAACAACAATGATGATGATAATTATAACAATAGTATTACTACTACTACTACTACTACTACTACTACCACTACTACTACTACTACTACTACTACTACTACTACTACGAATGACGATGATAATGATGATCATGATGGGGGCGGCGAGCGGCGGCGGCGACGACAACAACAACAATAATATTAATAATGATAATAATAGTAATAATAATAATGATAATTGTAATAGTGATGATGATGATGATGATGATGATGATGATGAAAAAAAAATAATTATAATTGTCTGTGTTGAACTACTCGGGGCGCTTCAAAACGTTAAATTTCTTTCTTTTTCTTCTGTTTTTTTTTGTTTTTTGTTTTTTTCCCCAACGTGTAAACACTTGCAAGCATGCACCCCACCAAATGCACGTGAATGCATACACACCAACACATCATGTATGTGTTCTTAAGTTTAATGCCTATCAACATGATATGATATTAAGTGGGAAAATTGTGTGTGTGTGTGTGTGTGTGTGATAAAAACAGTAAACATTTTTAGAGAACTTTATTTTTAAGTCCTTCTTCTTCCTCTGCCTACACAGGCTGATACTCCTGCGGACACTCCATGTATAGAAAGGCACGGATTAATCCCATCTACCCAACAAAGGGTGTGGAGTTTTGTGTGTATGACCCGCCATTAAGGCAGCCGTACTCCAACGTCAGGGAAGGTGTATGCTATGTGTAACGTGTCATCCATACCAACGGCCAAACTCGCCTTCTCTTCCGAAAGTTGGTGATGAGATTTTACGTGTGTGCAAGATATTATGCATGCGTTCACAATTGGAACCTCGGTTTATAGTCTCATTCGAAGGACTGTATGGGAAATGGAGTCAGAACCAATGTTCACTCCGAGGAGAAAATCCCCCTGTACCGAAACGGCCGGCGGAGATTCGAACCCGCAACCCCAAGATTACGAGTCCGGCGCTTTACCGCTGGGCTATTCTCGCCCCCGTTTTTAAGTCCTTAAATTGAAATAAGTATGTCAAAGATGGTATCGATCTGATTTTATGCAAGTTCTGAGCATTATGATATCTTAAAATATTTTCAGACATCAGGTGATGGCTTTCTGCATACATAGTGTGGATACAGCAAGAATCCTATCTTCTTTCTTTCTTTCCTACTTTCTTACTTTCTTACTCTCTTTCTGTTTGTTTTCTTTCTTTTCTCTCTCTCTCTCTCTCTCTCTCTCTCTCTCTCTTCTCTGTCTCTCTCTCTCTCTCTCTCTCTCTCTCTCTCTCTCTCTCTCTCTCTCTCTCTCTCTCTCTCTCTCTCTCTCTGTTTCCATCTTTTTGTACTAAACTATCTCCCTTCATAGGGGATAGTGAAATGTTTCAGCAGCAGCATTTCCATACATTTTGCTCAACATTATGCCAGCCTATCTACTGCTGCTTCGGAGAGAAAAAAAAAGAAAAGAATAACTATATAAAAACAACAACAACGATCACAACAAAAATGAAACAACTCTGCTACGTGAAGGCACCCAACAGAAAAATACTACTACTGCCTCTCAGAATAAGAAATGTATCAGGTGGCTGATTTCAACAATGAGGCCATGCCTCAGTTCAGAACTTGATTTCATTAAAACAGTTTAGAACTTGATTTCATTAAAACATGCAAACCTACTTTCAATCGACACAGACTAATATTAGTGAGCGCCATTAAAAAAAAAAAGAAATAAAATAACTATAGCCCTCTATTAAGAGGAGAGTGGGTGTAAGTTGCTAACAATATCTAGTCCCGGTTGATATGTTCTTTGTACAAAAGAATGACCTCTCGTTTAGATGTTTTCTTGTCGAAGGCGAGATTCGTCCTCATAGATATATCCTCAGCAGACTGAACAAGATGTGAACTTGACAAACTCTCCGGTTGATGAGAAAGTAAGATATTGAATAGGTAAGGCACGTGCGAGAGTGCGTGCGTGCGTACGTGCTTGCGAGAGTGCGCGCGTGTGTGTGTGGCGTTAGTCCTAACTGATTTGTGTCTTGTTCTTTGTTCACAGGTTGGCCTTGCATGTCGCTGTGGTCTTCACTACTCACAACCAAGCTCCTCCTTCGGATCATTGACCCCTCACAGTACACCCGCTGATGCCAGGCTATGCACTGCAGTGCCCCTCTTAGATATTGTCTACCACAGTAACTCCAGTCTCTCTGTCTCTCTGTCCTCATAGAGATCATCTACCACAGTAACTCCAGTCTCTCTGTCTCTCTGTCCTCATAGAGATCATCTACCACAGTAACTCCAGTCTCTCTGTCTCTCTGTCCTTCATAGAGATCATCTACCACAGTAATTCCAGTCTCTCTGTCTCTCTGTCCTTCATAGAGATCATCTACCGCAGTAATTCCAGTCTCTCTGTCTCTCTGTCCTTCATAGAGATCATCTACGCAGTAATTCCAGTCTCTCTGTCTCTCTGTCCTTCATAGAGATCATCTACCACAGTAACTCCAGTCTCTCTGTCTCTCTGTCCTTCATAGAGATCATCTACCGCAGTAATTCCAGTCTCTCTGTTTCGCTGTCCTTCATAGAGATCATCTACCGCAGTAATTCCAATCTCTCTGTCTCTCTGTCCTTCATAGAGATCATCTACCACAGTAATTCCAGTCTCTCTGTCCTTCATAGAGATCATCTACCACAGTAACTCCAGTCTCTCTGTCTCTCTGTCCTCATAGAGATCATCTACCACAGTAACTCCAGTCTCTCTGTCTCTCTTCCCTCATAGAGATCATCTATCGCAGTAACTCTAGTCTCTCTGTCTCTCTTCCCTCGTAGAGATCATCTACCACAGTAACTCCAGTCTCTCTCTCTCTCTCTCTCTCTCTCTCTCTCTCTCTCTCTCTCTCTCTCTCTCTTCCCTCATAGAGATTATCTACCACAATAACTCCAGTTTCTCTCTCTCTCTCTCTTCCCTCATAGAGATTATCTATCGCAGTAACTCCAGTATCTCTGTCTCTCTCACTCTGTCGGCAGCTGAATGGCAGCAGTGTCTCCCTTACCAACAATCCACTTTTAGAACTTCGTTTTACACCCCACCCTCACCCTATCCAATCCCAACCCTCCGTGACAGTGGCAAACGATTGCTGCATCAACCATCTTTTAGTCAGACAACTTGAGGGAACTGCTTTCTGTTTGGCAGTGCCTGCAGTACTTCCTGGCAAAATAAGAGAACTCGGAGTGCCTTCAGTGCCTGGGGTTTCGTCCCTTTTCTGACAAGCACAAGGGGAGAGTCCCGGTGACCTGGTTTGTGCGAAGCCTGTCCACCTTCGATCGTGTTCCTACGAGCTGCACGTGCACTTTGACATGTCGTCTAGACAGTTGCTGGTGGTGGTGGTGGTAGGACTTTGCCTGTTGCTGACCTGGCGTGAAGGTGAGATGATGGGGGGAGAGAGGGTGTGTGTGTGTGTGTGTGTGTGGGGGGGGGGGGGGGTAGTAGTGAGAGTGCGGAAGAAGAGGAGGGGCTTTATTATGTTTTCCTTCCAACCCAAGTGGTAAGAAGGGTTACAGAAGTCAGAAGGTTCGGTGGTGTGGTGTGGTGTGGTGTGGTGTGGTGTGCTGTGCTGTGCTGTGCTGTGTTGTGCTGTGTTGTTTTGTGTTGCGTTGTCGCATGGTATGGTGGGGTGTAGTGTGTTGTATTGTGCTGTGCTGTGCTGTGCTGTGCTGTGCTGTGCTGTGCTGTGTTGTGTTGTGTTATGATGTGCTGTGCTGTGCTGTGCTGTAGTGTGCTGTGCTGTGCTGTGCTGTGGTGTAGTGTAGTGTGCTGTGCTGTGCTGTGCTGTGTTGTGCTGTGCTGTGCTGTGCTGTGCTGTGCTGTGCTGTGGTGTATTGTGCTGTGCTGTGCTGTGTTGTGTTGTGCTGTGCTGTGCTGTGCTATGGTGTAGTGTGATGTGATGTAGTGTGCTGTGGTGTAGTGTGCTGTGCTGTGCTGTGCTGTGATGTGCTGTGTGTGTGTTGTGCTGTGTTGTGCTGTGCTGTGCTGTGCTGTGGTGTAGTGTGTCTGTGCTTGTAGGCTGTGCTGTGGTGTGTAGTGTAGTGTGCTGTGCTGTGCTGTGCTGTGTGCTGTGTTGTGCTGTGCTGTGCTGTGCTGTGCTTTTGGCTGTGCTGTGGTGTTAGTTGTGTGTGTGCTGTGCTGTGTTGTTGTTGTGTGTGTGTTGTGCTTGTGGTGGTGCTGTGCTATGTGTGTAGTGTGATGTGGTGTAGTGTGCTGTGGTGTGTGTGTCTGTGGCTGTGCTGTGCTGTGCTGGCTGTGCTGTGGTTGTGTTGTGCTGTGCTGTGCTATGCTATGGTGTAGTGTGATGTGATGTAGTGTGCTGTGGGTTTAGTGTGCTGTGCTGTGCTGTGCTGTGCTGTGTTGTGCTGTGCTGTGCTGTGCTGTGGGCTGTGCTGTGCTGTGCTGTGGTGTAGTGTGCTGCTGTGCTGTGCTGTGCTGTGGTGTAGTGTAGTGTGCTGTGCTGTGCTGTGGTTGTGTGTGCTGTGCT
>CM031627.1:1874054-1876554 GCA_018398815.1 Conus ventricosus
TTTCCATGGGTATCCATTGTTTCTTCTGTGGCCTAACTAAAGCATGAAATGGTTAACTGGCCATGGGATTCATTTACGTGCGTCTGGGCTGTTAAATAAGAAGTAAAAGGATGAATAGGCTGAGAATAAGTTCCTGTGTATTATGCTGTCGTGATGAAAGAGTTAAAAAGATGGACAGACCCGTGAATAAAATTTCCCCGTGGTCTTTTTTCCTCATCATTAAAGTTACAAGGATGGACAAGGTTTGGAATAATTCTCTGTGGTCTTTGTTGCCGTCATAAACAGTTAAAAGGATGGACATGTCTGACAATAATTGTCTGTGGTCTTTGTTATCGCTACAAAAGTTCAAAGAATGGGGCAAAGTTATGAAATAATTCCATGTGGTCTTTGTTGCCGTCATATAAGAGGGTTTAAAAGGGTGGACAGATCTATGATTAATTCCATGTGGTCTTCGTTGCGTCATATAAGAGTTAAAGGGTGGACAGATCTATGATTAATTCCATGTGGTCTTTGTTGCCGTCATATAAGAGTTAAAAGGTGGAGATGTTGTGGATAATTCTTGTTAATAAACCCAAGATAGGTCTTAGCAAAGTTCCTTATTTTGCTACGTGTTTTCGTACATTCAGCACTGTCATTTCAATACAACCATTAAAACCTTTAAGCTTTGTTTACATCCACGTACTCAGTTCGTAAGCCCCATTTCACTTTGTGAACTTATCTGCAATATCTGCTTTACACAAATCGTCGGGAGAGAGAGGGGAGCGAGAGAGAGGGGAGAGAGGGAGAGAGGAAAAGGGGAGAGGGAGAGAGAGAGAGAGGAGAGAGAGGAGAGAGGAGAGAGAGGGAGAGAGAGAGAGACAGACAGACAGACAGACAGCAGCAGACAGACAGGCAGACAGAGAGAGCGTTATATTCAGGCTGTTAACGTTTCGCTTCCCAACACCCGGTATTAGACAAGACTTATTAAGCTGCCCTTTCTTTTGCCTCTGTGTGGTATTTTTGGTTCTTTTTTTCCGTTACCTTTCCGTTCTACTTTTACGTTCATCCCCACACTGCAACACCTGTGGCAGCAGATAAAAGCATGGAGTTTAGTGACCTCACCAGGCTGTGCTTTACCTGAATCGATCGCTCCTTGGATTAAAATCGACCCATGAATGATGTCCTGGTCCGGGGTTCCCCAACTCTGCACACTGCCCAGCTGTGCCTGTCCAGGGATTTAATCCCGGTCCGAACACAAAACAAGACCCGCCGTTTAATGTCATCAAAAGAACCGTTTTCAAACTCATGCGTACGGGGACGTGAAATTTACTTTCAAGACGTAGCAAAAAGGATGCATGTTTAAGCTGAGAAAAAATGTAATAATTAAGTGTATTACTTTCTGTTCCTTAAATGAATGTGTATTTAGTAGTCTGAACAAATATGAAAAACTACCAGAACAATGTTGTATACCCCTGTTTTATCTGTCTACGTCACAGTCTGCTCAGATTTGAGGA
The DNA here is from genome assembly GCA_018398815.1 of Conus ventricosus. Taxonomy (NCBI): domain Eukaryota; kingdom Metazoa; phylum Mollusca; class Gastropoda; order Neogastropoda; family Conidae; genus Conus; species Conus ventricosus. The sequence goes on from CM031627.1 coordinate 1,875,548, forward strand.
GTGCCCTCTTCAAAAATAACCAAACCCAAACCAACAAACAAACACACATTAACTCTCCAGCCGACAGCGGCACGACGCCCCGATTCCCAGGCGCCCGCGCGCCGCGCACAGCGCTCATTCCCTGCCCACGCACAGATTTGGCCACTTTTTTAAATTTTCTTTTCCCGGTAGCTCTACAACAACTGCGGTCTTGTGTTTGGTGTCACAGGAAAGAACAAACACTCAACTCCAATCATCACCAGATCCCCTTTGTAATACGATTTCAAGCGCTTCATTGCACGATAAATTACTACCACCCCTTTGCCTGACCGACATTTTACTGGCACAGGAATACATGGCGCGCCCCACGTGGCGGTGCCCCCAGTTTGCTTTGTTTCGAAGCTCCTGGGGTCAGCCAAGTTCACAATAGGCCACTGAAAGTATGGTCGACAACTCGTTCCAAATCCCAAGACTAGTTACGAGGTTATTTCCTTGGACCATTTCATGGAAAGTGTGGAATTTTTTATGTTCCCGTCGTCTGATCGTGGACGACACGGCAGAATGTATTGTGTCTGTCCGTCGTCCGGACTTGGACGACTCACCTCAAGGGAGAGAAATCCTGTCATTCACTTTTGTCACGACTCGGCTGCGTCGGGGACTCCCGGCTGGGAGGTCGTGGGTTAGATTCCCCTCAGAGTCATGAGGGATTTTTCTGCCCCAACCGGGTTACCAGAGTTGGTTTGCTGCGGGGCTCAGTTGGGAAGATGGGACCACACAGTCGAGTTTCATTCCTTAAGGATGCGTTTCTGAGAGTGTTGCTCAAATATCCTGACCAAAACTGCAGGGGCCTGTATCTCTTGGGTCGTGTTGACACCGGGAAAATTTAAAATGAAAGGAAGCGTAAGAGTACAAACCTGTCATGTAGTTTCAGACCGAAATGGAAATTTCCCTAGCATCATCTTAACCATCCTCATTCTCATCGATCAGCAAAAAAATGTCTCAAATTCTGTGGCACTTCATGCCCTGCT
>CM031627.1:1882779-1892779 GCA_018398815.1 Conus ventricosus
TTTTTTTTTTACAGTGTTGCAACCCCGTGATGCTTCGCCCGTAGGGTCTATGAATAGGGACGTCACATGGATGTCACATGTCATCACCGAGCATCCTCGATCAGGGTGATTCGCCCTTAAAAAAAAAGTCGCTTAAACCGTATGTCATTTTTTTTTTTTTTTTTTTTTACGCTTTTTCATCTGATTGCATCATCAAGATGCAAGCCTTGTCATGGGCCCGAAGGTCTATTCATAGGGACCTCACATCGATCCCCCGATGCCATCTCAACCGCCACCGTCAACCGCCACCGGTTTTTTGAGGGGTGAGAAGTCCCTTTTCCCTACTACTGACCCCTCGTGGATTTATTTCCTGCGGGAAGCTCTCTCTTTCTCTTCCTCGACAACTGCAATCACAAGGTCACAAACAATCACAAGCACAAACATTTTTGTGAATGCAGTTGTCTGAGTAAGCCATAAAACTGGGCGAAAATGTATGAAAAATGAAATTTTAGAAAGCAGCCCAGTTCAAGTGTTGTGATTTCTTTTAAGTGAAATGTGGCTATTGTGAGCGTTGTCTGTTTGGGAACGGATTCCTGGGTGGAGCGGTGCCTGATTATGGAAATCTAAATAAATCAAAAACACACTCTCTCTCTCCCCTCTCTCTCTCTCTCTCCTCTCTCTCTCCTCCCCTTATATATATATTATATATATATATATATATATATATAATAAAGAAGAGAGAGAGGAGAGAGAGAGAGAGAGAGAGAGAGAGAGAGAGAGAGAGAGAGAACTTAGGATTTTGACTTCAAAGCGGTGACAGCCCTGATATGGCCTTTAGCGGTCGGCTGGCTATAATCAACATTCCCTTTAACGAGAACGTGTTCCGCTGTTTCTGTGCTATGACGGAGCCGGTACGCATTGCCCCGATAACTGTTTGGAGTTTACGGCAGGGGTCATTCACAATGTGATGATGAAGCGGGTTTCCAGACATGCTGTGTGCCGTGTTTCATTCCAGCATGTTCTTTGTGTGTTTCCCCACATAGTCCTCTGCCCCTCTTGACCTTCATGGACTGCCCTTTGGTTCTGCTGCCGTCCTGTTCAGCTCCTGTCAATCACCATGTCTGTCTGTTTTTGTTCAACTCCTGTCAATCACCATGTCCCTCTGTCTTTGTTCAGCTCCTGCCAGTCACCATGTCCCCTGCTTTGTCAGCTTTCTGTCAACACCAGGTCTCTCTTCTTTGCTCAGCTCCTGTCAATCACCTTGTCTCTCTGTCTTTGTTCAGCTCCTGTCAATCACCATGCCCCCTTCTGTCTTTGTTCAGCTCCTGCCAGTCCCATGTCTCTCGGCTTTGTTCAGCTTCTGTCAATCACCAGGTCTCTCTGTCTTTGTTCAGCTCCTGTCAATCACCGTGTCACTCTATCTTTGTTCAGCTCCGGGCAATCACCATGTCTCCCCTGCTTTGTTCAGCTCCAGTCAATCACCGTGTCTCTCTGTCCTTGTTCAGCTCCAGTCAATCACCGTGTCTCTCGCTTTTTTCAGCTCCTGTAAATCACCATGTCTCTCTGTCTTTGTTCAGCTCCTGTCAATCACCATGTCTGTCTGTCTGTCTTGTGTTCAGCTCTTGTCAATCACCAGGGCTGCCCTGTCTTTGTTCAGCTCCTGTCAATCACCATGTCGTCTGTCTTTGTTCAGCTCCTGTCAATCACCATGTCCCTCTGTCTTTGTTCAGCTCCTGTCAATCACCATGTCTCTCTGTCTTTGTTCAGCTCCTGTCAATCACCATGTCTGTCGCTTTGTTCAGCTCCAGCAATCACCATGTCTGTCTCCCTTTGTTCAGCTCCTGTCAATCACCGTGTCTCTCTGTCCTTTTCAGCCCTGTAAATCACCATGTCTCTCTGTCGTTGTTCATCTCCTCCAGTCACCATGTCCTCTCTGCTTTGTTCAGCCCCATCAACACCATGTCCCTCTGTGTTTGTTCAGCTCCTGCCAGCACCATGTCTGTCTGTCTTTGTTCAGCTCCTGTCAATCACCAAGTCTCTCTGTCTTTGTTCAGCTCCTGTCAATCACCATGTCTCTTTGTCTTTGTTCAGCTCCTGCAATCACCCAGGTCTCTCGTCTTTGTTCAGCTCCTTCAATCACCAGGTCTCTCTGTCTTTGTTCAGCTCCTGTCAATCACCATGTTTCTCTGCTTTGTTCAGCTCCAGTCAATCACCATGTCTCTCAATCTTTTTTCAGCTCCAGTCAATCACCGAGTCTCTCTGTCTTTTTTCAGCTCCTGTCAATCACCGTGTCTCTCTGTCTTTGTTCAGCTCGTGTCAATCACCGTGTCTCTCTGTCTTTGTTCAGCTCGACTCAATCACCAGGTCTCTCTGCTTTGTCTGTTGCTTCGTACTTCCGCTTCAGTTCTGGTGGTTCCAGTCATTTTTTCCGTTGCTCAGTGTGTGGTCTGTTCTTTCCCTGGTCTTGAGATTTCTCTTTCAAGAAACGTCCATGGCCTTCTGAACTGTCCATTTCCTTCCAGTCACAAGCTCGGACTGGACTGGACCCGCAGTCTTATCTTCCTACTTCCTATCTTACTGGTCCTCCTGCATGAAGGGTGGCTGGATTTCAGGGGTAGCCTCAGCTTCAGCAGCTCGCAGTGTCAGGGAGACAAGGTGGGACACAAAACCATGTCCTTGTGTCTTCGTGCCTCCTGTTGATTCCACTGTGATACGGATGACACCGTGTGTCGGTAGAGGACAGAGAAGCTTCGGGATCAGCAGGAACTACAGACACCAGACCTTGTATTTAGCGGGGAGACCACGCTGGTCCATGATCTACAGCCTTTCTCCTGCCGTTCGCTTGGTTTCCTCTCCCCTCTTTGTCTCTCAAGGAGTGATCGCACCACCTTCCACGGCTCTTGGCTGGTTCTTCTGTGACTGGTGGAATGGCTCGGTTGGCTACGGTTAGCCCATATGTTTGAGACTGACGGAAAGGCTTGGTTGGCTACGGTTAACCTATCTGCTTGGTTGGCTACGGTTAACCTGTTTCAGACTGACGGTATGGCATGGGTGGCTACGGTTAACCTATCTGTTTCAGACTGACGGTTTTGGCATGGGTGGCTACGGTTAACCTATCTGTTTCAGCTGTTTTTCCTTTTCCGCTGGAGACGCTTCCACATTCCTATAATGAGACACTCAGCTTGATGCAGCTTTCAACTTGTCCGCTTTCTTTATCACTTTGTGTGTATGCTGTCAACTTGCCCGCCTGCGTCATCACATTGTATGTATACTGTCAACTTGCCCGCCTGCGTCATCACATTGTATCTATACTGTCAACTTGCCCTCCTGCGTCATCACATTGTATGTATACTGTCAACTTGCCCGCCTGCGTCATCACTTTGTGTGTATGCTGTCAACTTGCCCGCCTGCCTCATCACTTTGTGTTTATGCTGTCAACTTGCCCGCCTGCGTCATCACTTTGTGTTTATGCTGTCAACTTGCCCGCCTGCGTCATCACTTTGTGTGTATGCTGTCACTTGCCCGCCTGCGTCATCACTTTGTGTTTATGCTGTCAACTTGCCCGCCTGCGTCATCCCTTTGTGTTTATGCTGTCAACTTGCCCGCCTGCGTCATCACTTTGTGTTTATGCTGTCAACTTGCCCGCCTGCGTCATCACTTTGTGTTTATGCTGTCAACTTGCCCGCCTGCGTCATCACTTTGTGTGTATGCTGTCAACTTGCCCGCCTGCGTCATCACTTTGTGTTTATGCTGTCAACTTGCCCGCCTGCGTCATCACTTTGTGTTTATGCTGTCAACTTGCCCGCCTGCGTCATCACTTTGTGTTTATGCTGCCAACTTCCCTGACAGCAAGGGTACTAGGGTCCACCTAGGTTCTAGCTAGCTCCAGCCTGGACAAGCTGAATCTAGCCAGAACCTAGGTGGGCCCTGGGTGGGTCCTAAGACCCTTGCTGTCTGGGTTGCCCGCCTGCGTCATCACTTTGTGTTTATGCTGTCAACTTGCCCGCCTGCGTCATCACGTTGTGTTTATGCTGTCAACTTGCCCGCCTGCGTCTCACTTTGTGTCTCTGCTATCAACTTGTGTGCTTGCTTCATCACTTTGTGTGTATGCTATCAACCTGCCCGCCTGCGTCATCACTTTGTGTGTATGCTATCAGCTTGTCCGCTTGCGTCATCACTTTGTGTGTCTAACATCAACTTGTCCGCCTACGTCATAACTTTGAGCGTATGCTATCAACTTGTACGCTTGCTTCATCATATTGTGTGTATGCTATCAACTTTTCCTCTTGCGTCGTAACTTTGTGTGTGTGCTATCAACTTGTCCGCTTGCGTCATGACATTGTGTGTATGCTGTCAAGTAGTCCGCTTGCTTCATCACTTTGTGTGTATGGCCGTCCTTGATGGAAAGAACTGCTGTGTCATCCATGAAGGCTTTCAGAGGGAGGGGGAGGGGGAGAAGGGTGGGGGGTGGACGGTGTTCGTTCCCCTGGTGGCTGAATCTATATGGTATAGGGCTGTTTTCTAGATGGCCTCTATGCCTGGTACAAACGGTATTGAAGGGATGGCACAGCCGATTGCTACAATAGCTTTCAAATCAGAGAGAGAGAGAGAGAGAGAGAGAGAGAGAGAGAGAGAGAGAGAGAGAGAAAAGAGAGAGAGAGAGACAGAGAGAGGGAGAGAGAGAGTGAGGGAGAGAGAGAGAGAGAGAGAGAGAGAGAGAGAGAGAGAGAGAGAGAGAGAGAGAGAGAGAGAGAAGAGAGAGAGAGACAGAGAGAGACAGAGAGAGAGGGGGGAGAGGGAAGGGGTATACACACAAAAAAGACATGTAATAAAGACATAGATAAAAAAAAAGCAATTATAAAAGAGGGATGGAAGGAGAAAAGTATTGGGGGTTGGAAGGGAATGGGGGGGGGGGGGTATGGAGGAGGGGAGGACAAGAGGGGGTGACGGACCGACTGACTGAGAGACAGACAGACAGACACAAGGAGGAATAAGGCGGAGGCGGATGTGATAATGGGTGGTTTGTAGTACGCTTTCATGACAAATCATGTAAACGGAAGATGGAAAAAAAATCAAAAATGAAAACACACACACACACACACACACACACACACACACACACACACACACACACACACACCATGCACGTATGCACGCACGCACGCATGCACGCACGCACGCACGCACGCACGCACGCGCGCACACACACATACACACACACACACACACACACACACACACACACACACACACACGCACGCACGCACGCACGCACGCACGCACGCGCGCGCGCAACGCACGCACGCACGCACGCACGCACGCACGCACGCACGCACGCACGCACTCACGCACACACACACACACACACACACACACACACACACACACACACACACACACACACACACACACACACACAGTGCGCCCATTTTGACAGGTGTGACGCGTTCTCATGTACGCTTTTCTTTCTTTCTTTTTCCTCATTACGTCCGTTTGAAACAATTGCCACATTCATTGAAGGGCCTGCTCACACGTGTCGCTATACACAGGATGAAGGGCCTGCTCACACGTGTCGCTAGATACAGGATGAAGGGCCTGCTCACACGTGTCGCTATATACAGGATGGTCACAACACCGAACAAGGACGGCATTGAGAAAGAGGAATAACAGGAAAGATGGAGATCACTGTCGCTTTGCATAAATAAATAAGTCAACTGTCCAAACTGCTACCCCTGGATCACATAAACAAGCCAACCTTTCATAATGTTTCCATCACTGCACATAAACAGCTTGACCGTTTACACTGCCAAGGCACAGGTGGCCGAGGAAATTAGCGGTACAGCGCGGAGTGTGCATGGCGTTCAAATCCCGCAGGTGTCCACCACGAAAATGTTGCTTTTCGCTGAGCGTGAGGACAGGTTGCCGTTCTGGGGGTATCAGGGTAGTAGAAGGCAGCCCTCCCTCCCACTCCACTCCCTCCTTCTCCGCATTCCCCTTCCTCAGGATAGCTGTCGCTATCTGCGGTTTCAACACTTTCTGAGTGTGGAGGTTGAACGCTGAAAGCAAGCAACATCAGGCTGTTTGGAAACACGGCAGGGAATTTAAGAGCACTGGTTGGTTGCGTGACGGTTTGGTTTAAACAGTATTTTATTTCAACATTGTCACAAATGTTACAAGAGTAAATGAGACAGGGCAACAAGAAATACTTATATAAAGCCCTATCTTAAGAGTGAATGCACACAATGAATTTGCGACGGACGTCTGAACAGCAAAGCATTTTGATATTGCAATATAAAGTTTTTAAACAGGAAAAACAAAAACAAAAAACGAAACCAAGTATAAATAAACAATCAAACAGAACCCGACAACAGGAGTGAAAAATAAATGATGAAAAAGTAATAGAAAAGTACATAAGTGTGACGAAAGTGGAGGTGTATTCCAAGCCATACAGAAAAGAGGGCAACCAGTTTCTATGAATGAATATCAGCTCGCGGGACAGTCAGTTTATGAGTCTTGTCAATAACAGGTCAGGACACAATTCTAAATGTTAACGAGGCTCCAGTAAGAATGCAGACTAGTGACGTTGAGAAAAGAGGAAGACACAATAACAGCAGGTCAACAAATCTTTTTATGTACGCCCGATGTGACCATAGGGGCAGTTGAAAATAGTCTTAGGAGTTATGTTACAGATCAAAACGCTTTGTTAGAGAAATAAATTTGTGAACAATTTCAAAAATATGAATATTAGTTTCCATGTTGAAAGAACCATTACCAAACAATAAATTGCGAACAGAAATCAGTTCTCTAGGAAGGCTGTAGATTGTGTTTGTTCGATGTATAGTGTACAAAGGGCAGTACAAGAGGAAGTGTTCGGCAGTTTCTTGGGGATAAGTACACGCACATGATGGATCGTTATGAATGTGGCGATTGTACAGGTCGTAATTTAGTTCACTCATTGCAAGCCTGAGTCGAGAGTGAATTATTTGTTCCTTTCTATTGCCGTGGTAGTAGTAAGGTGGGACAAAAGTGTCTGCAGAGGAAAGGTAGTGTTTGAGGTAGCTGAGAGACTGGGTTTGTTGAACAGCAGTAGGGAGGGTATTCCAGATGGATACAGTTGAAGGGAAAAAGGATCTGTGGTATATATCTGTTTGGTGTCGAGGGATGAGTCTATCCGAGGGTCTTCGCAGGTGATATGGATTGACTGCAGAAACCAAGGTGGCATTAGGTCACAGAGATAGTTAGGGCAGTCATTGTGAATTATCTTATTGAACATTATTATTTTGTGTCTGCGACGACGTTCTTTCAGAGTACAAAATCCTGACTCTTCCAACAGCTTTTTATGACTAGTTCCACGTACAGCACCCGTGATAATGCGCAGGGCATCTAAGTGTAAATTTTCTAACATATTTGATTGTACTCTGCGCAGTTATCCCAGATGATGTCGGCATAATCAAATATCGGCAGGATAAATGATTTATACATGGTTTCAAGAGCCCCTCTGGTCAATGTGTACTTAAAAGAGCGAAGACAGTTTATTAGAAGACGAACCTTTGCGGCAGTGTTGTTGATGTGCTCACCCCACCTGCAGTTATTTTGAAGCGTGACTCCTAAATGTTTGTGATGAGTTTGTTGTTGCATAGCTGTGTTTCCAAATTGTAGGTCATGAGAAACTACATTCCCTCTGAATACATTAAGTAACTCAGTCTTTGATTCATTAAAGACAACCTTCCATGTTTTAGCCCAAGTTTCTATTTTAATTAAATCGGATTGTAATGTTTCTTTCCTCACGATGTGATCTTCCAAAGCCAAAGATATACTTGTATCATCTGCAAATAGCTTAATAACTGACTCAATATTACTAGCAATATCATTGATGTAAACTAAAAACAACAGTGGTCCAAGGACAGAACCTTGTGGTACTCCTTGGGAAATGGTTTTCACGGTGGATTGTTCACCCCCGATAACAACAGACTGGTATCTGTCTGAAATATAACTATCAAACCAGTGTAAAAGTTGACCCCTAATTCCTATTGCGTTTAGTTTAAGTAGGAGACCCCTGTGCCACACACGATCAAAGGCTTTTGATATATCAAAAAATACATTTTGGTCTGGAATAGATTTGTCATAATTTTTGACTAAATTATCGTAGATGCTGAGCAGTTGGCAGGTCGTTGAATCACCATGAATGAAACCTGATTGTGATTCAGAAATTAACTTGTTTGATATGAGAAAACAATAAACATGTTTATGCACGCATCTTTCAAAGAGTTTACCCACGCAACTTAGGAGAGATATTGGTCGGTAATTGGTGCATTCATCTTTATTTCCTTTTTTGTGGACTGGGGTTACATTGGCTATTTTCCACAGCTGTGGGAATTTTGCTTCAGTTAGACATCGGTTGAAAAAGACATTTAAGGGGCAGATATAACATCGACTGAGGATTTCAGTAATATATTATGGATTAAGTCTGGACCGGATGCTTTACTAGTATCAAGATTTTTTATAACATTTTTAAGTTCAGGGATAGTCAAGTTATTTCTGTTAATTCAGCTGATTCACTGATAGCTATGTCAGGTAGGGGTCGTTGATACCTTCTAGTTTACAATGGTTAATGAAAAAGTCATTAATATGTTTGCTTTCTCTGCATTAGAATAATACGTTTTTTCCGTTTACGTTCAGTGGTGGTATATTTTCCGAGTTAATGCCCTTTTTTATTCATAAATTGTCGCACAATTTTCCTCCAGTCCCTCTGACCAAACTTATGGGGATCTATAACTAGGTGGTTTAATACGTTGTAGTACTCTAATTTCCTTAACCTAACTTTGTCAACTACTTGGTTCCTCGCATTACGAAAATGTTCCCAGTCAGTCGGTAGATTTGTTTGTTTAGCTTTTCTGTGCAGTTTATTTCTTTTCTTGATCAGTCTTTTTAATTCATTATTGAACCACGGGGCATCTTTAGGCCTAATTGTTACTGTCTTAGACGGCATACACTGTTTTGCTATTGACATAAATCTTAAAGTGAAAATTTCGCATGCTATATCTACTGTGTTATCTGCAAATATACTGTTCCAGTTTTCGTTGGACAGTAACTCACAAAATTTTACGTTGTCTAAGTGGTTATAATTGAAAATCGTCCTATGGAAAGTGCTGTATTTATACGCAAGTGGCTTAAGAATGACACATGGAACACTATGGTCACTGCAGAAAGGAGGCAGAACGTCAACTGATTTGATTATGTCAGGACTCTGAGTGATGACCAGATCAAGGCAAGTACTTGATGTAGCTGTTACTCTTGTGGGGGAATCAACTACTTGTTTTAATTGATAATGGTTTAGAATATTATTGAGGTGTTTGGTTGGATTAGTTAAATAGTCAACATTGAAATCACCTAAAATAATAAATTTCGTCATCGTTCTGTCTGCTTTATTAATACTATCATTTATTAAGTCCCAGTAATTAACGCGTACATTAGGTGGACGATAAAATGATCCAATAAGTAAACTCTCCTGATTAATTTTGGTTTCTACCCAAACTGCTTCCAGGTCGTTAACTTGTAAGTCGGGTCGTGGTTTACAATGAAGGCTGTCTTTCAGGTAGATAGCCACACCACCATGAGGGTCGTTCGCTCTGTCTAAACGGACAGGAGGGTGAAAGTTTTTAAGAAGTAACGAGTTGTTGGAATCCAGTGGTGATAGCCAACTTTCAGATATAGTTATAATATCAAATTGATGCGATTCAGCTTCAAGCAGGTCGATTTTACTTTTAAACTACGGGTATTAACGTGCATGACACAGAGTTCTCCACGTTCAATTGGACCAGGTTACTTTCGATATCGCCTGATTTCATAAGTAAAGAATTGTGAAATTTAGAGAAAATCAGATTGCTACAGTTAGTTGACAGATGATTAAATGAACCGGTTTTAGGTGGGTTTTGTTTGGCAGGTGGTGAGAACACGTCAACATTTAAATGCACTGAAAAGAAAAACAGCAAAAAAGACATAGTCAAGTGTTCATCTCTCC
>CM031627.1:1897779-1900279 GCA_018398815.1 Conus ventricosus
AGTAGCTCATTGTTGATTGTAGTAGCTCATTGTTGATTGTAGTAGCTCATTGTTGATATCCAAGTTTCCTCAGTGTGTGGCCTGAGTGTTGAAGGTCCGCTAGCTCACTGCATTTACTAAATGTTGATATTATGTTAACTTAGTATGTCAGCAAGGTGTTGATATTCTGATAGCTTAGTGAGTTAACTAAATGTTGATATCATGGTGGCTTAATGTGTAAGCCACATGTTGATATACCGCTAGAATTTAGTATTGGGCAGGCGGGCTCTCACTCCGCCGAATCAAAATCAATGTTTGACCAGGGAGCAGAGGGGTTTTCAATCATGTCAGGGCGAGGTCATTGTGTGTACAGTGTGCAGACAGCTTTTAGTTAAACAGCATCAGTGTCATTGTGTGTGCACAGTACAGACAGCTTTCAACTATGTAATATCAGTGTCATTTTGTGTGTGTGTGTGTGTGTGTGTGTGTGTGTGTGTGTGTGTATGTGTGGTGTGTGTGTGTGTGTGTGTGTGTGTGTGTGTGTGTGTGTGTGTGTGTGTGTGTGTGTGTGTGTGTGTGTGTGTGTGTGTGTGTGTGTGTGTGTGTGCAGTACAGACAGTGTACAGACAGCTTTCATCTATGTAACATCAGTGTCATTGTGTTTTTACAGAATACAGACAGCTTTCATCTATGTAATCTCAGTGTCATTGTGTGTGTGTGTGTGTGTGTGTGTGTGTGTGTGTGTGTGTGTGTGTGTGTGTGTGTGTGTGTGTGTGTGTTCGTTCGTTCGTACTTCTGTTTAACGTCTGTTCACTTTGAGTGATATTAGACGTGAATGAAAGAAGAGAGTGACTGACTGACTGAATGGTTAAATGAATAAGCCTATGTGTTGTGTAAGCATGAATGTAGGCCTTTGTATGTGAGTGTGTAAGTGTATGTATCTGTATATGTGTCTAAACTGAACAATAAACAAATCAACAATCTTAAATACAAAAATTAGTGGGGGGGGGGGGGGGGGGGGACCCAAACATATAGCAAGAAAGCAAAAATCCTTCACTATCTTAAACAAAATGAGTTCGCTCAAAAGTATCTAAATAAAAACTCCAATCGGACTATGTATTAAGTATTCAGCAATTTCGATCAGCAGAGAATGATTCGAAAGTAGATCTTGCAAGTTTTTTTTCAGAAAAAGTATTGGATCGTAATGATGTTGGTAAGAAAGTAGTCAACTTGTGACAATTGAATAAAATGTGGTTCAGTGTTATTTCTTTACCACAAATACAGTTAGTATTCTTTCTAAACTTTGTTTTCAAAGCATTTAGCTTTAATCGAATTATAAGGGAAGATATTTGTCTGGAATAATAAACTGGAAGATCAGGCATTTTTCTTAATACAAGGTCTATTGGAAAAGCTTCCCATTGGTTGGATGAAATCTCGGTTGACGTATCAACATTTGTTTGAGCTCTCTTCCGTGCAGTCGATTCAAGGGTACGATAACATTCCACTACTGACGGTTTTATTTTCAACTCATAAAATGACCTACTTTTTTAGCACCTTTTTTCGCAGCCCTATCAGCCAGTTCATTTCCAAGTATACCAGTATACGAAGGAATCCAGCAAAATTCTATAGTAATGCCTTCAGACACCAGACAGTATAAAAGATATTTAATTTCAAACACAAGGTCGGGTCGTGTCGATATATTAGAGGAGTCAAGGGCAAGTAGGACTGATTTTGAATCTACAAAGAAAACTATCTGAGCGAAGTTAATGGGAAGATCTGTTAAAAATTCCATTGCCATCATTATAGCTACTAATTCGGCTGTGAATATAGATAAATTGCAACCCAGAAAGAACGATCTTTGAATTTTAAGGGAAGGAATAACAAATGCTGCACCAACATTTCCATCATCTAAAACGGAACCATCAGTAAACACTTGAAAATGATTTTGATATCTTTCGTATACATGTGATTTTGCTAAATTTGTGATGATATTAACATTTACCCTTTTTTAATATCTGAATAACCAGTATCAGAATAGGTTTTGGTATCTCCCATTGTGGAATAGATGAAGAAGATGGTTTTTTTAGCCACTTCTTTAATATCTATTTTTGAACATTTAATCAATTCAGAAGTATATGTACTATTGTTTCTTGCGATTTAATCGTAATTGCCCTTTTTGGAAAGTCAGTGTCCGATCTAATTTTTAAATCTTCTTGAATGTAATTATCGCCAGCACTCGATTTTATGACAAATTTTGATGCAGCTAGTTCACGATAATCATCAAGGGCAAAATTCCAGCTTCTCTATATGTCTTTGCTTTTGAGGCATGCATAGGGATACCGAGAGCAAATTTAATGGCTTTGCAATCCAAACTTTGTAATTTTTTAGAAGAAATTTTGGAGCGCTAAAAATACACTTCTTGACCATATGTAAGTTTTGATCTGACAAGAGCAATAGAAAGATGAAGTAGAGTTTTTGAATCCATTCCCCAGGGTAGTCTGCTTATGATCTTTAGTAAATT
>CM031627.1:1912779-1915279 GCA_018398815.1 Conus ventricosus
CCCCCCCCCCCCCCCCCCCCCCCCCCGTCAAACAAACAGCTTGTCTTCTCTCAAACAGCTTTTTTTTGTCAAACAAACAGCTTAGGCTTCCATCAAACAGCTTTTCTTCTCTCAAACAGTTTATCTTCAGTCAGACAGTTTAGTCTTCTGTCAAACAGTTTGTCTTCTGTCAAACAGCTTGTCTTCTGTCAAACAGCTTGTCTTCTGTAAAACATTGTGTCAAACGGCTTGTCTTCTGTCAAACATTGTGTCAAACGGCTTGTCTTCTGTCAAACATTCTGTCAAACAGCTTGTCGTCTGTCAAACATTGTGTCAAACGGTTTGTCTTCTGTCAAACATTGTGTCAAATAGCTTGTCTTCTGTCAAACTTTGTGTCAAACAGCTTGTCTTCTGTCAAACATTGTGTCAAATAGCTTGACTTCTGTCAAACTTTGTGTCAAACAGCTTGTCTTCTGTCAAACATTGTGTCAAATAGCTTGTCTTCTGTCAAACTTTGTTTCAAACAGCTTGTCTTCTGTCAAACATTGTGTCAAATAGCTTGTCTTCTGTCAAACATTGTGTCAAACAGCTTGTTTGTCAAGCATTGTGTCATATTTCTCCAGGTTCCACGTGTTTCCCTCTGTTTAATTCCGTAGAGAACGTATTTCTCTACGTCTCGGTCTCTCGTCCATTCAGTTCCGTAAAATCCAGATCTCTCGATCTTCATATTTCTCTTCTATCAATCCTGTGGAAACGACATCTCTCCATGTTCATCTCTCTCCTTCATTCCGTTCTAAGGAAATCATAGCTCCCACTGTTCTTGCCTCTCCTCTATTCAGTTCTCTGGAAACAATATCTCTCTGCTCATCTCTATCCTTTCAGTCCTGTGCAAACCATACCCCGCCATGTTCATCTCTCTCCTTCATTCACTTCTGTGGATATCATATATCGCAATGTTCATCTCGCTCCTTCATTCAGTTCAATCATACATGTGGTGTGAGGTGGAGAGCCATGGACACAGGAACAGGGGTGGTGTGAGGTGGTGGGCCAAAAAACAGAGGAACAGGGGTGGTGTGAGGTGGAGAGCCATGGACACAGGAACAGGGGTGGTGTGAGGTGGAGAGACATGGACACAGGAACAGGGGTGGTGTGAGGTGGAGAGCCATGAACACAGGAACAGGGGTGGTGTGAGGTGGAGAGCCGTGGACACAGGAACAGGGGTGGTGTGAGGTGGTGGGACATAAACAGAGGAACAGGGGTGGTGTTTAGGTGGAGAGCCATGGACACAGGAACAGGGGTGGTGTGAGGTGGTGGGCCATAAACAGAGGAACAGGGTGGTGTGAGGTGGAGAGCCATAGACACAGCAACAGGGGTGGTGTGAGGTGGAGAGTTATGAACACAGGAACAGGGTGGTGTAAGGTGGAGAGTTATGAACACAGGAACAGGGGTGGTGGGGAGGTGGAGAGCCATGGACACAGCAACAGGGGTGGTGTGAGGTGGAGAGTTATGAACACAGGAACAGGGGTGGTGTGAGGTGGAGAGCCATGGACACAGGGACAGGGGTGGTGTGAGGTGGAGAGTTATGAACACAGGAACAGGGGTGGTGTGAGGTGAAGAGCCATGGACACAGGAACAGGGGTGGTGTGAGGTGGAGAGTTATGAACACAGGAACAGGGGTGGTGTGAGGTGGAGAGTTATGAACACAGGAACAGGGGTGGTGTGAGGTGGAGAGCCATGGACACAGGAACAGGGGTGGTGTGAGGTGGAGAGTTATGAACACAGGAACAGGGGTGGTGTGAGGTGGAGAGTTATGAACACAGGAACAGGGGTGGTGTGAGGTGGAGAGCCATGGACACAGGAACAGGGGTGGTGTGAGGTGGAGAGTTATGAACACAGGAACAGGGGTGGTGTGAGGTGGAGAGTTATGAACACAGGAACAGGGGTGGTGTGAGGTGGAGAGCCATGGACACAGGAACAGGGGTGGTGTGAGGTGGAGAGTTATGAACACAGGAACAGGGGTGGTGTGAGGTGGTGGGCCATAAAGAGAGGAACAGGGGTGGTGTGAGGTGGAGAGCCATGAACACAGGAACAGGGGTGGTGTGAGGTGGAGAGCCATGGACACAGCAACAGGGGTGGTGTGAGGTGGAGAGTTATGAACACAGGAACAGGGGTGGTGTGAGATGGAGAGCCATGGACACAGCAACAGGGTGGTGTGAGGTGGAGAGTTATGAACACAGGAACAGGGGTGGTGCGAGGTGGTGAGCCGTGGACACAGGAACAGGGGTGGTGTGAGGTGGAGGGCCATAGACACAGCAACAGGGTGGTGTGAGGTGGAGAGCCGTGGACACAGGAACAGGGGTGGTGTGAGGTGGAGAGCCGTGGACACAGGAACAGGGGTGGTGTGAGGTGGAGAGCCGTGGACACAGGAACAGGGGTGGTGTGAGGTGGAGAGCCGTGGACACAGGAACAGGGGTGGTGTGAGGTGGAGAGCCGTGGACACAGGAACAGGGGTGGTGTGAGG
>CM031627.1:1920279-1923361 GCA_018398815.1 Conus ventricosus
TTGTGTACAGCATTTGCTACGCTGATTATAGAAAGCTGTACAGCAGATGACGGTTCTATTGTGTTTTGCGTACAGCATTTGCTACGCTGATTATAGAAAGCTGCACAGCAGATGACGGTTCTATTGTGTTTTGCGTACAGCATTTGCTACGCTGATTATAAAGCTGCACAGCAGATGACGGTTCTATTGTGTTTTGCGTACAGCATTTGCTACGCTGATTATAGAAAGCTGCACAGCAGATGCGGTTCTATTGTGTTTTGCGTACAGCATTTGCTACGCTGATTATTAGAAAGCTTACAGCGATGACGTTTATTGTGTTTTGCGTACAGCATTTGCTACGCTGATTATAGAAAGCTGCACAGCAGATGACGGTTCTATGGTTTGGTACAGATTTGCTACGCGATTTAGAAAGCTGTACAGCAGATGACGGTTCTATTGTGTATTTGCGTACAGAGATTTGCTACGCTGATTAAGCTGTTCAGATACGGTTCTAGTGTTTTGCGTACAGCATTGCTATGCTATTGATGAGCTGACAGCATGACGGTTCTATAATGTTTTTGCGTACAGCATATTGCTACGCTGATTATAGAAATGCTACGCTGTATGAACGGTTCTATTGTGTTTTGCTACAGCATTTGCTACGCTGATTTAGAAAGCTGCACAGCAGATCGGTTATAGTGTTGCGACAGCATTGCGTTATCGTGATTTTAGAAAGCTGCACATTTGCATACGGTTCTATTGGTTTTAGTGTACAGCATCGTTCTATTGGCTTGCTGATTAAAGAATGTTGCACAGCGATTATACGGAAGCTTAAGGATGCGGTTTTTTTGTGTACAGCATTTGCTACGCTGATTATAGAAAGCTGCACAGCAGATGACGGTTCTATTGGTTTTGCGTGCAGCATTTGCTACGTGATTATAGAAAGCTGTTACAGCAGATGACGGTTCTATTGTGTTCTATTGAAACCTTTGCCATGTGATTCACAGAATGCTGTACAGCAGATGACGGTTCTATTGTGTTTTGCGTACAGCATTTGCTACGTGATTATGAAAGCTGTACAGCAGATGACGGTTCTATTGTGTTTTGTGTACAGCATTGCTACGCTGTTATAGAAGCTGTACAGCAGATGACGGTTTATGGTTTTGCGTAGAGCATTTGCTACGCTGATTTAAAAGTGCACAGCAGATGACGGTTCTATTGTGTTTTGCGTACGCATTTGCTACGCTGATTATAGAAAGCTGCACAGCAGATGACGGTTCTATTGTGTTTTGGTACAGCATTTGCTACGCTGATTAATGAAAGCTGCACAGCAGATGACGGTTCTATAGTGTTTTGCGTACAGCATTTGCTACGCTGATATAGAAAGCTGTACAGCAGATGACGGTTCTATTGTGTTTTGCGTACGCATTTGCTACGCTGATTATAGAAAGCTGTACAGCAGATGACGGTTCTACTGGTTTGCGTACCCTTTGCTACGCTGATTATAGAAGCTGTACAGCAGATGACGGTTCTATTGTTTTTGCGTACAGCATTTGCTACGCTGATTATAGAAAGCTGCCAGCATGACGTTCTATTGTGTTTTGCGTACAGCATTTGCTCGCTGATTATAGAAGCTGCACAGCAGATGACGGTTCTATTGTGTTTTGCGTACAGCATTTGCTACGTGATATAGAAGCTGCACAGCAGATGACGGTTCTTCTGTGTTTTTTGTACAGCATTGCTACGCTGATTATAGAAGCTGCACAGCAGATGACGGTTCTAATGTGTTTTGTGTACAGCATTTGCTACGCTATTATAGAAAGCTGTACAGCAGATGGACGGTTCTATTGTGTTTTGCGTACAGCATTTGCTACGCTGATATAGAAAGTGTACGCAGATGAGGTTCTTGTGTTTTATGTGCAGCATTGCACGTGATATAGAAAGCTGCACAGAGATGGTTCTATTGTGTTTTGGACAGCATTTGCTACGTGATTATAGAAAGCTGTACAGCGATGACGGTTTACTGTGTTTTGCGTACAGCATTTGCTACGCGGATTATAGAAACGTACGAGATGACGGTTCTATTGTGTTTTATTGCGCATTTGCTCGCTGATCATAGAAAGCTGCACGCGACGGTTCTATGTGTTTTGCGTACAGCATTTGCTACGCTGATATGAAGGTACAGCAGATGAGGTTCATGTGTTTTGTGTCCAGCATTTGTACGCGATTATAGAAAGCTGTACAGCGATGCGGTTTATGTTTTTGCGTAAGCATTTGCTACGTGATTAAGAAAGTGTACAGCAGATGACGTTTATTGTGTTTTGTGTACACTTTGTACGCTGATTATGAAAGCTGTAAGCAGATGACGGTCTATTGTGTTTTGGTCACTTTGTACGTGATTTAGAGGCTGCACAGCAGATGACGGTTCTATTGTGTTGCGTACGCATTTGCACCTGTTATAGAAGCTGCACAGCAGTGACGGTTATTGTGTTGCGTACCATTGCTACGTGATTAAGAAAGCTGCACAGCAGATGACGGTTCTATTGTGTTTGGTACAGCATTTGCTACGCTGATTATAGAAAGCTGTACAGCAGATGACGGTTCTATGTGTTTTGCGTACAGCATTTGCTACGCGGATTATAGAAAGCTGTACAGCAGATGACGGTTCTATTGTGTTTTGCGTACAGCATTTGCTACGCTGATTATAGAAAGCTGTACAGCAGATGACGGTTCTATTGTGTTTTGCGTACAGCATTTGCTACGCTGATTATAGAAAGCTGCACAGCAGATGACGGTTCTATTGTGTTTTGCGTACAGCATTTGCTACGCTGATTATAGAAAGCTGCACAGCAGAGACGGTTCTATTGTGTTTTGCGTACAGCATTTGCTACGCTGATTATAGAAAGCTGCACAGCAGATGACGGTTCTATTGTGTTTTGTGTACAGCATTTGCTACGCTGATTATAGAAAGCTGCACAGCAGATGACGGTTCTATTGTGTTTTGTGTACAGCATTTGCTACGCTGATTATAGAAAGCTGCACAGCAGATGACGGTTCTATTGTGTTTTGTGTACAGCATTTGCTACGCTGATTATAGAAAGCT
>CM031627.1:1923461-1933461 GCA_018398815.1 Conus ventricosus
GTACAGCAGATGACGGTTCTATTGTGTTTTGTGTGCAGCATTTGCTACGCTGATTATAGAAAGCTGTACAGCAGATGACGGTTCTATTGTGTTTTATGTGCAGCATTTGCTACGCTGATTATAGAAAGCTGCACAGCAGATGACGGTTCTATTGTGTTTTGTGTACAGCATTTTGCTACGCTGATTATAGAAAGCTGCACAGCAGATGACGGTTCTATTGTGTTTTGTGTACAGCATTTGCTACGCTGATTATAGAAAGCTGTACAGCAGATGACGGTTCTATTGTGTTTTGCGTACAGCATTTGCTACGCTGATTATAGAAAGCTGTACAGCAGATGACGGTTCATTGTGTTTTTGTGCAGCATTTGCTACGCTGATCTATAGAAAGCTGCGCAGCAGATGACGGTTCTATTGTGTTTTGCGTACAGCATTTGCTACGCTGATTATAGAAAGCTGTCCAGCAGATGACGGTTCTATTGTGTTTTGCGTACAGCATTTGCTACGCTGATTATAGAAAGCTGTACAGCAGATGACGGTTCTATTGTGTTTTATGTGCAGCATTTGCTACGCTGATCATAGAAAGCTGCACAGCAGATGACGGTTCTATTGTGTTTTGCGTACAGCATTTGCTACGCTGATTATAGAAGCTGCACAGCAGATGACGGTTCTATTGTGTTTTGCGTACAGCATTTGCTACGCTGATTATAGAAAGCTGCACAGCAGATGACGGTTCTATTGTGTTTTGCGTACAGCATTTGCTACGCTGATTATAGAAAGCTGCACAGCAGATGACGGTTCTATTGTGTTTTGCGTACAGCATTTGCTAATCTGATTATAGAAAGCTGCACAGCAGATGACGGTTCTATTGTGTTTTATGTGCAGCATTTGCTACGCTGATCATAGAAAGTGCACAGCAGTTGACGGTTCTATTGTGTTTTGCGTACAGCATTTGCTACGCTGATTATAGAAAGCTGTTCAGCAGATGACGGTTCTATTGTGTTTTGCGTACAGCATTTGCTACGTGATTATAGAAAGCTGTACAGCAGATGACGGTTCTATTGTGTGTTATGTGCTAGCATTTGCTACGCTGATCATAGAAACCTGCACAGCAGATGACGGTTCTATTGTGTTTTGCGTACAGCATTTGCTACGCTGATTATAGAAAGCTGCACAGCAGATGACGGTTCTATTGTGTTTTGGTACAGCATTTGCTACGCTGATTATAGAAAGCTGCACAGCAGATGACGGTTCTATTGTGTTTTGCGTACAGCATTTGCTACGCTGATTATAGAAAGCTGCACAGCAGATGACGGTTCTATTGTGTTTTGCGTACAGCATTTGCTACGCTGATTATAGAAAGCTGCACAGCAGATGACGGTTCTATTGTGTTTTATGTGCAGCGTTTGCTACGCTGATCATAGAAAGCTGCACAGCAGATGACGGTTCTATTGTGTTTTGCGTACAGCATTTGCTACGCTGATTATAGAAAGCTGTACAGCAGAGGACGGTTCTATTGTGTTTTGCGTACAGCATTTGCTACGCTGATTATAGAAAGCTGTACAGCAGATGACGGTTCTATTGTGTTTTATGTGCAGCATTTGCTACGCTGATCATAGAAAGCTGTACAGCAGATGACGGTTCTATTGTGTTTTGCGTAGAGCATTTGCTACGCTGATTATAGAAAGCTGTTACAGCAGATGACGGTTCTATTGTGTTTTGCGTAGAGCATTTGCTACGCTGATTATAGAAAGCTGCACAGCAGATGACGGTTCTATTGTGTTTTGCGTACAGCATTTGCTACGTGATTATAGAAAGCTGCCAGCAGATGACGGTTCTATTGTGTTTTGCGTACAGCATTTGCTACGCTGATTATAGAAAGCTGTACAGCAGATGACGGTTCTATTGTGTTTTCGGTACAGCATTTGCTACGCTGATCATAGAAAGCTGCACAGCAGATGACGGTTCTATTGTGTTTTATGTGCAGCATTTGCTACGCTGATCATAGAAAGCTGCACAGCAGATGACGGTTCTATTGTGTTTTATGTGCAGCATTTGCTACGCTGATCATAGAAAGCTGCACAGCAGATGACGGTTCTATTGTGTTTTATGTGCAGCATTTGCTACGTGATCATAGAAAGCTGCACAGCAGATGACGGTTCTATTGTGTTTTATGTGCAGCATTTGCTACGCTGATCATAGAAAGCTGCACAGCAGATGACGGTTCTATTGTGTTTTGCGTACAGCATTTGCTACGCTGATCATAGAAAGCTGCACAGCAGATGACGGTTCTATTGTGTTTTATGTGCAGCATTTGCTACGCTGATTATAGAAAGCTGTACAGCAGATGACGGTTCCGGAGACAATGAAACTGCCTACCACTTTCATGAACAGGGGTGAGAATGCCTGACTTCCACCCTCCACTGTCTCCCTTTCCAATCCATTCTCCTGCTACCACTTTCATGAACAGGGGTGAGAATGCCTGACTTCCACCCTCCACTGTCTCCCTTTCCAATCCTTTCTCCTGCCTACCACTTTCATGAACAGGGGTGAGAATGCCTGACTCTTCCACCCTCCATTGTCTCCCTTTCCAATCTTTCTCCTGCCTACCACTTTCATGAACAGGGGTGAGAATGCTGACTCTTCCACCCTCCACTGTCTCCCTTTCCAATCCTTTCTCCTGCCTACCACTTTCATGAACAGGGGTGAGAATGCCTGACTTCCACCCTCCACTGTCTCCCTTTCCAATCCTTTCTCCTGCCTACCACTTTCATGAACAGGGGTGAGAATGCCTGACTTCCACCCTCCACTGTCTCCCTTTCCAATCCTTTCTCCTGCTTACCACTTTCATTTAACAGTGGTGAGAATGCCTGACTTCCCCCCCTCCACTGTCTCCCTTTCCAATCCTTTCTCCTGCCTACCACTTTCATGAACAGGGGTGAGAATGCCTGACTTCCACCCTCCACTGTCTCCCTTTCCAATCCTTTCTCCTGCCTACCACTTTCATGAACAGGGGTGAGAATGCCTGACTTCCACCCTCCACTGTCTCGCTTTCCAATCCTTTCTCCTGCCTACCACTTTCATGAACAGGGGTGAGAATGCCTGACTCTTCCACCCTCCACTGTCTCCCTTTCCAATCCTTTCTCCTGCCTACCACATTCATGAACAGGGGTGAGAATGCCTGACTTCCACCCTCCACTGTCTCCCTTTCCAATCCTTTCTCCTGCCTACCACTTTCATGAACAGGGGTGAGAATGCCTGACTTCCACCCTCCACTGTCTCCCTTTCCAATCCTTTCTCCTGCCTACCACTTTCATGAACAGGGGTGAGAATGCCTGACTTCCACCCTCCATTGTCTCCCTTTCCATCCTTTCTCCTGCCTACCACTTTCATGAACAGGGGTGAGAATGCCTGACTTCCACCCTCCACTGTCTCCCTTTCCATCTTTCTCCTGCCTACCACTTTCATGAACAGGGGTGAGAATGCCTGACTTCCACCCTCGACTGTTTCCCTATCCAATCCTTTCTCCTGCCTACCACTTTCATGAACAGGGGTGAGAATGCCTGACTTCCACCCTCCATTGTCTCCCTTTCCAATCCTTTCTCCTGCTTACCACTTTCATGAACAGGGGTGAGAATGCCTGACTTCCACCCTCCACTGTCTCCCTTTCCAATCCTTTCTCCTGCCTACCACTTTCATGAACAGGGGTGAGAATGCCTGACTTCCACCCTCCACTGTCTCCCTTTCCAATCTTTTCTCCTGCCTACCACTTTAATGAACAGGGGTGAGAATGCCTGACTTCCACC
Organism: Conus ventricosus; assembly: GCA_018398815.1. NCBI lineage: Eukaryota > Metazoa > Mollusca > Gastropoda > Neogastropoda > Conidae > Conus > Conus ventricosus. Next base: position 1,927,265 of record CM031627.1, read on the forward strand.
ATCCACTGTCCCTTTCCAATCCTTTCTCCTGCCTACCACTTTCATGACAGGGGTGAGAATGCCTGACTTCCACCCTCCACTGTCTCCTTTCCAATCCTTTCTCTGCCTACCACTTTCATGAACAGGGGGTGAGAATGCCTGACTTCCACCCTCCACTGTCTCCCTTTCCAATCCTTTCTCCTGCCTACCACTTTCATGAAAAGGGGTGAGAATGCCTGACTTCCACCCTCCACTGTCTCCCTTTCCAATCCTTTCTCTGCTACCACTTTCATGAACAGGGGTGAGAATGCCTGACTTCCACCCTCCACTGTCTCCCTTTCCAATCCTTTCTCCTGCCTACCACTTTCATGAACAGGGGTGAGAATGCCTGACTTCCACCCTCCACTGTCTCCCTTTCCAATCCTTTCTCCTGCCTACCACTTTCATGAACAGGGGTGGAGAATGCCTGACTTCCACCCTCCACTGTCTCCCTTTCCAATCCTTTCTCCTGCCTACCACTTTCATGAACAGGGGTGAGAATGCTGACTTCCACCCTCCACTGTCTCCCTTTCGAATCCTTTCTCCTGCCTACCACTTTCATGAACAGGGGTGAGAATGCCTGACTCTTCCCCCTCCATTGTCTCCCTTTCCAATCCTTTCTCCTGCCTACCACTTTCATGAACAGGGGTGAGAATGCCTGACTCTTCCACCCTCCACTGTCTCCCTTTCCAATCCTTTCTCCTGCCTACCACTTTCATGAACAGGGGTGAGAATGCCTGACTTCCACCCTCCACTGTCTCCCTTTCCAATCCTTTCTCCTGCCTACCACTTTCATGAACAGGGGTGAGAATGCCTGACTTCCACCTCCACTGTCTCCCTTTCCAATCCTTTCTCCTGCTTACCACTTTCATCAACAGTGGTGAGAATGCCTGACTTCCACCCTCCACTGTCTCGCTTTCCAATCCTTTCTCCTGCCTACCACTTTCATGAACAGGGGTGAGAATGCCTGACTTCCACCCTCCACTGTCTCGCTTTCCAATCCTTTCTCCTGCCTACCACTTTCATGAACAGGGGTGAGAATGCCTGACTCTTCCACCCTCCACTGTCTCCCTTTCCAATCCTTTCTCCTGCCTACCACATTCATGAACAGGGGTGAGCATGCCTGACTTCCACCATCCACTGTCTCCCTTTCCAATCCTTTCTCCTGCCTACCACTTTCATGAACAGGGGTGAGAATGCCTGACTTCCACCTCCACTGTCTCCCTTTCCAATCCTTTCTCCTGCCTACCACTTTCCTGAACAGGGGTGAGAATGCCTGACTTCCACCCTCCATTGTCTCCCTTTCCAATCCTTTCTCCTGCCTACCACTTTCATGAACAGGGGTGAGAATGCCTGACTTCCACCCTCCACTGTCTCCCTTTCCATCCTTCCTCCTGCCTACCACTTTCTGAACAGGGGTGAGAATGCCTGACTTCCACCCTCGACTGTTTCCCTTTCCAATCCTTTCTCCTGCCTACCACTTTCATGAACAGGGGTGAGAATGCCTGACTTCCACCCTCCACTGTCTCCCTTTCCAATCCTTTCTCCTGCTTACCCACTTTCATGAACAGGGGTGGGAATGCCTGACTTCCACCCTCCACTGTCTCCCTTTCCAATCCTTTCTCCTGCCTACCACTTTCATGAACAGGGGTGAGAATGCCTGACTTCCCCCTCCACTGTCTCCCTTTCCAATCTTTTCTCCTGCCTACCACTTTTATGAACAGGGGTGAGAATGCCTGACTTCCACCATCCACTGTCTCCCTTTCCAATCCTTTCTCCTGCCTACCACTTTCATGAACAGGGGTGAGAATGCCTGACTTCCACCCTCCACTGTCTCCCTTTCCAATCCTTTCTCCTGCCTACCACTTTCATGAACAGGGGGGAGAATGCTGACTTCCACCCTCCACTGTCTCCCTTTCCAATCCTTTCTCCTGCCTACCACTTTCATGAACAGGGGTGAGAATGCCTGACTTCCACCCTCCACTGTCTCCCTTTCCAATCCTTTCTCCTGCCCCCACTTTCATGAACAGTAGTGAGAATGCCTGACTTCCACCCTCCACTGTCTCCCTTTCCAATCCTTTCTCCTGCCTACCACTTTCATGAACAGGGGTGAGAATGCCTGACTTCCACCCTCCACTGTCTCGCTTTCCAATCCTTTCTCCTGCCTACCACTTTCATGAACAGGGGTGAGAATGCCTGACTCTTCCACCCTCCACTGTCTCCCTTTCCAATCCTTTCTCCTGCCTACCACATTCATGAACAGGGGTGAGAATGCCTGACTTCCACCCTCCACTGTCTCCCTTTCCAATCCTTTCTCCTGCCTACCACTTTCATGAACAGGGGTGAGAATGCCTGACTTCCACCCTCCACTGTCTCCCTTTCCAATCCTTTCTCCTGCCTACCACTTTCATGAACAGGGGTGTGAGAATGCCTGACTTCCACCCTCCACTGTCTCCCTTTCCATCCTTTCTCCTGCCTACCACTTTCATGAACAGGGGTGAGAATGCCTGACTTCCACCCTCGACTGTTTCCCTTTCCAATCCTTTCTCCTGCCTACCACTTTCATGAACAGGGGTGAGAATGCCTGACTTCCACCCTCCATTGTCTCCCTTTCCAATCCTTTCTCCTGCTTACCACTTTCATGAACAGGGGTGAGAATGCCCGACTTCCACCCTCCACTGTCTCCCTTTCCAATCCTTTCTCCTGCCTACCACTTTCATGAACAGGGGGGAGAATGCCTGACTTCCACCCTCCACTGTCTCCCTTTCCAATCCTTTCTCCTGCCTACCACTTTCATGAACAGGGGTGAGAATGCCTGACTTCCACCCTCCACTGTCTCCCTTTCCAATCCTTTTCCTGCCTACCACTTTCATGAACAGGGGTGAGAATGCCTGACTGCCACCCTCCACTGTCTCCCTTTCCAATCATTTCTCCTGCCTACCACTTTCATGAACAGGGGTGAGAATGCCTGACTCTTCCACCCTCCACTGTCTCCCTTTCCAATCCTTTCTCCTGCCTACCACTTTCATGAACAGGGGTGAGAATGCCTGACTTCCACCCTCCACTGTCTCCCTTTCCAATCCTTTCTCCTGCCTACCACTTTCATGAACAGGGGTGAGAATGCCTGACTTCCACCCTCCACTGTCTCCCTTTCCAATCCTTTCTCCTGCCTACCACTTTCATGAACAGGGGTGAGAATGCCTGACTCTTCCACCCTCCACTGTCTCCCTTTCCAATCCTTTCTCCTGCCTACCACTTTCATGAACAGGGGTGAGAATGCCTGACTTCCACCCTCCACTGTCTCCCTTTCCAATCCTTTCTCCTGCCTACCACTTTCATGAACAGGGGTGAGAATGCCTGACTCTTCCACCTCCACTGTCTCCTTTCCAATCCTTTCTCCTGCTTACCACTTTCATGAACAGGGGTGAGAATGCCTGACTTCCACCCTCCATGTCTCCCTTTCCAATCCTTTCTCCTGCCTACCACTTTCATGAACAGGGGTGAGAATGCCTGACTTCCACCCTCCACTGTCTCCCTTTCCAATCCTTTCTCCTGCCTACCACTTTCATGAACAGGGGTGAGAATGCCTGACTTCCACCTCCACTGTCTCGCTTTCCAATCCTTTCTCCTGCCTACCACTTTCATGAACAGGGGTGAGAATGCCTGACTTCCACCCTCCACTGTCTCCCTTTCAATCCTTTCTCCTGCCTACCACTTTCATGAACAGGGGTGAGAATGCCTGACTTCCACCCTCCACTGTCTCCCTTTCCAATCCTTTCTCCTGCCTACCACTTTCATGAACAGGGGTGAGAATGCCTGACTCTTCCACCCTCCACTGTCTCCTTTCCAATCCTTTCTCCTGCCTACCACTTTCATGAACAGGGGTGAGAATGCCTGACTTCCACCCTCCATTGTCTCCCTTTCCAATCCTTTCTCCTGCCTACCACTTTCATGAACAGGGGTGAGAATGCCTGACTTCCACCCTCCACTGTCTCCCTTTCCATCCTTTCTCCTGCCTACCACTTTCATGAACAGGGGTGAGAATGCCTGACTTCCACCCTCCACTGTCTCCCTTCAATCCTTTCTCCTGCCTACCACTTTCATGAACAGGGGTGAGAATGCCTGACTTCCACCCTCCACTGTCTCCCTTTCCAATCCTTCTCCTGCTTACCACTTTCATGAACAGGGGTGAGAATGCCTGACTTCCACCCTCCACTGTCTCCCTTTCCAATCCTTTCTCCTGCCTACCACTTTCATGAACAGGGGTGAGAATGCCTGACTTCCACCCTCCACTGTCTCCCTTTCCAATCCTTTCTCCTGCCTACCACTTTCATGAACAGGGGTGAGAATGCCTGACTTCCACCCTCCACTGTCTCCCTTTCCAATCCTTTCTCCTGCCTACCACTTTCATGAACAGGGGTGAGAATGCCTGACTTCCACCCTCCACTGTCTCCTTTCCAATCCTTTCTCCTGCCTACCACTTTCATGAACAGGGGTGAGAATGCCTGACTTCCACCCTCCACTGTCTCCCTTTCCATCATTTCTCCTGCCTACCCCTTTCATGAACAGGGGTGAGAATGCCTGACTCTTCACCCTCCACTGTCTCCCTTTCCAATCCTTTCTCCTGCCTACCACTTTCATGAACAGGGGTGAGAATGCCTGACTTCCACCCTCCACTGTCTCCCTTTCCAATCCTTTCTCCTGCCTACCACTTTCATGAACAGGGGTGAGAATGCCTGACTTCCACCCTCCATTGTTTTCCCTTTCCAATCCTTTCTCCTGCCTACCACTTTCATGAACAGGGGTGAGAATGCCTGACTTCCACCCTCCACTGTCTCCCTTTCCAATCCTTTCTCCTGCCTACCACTTTCATGAACAGGGGTGAGAATGCCTGACTCTTCCACCCTCCACTGTCTCCCTTTCCAATCCTTTCTCCTGCCTACCACTTTCATGAACAGGGGTGAGAATGCCTGACTTCCACCTCCACTGTCTCCCTTTCCAATCCTTTCTCCTGCCTACCACTTTCATGAACAGGGGTGAGAATGCCTGACTTCCACCCTCCACTGTCTCCCTTTCCAATCCTTTCTCCTGCCTACCACTTTCATGAAACAGGGGTGAGAATGCCTGACTCTTCCACCCTCCACTGTCTCCCTTTCCAAATTTCCCCTTTCTCTTTACATGTCTGTCTGTCTCTCTGTGTGTCGTTTGTCTGCCTGTCTGTATGTCTTTTCTGTCTGTCTGTCTTTTGCTGTCTCTCTGTCCTCTGTCTGTGTAGTTGGGTTTTGTCCGTCCGTCTGTCAGTCTCTCTGTCTGTCTGCTAGTCTGTCTGTCTGTCTGTCTTTCTGTGTTTATCGGTTTGTACATTGACTGTCTGTCTGTCTGCCGTTCCATCTGTGTGTCTGTTTGTCTGTTTTATCTCCCCGGTCGTTTGTCTGTCTGTCTCTCTTTTTCTTCTCTTGCCCTGTGCGCACGTGCTTGCGTGCGTGTGTGTGTGTATGCGTGTGCAAGGGACTGCAGGCGCGCTTGTGTGTGTGTTGTGTGTGTGTGTGTGTGTGTGTGTGTTGTGTGTGTGTGTGTGTGTGTGTGTGTCAAGTCAAAATTTTATTTAGAGATGGAAACATTGAATAAGCAACATATCTGCTTTTACATCAAGCCATCTATGAAAAAAGAAAGAAAGAAAAAGAAAATCAAATCTTTGTACAATGCCATTCATCAAAGAGAAGTAAACTACCGTCTCATTGCCGTCCCTATGGTTACATTCACGAAGTGCATATCTTTACCAGTGTATTTCTTTTCTGCACAGGATGGACATTTTTTCAGTATCTATGTGGTTGCGATTCATGAGATAATTTTCAATTTTTTCTTAAATGTGTTTTTTTTTTTGTTTTCCCCTGAATATACGAAACTGGATTTGTATAAAATTGTTGCGTGGTCTAGGAATGGACAACAAATGCTTATGTCTATGGCAATTGACTCTAATGTTTTGTAATCTTTTGGGGAGTTTTTTTCCATTATTAACGTTATGCATACAAGGGGGCCCTTTATTAAAAAAGAGTCGTTTGGGGAAGGTAAATATTTTGAGTTGTTTGTAATCTTCATCAGTAGGGAGCTCGATTTTAACAATACTAATTTCAATGGTGTTTGTACAGACGATGAATTAATTTTAAATTATGTTCACT
>CM031627.1:1940961-1945961 GCA_018398815.1 Conus ventricosus
TCAAATTAACTGGCTCAGAATAATGCTTCATTCGTTGTTATTGTGTGTGTTAATCAAATTAACTGGCTCAGAACAATGCTACATTCGTTGTTATTGTGTGTGTTAATCAAATTAACTGGCTCAGAATAATGCTACATTCGTTGTTATTGTGTGTGTTAATCAAATTAACTGGCTCAGAACAATGCTACATTCGTTGTTATTGTGTGTGTTAATCAAATTAACTGGCTCAGAACAATGCTACATTCGTTGTTATTGTGTGTGTTAATCAAATTAACTGGCTCAGAACAATGCTACATTCGTTGTTATTGTGTGTGTTAATCAAATTAACTGGCTCAGAACAATGCTACATTCGTTGTTATTGTGTGTGTTAATCAAATTAACTGGCTCAGAACAATGCTACATTCGTTGTTATTGTGTGTGTTAATCAAATTAACTGGCTCAGAACAATGCTACATTCGTTGAGTTGTCATCCAGTCAACGGCTCCGAATAAGGCTACGCCTGGTGTTGTGTTAGCAGAATAAGGCTACGCCTGGTGTTGTGTTAGCAGAATAAGGCTACGCCTGGTGTTGTGTTAGCAGAATAAGGCTACGCCTGGTGTTGTGTTAGCAGAATAAGGCTACGCCTGGTGTTGTGTTAGCAGAATAAGGCTACGCCTGGTGTTGTGTTAGCAGAATAAGGCTACGCCTGGTGTTGTGTTAGCAGAATAAGGCTACGCCTGGTGTTGTGTTAGCAGAATAAGGCTACGCCTGGTGTTGTGTTAGCAGAATAAGGCTACGCCTGGTGTTGTGTTAGCAGAATAAGGCTACGCCTGGTGTTGTGTTAGCAGAATAAGGCTATGCCTGGTGTTGTGTTAGCAGAATAAGGCTACGCCTGGTGTTGTGTTAGCAGAATAAGGCTACGCCTGGTGTTTTGTTAGCAGAATAAGGCTACGCCTGGTGTTGTGTTAGCAGAATAAGGCTACGCCTGGTGTTGTGTTAGCAGAATAAGGCTACGCCTGGTGTTGTGTTAGCAGAATAAGGCTACGCCTGGTGTTGTGTTAGCAGAATAAGGCTACGCCTGGTGTTGTGTTAGCAGAATAAGGCTACGCCTAGTGTTTGTTAGCAAATTGATTGGGCAAAAACCAGGAGTCATTTGGTGTACTTTTAGCCGATGACATGGTTCAGAATAAGGCTACGCCGGGTGTTGTGTTAGCAAATTGATTGGGCAAAAACCAGGAGTCATTTGGTGTACTTTTAGCCGATGGCGTGGTTCAGAATAAGGCTACGCCGGGTGTTGCGTTAGCAAATTGATTGGGCAAAAACCAGGAGTCATTTGGTGTACTTTTAGCCGATGACGTGGTTCAGAATAAGGCTTAATTTGGTATAGTATTAGCCAATCATACTTCATTTGGTATAGTGTTAACCAATCAGGCTTCATTTGGCATAGTGTTAGCCAATCAGGCTTCATTTGGTATAGTGTTAGCCAAGCAGGCTTCATTTGGTATAGTGTTAGCTAAGCAAGCTTCATTTGGTATAGTGTTAGCCAATCAGGCTTCATTTGGTATAGTGTTAGCTAAGCAGGCTTCATTTGGTATAGTATTAGCCAATCATACCTCATTTGGTATAGTGTTAGCTAAGCAGGTTTCATTTGGTATAGTGTTAGCTAAGCAGGTTTCATTTGGTATAGTGTCAGCTAAGCAGGCTTCATTTGGTACAGTGTTAGCTAAGCAGGCTTCATTTGGTATAGTGTTAGCTAAGCAGGTTTCATTTGGTATAGTGTTAGCTAAGCAGGCTTCATTTGGTATAGTGTTAGCTAAGAAGGCTTCATTTGGTATAGTATTAGCTAAGAAGGCTTCATTTGGTATAGTGTTAGCCAAGCAGGCTTCATTTGGTATAGTGTTAGCCAAGCAGGCTTCATTTGGTATAGTGTTAGCTAAGCAGGCTTCATTTGGTATAGTATTAGCTAAGCAGGCTTCATTTGGTATAGTGTTAGCTAAGCAGGCTTCGTTTGGTATAGTGTTAGCTAAGCAGGCTTTGTTTGGTATAGTATTAGTTAATCGGGCTTCATTTGGTATAGTATTAACCACTCGGGCTTTATTTAGTGTAGTAGTAGCCAACCAGGCTTCATTTAGCATTGTATTATTCAGTCAGGCTTCATTTAGTATATTATTAGCCTACCAAAGATCCAGAAAAAGGCTTCATATGATTTAGTATTAGCCAGTCACGCTTCATATGGTATATTATGAATCAAAGACTGATTAAGGCTTCATTTGGTAACGTTAGAGAGCCAGGCTTTATCCGGTATTGTATTACCCAATCAAAGGCACGGGATAAATCTTCATTTGTCGTGTTGCCAACTTAACACATGGCCAAGAATGAATCTTCATTTGTCGTGTTGTCAAGGAATAAAATGGCCTTAAATGAGGCTTTACTTGTCGTGTCGTCAGTTACTAAAACGGCCTTGAATAAGGCTTCTTTTGTCGTGTTGTCAATTAATTAGATAGCCCAGAGGAAGGCTTCATTTGTCGTGTTGTCAATTAATGAAACAACCCTGAGTAATGCTTCATTTGTTGTGTGTCAATTAATGAAATAGCCGTAAGGCTTCGTGTGTCGTGCCGTCAATTAAAAAAGATGGTCTAGAATAATAAAGTTTCATTCATTGTCTTTCTAATTAATAGAGATGCCTAGTATAAGGCTTTATTTGTACTTTTGTCAGCTGCTTTAAAGGCCCAGAGTGATGCTCCTTTTGTAGTTTTTCAGCCACTTAAAATGACCCTGAAGACGGTTTTATTGGTGGTTTTGTTACCCAATTAAACTCCACGTAATCCCTTTATTTGCAGCTTTGTTACCCAGTTAAACGACTCAGAATAAGTCTTCATTTGAACTATTATACGACCCAGGATAAGTGTGTGTTTGTAGTTTTGTCTTGTGACTCGTTTGTCCACGTTCTCTGGGCGGTTCGCTAACATTTATTTAAGATTTGTTTAGATTTCCGTCTGCAGTCGTCTCGCTTTGCAACTAGATCTTCATCTGTAGTTTTGTCAAGCAATCAAACTGCCCAGAATAAATCTTCATCTGTGGTTTTGTCACGCAATCAAACTGCCCAGAATAAATCTTCATCTGTAGTTTTGTCACGCAATTACACTGACCAGAATAAATCTTCATCTGTGGTTTTGTCAAGCAATAAGCCTACGTAGGATACACCTTTGTTTGTAGCTTTGTCATCCAATTAAACTACCCAGAATAAGTCTTCATTTGTAGTTTTGTCATCAAATTAAACTACCCAAGCTGCTGAGCCATTTTGCGCCGAATATGAGAAGATTAGTGACTTCTCATTCTTCGTTTTTCACTGTCCTAAATGTTATATGTTTTTGCCTGAAGAAGACCCAAGACGTCGAAATGCATTGTGTTTTGTCCTGTAATCTGTTTCTCTGTATCTGTAGCGGCAACTACCCTATTTTCCTTGTTTGTAGTTTAAACACCCAGTTTCACTACCCAGAATAAGGCTTCAGCTGTAGTTTCATCACCCAAGTAAACTTCCCGGAATGAATGTATTTGTAAATTGAGCACCCAGTTTCACTACCCAGACTAAGGCTTCAGCTGTAGTTTCGTCACCCAAGTAAACTTCCCAGAATGAATGTATTTGTAATTTGAGCACCCAGTTTAACTACCCAGAATGAGTCTTTATTTGTAGTTTTATGACCCAATTAAACTACCCAATATAAGGCTTCAGTTGTACTTTCATCACTTCTTTAAACTATCCAGAATGAGTCTTCATTTGCAGTTTTGTCTCTCGGTTACACTTCTCAGAATAAGGTGTCAGTTGCAGTTTTGTCCCCCAGTTAGACTACCCAAAATAAGGTTTCAGTTGTAGTTTTGTCACTCAGTTATACTGCCCAGAATAAGTCTGTATAGGCAGATTTGTTACCTACTTAAACTACCCAGAATATCTTTTGCTACCCACTTAAACTACCCAGAATGCCTTCATTTCTAGATTTGTCACCCAGTTCAACTACCCAGAAGTAGGCCTCAGTCGTAGTTTTCACACCCAATTAAACTACCGAGAATAGGTCTTCAGGTGTCGTTTTCTCATCCGATTAAGTTAAAGGTAATAAATCTTCATTTGCAGTTTCTCACCAAGTTAACTGCCAAGAATGAGGGTTCAGTTGTACGTTTTTAACTTTGTTAAACTACCCAGAGTAGGTCTTCACTTGTAGTTTTATCACGCAAGTAGACTATCCAAAATAAGTCTTTAATTGTAGTTTTGTCAGCTAATTAAACTACCCAGAATAAAGCTTCAGTTGTACTTTTGTCGTCCATTAGAACTACTCCAGATTAGTTTTTGTTTGTAGCTTTGTCACCCAGTTAAACAACCCATAATAAGTCTCCAGTTGTAGTTTTGTCACCCAATTAAGCTACCCATAAGAAGTCCTCAGTTGTAATTTTGTCATCAGTCAAACTTCCAGGAATAAGGTTTCCGTTGTAGTCTTGTAATCTAGGTGAACTACCCAGAATAAGTCTTCAGTTGTAGTTTTGTCACCCAGTTTAACTACCCTCAGTATGTCCTTATTTGTAGTTTTGTCACTCAGTTAAACTACCCAGAATAAGTCTTCAGTTGTAGTTTTGTCACCCAATTAAACTACCCATAACATGGTCTTATTTGTAGTTTTGTCACCCAGTTAAACTACCCAGAATAAGTCTTCAGTTGTAGTTTTGTCATCCAGTTAAACTACCCTTAATATGTCCTTGTTTGTAGTTTTGTCACCCAGTTTAGCTACCCTTAATATGTCCTTATTTGTAGTTTTGTCACCCAGTTTAGCTACCCTTAATATGTCCTTATTTGTAGTTTTGTCACCCAGTTTAGCTACCCTTAATAATCCTTATTTGTAGTTTTGTCACCCAGTTTAACTACCCTTAATAATCCTTATTTGTAGTTTTGTCACCCAGTTAAACTACTCAGAATAAGTCTTCAGTTGTAGTTTTGTCACCCAGGTAAACTACCCAGAATACGTCTTCAGTTG
>CM031627.1:1960961-1963461 GCA_018398815.1 Conus ventricosus
CTGTTTTCTTGTCTGTGCAGGTCTCATAGTGGTACCTGTCGCTCTGTTGTCTGTGCAGGTCTCACAGTGGTACCCGTCGCTCTGTTGTCTCTTCTGTGCAGGTCTCACCGCCGTCATCGTCACTCTGCTTTCCACCACAATCACCTGCGCTCTCAAACGCCGGAAGTTGAAGAATAAGCGGAAGAGGAAGAACCAGAAGGCAGTGAAGATGGCGCTAAGCAACATGCGTCGAATGCAAATGAATTTCCCCTGGTACAACTGACAACAAAAGAACTTCCCCGGCACAACTTTTTTAACAAATGAACCACACCCTGCCCACCCAAAGCCCATCCCCCCACCCTAAGTACAACAGATGATACATGAATTTTTTTCCTGGTGCAATTGATGGCGAATGAATGACAAATGCTTTTTTTTTCAGATTAACTTCCTGGTACAACAAATGACATATGAACTTCTCCTGATACAACGGATGCCAGTTGTCACTTCCTGTGGTGAAAATCATGACAAATGAATTTCCTGGGGTACAACTCATGACAAATGATCTCCCAAGGGGTACAACTAATGACAAATTATCTCCCAAGGGGTACAACTCATGACAAATGAACTTCCAGGGCGTACAACTCATGACAAATGAACTTCCAGGGCGTACAACTCAAGACAAATGAAACTTCCAGTGGGTACAACTCAAGACAAATGAACTTCCAGGGGATACAACTCAAGACAAATGAACTTCCAGGGGGTACAACTCATGACAAATGAACTTCCAGGGGGTACAACACATTACAAATGAAATTCAGGGGGGGGGGGGGGGGGGGGTGGGGGGTTACAACTCATGACAAAGGTATTTGCCATTGAGCTAGTAGCATGAACCTGCTTTTCGAGGTATTACTAACAATTCATGACTCTTCCGAAACAGGGCCATGACAAATAAGCCACATCCATTTGGCACCCTACTTCAGGAGATGCGTGATTGTTCGTTCTTCATTTTCATTCTCTCCCATGGTGTTTGTCTTTCTTGTCTGGAAAAAGACCAAAGAGGTCGAAACGCGTCGTGTTTTGTCTTGTGATTTGATGGATGGGAGGAACAGATAATTGTTCTTTGAAGTTTGATGACAAACAATCTTCCCTGGCACTACACATCACAAATGAACTTCTGTTCGTACAACGCATTACTAATGGACTTCTCCTAGTACAACATACAACTAATAGACTTCTCCTAGTACAACACATAACTATTGAACTTCTCCTAGCACAACACATAACTAATGGACTTCTCCTTGTACAACACATAACTAATGGACTTCTCCTTGTACAACACATAACTAATGGACTTCTCCTGGTACAACACATAACTAATGGACTTCTCCTAGTACAACACATAACTATTGGACTTCTCCTAGTACAACACATAACTAATGGACTTCTCCTGGTACAACACATAACTATTAGACTTCTCCTAGTACAACGCATAACTATTGGATTTCTCCTGGTACAACACATAACTAATGGACTTCTCCTAGTACAACACATAACTATTGGACTTCTCCTAGTACAACGCATAACTATTGGATTTCACCTGGACAACACGTAACTAATGGACTTCTCCTGGTACAACACATAACTAATGAACTTCTCCTGGTGCAACACATAACTATTGGACTTCTCCTATTACAACGCATAACTATCGGACTTCTCCTAGTACAACACATAACTATTGGACTTCTCCTTGTACAACGCATAACTAATGGACTCGCCCAGGTTACCTTGAAAACAAGTAGGCTTTTCTCTGGTTCAACTGACGACAACTAGACTCCTCACAGTGTAACTGACGATAAGTAAACTTCTCATTATAGGACAAATCATGGAGCATTGAACTGCCCATTGCTTATATTGCTCAGAAACGAACCTTCCCTGATACAACTGATGTCCTGCAAGCTTCCGGATTACATTGATAATTGATGGACTTTTTCCTGTTGTAACTGATGGTAAATGAACCTTCCCTGATGTGACTAATGGTAAATGAACTTTCCCTGATGTAACTGATGGTAAATGAACCTTCCCTGATGTAACTGATGGAACATGAACTTTCCCGGATGTAACGGATGGTAAATGAACTTTCCCTGATGTAACTGATTGTAAATGAACTTTCCCTGATGTAACTGATGGTAAATGAACCTGCCCTGATGTAACTGATGGAAAATGAACTTTCCCTGATGTAACTGATGATAAATGAACTTTCCCTGATGTAACTGATTGTAAATGAACTTTCCCTGATGTAACTGATGGTAAATGAACCTGCCCTGATGTAACTGATGGAAAATGAACTTTCCCTGATGTAACTGATGATAAATGCACTTTCCTTGATGTAACTGATGGTAAATGAGCTTTCCCTGATGTAACTGGTGGTAAATGAACTTTCCCTGGTGTAACTGATGACTGATGAACTTCTAATGGTACAAGTGATAACAAACGGACTTTCCCATGGTAAAACCGTTTACAC
>CM031627.1:1968461-1973461 GCA_018398815.1 Conus ventricosus
AGCACAACCCCACAGACCCAACCACCCCTGCCCACGGACAGATGAAGACAGTGCCACTCCAGACACAGCCAAGCTTTCGCCATACGGTCTTATGTGCCCTCAAGAGAGAATCCAAAGTTGTAGTCTTTCCCACTGTCAACAGGACTTTCCCTGTGGTCAGTGGGTCTTTCCTCACCGTCACTGGACCTTTCTCCAGGGTCAGCCTAGTTAAGGCAAAGAAGAAAAAGAAACACCCGAAGGTGCTGGGGGGACCAGAGAAGCACTGTCTTCACCTGCCTTTAGAGCAGTCCTGTACCCACCTTGGAGGCCTGCGCTGTGTTGACGATGGGTACAGGCACGCGCAGGACACTCCATTAAGATATCAAGGGACATAACTGCTCCTGAACAGAGGTAAATTAGACTACAGGATGCAGCTCATAACAGCCCCAAAGTAGCATCCCCATGGGTTTGTACCAGCCCGTATTTCATGACTGCAGAGCCCACCGGCGAAAAAACCACCCCCCAGCTGCCGAGCACACCCCACAGACCCAACCACCCTGCCCACGGACAGATGAAGACAGTGCCACTCCAGACACAGCCAAGCTTTCGCCATACGGTCTTATGTGCCCTCAAGAGAGAATCCAAAGTTGTAGTCTTTCCCACTGTCAACAGGACTTTCCTGTGGTCAGTGGGTCTTTCCTCACCGTCACTGGACCTTTCTCCAGGGTCAGCCTAGTTAAGGCAAAGAAGAAAAAGAAACACCCGAAGGTGCTGGGGAGGACCCAGAGAAGCACTGTCTTCACCTGCCTTTAGAGCAGTCCTGTACCACCCTTGGAGGCCTGCGCTGTGTTGACGATGGGTACAGGCACGCGCAGGACACTCCATTAAGAATCAAGGGACATAACTGCTCCTGAACGAGGTAAATTAGACTAACAGGATGCAGCTCATAACAGCCCCAAAGTAGCATCCCCCATGGGTTGTACCAGCCCGTATTTCATGACTGCAGAGCCCACCGGCGAGAAAAAACACCACCCCCCAGCTGCCGAGCACACCCCACAGACCCAACCACCCCTGCCCACGGACAGATGAAGACAGTGCCACTCCAGACACAGCCAAGCTTTCGCCATACGGTCTTATGTGCCCTCAAGAGAGAATCCAAAGTTGTAGTCTTTCCCACTGTCAACAGGACTTTCCCTGTGGTCAGTGGGTCTTTCCTCACCGTCACTGGACCTTTCTCCAGGGTCAGCCTAGTTAAGGCAAAGAAGAAAAGAAAACCCGAAGGTGCTGGGGAGGACCCAGAGAAGCACTGTCTTCACCTGCCTTTAGAGCAGTCCTGTACCACCCTTGGAGGCCTGCGCTGTGTTGACGATGGGTACAGGCACGCGCAGGACACTCCATTAAGATATCAAGGACATAACTGCTCCTGAACAGAGGTAAATTAGACTACAGGATGCAGCTCATAACAGCCCCAAAGTAGCATCCCCAATGGGTGTACCAGCCGTATTTATGACTGCAGAGCCCACCGGCGAAAAACACCACCCCCAGCTGCGAGCACACCCCACAGACCCAACCACCCCTGCCCACGGACAGATGAAGACAGTGCCACTCCAGACACAGCCAAGCTTTCGCCATACGGTCTTATGTGCCCTCAAGAGAGAATCCAAAGTTGTAGTCTTTCCCACTGTCTCACGGACTTTCCTGTGGTCAGTGGGTCTTTCCTCACCGTCATGGACCTTTCTCCAGGGTCAGCCTAGTTAAGGCAAGAAGAAAAAGAAAACAACCCGAAGGTGCTGGGGGAGGCCCAGAGAAGCACTGTCTTCACTGCCTTTAGAGCAGTCTGTACCACCCTTGGAGGCCTGCGCTGTGTTGACGATGGGTACAGGCACGCGCAGGACACTCCATTAAGATATCAAGGGACATAACTGCTCCTGAACAGAGGTAAATTAGACTACAGGATGCAGCTCATAACAGCCCCAAAGTAGCATCCCCCATGGGTTGTACCAGCCCGTATTTCATGACTGCAGAGCCCACCGGCGAAAAACACCACCCCCAGCTGCCGAGCACACCCCACAGACCAACCACCCCTGCCCACGGACAGATGAAGACAGTGCCACTCCAGACACAGCCAAGCTTTCGCCATACGGTCTTATGTGCCCTCAAGAGAGAAAATCCAAAGTTGTAGTCTTTCCCACTGTCAACGGACTTTCCTGTGGTCAGTGGGTCTTTCCTCACCGTCACTGGACCTTTCTCCAGGTCAGCTAGTAATGCGTGACGCTGACGACAATGTATAGTGCACGTCGACACTGTGGTAATGCGTGACGCTGGCGACAATGTTATAGTGCACACAGCGCTACTGCGTGACACAGCGCTACTGCGTGACGCTGACGACAATGTTATAGTGCACGTCGACACTGTGGTAATGCGTGACGCTGACGACAATGTTATAGTGCACGTCGACACTGTGGTAATGCGTGACACTGATAATGTTATATTACACGTCAGCAGTGCGGTAATGCGTGACGCTGATGAAAATGTTAATTAATGACTGTAAAGCACTGCGCTAATGCCTGACGCTGACGACAATGTTAATCAATGACTGTAAAGCAGCAATGGAAGAAGCAAAGAAACAACTCCATCCTGAACCGGACTGCATTGTTCTGCACGTTGGACTTTACGACATCAATTCAAAGGAACCATCAGACACAAGCACAAACCTGTACAGATATGTGCTGAACATCAAACAGCAGTTCCCGAAGACACAGATAGCGCTAAGCCAAGTGGCGCCCGTCAGAATGAAGACCTACAACATCAAGCATGCACTGCTGAACGCAACGTCGGAGCTCGTCTTAGAAGATGACATCACCTTCACCAGCCTTGACAATCTGTGGGCCAGTGACTATACGCTCCACAGTCGGGACGACATCCACCCCACTTCAAGAGGAGCGTGCGTTCTTGCAAGGAACTTAGGGCAGCACCTCCATCGATTGTTTTTGGGAAAGGCCCAGGAGGAGATCATCCCGTCACCAACACCAAAGGGGCAATGGTTTTTATTCCTCCAGCGTTTTCCCCGCTCTGGTTCTACTGACATTACAGTGGACATATCTGCAAAGATGTCATTTCATTTATTTTATCTTCGGTTGTTAAGAGTAGCTGATATTTAACTGTGATTATTATTATTTTCATCTGTGTTTGATTAGTTAGTACTTAAATTGAACTTCCGAAACATAAGATGAAAAAAATGTAAAGTGTCAAATATTAACATTCTGCAGTGCAACGCTCATTCTGTTGCCAGAAACGTCGCTTGCCTCAATCAATATCTGGTCACTAACAGCTACCAAATTTTACTCCTTCAGTCTCTGAACGTCAACAAAAGTGCTTTACCAAACACATCAGGTTTTTAGCATCCCCAGTTTATGAACAGACTGATCCCTCTAATCGCGTTCAAACTGCTATTTATGTTCGTGAAGGACTGGACCACTGTCAACGAACTTCACCAGCCCCTCTGGACGTTGACTCTGTATCATCGTGTGCTGTCATTGTCAGATTTTCCACATCTTTTGTTCTTAACATCGCTTCTGTATATTTACCTAGAGGTCCAGATGACATGAACACTGACTGGTTGAACAACTTTCAAGACCAGCAAGACAAATGGGTGATACGGGGAGATTTTTAATGCGCATGCTCCTTTCTGGGATAATAACTGCACACACATCACAAATAACAGATTCATTGATAACATAGCAGACTCACATCTGTATTTGTTAAATGATGGAAATGTTATTCGCATCCCTGATATAGCAACTCATAGACCCTCAGCCATAGATCTCACTTTCATACCTCCTTCACTTGCAACAGATTGTTCATGGAATCCTGTAGACGACTTGCTAGGATCTGACCACACTCCCATTAATTAAGGTATCTATCAATAAAGAGACAGAACAAACAGAAACAAAGTCTGATACATTTGCAGAATACATTTATAGATATGCAGATTGGTTAGCTGTTAAAGCGTTTATTCAAACTGTGAGCATAGACATTACAACCTCAGTTAACATAGACGATCTTTACACTTTATTTCAGTCTTCCCTTTTAGCAGCTGCAGATAATTCTATTCCAAGGATACATATATCTAAACCGGGGAAGCACGAAGGAAACGTATGGTGGAATGATGACTGCAAGCGTGCTGTTGATGAAAAGAAAACAAAAGATATATATATATATATATATATATATATATATATATATATATATATATATATATATTATATATATATATATATATATATATATATATACAACAAACTAATAAATTTCTACCACTGCAGATATGAATGCGTATCTCCCCCTATTTCTTCAATCTAAGACATAAGAGCAAGCTTTGTTTATAATTCAATATATATATATATATATATATATATATATATATATATATAATATATATATATATATATATATATATATATATATATATATCAGGGACAAAGGATCAGACCAAAAAGGTAGAAATCATAGAGAACTGAAAATGGCTCGTACGCATAGTGACAAAATAATCCAAGATGCAAAGCCGCACTACTGGTCCAAATTCTGCAAAACTGAAATAAAAGAACATAAAGATGTAAGAAAAAATTGGCATGAGATAAAAGTAATGAAAAATAACATTGTTACCAAAATACGTAATAAACAAAAAAATAATTCCTTACCAAGTGCCCAGCAGAATGCAGAAGTCTTCGCTGACATGTTTGTTAATGTAAGCTGTGGAAATGGTTTATCAAATATTGTAATGAGTATAAAGACCAAGAAGAACAAAAAGAAATTTACAAAGAACCTATTGCTGATAACACAAACTATATTAATCCACATCTAATGCTTCAGGAACTCAAAGATGCAATGCATTCCATCCCAAACAAAAACACGTCGGTGGGACTGGACGCAAGTTTGAACCAAATGCTGAAAAATCTGCCCGAAAATGTTATCAGTTTCCTGCATGAAATGTTTTAAATATGCTGGTGTGATAGTGATAT
>CM031627.1:1978461-1980961 GCA_018398815.1 Conus ventricosus
TGGACAGCCGGCGACCCGACGCTGAAGGACATCATGTCGATTCTGAACAGTAAGTTCGACGAGGTGAAGGAAGACATTCGACAGGTCAGAGACATTTGCGCTGGACTATATGAAGAGTTGATCGAACTGAAGGAAAATGTTACAAATTTAAAACGTGAAAATTAACCTCTAAGGGAACAAAATGAAAAACTGCGGGAACAGGTAGAGAACTTGCAAATGAAGACTGACGACTTAGAGGGACGGTCCAAAAGAAAAAAATGTTATCTTTTATGGCATTCCCCGACATGAAAATGAAACAAATGATCAATGTGAAGGTTTAATCAAGGATGCATTAACAGACAAACTGAACCTGACACAGGACATTGACTTTGACCGGCCCCACAGACTCAACAGAAAGGAAGACTCCCCTATTATTGGTCGATGTACTTTTTTCAAAGACAAGAAAAAAGTTCTCAGTAACAGAAGAAACCTTCGAGGCACCAACATGTTTATTGGAGAAGATATCTCTTCACGGGTCCCAGACATTCGACGTTAACTTGTACCTCATTTGAAGGCAGTCAGAATGGAAAAAAAATAGCGACAATGATTTTTGACCATTTGATAATAGATGGAAAGAAATTTGTTTTGGACCACCAAGAAAATCTAAAAGTAATGCAATAGGATTACGGTCGGCCCAGCACACGTAACGAATACAGATGTTTCTGTCGTAGAAAAACAAATGTTGAGTATGGAATTGTAAATAATGCACAGGGGGGAATAAAAAGAATCACCGTCTTCTTTTAGCTTTAGCAGAATGCCTCCACGTGCACGTGACACTGTCCGTCGTGAACCTGTGACAGAGGATGACACTGCCGCAATGGCAGCCCCCACTAGCGTGCACGAGAAAAGCGTGAACACGTTCCCAATCTCCAGTGGTGTCAATGATGTGTGTTTTGAGGGTGGCAGTGAAGATTGTAAACAGCGAGAAAAAAAAGTGCACATGTGCGAGGGCGTGAAAGGAATGATGTGTGTATGGATGATAAACGCTTGTCTTTTTTTGCACTGGAATGTCAATGGGTTATTGTCAGAGACTGGTGATCAGAACTGTATGTCCTATGTTACACCGTTCGATATCGTTTGTCTTGTTGAAACTTTCCTTGATTATTTACAACCTTCTTTTTTCATACCTATGAAATATTCTGCAAACCCGCTATGCAATTGCCTCATCAAGGAAGACGGTCAGGGGGAATTATTTGTCTCATAAAAAAAGAGTTTTTGCAATATATTAAAACTGTTGATGTTGATAACAACAATGTCATTATGTTTGTAATATCTACTCGATTTGACCAAAGATTTTTTGTATGTGTGCACCTATGTACAACCGGAAAACTCACCATATTATTCGTATTTTGATGCTGATAATGGTATTCGGACACAAGAAGATATTCTGGCAGATAAGATATGTGAATTTCCTAATATGTACATACTTTTAGATAGAGTCCTTATTAGCAGAACGTCTAATGTTAATCAAGATACAACTATGAACGACACTATGTATAATAACTGTTTAAAAAACCGAATCGTTTTGTGTTAAAAGGGAGTCTGAAGACTCCTTGATAAGGATGTGGACAGTTCAATAGAAATAGGTACGGCACACGTTTGCTCAGCATGTGCACAGCTCTAGAATTATGCATCTTAAACAGAGTATGTAATGGCGACAGTCAAGGTCATTTTACATAAGTTTCTGATGCAGGTAATAGTGCGAATGATTATGTTTTGGCCTCTGTTGATCTGTATGTATGTATGATGGCATCATGTACTCTATATGTACAAGAACGCATTGAGTCGGACCATCAGCCTTTGGAACTCCATGTTAATTTTGATAATGGTGATGAGCTTCTTAAGAACCAAGGTTATATCAATAAAAACGGAAAGTTTATTGAAAAGTTTGTTTGGCAGGAACAGAGGGCTGGAATATTCCATGCTCTCATGAGCTGTGAAGATATGAAATCTTTGCTCGAAGCAGCAATTGATCTTATTGATGTGGATATCAACTTTGCATTGAAAGCGTTTAACAACTGTGCGAAAAAAACAAATTGAGTGTATGAAAACAAGGATCAGAAATGATAAGAGGAAGCGTAACGATGCATGGTTTGATGTAAAATGTCATGTAGCTAAAACTTCGGCCAGGAGGCTGCTTAGAGTATTTCGTAGAACTTAAGACGTTGAGGACAGGTCAAAGTATTGTAAATCACAGAGAGAATATAAAACGCTGTTACAGAAAAAGCAAAAGGAATATAATACTTGTTTACTAAGTAATCTTGTTGATTCGGTTAATGATTCCAGCGGGTTCTGGCAGAATGTACATAAGGTGTCACCCAAAGGGTCTCGTGTACATGCATCTATTTCTGTTAATGAGTGGCATGAGCATTTCAAAAACCTCCTTGATAAGGATGTGGACAGTTCAATAGAAATAGAAACTGCGTCTGACTTAGAAGCCACAGATTAACTCAATTTATTT
>CM031627.1:1985961-1993461 GCA_018398815.1 Conus ventricosus
TGTCTGTATGCTGTGTGTGTCAGTTAGACAGTCAGACATGCATGTGTGTGCACGCTGTGTGTGTCAGACAGTCAGACATGTATGTGTCTCCATGATGTGTGTGTCAGTTAGACAGTCAGACATGTATGAGTCTGCATGATGTGTGTGTCAGTTAGATGGTTAGACATGTGTGTGTCTCCATGCTGTGTGTGCCAGTTAGACAGTCAGACATGTATGTGTCTGCATGCTGTGTGTGCCAGTTAGACAGTCAGACATGTATGTGTCTCCATGCTGTGTGTGCCAGATAGACAGTCAGACATGTATGTGTCTGCATGCTGTGTGTCTGCCTCACTGTTAATTAAGGAGACTAATATGTGTCAGTTAAAGGAATTTGTGTTCAATGTTTAGAACTGTGTTGTCAAAGCGTCAGAGAAATGGAGAAGCTGGGAGGGGACACTGCCCAGAACAATCAGTGTTGTCAAAGCGTCAGAGAGATGGAGAAGTTTGGAGGGGACACTGCCCAGAACAATCATTGTTGTCAAAGCGTCAGAGAGATGGAGAAGTTTGGAGGGGACACTGCCCAGAACAATCAGTGTTGTCAAAGCGTCAGAGAGATGGAGAAGTTTGGAGGGGACACTGCCCAGAACAATCAGTGTTGTCAAAGCGTCAAAGAGATGGAGAAGTTGGGAGGGGACACTGCCCAGAACAATCATTGTTGTCAAAGCGTCAAAGAGATGGAGAAGTTTGGAGGGGACACTGCCCAGAACAATCATTGTTGTCAAAGCGTCACAGAGATGGAGAAGCTGGGAGGGGACACTGCCAGAACAATCAGTGTTGTCAAAGCGTCAAAGAGATGGAGAAGTTGGGAGGGGACACTGCCCAGAACAATCAGTGTTGTGAAAGCGTCAAAGAGATGGAGAAGCTGGGAGGGGACACTGCCCAGAACAATCCGTGTTGTCAAAGCCTCAGAGAGATGGAGAAGCTGGGAGGGGACACTGCCCAGAACAATCAGTGTTGTCAAAGGGTCAAAGAGATGGAGAAGGTGGGAGGGGACACTGCCCAGAACAATCATTGTTGTCAAAGCGTCAGAGAGATGGAGAAGTTGGGAGGGGACACTTCCCAGAACAATCAGTGTTGTCAAAGCGTCAAAGAGATGGAGAAGCTGGGAGGGGACACTGCCCAGAACAATCAGTGTTGTGAAAGCGTCAAAGAGATGGAGAAGCTGGGAGGGGACACTGCCCAGAACAATCAGTGTTGTCAAAGCGTCAGAGAGATGGAGAAGCTGGGAGGGGACACTGCCCAGAACAGTCAGTGTTGTCAAAGCGTCACAGAGATGGAGAAGCTGGGAGGGGACACTGCCCAGAACAATCAGTGTTGTGAAAGCGTTACAGAGATGGAGAAGCTGGGAGGGGACACTGCCCAGAACAATCAGTGTTGTCAAAGCGTCACAGAGATGGAGAAGCTGGGAGGGGACACTGCCCAGAACAATCAGTGTTGTCAAAGCGTCACAGAGATGGAGAAGCTGGGAGGGGACACTGCCCAGAACAATCAGTGTTGTCAAAGCGTCAAAGAGATGGAGAAGCTGGGAGGGGACACTGCCCAGAACAATCAGTGTTGTCAAAACGTCAAAGAGATGGAGAAGCTGGGAGCGGACACTGCCCAGAACAATCAGTGTTGTCAAAGCGTCAGAGAGATGGAGAAGCTGGGAGGGGACACTGCCCAGAACAATCAGTGTTGTCAAAGCGTCAGAGAGATGGAGAAGCTGGGAGGGGACACTGCCCAGAACAATCATTGTTGTCAAAGCGTCAGAGAGATGGAGAAGCTGGGAGGGGACACTGCCCAGAACAACCAGTGTTGTCAAGGCGTCGCAGAGATGGAGAAGTTGGGAGGGGATACTGCCCAGAACAATCAGTGTTGTCAAAGCGTCAGAGAGATGGAGAAGCTGGGAGGGGACACTGCCCAGAACAATCAGTGTTGTGAAAGCGTTAAAGAGATGGAGAAGCTGGGAGGGGACACTGCCCAGAACAATCAGTGTTATGAAAGCGTCAAAGAGATGGAGAAGCTGGGAGGGGACACTGCCCAGAACAATCAGTGTTGTGAAAGCGTCAAAGAGATGGAGAAGCTGGGAGGGGATCAGGAGCCGTGTGTGTTGGGTGTGGAGGAAGTGTGGGGTGGGTGGGGTATTACCTCTCTTAATGCACTTTTCCAGAATTATTTACGTCTATTTTCTCCCATAGCTTTCACACACGCACGCACGCACGCACGCACGCACGCACGCACGCACGCACGCACGCACGCACGCACACACACACACACACACACACACACACACACACACAAATTTACCTTCCCACACAAGAGAGCAAACTTGATTTTACCGTATCTCAACTTCTTTCAATCATCTTTCCCCAATTCACTTTCTACAGTTTCTACTTTGCTTTCTTTTTTCTGTATCGTTATATATCTTACAATTTTTTTGTATATTCCTGCTTCCTTCATTTCTCCACCCCATAATCTGTTGTTAAGCGTTTGGGCCCTTTTTTTGAGTTTATCTATTCGTGAGCTCCTTTCCCCCCAAACATACCTTACTTCTCTTGTGTTTTCCATGTCAAGTTCTCGTCCCTCCCTCACGTCTCTCGCTCCTCCCCATCCTTGTTCTTTTTTTTTCATCATCTTCATCCGGTCTTTTGTAGTAGTAGTAGTAGTAGCAGTAGTAGTAGTAGTAGTAGTAGTAGTAGTAGTAGTAGTAGTAGTAGTAGTAGTAGTTTCATTTTACGTCTTTTTACAAAATTATGTGATATAAGACGATCCTGTCTTTTGAATTCTTCTCAAATAGGCCAATTCTTCTCACTCTCTCCCTTCCACTCCCCCCCCCCCCCCCCCCAACTCCCCTTTTTCTTTCTGACATTCGTCTTATTATCACTCTCACTCTTCTTGTTTATTTCTTTCTTGGTCTTGGTCTTGGTCTTGTTCTTGTTCTTCTTGTTCTTGTTCTTCTTGTTCTTGTTCTTGTTCTTCTTCTTCTTCTTGTCATGCTGACAATGATGTTTTCACATCATCGCCCTTGTAATATTACAGAGATCTTCACACATACTCATCCAAGTTTTGAGACATAGGACGCGTCATCTTTAAATGACGTCATGCTCTACACCGATAGACCTTTTGGCAGTGCAACAGACGACACTATTCTCCATACCAGTGCAGGAAGGACGGAAGCTTTACAAATGATGCTGTTGTGGTCTGGTCGGCCCGGTAAAAAGTGAGAGCACATCGTTGACTTAAGCATGCCTCTTCTGACTGTTGATCTGAATGGCGCTCCAACAGAACAGTCTATGGACCATTGGGTCAGATATTGGCCGATCTGAAGTTTAGCCATTGATTGGAGTGTTTAAAACATGAACTCCTTCAGGTTTTATATTGGAAGTTGTATCATATGCATTAAAAAAAAAAAAAAAAAAAAAATGCGTGAACACCTTTTATGATGACATAGGCATGTGTCAATGTATTTTTGCACATGGTGTCTGGCAGACTAAGTATAGCAGATCTCTACAAATCTCACGTTTGACACAACTCCTAGTCCAGCTTCTGTAACTGACTGAAATAGCAGTTGTCTGCCGTGGACAGGGCCTGACAGTGAATTATGGCATATGAATTACACACGAAGGAAGAAAGAAGACGGAAGCGTGACGTAATGAAAACGGTTTCTGCTAGTTGCTTCCCTTAGGTGAATGTTGTGCTGAGCTAAGATATAGGAGGAAAGTTCCCAAGTGAGCCTTCACGTTGCGAAATTACAACAACGACAACAACAACGTCATCAACAACACCACAAACAACAGCAACACCAGCAACACCACCACCAACAAAGGGAACTCATTTTGTTATTGGTACTGTGTGCAACCTGTAGATGTTTCACTTGTTTGAGTGTCTGCCGGATTTCATGGGAACAGCAACGTTTGGTCATACTTTAATCTCGCAAAGAACGTTCAAAGAGCTGTGCGAGTCAGGGGTATGCCATGGTCATGGTGACTTGATCTGCTTGTGTGTCACTTGACGTCAGCTGTCAAAACCATTGATTGCTTTGTTTTGTTGTGTTTGTTTGTTTGTTTGTGGGATTTTTGGAGGGGGGTGGGGGGTATTTGACCCGGTGCGCGCTCAGATACCTCCTTCTGCATTCACAGACTCAAGTGAATTTCAAATAGTGAAAAAGAAAGTGTAAACACAGAATCATGTATAGAATCGTAGCTCTCTCTCTCTCTCTCTCTCTCTCTCTCTCTCTCTCTCTCTCTCTCTCTCTCTCTCTCTCTCTCTCTCTCTCTCTCTCTCTCTCTCTCTCTCTCTCTCGGTCGCTCGTCTAGTTCATAAGTAAACATGAAACGGCCTTTTTGATAAATTTCTGTCTTTTCTTCTTTTGGTCAGAGTCCTAAACGTCACCATGGCAACAGGAGGACCATCTTCCCACCCCACTGCCACTGACTGTCCCTTGTGTGGGTCCCTCTGTCTTGGGCCCGTCATTCTGCCGTGTAGAGACGTCATCTGTCGGAAATGCCTCCATGATGTACTGCGACAGCGGGGCCTACGAGCTGCCTGTCAGCAGTGTGGTCAACGGCTGAACCTGCCGAGGGACCCGGACATGACGGTCAGTGAGCTTGCCCAGCAGATGGGAACAGACCCCGTCATGGACAAGGTGGTCCTTCAAGAACTGGACAGAGCCACAGACACCCCATGTCTGAACTGCCCCAACAAAGAGGCTGCCAACGTCTGCCTGGATTGTCAGGAGTATTACTGTGACGTCTGCTCAAGTAATCATCGCAGGAGTCGAATGGCCAGTAACCATGTTCTTCGCCAGCTGTCACAGGCTCTGCAAAACGTCCCCTCAGTGGTCCCATCCACACCCACACCCACACCCAGATCCTCTTCGGTAATGTCCACATCGTCCTTGTCTAGCATTCGTAACCTCCCTGACCCCCAGTCACGTGACACGTCGAGAGATGTGAAGGAGTGGGAGGAGTGGGTGAAGCAGCAGTTGGATCTGTTGCGGCGGGCATCCAGAGACAAGCTGCAAGTCAAGACCGTGGTGCAGGAGATCGTGTCTCTGGGACAGGAGCTGCTGGACAGGATCCAAACAGACGAACAGATCCTGGACAATTATCAGCACTTCCTGCCTCGTTTTGAGGTCATCCAACGCACAGACCCGGGCGTTTACGTCATCCAAGAAAGAGGTTTTGGCGTCAGAATGCAAGTCAGGAGACAGGCCTTGGAGGGACGTCTGTGCGGCGTCAGGGAATGTCGTCACTGCCCCGACCTTGACTCTGTGGAGGGGATCAGGACACAACTGGATCAGCTGTTACACCTTGCCGGTCAGTGATGAATGCGGCTGAGGCCATAGGGGATAGGATAGGAGAGAGAGGGAGAGCGAGAGATGGAGAGAGAGACTGAGGCCCTAGGGAATAGCATACGAGAGAAAAAAAAAACGGGGGGAGAGAGAGAGAGAGAGAGAGAGAGAGAGAGAGAGAGAGAGAGAGAGAGAGAGAGAGAGAGAGGGGGGGGGTAAAGAGAGAGAGAGACTGAGGCCCTAGGGAATAGCATACGAGAGAAAAAAAAGGAGAGAGAGAGAGAGAGAGAGAAGAGAGAGAGAGGAGAGAGAGAGAGAGAGAGAGAGAGAGAGAGAGAGACGCTTGACGCTTGACGCTTTTGACGCTTGACGCGCGCTTTCACGCTGCGCCATTTATTGTGGGGCCCTCGGCCCGTCCACAGGAGTACGCAACATACATTTCAACATGACAACAACAACAAAAACATTTGATTGAAACGTTGATTGTAACATATTTTGTTTTCTGTTTAGAATTTCTATTCTTCATATATCATCAGTATTACTATTGCATAAGGGTTTCTCTGGTTTTTAAGGCATAGAAGATGTACATTGCAATATCTCTTATGGTTTCAGGATTATCGTTTTGTAGCAGATTTTCCAGTGTGATTGCGTTTCTATTACTAAAGTGTTTGAAAATGTATTTTGTTCGCAATTGCCTGTAATTTGGACACCACATTAAGAAGTGCATTTCTGTTTCTACTGTTGGGCAGAAGGGGCATGTTGTTATAGCTTGATTATCTATATATTTGTTATTGCCATGTAGTTCGTTTATTCTAATCGTAGTCTTGTCAATGCTTTCCTGAACTTCGCATTGTGATTGCGCGAAAGTATTCTCAGTTTGGTGTATAGTTTTAAACGTATGATATGTTGTAAATCGTTCACTATTCGCTATTTTGTTTATGCCAGTTCTGTTTGTAACAATCTATAATTCTTTGTTTTAGTGTTATGATAAATCTTTGCTCGTTTTCTACACCTTCATTCAACCAAACTTCAGAGAAGCCTACATATTAAGCAGCGTTTAATTTCCAGTGCCCAGTTCTGTGGTTTGTCAATTTCTGTTTTTTCCCTTTCATATGCTTGTCTAGGTATCCTGTCTGGAGTCATCTTCATTAATTTGAACCAATATCTGATTGCTTTATTGGACTATCTATACTCATCGGATATCTTCCTAGTTCTCCGTATACTAAGTTGTTTGGCGTTTTCTTCCCTACCCCCATGTATCTTTTACATGCGAATAAATGTACATTTTCCACCGCTGAATAACGAGTCAAACCCCACACTTGCTGCGTACAGTAGCAGTGGCTTGACCTGTGTATCAAATAGCTTAAAAAATATATTTATATCTAAGTGTCCAAACTATACATTGTTTTCATTATTTCACCTATTTTCCCTTTCGCCCTTCCTGCATATTCTGAAAGTGAAATATCTACTGAGAGTTTGTCGTTAGAGTGAAACCTAAATATTTGTAACTGTTTACTACCTCAATTTCTTCCCTTTGTAGTACCATTTTTCTAGTCTGCCAAGGTATCCTCCCTTTCTAAAGACCATGATTTTTGTTTTTTGGAGATTAACCTTTAGTCCAATGCGGTCCGAGGCTTCCTGTAGGTTCTTAATTTGGTTTTGCAAACCTACTGGAGTTCTTGCTATTAACGTATGTCATCAGCGAATAGAAGTGAAAATATTTCTGCATTTCCGGGTAAGAATTGATAACCGTGTCTTCCTTTAGCTGTGACATTGTCTGCAACTTCTGTAATTAGTAATGAAAAGATTAGGGGGGACAGTAAGCACCCTTGTTTCACTCCTGTGTGACATTCAAAGAATTCTGTTCGTTCAGTTCCATGTCTTACGCATGCTTGTACTGTTTTATAGATAGCTTTTAACATGTTAATCATCTTCGTAGATATTTTGTGTTTCTGTAGGATTTCCCAAAGTTTTTCTCTATTTACTGTATCGAACGCTTTCTGATAATCAATGAAGGCTACATACAATTTTACTTCTTCTTCTGCCATATAGGCAGTTACTTATCATAGATGTTAGTGTGAAAATATGGTCTACTGTTGCGAACCCTTTCCTAAAGCCTGCCTGTTCTTTGCTAATTTTATTTTCTGCTTCTGCCCAATCATATAGTCTTCTGTTTAATATTGCTGTGT
>CM031627.1:1998461-2018461 GCA_018398815.1 Conus ventricosus
TGTATATATATATGATTGTGTAGGTGTATATATATATATATATATATATATATATAGAGAGAGAGAGAGAGAGAGAGAGGAGAGAGAGAGAGAGAGAGAGAGAGAGAGAGAGAGAGAGAGATCAGTATATTTAAAATGCCTAAAACAATTTTTTAAGTGCTCAACCCCTTGGGGAGCAACATTAGTTAAAACAAGTTAAAAGAGGAATCTTAAAACTATCTACAAATTTGTTTCAAGCGTGTTGCGCTGTCATCAGGATGCTTTTTGGTTTGCCCACCGCCGATGTTATATAGCGTGTGGGCTCCCGTTTGCGGTTGTTTGCACGTGCGGGTTGGCTGCACGTGTTTTTTGGGGGCTTTCAGGTTTTTGTTTTGGGTGTGTTCACTAACAACGATTTCAATTTATGCCTGCAGTTGTGTACTATTTCTGTTTTGGTGTTTAAAGTTTCTAAGTGTGGTTTGCATAGTATTAACCATTTTTCAGTTAAACATAGGTTGCACCTTTTTGAAACATTGCTGTATGGTGATGCTCTTTTTATGATTTTCCAGGATATATTGTAGCTTGTTTTTGCGTCTTTAAGTTTCCAGATATATTTGCTCAGTTCTGTTTGGTTTTTATATTTTTTTTTTATTAAATGACTGTTTGTGGTTTGCATATCTGGTTTTGAAGTGGTTTTCAGTGATCCCTATGTATGTTTCTTTTTCATTTTCTGATGTCACAGTAGCCTGGTATACAATGTTGTTGTGAAGACATTTATCGTTTAGTGGGCACTGCTCCTTTCTGGTGCAATTGCAAGATTTCCTTTCTTCACCCTTCTTTGCTGTGTTGATTTTCATTTTGTTGGATGCGTCAATTAGGTTTTTGAGGTTGGGCATACATGAGTACGATAGTTTGACAGTGTTTTTGTTAAATATTTTGGACAGTTTGTGTTCTTTTGGAAATGAAGTTGTTAGGATTTTGAAGAATTCTTTCCTTATGTTTGTTTTGAGTTTCCCGTCGTATGGGGGGTTGTACCATATGATTTTTCTTTTCCTATTTTTCTTGCTTTTATTTGTGTTGTTGTCTGGGTTGTATTGTAATTTGTAATTGTATCCACTTGTTTGTAGTGCTAGAGAATGTAAATATGTTCGTTCAAGCTCACCCATGTTATTTTGCACGAAAACCCCCCTTTTCATACACACATCGCGTCCATCTCATATCAGTTTTGACCAAAATTAACGCCTGTTTCACAAAAAAATTAACACACAAAAACTCTAAAATTGACGCAATCGACACTTTAAAACGGGGGCTTACGTGCTAGATAAGATTTGGTGATCGTGAACAAACATATTTACATTCTCTCCAAGGACATAAAAATTAAGGGTTTACAGTACGTTCGTCTACTTCCAGCACCATTAATAAATCAGAAAGACAACTGGCTTTCCATCTTGATTAGTTATTTTGACATCTATGAATTTATAGGTCCATTAATTAATTCTTTAAATTCACTGTTTTTTCAAACTGAGATTAATCGATAATCGCAAAACCCCGCCCTAGTTGATGGCAAAACCTTTAGAACTGTAGATGGATAGCCATCAAACAAATTAGTATCTGTTCTTAACTGTTGTAAATGAACATACAACATTGGGTTCACGAGAAAATCAGAAGGTTTATTATCTTCAAATTGCCAGACATCTCTTGTACTAAATCTATAAGCTTTGTCACTGCTGTGAAAGCCCCAGATTTTAGCCAGCCCCTAGGGAAAGTATACTCTCTTCTTTCTTCTAGTGGGAAATGTATAGTAATTCTAAGGTTTGCCTCGTTAATTGTTAACAATATACCATATTTGCCAAGTACTTCTTTTAAAGAACAAAAGTTGTAATAACCATCAGCTATTTGCACATGAGTTATTTGATTGCCCGCCTCGTTACTAATATTGATCCAGTTATTTTGAGCTCCTTCAGATATGTTAGCCCACATAACTTTAAAGCCAATTTCTTTAAGGGCAATCCTACAACTCCCGCGCCAATTGACAATTGGGTACGTTAAGAACACACGCTCGTTTTGCTTGGTTATATAGATGTACATCTTTTTTATAACTATTTAAAAAAATAATTTAAATATAACGAAAGCGCTATTAACGTCCGCGGGACTGAGCCCTCCCTACTTTTCTGATATGATCTTCTACTTCCAGCACTATTATTAAATCAGAACAATCAACTGGCTTTCCGTCTTGATTAGCTATTTTTACATCCAATGAATTTAAAGAACCTCAATTAATTCTTTAAATTCACTGTCTACGCCAAACTTATATAACTGATAATCGCAAAACCCTGCTGTAATTGACGGCAGTACCTGTAGAACTGTAGATGGGTAGCCATTAAACAAATTAGCATTTGTTTTTATCTGTTTTAAATGGACATACAACACTGGGTTCACAAGAAAATCAGATGGTTTATTACCTTCAAATTGATAGACCCCTTCTCTCGTACTAAATCTATAAGATTTATCGCTATTGTGGAAGCCCAAGATTCGAGCAAGCCCTCTAGGAAAAGTGTACTCTCTTCTTTCTTTTAGTGGGAAATGTATAGTAATTCTGTGGTTTGCTTCGTTAATTCTCAGCAGTATACCAAATTCGCTAAGTACTTCTTTTAAAGAACAAAAGTTGTAGTAACCATCAGGTATTGTTATATGACTTACTTGATTGCCCGCCTCATCATTAACATTAATCCAGTTATTTTGAGCCCCTTCAGATATGTTAACCCATTTTACTTTAAAACCAATTTGTTTAAGGGCAACCCTACAACTCCCGCGCCTATTGTCAATTGGGTGCGTTAAGAACACACGCTCGTTTGCTTGTTTATATAGATGTACATCTTTTTTATAACTATTTAAAAAATTAATTTAAAAAATGGAACCTTTTAAATATAACGAAAGTGCTACTTACAATGTAGGAGAGTTTTATAACCCCAAATCTTTGGACTTCAGCAATTTAACCATTGCAGTAGATGAATCATACGGCTTCCAAGTCAGACTTGTAAACCCACTAACTAAATATTTAAATCCGCCAATAAAGAGTGACAGTGTGCCATCAGCATGGTCATCCCGCCTATGGCCTTTTTCCAGAATCAGTTAAATTTTGCCATTTACTGCGCAACCACTGGCTGTGGCGTTTCATATGCAAACCATTTAAACCACCCTAATCTTTTAGTAAGGGCAGTATATAACTTTCATGTTTATTACCAGTACAGACGCATACTAACCGAACTGCAAGTGCCCCTCCCCAACGACAACGCGTTTTATCCATTCAACAGTCCAATGAACAATAATGCATATGAAAGAATCTGCAACGAATTTAACATTAACCCTTTAACTGACTTTAGACAAAAGTTAGACCACAGCCATGGGTTGGGCACATTGTATTTGTGGGGTGAACATAGAGAATATAATTATGATTACTGGCCTGGCCACACCTCTTTTCAACCAAACGCACAAGTTAGATTGGGATCAATAGAACAAAAAACACCCTAATGCTTGGACAACATTTATCTTAGATGAAAGTAAAGGTCTAACAATGCCAGGAGTGCAAAGGCTTAATGACTCCATAAGAACATACGTTTGGTGTCTATTAGGAGCACAAGCACAGACTAAGTCTAGCATAGTAGATCAGTCTACAGGATTTGACGCCAGAAAACAATTTCTAGTTAATTTAGAAGATGCTATTAACTCTGCTGTTGATTTACCTGCCAGCATACAAAGGTATCAAGACGTTCTTGCACACGCTAGGTCAAAGGTTGACTTTGTTGTAGGTCATGGATTATACATGCTACCCTCTGACCTTAGACTACAGATGGGCATGATACAGAATTATAACAATGAAATCCTCATAGCTGAAGACGATCAAAACTTAGGACACAATCAAAGCTTAAACACAAGACCCGCTCCATCCATTTTAAAGAAAGTACCTAGCCCTGAAGAAGGCAATCCAGTTATAAGCGCCACACAGCCAGAAAGCAGCCCAGAAAGCACTCCATCTGTTAATGTACCTCTCACTGACAGTCATACTAACGAAAAGACAGCCCTTGTTGTATTTTTAACTTTTACTGGATTAGCCATACTTTATTTCACTAAAAATTAATCCAGCAGCAAGCACTCCTAACGTCCACAGATGGTCGGCCATATAACCAGCTACCTTACCTATAGTAGACAAAACCCAACTAACAACACTACCTATTATGCCAGGCAGAGCATCAAGCGCTTTAGCAGCTAACTTCTTTAATAAGTTTGCTAGATGGTTAATTGTTTTCTAATCCAACTTTTACCAGGCTGAGGCGTTGGAGGCGCTACGGGCCCTGTTGGCGCACTGGGGTTAAAGATAAACGATTTGTAGAGTAGCAAACCCAACAGCCTTTAATATACTAATATTGTAATCCCCTGTTCCCTGAACAGATCCTTATTCTTTCAGCTAGCGTAGTGTTTTCATAAAGTATTCTGTTTATAGTTTCTCTTATTCTGCTTGTTGTGATGCTAGCTGCGCTCTGTTAGTAGACAGCGTTTCTAACCTAGCCGCCCTTTCTATCATTAAATCTTGTATTTTTGCTGTATTCTAACCTTTTCTTCTTGCCCTAAATTGTTATCGTCGGGCATCAGCCAGCTTTTTTTTTCTTCTTCTATCTCTCTATCTAGCTCCCCAAGTTTTGCTAAATTGTTTGTTAGTTCCCCCCTTATTGTCCGCAGAGCAGCATTAAAGCCCAAGATTTCACGCATAGGCAATGGTGAATCTTCAATTGTTTTTAAACTGTGTCTCCTCTTTAAAAACTCGTTTCAATTTTGCTATTGCTTCATCTGTTCTTGGACCTAACTCTCGAAAAGAGGTCATTTCTATTTCAGATCGCGTTGGCAAAATTTTGCCCCAAGTTCTTTTAAAAGACTAACAGCCTCAGGCTTTAAATTTAAAATTTTTAAATCGCCTTTGGTCGGCAACAGGGATCCTCTGTCTAATTGTGTTTAGTTTTAAAAACTAGTTGGGTCTGGCTTTGTAGTAACTCTTACAAAATTTCCTTTGCTAGTTTTTATATACAGATGGTTGTTTATCTATCTTAAAATCAAAAGGCTATGACCTTCTGGCGGCTCTAGTCCAAAGCTTATAGTAGAATGAGTTAATTCTATTTGTTAATAGTTTCTGCACGAGATGCGCTAACTGAAGGGGGTGTTTCTGCTTCTTCAATGAAGGGATTGAAGAACCTTCTGCTGCTCTTTCAAGTTCTTCGCGCAATGAAGGACCTAATTCTGTTTCATCTTCATAAAATGAAGGGCCTCGCAGATCTCTTTCTTCTTCGGAAGGATCAGGCACTTCATAATCTTCATCATATTTTTTATTTATTTTTTTTTGTTTTATAAAAAAATAAACTAATACGGTTGTGACCTCAACCCATCAGAAAAGAGAAGGAGCCCATGGAGTAAAAGGTATAAGGCAGACTGTAATTATTTGTAAATACTCCATCAACAGTTGAGCCTGACCAAACTTTTAATAGTCAAGTTCCCTGACTTGGCGCTGATGATGTTATAATGCCAGGCACTGCTAAACTATCATTAAAAATAGATATTACATCGGCAGATCCTAATGCAAATGTTTTTTGCTAATTTGGGTAGGGCTATCGTTAACATATAGTAATCAAATGGAGGGCAGAGATGTCTTTGTACTATGGCGAGGCAGACATTTTACCTCTATTCTGATCTATGGCTGCCTAAAAAAGAAAAAAAAAGAGAAAGTTTATCGGGGGTACAAAGCCCAAACGGTCTCAAGCACAGGCTTAAAGCGGGTGATGCAAAGAATGATGTTAAAGAGAGGCAGTAGCAGAAGCATTTGGTAACAGGTTCCCTGCATCCTCTAGATTTTGAACTGTTAAAGAGCATATGCCATATTACCAAAGGCGCACTAAAAGAAAAACTTTCTTATCATTGACATTTAATCCTAGCAGTTCTGTCGTTCTGTTGAAGACCCTGAAGTAAATACACAGTCAGCGACATTTCTCTTGAGTTTGATGTTGTTATAACCCCGAACGGGTTTAGAACAATCTTAACCCAGTATAAAAGAAAAACGGTTATTTATTATGAAAACGTTATACACGCATTACAGAAAATAGAAACAAGCGGACACTCTTGGACATACATCTAAATCCGGCTTTGAAGTCTTTAAAAGGAATTTTGTTCTTGTTTACTGAAGGAACAATCCTTTTCAGAGAGAATCAGAAGTGTTTTAAAAACCCAAAAATTGAGAAGGTGGACTGTGTAATAAATGGTAAGTCTGATCGGTTGTATTCGGGGCGTGGACTTTTACCTCACCAACACTTTGATGAAATAAGAAAGTTGTTCGCTGGAGGTAGGCAAAGAGATCCTGCAGTTGATCGTGTATGTAAAAAAACTTCGCCTTTATGATGTAAGATCGAGACTACTTAATAAACAAATATGGTCTGGGGTTGGACTTTAGATCCAACATTGACAACAGATTGTTTGGAAGTGGAGAAAGGATAGGGCAAGACAGTATACAAATAAATATTCACAAGAAAGCAGACGGAAACGGCCAATAAAAATGCATGTTTTATGGTTTGTGATGCTCAGTTAAACTTGAAGAAACTGGCTAAAAGACAAGGGCCCTTTTAAAGCAGAAGAAATATTCTAATAAAAACAGATGGATAGCTTAAAGTTTCTTCCTAAAGATCCGCACTGTTCTCTTATCTGCGGGATTATGGGTGTGGGAAACTGTCTTGTACTTGATTTTTTAAACAAACAATATACCGGTTTCTTACGAGCACATTGTTATATTCTGCACAACCATTAAGCACAACAAGTCTTACAAGAAAGGAAGTTTATTTTGGGCAGACGATAATTATTTTTAGTGACCCTAGCGACAAACGAGCGACTGTTTAGAACATTACTATAAACTATTTGAGGGAACTGAAACGCTGTTTATTATTGATGACTGTTCAGCTGAACGAGACATTGTTAAAAAAAGAAAAGCTCTGTCAAAGCTAGCCTTTAGTGGCCGTTACGCCCTAGTTTCTGTGTGCTCTTAACTCAAAAATATAATGCTGTCTTAAAAGACTTTGATCGCAGTTAAAATCGGTTTTTATTATTTTACACTAAGGACAAAGATAGTTTTGAAGAATGTTTAAGTGAAAATATATATAATAAGAGACAAAGATGAGCTAAAAAAAAAATAAAGGAACAGTTAGAAAGATCTAAGCATGCTAACTATGCTTTACGGACTGACCCCCCAGTTCAATATGTTTGTTTATTATAGATTGTTTATTATTTATGTTTATAACAATTTGTTTATTATAATTTGTTTATTATAAAAAGAATGTCTCGAGGGCCCGAATCAAAAGCGCAGGTAGCTCCTAAATGCACTGCATTAGAGCTAAAAGACTAGGAGACACAACTGAGTTTGATCTAATAGGAGTGCCGGGAAATGTTTATGGATTTGAGTACACAGATGACGGGGTTTACAAACGAACAGAAATTGAAGACAAAAAACGACAGCAATATCCCACCCTAGAAAAAGATAAGAAATTTAAAAGCAAACGATTTTGGCAAACATGAATACAAAATTCATAAAAGAGAGAATGTTTGGGCGTTGCTTTCCTGAAATTGACTGGAATGTAAAGTTTGAACTACGGAGCCCCAATGTATACTATGATAAGAAAACAATTTTAGAAAGGTTTTGAAAGCAGGGCTCATTCTTGTTAGCTTAGTTCCAGGAAACAACAGAAAAAACAAATTGAAGTAGCTTGGCAGGGTAATGAATTATGCTACAGAGAAAGAAGTCCTTAGCTGAAGTGGGGGGCGACACTGTTGGCTTGAATTTACCCAGCTCTAAAGGCCACTACCTAGGCAAATGACGATGTTTTTTCGCTTATTATTACTCCGAGAGAGGGCGATATGTTTTGCCAGAACATGCGCTTTAAATTTGAGGTGTAAAATAAAGGCTTTAAAATTGGATGTCCTCTTAAGTTTGTTATTGCAATTACTAAAAACGGAGATGAAATAAACGCCCATGTATCATCTGACAAAGTTACTGTGATGGTTTACAAAGACAAACTAACAGTACTCGACTTTATTTTCATTAAGTATGTTGATTTTATTGCGTTTTACTTTTGATGAAGTGCTGTGAAGGATTAATAAAAAGATATGTATAAGATTAATTAATAAAATAATCTTAATTAAAAAAAGGAGGTTCATACAGTTTAGGTTAGAGAAAATAACTGAACTTCAAAAAGGGAAAAAGAAAGTGACTTGGATAAATATAGGGCTACTAGAAAGAAAAAATGCTAAAGCTTTTAAAAACTCTTTTTTATGTTAAATTTCTGGCTCATCAGCTGTAGCTAGCGTAAGTGCTGGGTCTGGCATTGCCGTTTTAGCCACCGGGGTCGGGGGCCAGCCTCTTTAGCATTAGGAGGTCTTGGGTTAGGTTTAGGCGCCGTGTCTAGATTGTAAGTTGCCGTTTTAAAAAAAAATAAGTCCCAAATTACAAAAGCCCCATGCCATTGTAGCCCTAGCATCGGCAAACTTTGCTCATTAAGATTAAGAATAAGAAATCATTACGGATGAAAACATTACAGACGAAGAATTTCAGAAGCTTATGGTGCGGTGATGATTTAAAACACAGAAAAATGAACTTCAAAAGGAGTGGAGAAAGACTTTTTACTTCACAACAGTGACACTGATGCAATAAACAGAAAATTGAAAAACAAGCACACGATCAGTTAAGCCAAAATAGGGTAAAAAATGATTTACTGACTTGACTTTAATGGCTGACTGACGAGAATCAGCGGCTCGGCTAATATTGATTTCACCCCCACCACCACTGATTCACTTGTCGCCAGCCTACACGAGTAGCTGAGCCGCTGATATTGATCGCAAGCCCAGAGGCGTTCTGCTTCGGCTGGCCCAAAGGCGTCGTCTGCTATTTAAAGGCTAGCACATGCGCAGTAGGATTTTCTGTCACGCCTTTTCCGGTTAAAAACATTTTCGCGAGTGAGTTGACCTAATTCTGCTTCTGAAAATTTTGTTAAACGGAAGTACCGTGACGGAAATTCCCCACTGCGCATGTGCTAACCTCATTAACATGATGAATCGAAACAACATTTGTGAGTACGCATGTGTTAACCTTAGTGGATGCATTAACATGATGAAATCGAAACAACATTTGTGATTGCTCATGTGCAAATATAAATTAGGATAATGAAATCCTAAACATGGCCGAACATCCCAAAGCCAACCCTCAACTAGCCAGCCATCAACAAGCCAGCCTCAATAGCCAGCTTCAAACTAACCAACCGTCAACAAGTGGAACTCTGTGTATTTCGTTTCTTAGAAAGTGTTGCGACAGATTCGAGTATTTCAACCACTGCGTTAAAAGTCCGCCTTTCCAGAAAGAAAAAACGAACTTCGTAGATTAAAAGAAAAAAGTAGAAAGCAAAAACAAAGAATACGGGATCTTACAAAAGAAGTAAGGACAACAGAGACACAGATAGATCAAGTTAATCAAGAAATATCTTCATTAAAAAATTTAGCAATGGGTTGTGATTTCAATCACAGTCTGAGTGAAGAGCATAGCGCCAGCGTTACAGCGTCAATATTCTTCATAGAACCCGTCAGGTAAGTTATTGATTTTCCCTCTTCGCACTAAACATGTGTTGCAGTGTGCGCGTGTGAGGGGGAGAGAGAGGAGGAGGGATGAGAGGCGGAGGACGAGCGAGAGAAGCATAGAGAGATGCTGCGGATTATTTAATTATTTTAATTTATAATTTTATTCTAGTTTAAAAATGAAGCCAGAAGAAGTTAGAAAGCTTATTAATATACTTCACACGTTGAATTGGAAGGGCCAGAGAGAAAGGTTAAGGAGCAGGTTTGAAACATCAATTACTGATCTTTTTATTCACATAAATATACAAACAAGCGTGAAGAAGGCCATCAGTGAAATACAAGATTCTTGGCCCCCACAGGCCATAAAATTATTTGCCATATTAGTTGATTATATGGCTTCTCAAGATGTTAATCTGACTTTTTCTACTAACCCTGAAGGAGTAACTATTCGCTTTAATTAAGATTAGGTTTTACGATTAGAAAAGACTATAAATAACAGTTGAATTTACAATTATTTTTTTATTTATTTTAGATTTAAAAATGGCTGCCAAACTTAGTGTATCTGATTTAAAGAAGTGTAATGAGCTATTTGACGAGACAATGAAAGCGTTCAACATTAATTTTAGTGAATCTAGTTTTGAGAATGATGTAAACAATATAATAAAAGATCATAGTGAACTATTTAACGAAGCAATCAAAGTGATGAACATTGACTGTAGTGATTCAGAAAAAGCTAAATGCTGGCAGACGTTATTGTAAGGCTAACGTGTCTTGAAGTGTTGCAACGCTTGGGTGAAGAAGAATAAAAAGCGTGTTTTACTTACTTTTATTTACATTATTTTGTTTTAATTTACGGAAATATTTTGAGTTAAAAAATAGAGCCTCACAAATGCGTCGAGTTGAAAAAAACCAGCCAGCGCACTGGTGAAAGGTAGTGACAAAATTAATCAATATGTTTAGCGAATAGTACATGACATAATTAACCCCTCGAATGACGTTGCATGAAAGCGTGCACTGCTATCTGTCAAAAAATTCAGAGTCCTCTTTCAACTGAACCGCCAGTAAAATGGTTTTTGGCCGTTCTGATCGATATATATCCCTGATATACTAACATGCCAGTCTGGGGTTTCAACTAAACAGAAAGAATGTAAACAGCTATCACGACTTAAAACTCTGACTGGGCTGACGACATGCTTTATTCACAGGTTAACCATGCTATGAGGAGGCAAAGTAATGGGTTTCTGGGTGGTCTGAAGGACAGTCCATCAAATTATATTGTCAACAAACCAAAGTTTATCCTAATAGTTGGCAAGTCTCACCTTCCTCTCCAAAAAGTTAGGTTTTAAAACGAGCAGTCTTAAACATAAAAAAATCCCGACAAACAAAGTATTTATGTGGTGGTTTTTAAGCGCATTTACACCCCGATATCAAGAACGCAGAAAGAGTAACTAATTATAACAATATCAGCAAGAGCTGAACTTTGATAACATAACCTTTCAGTAGTATAAACATATATCTCATTTGAAGAGCAAAACAAGCCCAATCACTGTAAAACGTATACACATGGTCCTGTAGAAGCTGATATAGTGCCCTCTAAGGTTTTCTCTCAACGCCCTACTTAAGGCGAACCCTTGACACATTAGACTTGATACATGTTTGAAGATAGTACAAAGAGTCATTATGTATCAATCAGAACTATAAGCAGACATATGGGTTTACATAAAAGAATCATGCTAAGAAAGGGCTTGTAGAAGGTGTTTGGTTAGAATCCCAACTATAGAAGCGGCCCCAGTCATAGAACAAATTAAACAAAGTTTTGTAGACTGTGAAACCAAACTCCTCCACACCTAAACCGGCTCCTAAATTTGTTTTTAAGTTTACACAAAAGGCAAATGAGCCCATACGTGGTTTTATGCTGACTTTGAATCGCGATTTGCCACAGAACAATGGCCCACACAGCAAGAAACAAAACAACAACCTTATTAACCCACCATCAATATGCCTTATGCGTTTATTGTGTTAGGGGTCAGCGGGCACACACACGTCCAGAGATTTACAGAGACTTCACGCAGCTAGTAAATGGTTAGAGCAGATGAAACACTTCGCAATCAGTTATCACAACCAACTAAATCTTTCAGACATTGTTATTACGCCTGAAGAACCAAGAAGCGCTATGACTTTATCTACACAACTGTTGGATTTGTAACAGAGAATTATTAGGCGACACTGTAGAGACCACGATCACATACTGGAAGTTTAGAGAGCGGCGCACAACATTTGAAATCTCACTAAGTTGACCCTGAAGACAGGGAAGGAGCTGCCATCTTCTTTCATAACTACGAGGTTACCGATTCTCATTTTATCAATGCAAGCATGACTTCTGAAAATAAGAGGTTACCCTGCATTTGCACAATCTTCAAAAAGTACATACCTTTTACTCCTTGACTCTTTACCTTTTATGACTCAGCTCAACATCTGATGGGGAGTTTAGATAAATTAGCAGGATCTCTACAAGACTTTTCCCAATCACTGAAAATACTTTTGATCCCTCGTTAGTGCGAAAGGATTTATCCTTATGAATACCATGGACTCGTGGAAAGTTTTGATGATGACTTCACTTCCTCCTAAAGGCGCTTTTCTTTTCTAAGCTTAGAGCAAAGACAGAACTGACTCTGAATAGAATATGCGCAGAAAGCCTGGACAGAATTACACAGTCCCCAAACCAAGGGCGATATCACGATAAATATTGTATTGGCTGACTGTGTTTATTGGCAACGTCTTCAGAGAACAGACTAGCATGCATAAACATTACAGATTAGACTCATCGCATTACATCGCTGCGCCCGCCTTTCTTGGGATGCATTCTAAAGTCTACAAACACAAGATTGACTTAATATCTGATCTACATACACTTCAGATGATTGAAGACGGTCTAAGGGTGGTATTAGCATGGCCGCACATCCTTACTGCAAAGCCAACACACTAGTATTTAATATGATTAGAACCCCTACTAAACCGCCCACTATCTAATTAATTAGACGCCAACTACCTTATGGGTGGCCATGAGTCAGCCGCTTCCACTGAGAACTTTCCATGTAAAAGGACCTCATAATGTTAATGCTGTGTTAAGTATGGTTGTCACAGACTTCCACCTGATATTCCAAAGGGGTAATCTTAGAAGTAAGACTTAGAATAGCCCTTATGACTACAACACGATCTTCACCAACGATTACCCCCTAGCCGCAGAAAGATTAAAGATGATTCTATGCGAACCGCCTAAACTGTCCCATCTCGCAACAAAACTAAGTATGTGTGTCATTACTGACTCCTACAGTTTTACTTAAGACACGGACTGAAACTAAGAGCTGTTCACAGAATAATTACCTGTGATCAAGAGCCCTTTATGAGGCCATACATCAAGAAGAATACTGATCTTAGAACTCAAGCCACTGATGCTTCAGAAAAAGACTTCTTTAAACTGATGAACAACAGCTGTTTTGGCAAAACTATGGAAAATCCGCACAAACGCAAAGATGTGAAATTAGTTACGAAAGAAAACCAAGCAATTAAGTTTGCCTCTAAACCTAACTATCAAGACTTTAGAAGGTTTAATGACAGCTTGGTTGGCATTATGATGACGAAAAAGGATGTTAAGTTGGACAAGCAGTGTTTATATCGGCTTTACCGTATTAGAGTTGTCGAAGTTATTGATGTTAGAATTTCTGTACGACTACTTTAAACCGCTGTACCCAGAAGCAAGAGTCCTTTACACAGACACTGATAGTTTTATTCTAGACGTCCCAACAGAAGACTTCTATAAGGATTTAGAAACAGAAGTAGCTAAAGGAACTGATGGATGGTATGACACATGCGACTATCCTAAAGACAATCCTTTACATTCAACTGTAAACAAGAAAGTGATTGGAAGATGAAGGATGAACTTAATGGGACAGTTATAAAGAATACGTGGTTTGCGGTCGAAATGTATAGCGTTGCCAGCCAGACTTCTGTAATGAAGAAGCTAAAGCATAAGTAAGAAGTTGTCAAAAAAAATATATCATCACGACAACTACAAGCAAGCTCTCTCTTGAAAACAAAGTATTTTCATCACACAAATGTTAATCTGCGCTCTACTCTTCATCAAGTAAACACAACTGCTGTTGAATAAGAAATCACTAGCCTCTAACAATAACAAGAGAACTCATGTCATCCTGAGTTTTCATATGCTGTAGGCATTGGAGAACTTAAAAGATTAACTTGACTGACTTGGCCTGTACTTAACTTAAGAACCAACTAGTACTTACTTAAGAACCTAACTAGTACCTACTTAACAACCTAACTAGTACTTACTTAAGAACATAACAAGAACTTAACTTAGAACTTATTTTTTTTTGTACTTACTTGTAATTTACTTGCAATAACTTAAAAAGTACTTTCTATAACTAACTTAACTTTACTTATCCAGTTCTTAACTTGTACTTATCTAGTTCTTAAAAACTATTCCATAGAAAATGGTCTAACACAGCAGGAGGTTGCACTTTTTTGCAGAAGCTGGTTCTTCTTCTTTTACTGGTTTTGTGGGGTTGTGACTTTGCTCTAAGTATGGCATTAGACATTTGTATCTAAAACTCCCCCACCAACCACAACAGCAGCCAATACATAATAATACATCTTATCGTTTTTGTGATTGTGTTATTGTTAATTGGGGTGTTGTTGGCGGTGGCGATGTTGTATTACTATCTAACAATTTTTGTTTGCGACTGGTTTGATTTTCTCAGTCTGTTCCATTCAGGCTAGTTTACGCCCAGCCTCAACGCATCCAGGACTTTTAGACTTAGTAACATTACTCACCTGTGGTACATTCACTTGTGGTACATTCAGCTCCTTCGGGGGTCCTGCGGACTGTCCTGCGTGTCGTCTTCTCTGATCGCTCATTTTTTTTATTGCGATTAAATTTAATATGATCAAAATTAATATGATTAAAAGTAATTAATCCCATGATGAATGGGCATAACATAGTCCCAAATCTGTAATACATGTCACATGCGAGAGTTTCTAGGGACTTGTTTAAAACCGGATCTTGCGATAAGTCAATTTAAATCTTCTTCTGAATCAACTGGCGCAATCTTACTTACTAACTTAGCATATAAACTAATCATTGTCTGACCTACTGATCTAACCATTTTTGATCCTAACTGTGCTTCGTACCTAGCGTAGTACTTCTCAACGTCTGAATTAGACAGTTGCTGATTTGTTCAATACTTAGTTCAGTGCCTAAATACTGTTTAGTTTTTCCACAAGCAGCCAGTGGAGTATAATCTTTCTTATGACAGTTGTCTTTGGAGTAGTCTGCTTGCTCCTCACACTTGAATAGTTCGCCAAAGCCATTTTAAAAAGCAATAAAAAAGATAATACTTTTAAACCTTGAGTTTAAAACGCTGGGTTAACTATGCAGTGCCTATTGTGGGTGTTATAGTCTATTCAACCTTGCAATATGTTTGTTAGGAATAAAACCGCCAAACATGGGAAAGATAGAAGATTCGCCAAAACTAGTTCAGCCTTATTTTTAGCTTTAACAACAAAAAGATTGATTTGATTAAAAAGCACATAGACAGCTTTCGTATTATGATTATTTTTAATTATTTTTTTTAGTTAAAAAAAAGATGAGTGAAAAATAGATTATCAATACGATTTACCTTTCTGCTGTAATTTCGGCCTTAGTAAAGGGCTATAGCGTGTTAGCAAAAATTGTTAGAATGAAGCCGGCCAGATTAGGATGGTTAGTCATGGAGGACGTGTTATGGGTTATAGTTGTATTCACTGGGCGGGATTGCCTCAAAAGACTGTTCTTATTGCAAAGGGGATTT
This sequence comes from Conus ventricosus, assembly GCA_018398815.1. Taxonomy (NCBI): domain Eukaryota; kingdom Metazoa; phylum Mollusca; class Gastropoda; order Neogastropoda; family Conidae; genus Conus; species Conus ventricosus. The sequence goes on from CM031627.1 coordinate 2,013,956, forward strand.
TCCAGAAAATATTAGTTCATAGAAAGATTAATTCATAAGAATATATTGATTTATAAAAGATGGCGGGAGTAGTTATGATGGTAGGAGGAGCTATTGTTAATGCCTTGGCCTTCTCTGGAAGTATTATATGTTAGTAAATTGAGTCCGATGAAGAGAGAGAACGTCATAACAAAGCAATAGAAGACATTTAGGCTAAGGCAAGAGACGCTTATGAGAAAGACGGAATTGCCCACTTAGACTTTATTAATCAAAGTTAAGAGACAGGGCCATGCAGGAGCAACAATTACAGATGTGATAGGAATGAATGAGTTTACTTAGTAAACGGGGGAGAAAGAAAGTTTCTAACATCGCCACCGCGGCCCCCCCACACGACCCCTTGTTACGACTTTTTATGACTCCCACATCAGGGAACACCAGAGAACGTGGCAGAAATTGGTTTTATTGTGGGTGCTATGGGGGCAATCTATATCTTGCACAAACAATTTAAATACAATTAACAATACAGTCCTTTCGTAAGGACAAGCACAAAATATATTATTTCCTTTGGGGTATTGGAAGAAAGTCTGCTATTGAAAAACTAAGTAGCTGCTAGAGTGTCCTGATTAGACTGCGAAAGCTGGCTTTCAAAACAGGCAATTTGGCAAATATATCTGCCTGCCCCAAAAGATTAATAAGGCCTTGATTTGTTAACTCAGTTCCAATTGACACAACCAGATGGTTTGCTGTATCTTCCACATGAAAAATAAGAAGGTAAATTGTTAGTATGCTCTGACAGTTGTGTACATGGCTTCAAGATTCAAAGGACGCTGAACCTTTAAACAGATTAAAAGCTCAATGCTGTGGCTGTGGCTTTACAACAATATTACCTGCGAGGCCCATTAAAGGATCCTCGGATGATTCAGGTGTGATGGAAAAGAGTTTAAAGGTTCTGTAAACCAACTGTTTTAAAACATTCATGTTACAGTTAGGAGAGGGATCCCAGGCACCCATCGATCACAAGCCTTAGTAGAAATACTTTTAATAAGATTCTAGCCCTGAACGCATGTTTTCCTTTCAATATCACAGAGAAAAATTATGCGACAGAACGCACAACACAGAATGGGTTAGGAGGATTGCAAGCAGTCTGACGTGCTATGATCAATGAAGAATTTAAAGCAACAGGGTTGAAGCCAGTGAACGCAATCAAATTTAAAAAAATTAGCATTACTGAAGGCGCCCAAGGTAATCAAAAACTCTTGCCGTTTGGACTAAAAGTAAGATACTTGTATGCTCCTGGAGAGGCAGAAGGCGATGTTAGAATTAGAGCTACAGATCCTATATGGAGCATAGATGTATATGAAGTTGAAAGATCATGAAAACAACCCCTCCCGTATATATATTTAAGAGAGACTCTCTCTTCTAGCGGCGCTACTGCACCTAAAAAACCGGCCCCTAAAAGATCTTTTGTTCGTGAAGACTGCAAGTTGTCCACCAAACACAGTGCATGTTAGTTAAAAAAGTATTTATTTTTTGTTAAACCCTTAATTTTTATGTCCTTGGAGAGAATGTAAATATGTTTGTTCACGATCACCAAATCTTATCTAGCACGTAAGCCCCCTTTATATAAGTGTCGATTGCGTCAATTTTAGAGGTTTTTGTGTGTTAATTTTTTTTTTGTGAAACAGGCGTTAATTTTGGTCAAAACTGATATGAGATGGACGCGATGTGTATATGAAAGGGGTTTTCGTGCAAAATAACATGGGTGAGCTTGAACGAACATATTTACATTCTCTTGCCTCCTGGTATTCTACTGCTGCATTGTTGAACACTCTCCACTGCATGACAGGTTTGATAGTCTCTTGTTTATGCCATGGGGTATGGTCTTTAATAATGATGGTGGATGGTTACTTTGGTGTGTACATAAAGAGGTGTATCGTTGGGTTTCTGTATGGTTTATATATGTGATTGTTGAGATCCAGTGTTATGTCTAAGTAGTTCACTACCTTTTTGTTGCTTCAATGGTGATCTTTAAGTTGTGTGTTTTGGAAGATTTTGCATAGTTCTTTCTTCTTGTTTTCGATGGTTCTTGGATTGTTGGTTAGTGCAGCAAGGCCATCGTCTCTGTATAGTCCGACTTGTTTTCCGAGTTTTTTCTTGATGTTGGACAGCTGAATAGTCCGACCAGTTCACATGTTCTCTGCACCATCATATGATCCCATGTTACGTCGAATGTTGAGTTTCTGTTGGTTTTCCTGATCCAGGTTTCATTTTTGCTGTGTAGTAATGTTTTCTTGGTGTGGAGAATGATTTCCATTTCTGACCCTGTTATGTCTGTGTGGTTACTGGCAAACTTCAGGGCTTTGGTGAGTAGTTCCTCATCTATAGATGGGTAAAAGTCTACTATGTCAAATGTGATGAATATTGTATTACTTTGTTTATTGAGTTTTTGAACCTTGGATAACTTTCGAATGTGTTCTTCCAGAGGTTGTATTCAGAGTTTGATTTTACGTTCTTTATTATTTTTTCCAGAATTTCTTGCTTATTTTTGCCTAATTCAGATTTGGATGGGTTTATTAGTCTACATGTTGGATTGTTATGAAAATTGGGCTTGTGGTCTTTGAGTGTTATGAAAGCTTCTTTTGTTGCTGTCGCTTCTATCCTGTCACTTAGGTCTATGCGCTCTGCAAGTTCTTTTTCTTAGTGCGGATACTGTCATGTATATTTTGTCGGCTTTTTTGTAGTTTTTCTGGATGTTTTTGTCAAGGAGTTTGAGAGTATTCTTTTGGTTCCATTTTGTAGTAATTGCTAGTTTTATCAGCCTTCACAAATATTTTTTGTCATTTTGTACTTGTTTTATTTGTTTTTTTTAGTGTTGTTTGGAAACCGTTGTTAGATTTTTTGTATTCAATATTGGTTATCATTCTTTTTCATTTGATCTTCAAAGGGTTTCATTTCGTCTATGGCTGGTGGTGATCGCCATGATTTGAAATCGTAGGTGTTTTTGTCCTCTTTTTTTGCATTTGGGTTCAGAAAAAAGAATGCTTCCATCTCATATTATGTACAAACTTTTGTTGTTCCATTAATTTTTTTATATATGATTGCGGATTTGAAAACGGTATATTTTTGTGTTGACTGCCTAAAATTGGTTTCCTCCATTTAAAAATCCTTCAGGCCACAGTGCTCAACGTGAGGAGCGATTAAGATCAGTATATTTAAAATGCCTAAAACAATTTTTTAAGTGCTCAATTCCCTTGGGGAGCACATTAGTTAAAACAAGTTAAAAGAGGAATCTTAAAACTATCTACAAATTTGTGGTGGGCAAACCAAAAACCATCCTGATGACAGCGCAACACGCTTGAAACAAGTTTGTAGATAGTTTTAAGATTCCTCTTTTAACTTGTAACTAATATATATAATTTGGGGGTGCTGTTGGATTCTTTTTGAACCCTTGGTGGTGAGAACACCACAGAATTATGGACTGTGGTGTGTCTCTATTTGACACCAAGAGCACTGACACAATCAGCCGTGTCTCCCTGATGAGTCCGATCCAGCGGACGAAAGGCCTAGGAGCAGCAATACAAATAAATGTGCTTTCGAGAGGGACTGCGATGATTCCCTCAGGCAGCTAGCAAAGGGCTTCTCATATTTATAATATATTCCCCCATTATCTTCATCTTCAATTTTTTTTAAGTTCAAATCTTTGCCAAGTCATTACTATAACGACTGAAGAATTGTTAACCTGCACTTGTTTTCCCCACTACTTAATTGTTCACCATCTATTGTTTGGTCAATCAGTGGAGATTGCATCTCTTAGGAGATCCAAGTAAAGGTTGTTCTGTTACAATTCTTGGCCACTCACAATGCTTGGGTTATTGAACAGCAGAGCTGACCACTCAGACTGTTGCATATCTTTTTATCTCCCTTGCATCCTTAAATGGATCCTCAAGCATAGGCTCAAGATTGTCCTCTATATTTTATACTGTTTGAATAATGCTTTTAGTTTTTCAGCAACTATTTTCATCTCCACACTTTTGTTTGTTCCTTTTACTACCCTTCGCCTGCTGCTTTGGGGGTGCTGTTGGATTCCTTTTTTGAACCCTTGGTGGTGAAAACACCACAGAATTATGGACTGTGGTGTGTCTCTTATTTGACACCAAGAGCACTGACACAATCAGCCGTGTCTCCCTGATGAGTCCAATCCAGCCGACGAAAGGCCTAGGAGCAGGCAATACAAATAAATGTGCTTTCGAGAGGGACTGCGATGATTCCCTCAGGCAGCTAGCAAAGGGCTTCTCATATTTATATATATTCCCCCCATTATCTTCATATTCAATTTTTTTTAAAGTTCAAATCTTTGCCAAGTCATTACTATATCGACTGAAGAATTGTTAACCTGCACTTGTTTTCCCCCACTACTTAATTGTTCAGCATTCTATATATATATATATATATATATATATATATAATATATATATAATATATATATAATATATATATATATATATATATATGTTGGTGTATGTATGT
>CM031627.1:2023461-2033461 GCA_018398815.1 Conus ventricosus
CAACACGTTCCCCCTTGATCTATCTGATCAAAGTGACCGACACACTGAGATTGGCGTCACAGATTAAAACTGGCAGGACTTATGTAGGTGTAGCAGGACAGAGTTACGGACGTTTGTTGGTCAGTTGTGACGAAGATGACAACGGTCCTGCTGCCGTGCACATGCTGACCAGACAGGGTCACGTGGTGAGGTCAGTGACTGACAGCACCATGCTGACAGGACTGAAGTTACCATGGTACATCTGTGCTGACGGGGACAACCACATCTTGGTGGCTGACAGCATGACACACCTGGTGCACAGGGTGGAGGTCAGTTCTGGCCACGCCACCCACACCTATGACCACACTGACCTCAGACGTCCTAGACAGGTGTGTGTAGACAGGGCAGGTGTGGTCTATGTAGCGAGTGGGGTGGTGGTTGTGTGTTGGTGAGAACAGGGCGGGTCAGTGGAGAAAACTGCTGACCTCTGACCTCAGTGACCCCGGGTGTCTCCGTCCTTGGGTGCTGTGTCTGACCAGGACTGGACGTCTGGTGGGCATGGAACAGAGCTGATAGAGACAGTGCTGTTGATGTGTTTGACTTGGTGTAAATGTCTGACTTGACTTCCTTCATACTGTACCTGTCTGCTTGTCTGTCTGTTTATATATCTGTCTGTCTGTCTGTCTGCTTAATGTCTGTCTGTCCGACTGTTTTTATGGTTGCTTTTTTTTTTAGTTTATATGTTTGTCTGTTTAGATGTCTGTTGAACTGTTCTTCAGTTTATAGATTTGTCAGTATGATTATCTATTCCTATGTCTGGCTGTGTGTTGATCCATCATCTATTGGTTAATCCATCTGTCTGTGCATCCACCAGTCTGACTATCCATCCATCCATTCACCTATCCAAACATGAAGTGAATAGACGTTACAGACCTGTCCTGTCACTGACGTAGATCCAGTGAAGATCCGTGGAGAAACAACCTGGTTCCCTTCTCTCTGTCCTGGCGACACTCCGCACACATGACGTCAATTCACATGACGTCATTGTTCACTTTCTTTGACACTGTGTCGGCTGCTGGCCCTAAGGGTCTGTTCCAACACCGAAACGTTTCGCAGTAACGATCCTCATACAACAAAGATGGCGACGGTGAAAATCTGCTGGCTACAGTAAATCTCTACACTGATTATTGGCAGATGATTTACATCAACAGAGGAACAAAACGCAATGACCAAGACTTAAGATCAGCTTAATTTATCTTAAATGAGCTTCATTATTGCCATGTTAGATAACGTGTATCAACAGAACATTCGGCAACATGACGTCACTCTTCGTTTACTGATGCTGATTTCTAACATTGTAAACATTGAGAGAACCAGAATTCACCTTTGGGTTTAAAAATGTACAACATTTAAATGCATACCATTGTTAAACAATATATTTTGTTCTTCTCTGTCTCTTTTGGTGTTTTATTTCCACTGTGTGTGTGTGTGTGTGTGTGTGTGTGTGTGTGTGTGTGTGTGTGTGTGTGTGTGTGTGTGTGGTGTGTGCGTGTGTGTGTGTGTGTGTGTGTGTGTGTGTGTGTGTGTGTGTGTGTGTGTGTGTGGTGTACCATGACAGTAGATTACAGGTGTGATGTGACGATCACTTGGACAGTCAGGCACCAGGCCTATGTCATGAGCAACAGGGCAGAGGCGTTAAAACCAATCCAGTTCTTCACGTTGTCCATCCAGTTCAATACTTTGTGTCGTCAATGTAATCCAAATGTCACCTAATCATCCAGTCTGGCCCTTCACGTTGTCAATTATATCCAAACCTTCTTTCTGTGAATCCAAGTCAAAAGTTATCCTTTATGTTGTCCATCCATTTAAATCTCTCATGTCCATCCAGTCCAATATTCACTTGGGAGCTGATGGAGGTGGTTACCCATGTGATCAGTGTAGAGCTGCATCTTCACTGGGGAGATAGAGGTGGTTACCCATATGATCAGTGTAGAGCTGTATCTTCACTGGGGAGATGGAGGTGGTTACCCATATGATCAGTGTAGAGCTGTATCTTCACTGGGAGCTGATGGAGGTGGTTACCATATGATCAGTGTAGAGCTGTATCTTCACTGGCAGCTGATGGAGGTGGTTACCCATATGATCAGTGTAGAGTTGTATCTTCACTGGGAGCTGATGGAGATGGTTACCCATAATTATGATCAGTGTAGAGCTGTATCTTCACTGGCAGCTGATGGAGGTGGTTACCCATATGATCAGTGTAGAGCTGTGTCTTCACTGGGAGCTGATGGAGGTGGTTCCCATGTGATCAGTGTAGAGCTGTATCTTCACTGGGAGCTGATGGAGGTGGTTACCCATGTGATCAGTGTAGAGCTGTATCTTCACTGGGGAGATAGAGGTGGTTACCCATATGATCAGTGTAGAGCTGTATCTTCACTGGGGAGATGGAGGTGGTTACCCATATGATCAGTGTAGTGCTGTATCTTCACTGGGAGCTGATGGAGGTGATTACCCATATGATCAGTGTAGAGCTGTATCTTCACTGAGAGCTGATGGAGGTGGTTACCCATATGATCAGTGTAGAGTTGTATCTTCACTGGGAGCTGATGGAGATGGTTACCCATAATTATGATCAGTGTAGAGCTGTATCTTCACTGGCAGCTGATGGAGGTGGTTACCCATATGATCAGTGTAGAGCTGTGTCTTCACTGGGAGCTGATGGAGGTGGTTACCCATATGATCAGTGTAGAGCTGTGTCTTCATTGGGAGCTGATGGAGGTGTTACCCATATGATCAGTGTAGAGCTGCATCTTCACTGTGAGCTGATGGAGGTGGTTACTCATATGATCAGTGTACAGCTGTATCTTCACTGGGAGCTGATGGAGGTGGTTACCCGTATGATCAGTGTAGAGCTGTATCTTCACTGAGGAGATGGAGGTGGTCACCCATATGACCAGTGTAGAGCTGTATCTTCACTGGGGAGCTGGTGGAGGTGGTTACCCATATGATCAGTGTATAGCTGTATCTTCACTGGGAGCTGATGGAGGTGGTTACCCATATGATCAGTGTAGAGCTGTATCTTCACTGTGAGTTGATGGAGGTGGTTACCCATATGGTCAGTGTAGAGCTGTATCTTCACTGGGAAGATGGAGGTGGTTACCCATATGATCAGTGTAGAGCTGTATATTCACTGGGGAGATGGAGTTGGTTACCCATATGATCAGTGTAGAGCTGTATCTTCACTGCAGAGCTGATGGAGGTAGTTACCCATATGGTCAGTGTAGAGCTGTATCTTCACTGGGAGTTGATGGAGGTGGTTACCCATATGATCAGTGTAGAGCTGTATCTTCACTGGGGAGATGGAGGTGGTTACCCATATGATCAGTGTAGAGCTGTATCTTCACTGGGAGCTGATGGATGTGGTTACTCATGTGATCAGTGTAGAGCTGTATCTTCACTGGGGAGATGGAGGTGGTTACCCATATGATCAGTGTAGAGCTGTATCTTCACTGGGGAGATAGAGGTGGTTACCCATATGATCAGTGTAGAGCTGTATCTTCACTGGGGAGATGGAGGTGGTTACCCATATGATCAGTGTAGAGCTGTATCTTCACTGGGAGTTGATGGAGATGGTTACCCATATGATCAGTGTAGAGCTGTATCTTCACTGGGAGTTGATGGAGGTGGTTACCCATATGATCAGTGTAGAGCTGTATCTTCACTGTGAGTTGATGGAGGTGGTTACCCATATGATCAGTGTAGAGCTGTGTCTTCACTGGGAGCTGATGGATGTGGTTACCCATATGATCAGTGTAGAGCTGTGTCTTTATTGGGAGCTGATGGAGGTGGTTACCCATATGATCAGTGTAGAGCTGCATCTTCACTGTGAGATGATGGGGTGGTTACTCATATGATCAGTGTACAGCTGTATCTTCATTGGGAGCTGATGGAGGTGGTTACCCATATGATCAGTGTAGAGCTGTATTTTCACTGGAGAGATGGAGGTGGTCACCCATATGATCAGTGTAGAGCTGTATCTTCACTGGGGAGCTGATGGAGGTGGTTACCCGTATGATCAGTGTATAGCTGTATCTTCACTGGGAGCTGATGGAGGTGGTTACCCATATGATCAGTGTAGAGCTGTATCTTCACTGTGAGTTGATGGAGGTGGTTACCCATATGGTCAATGTAGAGCTGTATCTTCACTGGGAGCTGACGGAGGTGGTTACCCATATGATCAGTGTAGAGCTGTATCTTCACTGGGAAGATGGAGGTGGTTACCCATATGATATAGTGTAGAGCTGTATCTTCACTGGGGAGATGGATTTGGTTACCCATATGATCAGTGTAGAGCTGTATCTTCACTGCAGAGCTGATGGAGGTAGTTACCCATATGGTCAGTGTAGAGCTGTATCTTCACTGGGAGTTGATGGAGGTGGTTTCCCATATGATCAGTGTAGAGCTGTATCTTCACTGGGGAGATGGAGGTGGTTACCCATATGATCAGCGTTAGAGCTGTATCTTCACTGGGAGCTGATGGAGGTGGTTACTCATGTGATCAGTGTAGATCTGTATCTTCACTGGGGAGATGCAGGTGGTTACCCATATGATCAGTGTAGAGCTGTATCTTCACTGGGGAGATAGAGCTGGTTACCCATATGATCAGTGTAGAGCTGTATCTTCACTGGGGAGATGGAGGTGGTTACCCATATGATCAGTGTAGAGCTGTATCTTCACTGGGAGTTGATGGAGGTGGTTACCCATATGATCAGTGTAGAGCTGTATCTTCACTGTGAGTTGATGGAGGTGGTTACCCATATGATCAGTGTAGAGCTGTATCTTCATTGGGGAGATGGAGGTGGTTACCCATATGATCAGTGTAGAGCTGTATCTTCACTGGGAGCTGATGGAGGTGGTTACTCATGTGATCAGTGTAGAGCTGTATCTTCACTGGGGAGATGGAGGTGGTTACCCATATGATCAGTGTAGAGCTGTATCTTCACTGGGGAGATAGAGGTGGTTACCTATATGATCAGTGTAGAGCTGTATCTTCACTGGGGAGATAGAGGTGGTTACCCATATGATCAGTGTAGAGCTGTATCTTCACTGGGGAGATGGAGGTGGTTACCCATATGATCAGTGTAGAGCTGTATCTTCACTGGGAGTTGTTGGAGATGGTTACCCATATGATCAGTGTAGAGCTGTATCTTCACTGGGGAGATGGAGGTGGTTACCCATGTGATCAGTGTAGAGCTGTATCTTCACTGGGGAGATTGAGGTGGTTACCCATATGATCAGTGTAGAGCTGTATCTTCACTGAGGAGATGGAGGTGGTTACCCATATGATCAGTGTAGAGCTGTATCTTCACTGGAGTTGATGGAGGTGGTTATTCATATGATCAGTGTAGAGCTGTATCTTCACTGGGAGTTGATGGAGGTGGTTACTCATATGGTCAGTGTAGAGCAGAGCTGAGGAAATTTTGGTGTTGAGATCATGAACTGACAGAAATTGTTTGGTCCACACACCTTGACTGTGGCGACAATTTGACTCAGTTTAGGTGGATATTTGTTTGCTTGAGGGAGTAACGTCTTGTTCATTCGGTATTTCTACTGTTTGACTAAACGATGTTTTTTTTGTCCAGTCAGTATGATTTGTGTTTTAATAATGTTACGTTGCTAAGTCAGAAGTTTGATGTTCACTAAATAGTGCTGTATTTAAAGTTGATATCTGTAATATTTGACTAAACAAAATGTCTTGTTCACCTAGTATTGTAATTAATGATCGATAATTTTGTGTAATTCAATTATGCGTGTTCCGTGTGTGCGTGTGTGTGTGTTGTGTGTGTGTGTGTGTGTGTGTGTGTGTGTGTGTGTGTGTGTGTGTGTGTGCGTGTGTGTTCATTTATTTTCTTTTTCTTTTTGGTTGACTAAATAGTAACAATAGTATCTGCAGTGTTTACTAAACATTTTCGTCTGATCAAAAGAATTTGTGGTTGTTCTTTTGAATGTTTAATTTACTGTTTAATTGTTCATGGTCGGTCCTTTTCAAATTCCACTGAATATGGTGATATTCAGCTATGTCTGGTTTGTTGTACATCTGTATAATGTTTGACATGGCATTATGATGTTCAGTCATGTTTGGTCTGTGGTCTGTGTCTCTGATTTCCCTTTGACAGATATTGCATAGTTTATCTAGGTTTGTTTTCTACTGGTATTTTTCATGTTTAAATGAACATTGTGTTGCCCAGCCATGCTTGGTTTATGGTCGATCTTTTTGACGTTTGCCCATTGACATAGAGTTGTGATGTTTTGATAGCCACGTTTCAGGAATGCTCTCAGCCTTGATGTGATTCTGCAGTACCTTTGCCTGCTAACGTCAGATAAATAAATTGAAATAAACTAAGCTGGTAACGTCAATCAAATAAAATGAAATAATCTGATCAGGTAACGTGGTACAAATATATTGAAATAAACTGACTGGATAACGTGATACAAATACATTCAAATACACTGACCTGGTAACGTCATGCAAATACATTGAAATAAACCTGGGCTCAGAGAAGCCGGATAATGTAACTTCATACACGACCACACATAAGCCTCATATTGTAAACTTCATGTAAACGAAATGAGATAAACTGACCTCTGACAAGTCTGATAGTGTAAACTTCATGTAAATGAAATGAAACAGGCCTTACCTGGGGTAGGTCTGATACAGGTAAACGTCGTAGAAATTTGATGACATAGATCTGAACTGAAGTAAACCCAGTCCTTGTAGACGAACGAGGAGTAAACTGAACTAAACCTGACCTGACGTAAGTCTGATGTGATTAAACCAAACCCACTGAAATTAGTTAGTCTGAAGCTTAGTCAAGCCTGATACATGAATAAAGTTCCAGAAATAAAACTAAATAAGTACGAGCCGAGGTACATAATGCACCTGTATACGATATTGAAATGAAATTATTCAGACTTAAGCTTAGGCAAGCCTGATAAATACAAACGCCGAAGTGAGAAAAAAAAGGAAAAAAAAGAAGAAGAAATAAACCTGAGATAAGGTAAGCATGATACATGTATACTTTATAGAAAGAAACGGATATAACTATGACCAGAGGAAAGCCTGACATATGTAAATGCTACAAAAATAATCGGAAATGAGCCTGAGCTGAGATAAGCCTGATACATGTAAGGTAATACAAATAAATTGAAATAAACCAGATCTGAGGTAAACCAAAAACATGTGAATATAATTAAAGTTAAATGAGTTAGACCTGAGCCTAGATAAGCTTGATTCGCGTAAATGTCAAAGAGACAGAACTACATGTATATCTGACCTAAGGTAAGTGTGATGCACATACACGCCATAGAAATAAATGGAAATAAACCTTACGTGAGTTAAGCCTGGTATATGTAGGCGCCATACAAATGAACGGAAATAAACCAGAGCTGAGGTGCCTGTATAAACGTTACAGAAACAAACGGAAATGAACCTAGTTTTAGGTAAGCCTAACACATGTTATACCCTTCCCATACATCGTAGGTGCACCTGCACCCATACGTTCACGCAATGTTTGATACTTCAGTTTTCATTCATAAAATCATGGTTAAATTTCAGCGCTTTGTTAAGGAAAGATCCAAGCATGTGCTGCCGAAAATGAAGCAATTTCGTCCTTTGATAAGCAGGTAAACAAGACAACAAATCATTGTATAACTCCTTAGAAATGAACGAAAATCAACCTGAGCGGACGTAATCTTAACACATGTAAACATGTAAACATTTTGTAGAAATCATTTAACATTGTGCATAGGTAAGCTGAACACATGTAAACGATGCGTAGAAATGATTTTGCCCTGAGCCTAGGTAAGTTTAACACATGTTAATATAATGTAGTAATTATTTTGCCCTGAGCCTAGGTAAGTTTAACACATGTTAATATAATGTAGTAATTATTTTGCCCTGAGCCTAGGTAAGTTTAACACATGTTAATATAATGTAGTAATTATTTTGCCCTGAGCCCAGGCAAGCTAGACAAATGTTAATATAGTGTAGACAATATTTTGCCCTGAGCCTAGGTAAGCTCAACACATGTAAATATATTGTCGATTTTAGTTAGCTCTGAGCGTAGGTGAGCCTGATACACGTGAATTCTGCAATGCTGTCAGTATTGTGCGTGCGCGCGCGCATGCGTGCGTTTGTGCGTGTGCGTGTGCGTGTGTGTGTGTGTGTGTGTGTGTGTGTGTGTGTGTGTGTGTGTGTGTGTGTGTGTGTGATATGTTCCCCTTCCATCTCCATCCTCTAACAGTTCCCAGAGGGATTATCCTAGCAAGGCCAGTTGATCTTGCTGCATGGCCATAGCAGCGTAGTTGTCTGTCCTTCCCTGATGTGAGGAGATCTTCCCATGGCTCGATGTGTTGCTTGATGGTGTAATGCGCTTGTTCCCTGATGATCTGTCTGATGGTCAGTATCCTGCGGTACCATCTCAGGTCCATGCTTTGGGTTCTTCTTTCCAGATCCACTGTGAGGCATCATGTCTGGCATGCACACAGGCCAATGAAGCCTGAGACAGACGTTGTCAGAAATAGTGTTTCCCTTCAGTCTGAGTTGAGGTCAGATCTGTACATGTAAACGTTAGGGAAAAAATAGAAAGAAAGGGGGCTAGTTACCGCCAAGGACATAGAGTTAGGAAATATGATGAAACACACCTTCGTTGAGGTAACCCTCATGTATGTAAACGTCATGGATATAGAGCAAAAATAAACGAGCTAAGCTTAAATTCTGTACATGTAAGCGTCAGAGAAATAAAACAAAATAAATCTGAAAGAATATGAGCCTGATACATGCACACGACTGGGTAGAAACACACTGAGCTCAGATAAACCTGACATAATGTGTGCACTTCTCAGAAAGAAAATAAAATTAATCCGAGTAGAGGTTTGCCTTCTGTATGTAGAGATCGTATAAATAATATGGAATAAACCTGAGTTGAAATAAACCCTTCATGCTAACATGTAAATGTCATAGGGTACTTCTAGCACGTGAAAGAGTCATAGAAATAAAATGGGATCAGCTTGAACTGATGTAAGCATGGTACATGCTGATGTGAAAAAAACGAACAATGAATTACACTCGGATATTAATTGTGGCTATAACAGTTGTGTTTGAATTGGTCTTTTCTGTTGTTTAAGTGCGCATGTGTGCACATGTCTATATGTTTTTCTTATTAAAGCACACCACACTTATACAGGGTGCAGTTGTACAGAGTGTACAATAGTCTCTTACCATTTCATACTGATGTACACCACATTGATGAATACGTAGAGGATGTATTTGTCAATTATCACTTTCATACTGAAGTACACCAAAATCATAAACAAAAGTACAGGGCATACAGCTCTCTCTCTCTCTCTCTCTCTCTCTCTCTCTCTCTCTCTCTCTCTCTCTCTCTCTCTCTGTATGCGTGCGCGCGCATGTGTGTGTGTGTGTGTGCGTGTGTGTGTGTGTGTGTGTGTGTGTGTGTGTGTGTGTGTGTGTGTGTCTCTCTCTCTCTCTCTCTCTCTCTCTCTGCGTGCATGCGTGCGTGTGTGTGTGTGTGTGTGTGTGTGTGTGTGTGTGTGTGTGTGCACGCGCGCGCACGTGTGCATGTATGTGTGTGGCGGGGGTGAGGTTGGGTGTGTGAATAAAAGTGCATTTATCTCAATGGCAAATCGCTACAAGTCATTCATAACTGTTGACGTTAATTACTTTGACATAAGCATTTATGTTTGTTTCTCAGTGACATTGTTTTATTTCATCTGGATTGATGGTTCTCTTTCAAAATGGAAATTCAATGGTAAAGAAACTTTTGTAAAGTTATATTTCAAAATCCACAACTCCTGTCATCCTCTTATTTCCAGTTGTAACGGATTTTTCAGCATTAAATTGAATGTTTCTTCCACTGTTCTTTGACGTGTATCATGACGTTCGTCAGTGAGTTATCCCTCGAGTGAAGCTCGGTCATTGTGTCATAGAGGGAAAGGTAGA
>CM031627.1:2038461-2068461 GCA_018398815.1 Conus ventricosus
CACACGCACACACGCACACACACAATCTTGCCAACAGAAGCCCAAGGTACTTTACGGAACTTCAGCTTTCAGTAGGGGGTTGTCTCCTTTGTCTGGAGATTCTCAAACTGCACTCTTCTCTGATGCCTTGTCTTATGCCTTGACATGGTTCCGGCAGCTCTGCCATCTGCAGTGACTGCAGCCAGCTGTGCACCAAACCGCATGAATTCCAGATGATCGTCTGCTACATTGGCCTGCTCCTGAAGCTAGGCACCAACCACATTATTTCCCATGAGGTGTTTGTGTGTCTGTGTTAGAACTACATTGTCTTTGTGTCTGTGTTAGAACCACATTATTTCCCATGAGGTGTTTGTGTCTGTGTTAGAACCACATTATTTCCCGTGAAGTGTTTGTGTCTGTGTTAGAACCACATTATTTCCCGTGAGGTATTTGTGTCTGTGTTAGAACTACATTATTTCCTGTGACGTATTTGTGTCTGTGTTAAAACCACATTATTTCCTGTGAGGTATTTGTGTCTGTGTTAGAACCACATTATTTCCTGTGAGGTATTTGTGTCTGTGTTAGAACCACATTATTTCCTGTGAGGTGTTTGTGTCTGTGTTAGAACCACATTATTTCCCGTGAGGTGTTTGTGTCTGTGTTAGAACCACATTATTTCCGTGAGGTGTTTGCGTCTGTGTTAGAACCACATTATTTCCGTGGGTGTTTGTGTCTGTGTTAGAACCACATTATTTCCGTGAGGTGTTTGTGTCTGTGTTAGAACTATGTTGTTTCCCGTGAGGTATTTTTGTCTGTGTTACAAGTACATTATTTCCTGTGAGGTGTTTGTGTCTGTGTTAGAACTACATTATTTCCTGTGAGGTATTTGTGTCTGTGTTAGAACCACATTATTTCCTCTGAGGTGTTTGTGTCTGTGTTAGAACCACATTATTTCCTGTGAGGTATTTGTGTCTGTGCTAGAACCACATTATTTCCTGTGAGGTGTTTGTGTCTGTGGTAGAACTACATTATTTCCCGTGAGGTGTTTGCTTCTGTGGTAGAACTACATTATTTCCCGTGAGGTGTTTGTGTCTGTGGTAGAACCACATTATTTCCCGTGAGGTGTTTGTGTCTGTGGTAGAACCACATTATTTCCCGTGAGATATTTGTGTCTGTGGTAGAACCACATTATTTCCCGTGAGGTGTTTGTGTCTGTGGTAGAACCACATTATTTCCCGTGAGGTGTTTG
The DNA here is from genome assembly GCA_018398815.1 of Conus ventricosus. Taxonomy (NCBI): domain Eukaryota; kingdom Metazoa; phylum Mollusca; class Gastropoda; order Neogastropoda; family Conidae; genus Conus; species Conus ventricosus. Next base: position 2,039,690 of record CM031627.1, read on the forward strand.
TGTCTGTGGTAGAACCACATTATTTCCCGTGATGTGTTTGTGTCTGTGGTAGAACCACATTATTTCCCGTGAGGTGTTTGTGTCTGTGTTAGAACAGGAACAAGGTGTCAGTGGCAGTCATTTACGTAGAAAGCTGTGCTTTAAATGAAGACCGTTTTCTGTTCTCTTCTTTTCTTTCAAAGACAATAATTCTTAAACTGCTAGTCAAAAGTGACAACGATTTGCTATAATGCTCCACAGCTGAATTTAAGTACACCCTACATCAATTCAAGTGCAATGTTTATCTGAGTTCAAGTAAGAACAAAGCGATGGTTTCAGTACACCCTACATCAATTCAAGTGCAATGTTTATCTGAGTTCAAGTAAGAACAAAGCGATGGTTTCAGTACACACTACATCAATTCAAGTGCAATGTTTGTCTGAGTTCAAGTAAGAACAAAGCGATGGTTTCAGTACACCCTACATCAATTCAAGTGCAATGTTTATCTGAGTTCAAGTAAGAACAAAGCGATGGTTTCAGTACACCCTACATCAATTCAAGTGCAATGTTTATCTGAGTTCAAGTAAGAACAAAGCGATGGTTTCAGTACACACTACATCAATTCAAGTGCAATGTTTGTCTGAGTTCAAGTAAGAACAAAGCGATGGTTTCAGTACACACTACATCAATTCAAGTGCAATGTTTGTCTGAGTTCAAGTAAGAACAAAGCGATGGTTTCAGTACACACTACATCAATTCAAGTGCAATGTTTATCTGAGTTCAAGTAAGAACAAAGCGATGGTTTCAGTACACCCTACATCAATTCAAGTGCAATGTTTGTCTGAGTTCAAGTAAGAACAAAGCGATGGTTTCAGTACACCCTACATCAATTCAAGTGCAATGTTTATCTGAGTTCAAGTAAGAACAAAGCGATGGTTTCAGTACACACTACATCAATTCAAGTGCAATGTTTGTCTGGGTTCAAGCAGGAACAAAGCGATGGTTTCAGTAATTTACATAGCAAAATAAATGACACGGCGATGGTCTTCACCCGTGGTGATAAATATCCCCATGGATGGGTACTGATACATCTGGCAACTGCACGCACGCACGCACGCACGCACGCACGCACGCACGCACGCACGCACGCACGCACGCACGCACGCTCGCACACACACACACACACAACACACACACACACACACAAAGAAAAATGTTATTAAAAAAACAAACAAAAAAACAAACCTTGAGCATATCTCTGACCTTTTGCGAGACCATCTTCTCTAGCTGCCATGTGCTTCTTGTTGTGACTGTCCTGTAATGGCTACTTGCAGTCAGATGGACGATACTATCTTCCCTAGCTGTCATGTGTTTCTTGTTGTGACAGTCCTGTAATGGCTACTTGCAGTCAGATGGACGATACTATCTTCCCTAGCTGTCATGTGTTTCTTGTTGTGACAGTCCTGTAATGGCTATTTGCAGTCAGATGGACGATACCATCTTCCATAGCTGTCATGTGTTTCTTGTTGTGACAGCCCTGTAATGGCTACTTGCAGTCAGATGGACAATACCATCTTCCATAGCTGTCATGTGTTTCTTGTTGTGACTGTTCTGTAATGGCTACTTGCAGTCAGATGGACGATACCATCATCCATAGCTGTCATGTGTTTCTTGTTGTGACAGCCCTGTAATGGCTACTTGCAGTCAGATGGACGATACCATCATCCATAGCTGCCATGTGTTTCTTGTTGTGACTGTTCTGTAATGGCTACTTGCAGTCAGATGGACGATACCATTATCCATAGCTGTCATGTGTTTCTTGTTGTGACTGTTCTGTAATGGCTACTTGCAGTCAGATGGACGATACCATCATCCATAGCTGTCATGTGTTTCTTGTTGTGACTGTTCTGTAATGGCTACTTGCAGTCAGATGGACGATACCATCTGCCATAGCTGTCATGTGTTTCTTGTTGTGACTGTTCTGTAATGGCTACTTGCAGTCAGATGGACGATACCATCTGCCATAGCTGTCATGTGTTTCTTGTTGTGACTGTTCTGTAATGGCTACTTGCAGTCAGATGGACGATACCATCTGCCATAGCTGTCATGTGTTTCTTGTTGTGACTGTCCTGTAATGGCTACTTGCAGTCAGATGGACGATACTATCTGCCATAGCTGTCATGTGTTTCTTGTTGTGACTGTCCTGTAATGGCTACTTGCAGTCAGATGGACGATACCATCTGCCATAGCTGTCATGTATTTCTTGTTGTGACTGTTCTGTAATGGCTACTTGCAGTCAGTTGGACGATACCATCTGCCATAGCTGTCATGTGTTTCTTGTTGTGACTGTCCTGTAATGGCTACTTGCAGTCAGATGGACGATACGATCTGCCATAGCTGTCATGTGTTTCTTGTTGTGACTGTCCTGTAATGGCTACTTGCAGTCAGATGGACGATACTATCTGCCATAGCTGTCATGTGTTTCTTGTTGTGACTGTCCTGTAATGGCTACTTGCAGTCAGATGGACGATACCATCTGCCATAGCTGTCATGTGTTTCTTGTTGTGATTATCCTGTAATGGCTACTTGCAGTCAGATGGACGATACCATCTGCCATAGCTGTCATGTGTTTCTTGTTGTGATTATCCTGTAATGGCTACTTGCAGTCAGATGGACGATACCATCTGCCATAGCTGTCATGTGTTTCTTGTTGTGATTATCCTGTAATGGCTACTTGCAGTCACATGGACGATCAACAAAATGTACTGAATGGAAACTTCTCATTGGAAGTGAGCAGTGAAGGCTTTTTTCTCTCTCTCTCTCTTTTTCAAAATTGTACCCATAAAAATAGGTTACAAGCTTGATATTTCTACTTAGCTGTGTGTCTGCATGAGAGAGAGAGAGAGAGAGAGAGAGAGAGAGAGAGAGAGAGAGAGAGACAGAGACAGAGAGAGACAGAGAGAGACAAGAGACAGAGAGAGAGAGAGAGAGAGAGAAGAGAGAGAGAGAGAGAGAGAGAGAGAGAGAGAGAGAGAGAGAGAGAGAGAGAGAGATGCCACAAGTCAATTCAGTTCATGTTATTTACAGTCCGGCTGATGCGAGGAGTCATATCTAGGCTGTCATTTCGTCAAAGTACATCCCCGATGCAGTCGTTAAACACACACACACACACACACACACACACACACCACACACACACACACACACACACACACACACACACACACACACACACACACACACACACACACACACACGCACACACACACACACGTGTTTTTGCAAATTTGTTTGCTTTTAATTCTAAGTATGTTTCCTCGCACACGAGTGGCAGAATGGTCACAGTTCTCTCTACCAAACACACCACGTGACAGTTCTCTTTACCAACCACACCACGTGACAGTTCTCCCAACCAAACACACCACGTGACAGTTCTCCCTACCAATCAGACCACGTGACAGTTCTCCCTACCAACCACACAACATGACAGTTCTCCCTACCAATCAGACCACGTGACAGTTCTCCCTACCAACCACACCACGTGACAGTCCTCCCTACCAAACACACCAGAGAACAGGGAAATGTCTGTTCTGGGCCACTTGCTCCTCCACCAAGTTTTCGGGCGAAAGTGCCCCAGGATTGGCATTTATACGTTCTCTAACAAGCAAGACTTCAATAACCAAAAATAACGATTATCTACAAACAAACATACTGTGTACGGTTATCCGTTTTCAATACTAATTTACTAAAGTTTTCATAGAGTAGCGTAGGGGAAAGTAGCCAGGACTGAACACGCCCCATAGAGTAACGCAGGGAAAAGCAGTTGTGGCTGAACGCGCCCATATACACGGTGGGTGCACCAGGCTATCCGATTACTTCGCGGTATGTTAATTACAGCGTGGGGAGAGAGAGAGAGAAACCCTGACAAGTTAAGGTTAAGTTGCCCTCAGAACAGACAGACAGAGAAGAGAGAGAGAGAGAGAGAGAGAGAGAGTGTATGCACACACACACACACACACACACACACACACACACACACACACACACACACACACACCACACATGGGCACAGACAGACACTCATACACGCGCGCGCGCGCGCGCCTCACACCTGCCGACAAACTGAGAGGCCAAAAAATCAATACTGCCGCCCCGCTCCTCCCCTCACCCCACTCCCTCACGCCGGGCTTGCGCATTGCAATATATTACATCAGCTTTTTCTCTGCCGCCTGAGGGCGCTGTTAAAGCGCTCACATGACCAGTTTCCAACACCGGTTTCATCATTCTTCTACTGACTTCCGGACTTGCAAGGACGCTTTTACTTCGCTGTGTACTGTGCTTGGTGTCTTATTCTAAAAAATGGCTACCCGTTTCACTGAAGAGCAGGCTCTTGCCATTGAACACCACAAGTTTTACCATACTTTCATGTCAGAGTATTTGTTGAAAAAAGAACGAGGTGAAGCATGTTCGTTGCCGCCGAAACCGAAAAGAAGTATTGCTTTCCTAGAAGGAACAGAAAAAGAAAAAAGTGAACCGACTGCTTTGGAAATGGACGACTATCTTAAAGGTTTGTTGGTTCAAGGAAATGAAAACGTTGAAGGCAATATTGCTGAACAAAATATAGCCAATTTCAATATGTGTTTGACTATCGATGAGATGGTTCCTTATTTAATAAATGGCGCTGCATTGTTGAAAGCCGGCCAAAGCAAAACAATCCATCACGCGTTGATTGTTGGGCGTTGGTTGGACAGCCCAATCGTTTTAAAAATCAAAAAAAAGCAAAAACATCGTTTATTTCTTAAGCCCAAAGGTGAACAGGTCGTTTTCGTATGCGGGAAAATTTTTTTCCCAAACTTTCTGTGTGTTTTTTTTAACTAATCCAAAAATTCCAAACAAGCAAACCAGTAAAATTTAAACTTGTACCCAAACCCAAAACCATTATTAAACTTATGCAACGGGAGGGCGATTTTGGGGGGGTTGGGGGAAAAACAAATGGGGTTCCCCCAGACCTTAGTACATCTACCAAAAGGGGATGGAGTATGGTGGCCACACTATTTTCTTATAAATCCCCCCCAAAATCCAATGAGGGATTACTCCTACTGGCGATTAGACCCCGCCAAAAAAAGTTTGGGGCTACGGGGCATAATTGGGTAACTCTCCCAAAAAGCCAGTTGAAAACCCTTTTTTTTGAGAAAAGAGGAGAAACAGAAAACCTGGGCCAAAAACCAAACCCTATTTTAAAACGTTTGCCGCCAAATTAAACTTTACACCTGAAACCCCGGTGGCAAACTGGGCAAACGACCCTATGTGTTTCGCTTGACTCCCAAAGGCGCCAGGCACCTGCAAAGCCAGGGGGCCAAAACTGGGCCAAACACCGTTTTGCCCCCCTTTGGGGGTTGTTTTGGAGGGTTGGGCGCGCGAACAAGCCTGTTTAGTCACAAAGCAAGAAGTCCCGGGAGTTCTTACTTTTTTTTTGTTGTGTTTTTTTGGCCTACCCCCCCCCACCAGGGCCCCCCACCCCCCCCCCCGGGACTGTCTATTGTGTGTTTGTGTTTTTTTTGGGGGCCCGCCCCCACCTTTCACACCCCCCCCCCACCTGCCCCCCCCCCCACCCACGCAGCACACATTTAAAGTTCCTTCTAATTTTTTAAAACAATTTAATTCTCAATTCTTACAAAAATTACTTCTAAGTTTTTTCCTTAATAAATTCTCATTTATCCCCAAGTTTTTAAAAAGTCTTGAAAAGGGTTCCTTTGAAAGGTTTTTAAAAGGGTTTTTGATCAAGATTTTGATAATTTCTGATTAAGTCTTTTTTAAAGAAAACCCCAAAGTTCTTATTAATTTAAACCTTTTAAATTATCCAAAAAAAACAAGCAATTTTTTAAACTTAAAACAGAAAGATGTCAATTATATACACACACCCCCCCAAAAAACGCTTAAATCTTTTGGGATGCTTGCTCAGGGGGGGTTCTTTTGAAATAATTTTAAAGGGGAAATTTTTAAAAATTCCGAAAAAACCGTTGTTTAAAATTTTGGGTCTAGGAATGTCTTTTTAGACCCATTTTTAAATTTAAATTGATTCATCATTTTATAATACGCCATGATCTATTTTTTTTAAAAAAAATTAAAATTTTTTTCCATTAAATGGAAAAGAAAATCTTTTTTATTGGGCGGGTTTGGCGTGCATTTGTCTTTTTTCTGAATTTAATGGTTCAGATTTTTTTTGGGTTTGTTTTCTTGGTTGCCATTTAAATTTTTTTAATAACCGAAAAAAAACCCGCCCCCAACAGCACAAGGGCGCCAAAAAGGGCAATTTTTTTTAATTAAAATTTTCCCCTTAAAGGGACTTTGGGGCCCTTGTTCCCCAAGGGTTTTTATACGGCATTGAATAAACTTTTCTGGGGGGCGTTGGCGCGTTATGTTTTCAAATGATAAATATTCGGTAAAAAAAAAATTTTTTTGTCGGGTTCCCCCTCTGCAATTTTTTTTTCCTGCTTCAACACCCCCAGGATTTTAAAGGGCCTCCCCCTTTATTCCGGTTTTCTGCGGTTTTTTCGCTTGGTTACTTTCCCAACCTGTTTCATTTTTCTGATTCGGGCTGATTTTCCGGGCTGGGTTAAATTTTGGGGGGAAATTTAAATCTATATTTTAAAAATTATTAATCCCTGATTAAGGCGAAAAACCAATGTTCCAAACCCCTTTTTAAAAAACAGAACAAAACCCTAGAGCCCTCAATACTTTTTTAAAAAACGGGATCCTGCGTTAAATAAACCCATAAAATCCTTTTCAGAATCAAGGGGGGCAAATCTACTGACAAGTTGGGGTTTTACAAACAAATAACCTTTTTTGCCCCACCCTTTCCCCATTCAAGACCCCAACTGGGGTTTTTCATCCCTTTTATGATACTTTATAATTTTTTGGTGGGGGCCCACGGTTAAATTCGGGGAAATTTTCTAAAATTCAGTTCCGGAACGGGTTTTTTTTTTTCCCAAACCACGCTCCCCCAAAGAATAAAACCCGCTCCTTTTGGGCAAAACATTTGGGCCCCATAAAATTTGGCCCTTCATAAGTTTCAGGAAGGTTTGGGGCCGCCTTGTACGTAGTAGATCATCACGTTCATTTTTTTTATATAATTATTTTTTTTTTAAAAAAATTTACACCAAAAAAAACTGTTGCAAAACCTTTTAAACCAAATTCTGCTGTTTTTGGGTCTAATTAGATACTCAATGTTTGGGTTAAACCCCCCCGGGGTTTAAAAATTTTTAAAAAACCGGGCAAAACCCTTGGGGCAAACCTAGAACTTAGGAATTCAACAAAAGCTGTTGCTATCTTTGTGGGCGTTTTGCCACGAAAAATTTCTATTTAAAGGGAAAGGGAAAAAATTTCCCCCAGACAATATAAATATGTAAGAAAAAAATACTTTTTAATAAAAAAGGTTTCACTCGCAATAAAAAAATAGGGGGGCGCTGTGGTGAATCGCTTGTTTTTGGGCGAAGTAATTTCGAAATTTAGAAAAAGGGGGGGAATGAGGGAAAGAAAAAAAAAGACATAAAAAAAGCAGGAAAACAGCACTGCACAAGACCCTAGGAAAGGCAAAAAACCGGGACGGGTTAGTTTTTAAATTAATGACACCGAAAAACAGGGGCAATGCATTACACATTTAAAAATGTTGTTTCCAAGCAAAAAAAAACAAAAAAAATTTTTTGTAAAAAACCCCAAACCAATCGAAAAAAAGGCCCCCACCAAAACAGTGACTTTTATAAAACCATCAAAAAAAAAAAGGGGCAAAAATTTGGGGTTTTAAATTGTCGGGGTTATGCCCGCGGGAATTTTTTGCACATAATATTTGGCTGAAAAAAAAATGAAAACAAAATCTTTTTTAAATTCCCCCAAAAGGGATTTTGGGAAAGGGGGAAATCACAGAAATTTAAAAAGCAAAGCCAACAGCGGGAGCAGGGGGAACAAAACCCCCAAAAGAAAGGTTATCTAAACAACGTTTGGGCAAATTTTTTTTAAAACCCCCGGCGCCTAGACAAATTTTTAAACCAGAGACCAAAAACTTTGTAAATTTAAAATACCCAAACAAACACCCATCAAATGGACCAAATTTTTTACCCCTGATGGGATTAGACAAAAAAAATTTTAATTACGCACTTACGTCATTGAATAGCTTCAAAGGGGGGGAAAAAAGATGCTGAACCTTTAAACACAAAAAATTTTCGGCGGGTTTCTGTTCCAACAACGATATCCCAAACGGGGGCCCATTAATTTATCCTCGCATAAATTCAATTTGATGATGGAAAAAAATTTTAAAAAAGGGGCCAAAAAGGGAATAAATTTATTGTTTAAAACAAGATTTACCCTTTAAAAGGGGCTTTCCGTAAAGTTCACAGTTTCACCCCCCTTTAGGGAAAATTTTTTAAAAAAACTTTGGGCCAAAGACTTTTTTTTTACCATTATCACAGGAGCGATTAAATAATTCTCGCAACACAAAAAGGGGTTTTAAAACCCCTCAGTTTTGCCGAAATGAATAATAAAATTTTTTAAAAGGGGGCTAAAACCATAAAAGAAATCAAAAAAAAAACAATAAATTTTGGGGAAGGAAAAGGTCTTCATCCAGAAAAACATTTAAAATTTGGTTTAAAAAAGTGGGGTTTACCTTTATTTACCGGGGAAAAGCAAAAGGGGGCCACTCGCATCAGGGCAACCGATCCCATTTTTGGAGGGGTTAAAACCCTTTAAAAAAATTTAAAAAAATTTGGGGAAAAATTTTAATTTCCGCCCTGTATTTTTTAACGAGAAACTGACACAACAAAACAACCAGCTCCCAAAGATCTTTTGTGAAAAAAAAGGGCAGATAATCCCCAAGAAAACAGTTCCGTTTTAAATTTAAATTGAGGGTTCCCCAGTCCCCAAATTTGGCATAAAAAAACTCTTTTTAAACAAACACAGTTTTGTGTTTTTTTCTATCTAAATGTTTTCTTTGTTACAACCGTTGTTTTGATCTCATGTAAAATTAGAAGGAGTTTTAAAAGGGGTTGTATGATGAAAATTCTTATTCCAAAAAAACCCTTCTTTGAGTTGTCTTTGGATAGGGGTTTGACTGCAAAACCGCGGCAAAATTTTTCCCCCCTTTGGTTTTCTTAAGGGTTTTTTCCGGGCTCAAAAATCCCGAACATTTCTTTTTTAACCCCACATACTCCTTGACCCCTTTTTCCTGATAATTCACCCTTTTCCTTTTTTCCAAAAACCCTTTTCCTTTTAAGAAAATTGAATTAAAGGGCGAGTTTTTAGGATAAGGGACGGGTCAACCATCCCGCATGTCCTTTGGGCTATTTTTCCCCTTTCCATGCCCTTAAAAGATGTCTTCATGGGAATTTAATTTTAACCCAAAAAAAATCTGTACCCTGGAAAATCCTGGGGACCAGGATCGGGGGGTTTTAAAGGGAAATCCATAAAAAAACCTAACATCAAAAGTTTTGATAATTCTAAAACAGAAAACCCCAAATAAATACGGGTTTGGGTCTAAGGGGGACTTTCTTTTTTTTCACTTAAAGCCAAAAAGCTAACATAAAATCTTCAAAGCCCTTGATAATTGGGTTTTAAGTCGCTTAATTGCTTGTTCCTTTGGGGGACAAATCTGACATTTTTAAACGTTTGGGGGGATTCTCCATACCCTTTCCAAAACAGTTTGGGGTTTTTCTCTCTTAAAAAAGTCTTTTTCTGAACATCTGGGATTTGTTCTGAATCAGGGGGTTTCTTAAAGATGAAAGGGTTTTAAATGAACTTTTCCTTGATCGAAAGAATTTTTCGATGAATTTGCTGTAAATTTTAAAACCCAAAAGTCTTAAAAAAATTTGGTAAAGTCTTAATAAACAACAAAATTTTTTTTTTTGCCCCCGAAGTTTAAGGCACAATTTAGGTGGCCCTTTTTGGAATTCATCTTTAGACTTTCTGCTGCTAATGATAGCCCATTTGTGGGGCATGGATTTTATGAGGATATTCTAAGTCAACTTCTAGAATGAAACCACGCTGTTGATCAGGGCGTTAAAGGGCCCCAAACCCCTTTAAAGGGTTTTTTGAATAATTTTTTGTACCTGTGTAAAGCTTGAAGGACGCAATGGAAGTGATTGCGCCATTTTCCCCTCCCCACAGATTGTTTGCATCTAAAACATAGATAGTTAGACCTTTTAATTGGATCATAGTCGTCCAAGTATTTTTTGTTTGCTTTTAAAAATAATTATGCGAAACCCCCCATCTAATTCCCCACGCAAATTTCCCTTTTTTAAACCCTCTGAATCAGGGGGAAATCTTACAATAAATCAATCATTTTCCTTAAACTTTAAAGAAAGCGTCCCAAACAACCCGGGGGCCCGAAATGAAATTTCCGGGGTTAGGCTATAATTTCCTGCAGGGCCCTTTTTATTGTTTCCCCAAAACTTTCCCCAACCAAAAATACATCACCATCAAGTTAAAAAAATATAAATCTCCCTCGTTTTACACTCAACTTCTTGGGACGCATCTTTGGGGCATGTTTTTTTTAAAACGGAGTTCCCCCTTTATGTCCTTTCCTCTAAGAAATAGAAAAAAAACCGGGGCCTTTTGGGGAAGTGAGTCTTCAAAACAAACCTTTTCCCAACGTTTAAGGGAAATTCCCTAAGGGTTAAAAAACCCTTTCTAACAAAGCCGGGTTGGGGTCAAATATTCTTTTCCCTTAAATTTGGGAGGCTTTAAGGACATAGCCATTTCCTCTAATGACCCCCTCAAAGGTTGGGTAGAAATCCCTAGAAAGTCATGTTATTTTAAAAAGAAACAAAAAGTACTTTCTGATGACTGTGCAAAGCATTCTACCCTAAGGCGCTGGTTACTGGGTTTCAAAATAAATGAAGTCGTAACCCCGCAAGTTTATGAAAGAAGATGGGCAGCTTCCATGTCTTTGGTTAAAAATTTAATTGAAGATTGCATTTAACTGGCGCGCAAACCCCTAAAAAATTTCCCCCAATGTATCAGGCCCCTTACGTGGGGTTTACACTCTTGGGGGTTTTGTCAAAACCCAAAACCAACAAACTGGCTAGTCAAAAAGTTTTTTGGCTTCAGGCCCATTATGATTTCAGATAATTTTTGATTATTTAAAAACCTTGCGCACTTTCTGCATGCGGGTTTTTAAGGGGAAAGTTTTGCAGCATCTGGGCCCTATATAATTCGGCCCTTGAAATAAACGGGCCCTCCCCACCTAACAATAATGAAGGAAAGAACAAATCTGATGAATTTCTCAGTTAAACGTTTTTTTTGAAGTTTTTGTGGCCTTTCCCCCCATAAGGAACAATAAGCAAATCGAAATCTGCGTAAACAATATGGCCCTTTTTGCAGCCCCTTTCCCAGTTCTTTTAAAAAAAACTTTAATTTCCCGGCGGGGGGGTGTTAGTTCTTCTTTTTATCTAAAGAAATTTTACAATGGGTTTTTTAAATTTTTCCTTGCGGCTTTTACAGATGGAAATTTTTTTTTAAACAAATTTTCTTGGGAGGAACTTTTAATTTTTGTGTTTTTTTTAAGTATTCGCCAATAAAAAGCCCCCATTGTGCGTTTTAATGTGTAATGGGGGACCCCGCTTTGGGGAAAAAATTAGGAGTAAGTCCACATAAATTTTTGGGTGGGTTCCCCCTATTGTTGACTTTTTTTTGGGCAATTTAATTGGGGGCCAAATTTGTTCCTCATCCCATGGGAAAACTTTAAAAAGTTATTGGGGTTTTTTTGTTTTCAAAACCTAAAAAACAAAATTTGGGCTACAACCCAACAGGAAATGATATTCCCAAAAGTTTAAAACTTTGGGGTATTTCCCATAGTTTTCCGGCTCTCTGGGGGTGTTCGGGGAACATGATTTCACCTTTGCAAAACCACCACATGAAACATTTGTTGTCTGAAATTTTTTTTGTTTTTCAACTGCCCCCTTTAAAGCCAACTCCCGAGGGAGGGAAATTTAAGGGCCCTTGCCTACAATCGGTTTCAAAACTTAACCTGTTTTTAAAACTAACCTAAACTTCCCCGACCAACCAGTCCTTTCAATTTTTCTTCTCAGCGGGAGCGGCAAACTTTAAGCATTCGTCTGCCCAAACGGGGGGTTAATTTATTTGAGGAAAGAATAGTCTTTTGTTTAGTTGAACCCAGACTTTAAAATTTTCTTCATTTAAATTTTTCATAGTCGATTTAAAAAAGCTAACTTTTCTGTAACTGGCGGGTAATTTTAGTTTTCTTGGAAATTGAAAATACATTTAACAACACTTCCTTTCGTTTGTTGGGGCAAAAGACTTCAAAAACAATAACATTCAGTGCTCTTGATAAACGCTTTTCTCTCGGCATTCCTTCAAACATTCGTCCTTTTTTCCTTCATTTTTCTTTTGGCCTGGGTGTCTTTTTTTTTTTCTAACAAAAAATTTATTTAAAAATTTAAAAAAAAAAACTTTAAACAGAACCAAAAAAAAGGGCTTTTGGGGCTTGGGCTCATAAAAAAAAAAGGTATAAACACCTTTTGGTGTTGTTAATGTGAGCTGTTTAGAACAAGGGTTTTTTGTCCGTTTACTTTTTTTTTAAACATTTTTTTTTTTATCTGCTCGGGGGCTGGCTGGTTTTTAGAAAAACTTTTCACCGCCTTTCCCTTTAAATCAACTTTTTTCTTTTATCCCTCAAAATCCCCCTGTTTAAAAGATTAAAATTTTTCATCCGTGATGTTTGAGTCCAAATAGCCTTTATTTATTGTCCCGTTTAAACGAGGGTAATTTTTGCTGTTTTTTGTTGAAAAACCCTAGCGTGTGCTTTTTTTGGGGTTTTAGTTTTTTAAATTTTTTTTCTGGGGGCACCTACAGCAATTAACACAGGCCAAGAGCAAAGACCCAAAAAAACCCAAAAGGGTAAAACTGGCCCGGGGGCGCCATGCCCGTTTCTAAGAGACCCAACCCTCTTTTCCCGCTGATAGGGCGCTTATTGTCCCATGCTCCAGTATTAACCCTATGTAACACAAAAAAGGCAACCCCGGGAAAACCTTTGTTTGGTTTTTGTTAAATTTTTAAAGGCCGCTCTAGTTTTTGTTTCATTTTTGTAATGTTTTTTTAACCCGGGAAGGGGTTTTTTTTTTCAGGGGGGGGCCCATAACACAGAATTGCCTCTAACTCTTTTTTTGGGCGGCGGGAGGGACATTTGGATAAACCGAACAGACATGCTTTTTTAAAATAAAAAATAATTTAGTTAAAAAAACAACATGTAAACTGTTATTTACAATATTCAGCGCGCATCAAATATTAAAAAAAAATGGACATTAAGCGGGTTTTTCCCGGCTTCTCTATCAAAATTTTGGGTTTTTTAATTTCGGCCCCTCAAAAAGTTTCTCCCCTTCCCAAAAGCAACTGATTATCCCGCGTTGACCTTAAAGGGCAATCCATAAACCGAATTTTCGTGGGTTTAAAAAATCATCCAAACCTTTAAAATTGTGAAGAAGGGAAAACTTTTGAAAACAAGGGCTACTGTTGGACTTTAAAACCTCCCCGCCCCCCAAACTGGGTTTTTTTTTTTCATCAAAAAGCTGATAAAGGTTTTTAAGGGCCCCCAGCGTAGATTTTGGGTTTGGCTAAACCCCAATCCCCAAAAAAAATTTTACTTTCGGTTTATTTTGGGGGAAAAAAAATTTTTCCCCTTCCCCTTTTTTTCGGGTTTTTCATCTTCGCACCCGCAAAAAAAATACCTTTAAAGCGATCTTGCTGCAACCAAAACTAAAATTCCCCTAAAAAGCGTCGGGCCCCGCTTTTGGGGTATGTTTTTATGATGAACACTCTTTCTAATTAATTGGGGAAAAATTCTCAAATTTGGGGCCCCAAAACACCCCTTCTAAATTTTGGGGTTTCAAAAAACGTCAAACTCTAACGTGATGTCCCAAAAAACGGGACTTTTCTTCGGTGTCCCGTTGAACTAATAACACTTTTTATTCGTTAAAAGTTAGTTCAAAGACAGTCTGTCTTTTAAAAGGGTCCTTGAAGGGAAAGGGGAAGCGCTTTTAACAACCCCAAAATCAAGGGGGGGAAAAGCGATTTCCAAAACCCTAACTTAAAAGCTAACCCTTTTATTCGCTTTTAGGGAACCCGAAAAGGGGATTCAGCGCCATTCTAAGTTTTTTGTGCTTCCTTTCCAAGTGCCGATTTTCCTTTTAAAAGCAAGAACTTCCCTTTCATTCCCGGTTTAAACCAAGATCAGAATAGGGTTAAAAAAAATTTTTTGCATTGTAAAAAGGGGGAAAAAATTTCTTGCCCCCCCCAAGTTTTTAAAATTTTTCTTAACGATTGCCCGTCCCAAATTTTTTAAAAACTGTCCTTTTTTGGGGGTGTTTTTGAAAACAAGCCCTAAATTTTTAAAGTAAGACCGCAGGCCCCGCACAAAAACCCCGTCAATTTTCTCCTAGGGCGGAAAATTTTACAGTAAGGGAATTTTGATCCCAACAAAATAAAATTGGGTTAATTTTGGAACCTAATTTTCCCTTATTTCCCTTCCCCAAGGGGGTTTTTTTCAGTCCCTTTTATGGGGGGTTAAAATCGAGCCAAGTGGGGGGGGTTTGCATTTTTTTTTTAAGGCAAAATAAAAAATTTTTTTATTTTAAAAAAAATGGGAGGGAATTTAAGGCGAAGAAGATTATGATGTTTTTTATTCGTGGAGACACATGAGTGATTCCCCATTGGGACGGGACGCTCGGGGGCCCCTCCCTGCATTAAAAATTTCAGAAAACGGATACAATTTCCAACAAGTCGGTATAAAAAAACAGAAATAAAGGGCCCGAAACATTATACCAAAGTTTAGGCCAAGAACCTCCCGGGAAATTTTTAAACCCTAATGAAATTTTTAAGAAAAATGACCCTTTTTTTTTGTGAGGGGGAGACCCCAAAAGGGCAACTTGGGTTTAGCTTACCAAATAAAAAAGACCCATCAAAGTTTAGCCGGGGTTCAAAATTGAAAATAGGGTCATGTGAAAGAACAAAAACCCCCTTGGCCTTTGTTAGGCCAAAATTAAGGGGGGAGGGAGTTGCCCAAAAATTCAAAACACACGGGGAACTCCCACAGAAACCCAAAACAAAACATGGAACTTAAAGGAATTAAATTTAATCAGCAGTGAATTTAAAAAATGTTTTTAGAACAAAACCATTTTTTTTTAAAGAAACCCCGTTAAAACTAACAAAAGACTTTTGCCCGCTAACCCCTGCGAGGGAAAAAGGGCCCTTGATCATGCTTTAAGAACCACAAGGAAAAAACAAAAAATTTTTGCCCCAAAAATAGGTGAACTAATGGCATATTAAAAAAAAAAAAGAAAAAAAATCGTTGAGGCTATGACGCCCCAAATTAGGGCCAAAAAAAAAGAAAAAAACCCAAAACTAAAAAATCTTGAACCCAAAGGAAACAGCAAGACTAGAAAAGGGTAACTACTTAAAACCCAAACCAATTACAACCAAGGGGAAAGAAAAAGAAAACAAACCGAAAAATTTTTTATGAAGACACAAACCCAGCGAACGAACCAACACTTTTTTTAAAAATCAAGGGGTAAAATTATAACGTTTTAAAAAGCCTTTTGGGGTTGCAATTTAAACACTGGGTTGGCTATTAAAAGGCGGGGGGTGGGCAAAGCCGTCCTCCACCACCAAACGCCTTTATAAATCAATTTGGGGTTAAAAAACAGCTTGATCATCTTGGGGAAATTTTTTAAAAAAATTTTGCTGGTAAAAACCGTGAACGCTTAAAACCCGGAAATATTGGGAGTATTGTCAGCTGGCTTTTGTCAAATGCAAGCAAAGTAGTTGGCTTTAAGGCCGAGCCCCTTATGGACATTTTCTCGGAATAGTTTGGGGTTTCTATTTAAATAAGATAAAGACCAAGTAAAACCTTTGCCTTTTTTAATCCAAAAAAACAAGCGCTGTCCTTTTCATATTCAGGGCACGCGAACGGGGTCCGCGAGCTTTGCCTTGGCCTTCAAAGACCTTTTCCCGGGGGGTTGGCTCCGGGGTTAGATGACTTAATCTGGGGGGTTTTTTTTTGTTTGTAATATTACTGGCTCAGAATTTAATTCGTTTTTCCCAACCTTCTGTTCATTGCCTGCTAAAGAATTTCATTATTAGTTTTATTATTGTACCTATCTGGAGTCTGAGGTCAGAAGGCAGCATGTATAAACCAGTGCCAACAGCAAAGTCTACTTTCGATCTTGCGTATTGTAAAACATGTGGTACCTTTGAATACTTGAAGGTAAATCAACTGTAGAATAATGGCGTCCTCTAAATTTGCTAAGTATTGTTTTTGTGCATCAAAGCCAGTAGAAAGATCATTTATGCTCGATCTTGCCTGTGCTTGCGAACCTAGCAAACACCAAACGTAAGTACGAATAGAGTCGTTTATTCGTTCTATTCCCGCTCTAGTTAGGCCCTTAGAAGTGTCTAAGATAAATGTTGTCCATGCTGTTTTATGCTCTTGCTCTATGGACCAGGGCTGAACAATTTTGAAAGGAGGTTTCAAGACATTTTATACTTTCTGTGCGTGCCCCGAAAATAAGGGGTGCCTATGCCATGATCAAGATCCAACTTTTGTCTAAGTCTGTCTTGATGTTAATATTGAATTCGTTACAGATCCTTTCAAAAGCCTCATGTCTATTCTGTGTGCTGAATGGATTAAACGATTTGTCATTCGGTAATGGCGCTTGCAGTTCAGTCAAAATACGTCTGAAGGTGTAATAAAAATGAAATCTGTACACTGACCTCACCAAAGGATCAGGATGAGTTAAATGATTAGCATACGACACTCCACACCCAGTTGATGCACAAGACACAGCAAAGTTTAACTGGTTCTGATAAAACTGCATCGGATGACTAACCACGCTTTCTGGATGTGGCTCTTTTCAATAGGGGGGTTAAGATAGCTCTTCAATGAGTACTCACCTTTTTATGAAAAGAGGCAGTCTGGGTCACAGCAATGTCAAGAGTATCAGTTGCTATATTTTTAGGATTGTAGTGCGGCCCACAGAATATTTTGCATCAGTATATTTGAAAGCACTCATTTTTAATTTGTTTTAAAAAAATGTTTGTAACAATAACAACTCAAGACCGTCCTTCGTTTTTAGAACATGCTATTGATAACAATTGCGAAACTAGAACGGTCGCGCTCCATGAAATATTCTACAAAGTCGTATGGTTTAATATAAGCAAAGCCAAGGAGAATAACAAGATTCTAAAAGTTACCAAAGCAGGACCAAAATTAGCCAGTTAATAATACCTGATGGTTATTACGGTTTTGCTCACTAAAAGAAGCAATGAGTAACTTTGACATTACTCTCAAACTTAACAATGCAAATCTAAAAACAATGTTAACATTCAAGCCTGAAGAAGTATCTTACTTTTTGATAAAGAGCTAGCTAAAATGTTAGGCTTTACATACTGGCAATCTACCCACTTATAGTTTTAGTGCTGCACCAAATGAAACTACTTATGAGGGAGAAAGTCCGCTCGATCTTGCATTACATTCATTACTCTATGTTCATTTGGATGAGCTGAGCACTGATGAAAACTTATATGACGGAAGGCCCTCAACTGTTTAAGAGCTCTTCATCAGGAAAGCTGCATATTGCGATTATGAAATTATACAATCCCTAATTTACAGTTTAAAAGATTAGTTTGTGGGAGGGTTGGATCATTTAATATAAAAATCAAAGACAAAGCGGGGAAAGTTGTGAAATGTGATAACCTACACATTGTTTTTGGAAATAAAATAATAAGTTGTTCTAAAAAATGTCGCGCGGGCCAGAAAACCAGGAGTTACATTAGCGCCTGTGAGGTGTATAACCTTAGAATTAAAAGACCTTGCAGACGTTGCGGACTTTGAACAGAACGGTGAGATAGGCGCTTTGTATGGTTTTGAGTACACTAAAGATGGTGATTATAAACGCAAAGAGGTTGGCGACAACAAAAAGTTTCCTAAACTAGAAGCTGCGCAATCTAGAGGCAATAATGTTGGCCAGTATGAATTAAAATAGTTCGAAAACCTGACCTCAATGGCACTTAGAACCATATTTAGAAGGGAAATAAAATTGAATTCATAAGCCCATTACATATTTTAGCCGCAAAAAAGTTTAGAAAGCATTCAACTCTGGCCCTTACATGTAGTCTTATGCCAGACGACAATAGTCGGAAAGAGATTGAAATAACGCCGTATGGAAAAGCAGTACATCCTCCACGAAAAGAAACAGTTGTAAAAAAAGCTTCTACAAATACAGTTCTTTCCAAGCAGAAAATTAGGAGACACGTTCACAATGATATTTGAAATTTCTGTCTTTAAAGATGTGGAGAGGGATGGGGTTGTGGGCGTTAGTGATGACCTTATAAAAGGAATTAATATTAGCTGGCAAAACTTAGACGTTAAACGCCTTAACGTTGTTGTCGTCGTTCTTCACAATGGTGAGGATATTAAGATCATAACAACAAGCAACAAAATCACTGTTGACTTAAATAGAAACAATCTTACAGAACTGAATTGGATTAATCTTACACATTTAGGCCTCGTAGGGTTTTATATACTGAACAAGTTTTGACGGAGAGTATGATAAAAATAATAACTGGATTAGATTAAATTCTGTTATAAAACTATGGAGCAGTTAAACTTTATGATAAAATCCCCTCATTGCTCATTGATTTGTGGCAGACTGGTTGTGGAAAAACAATATTTGTCCTAGACTTATTACAAACAGTTTATCGTTATAATTTTAATCATATTGTGATTTTCTGTCCAACACTTAAATGGAACAAAGCATATCATGATAGAAGGTTTATATGGACAGATGATGAAATATATTTTAGTTGATCCTAGCAATAAACTGAGTGAGTGTTTAGAACAGTTTTATAGACTGTTTGAGGGAACGCAGACACTATTTATTATAGATGACTGCTCGGCAGAAAGAGACATAGTTAAAAAGAGAAACACTTTGTCAAAACTAGCTTTCAGTAGAAGGCATGCTAGGATAAGTGTGTGGATTTTATGCCAAAAATATAACTCAGTTTTAAAAGACTTTAGAGAACAGTTAAAGACTGTAGTTTTATTTCACATGAAAGACAGAGACTCATTTGAAGAATGTTGCGCGAAATGATGTTATTGAAAATGACCAGGAAAAACACAGGATTAAGCAAAAATTAAAATCTGAAAAGTTTAGTAAATTAGTATTGAAAACGGATAACCCTACACAGTATGTTTTTTTTGTAGATAATCGTTATTTTTGGTTATTGAAGTCTTACTTGTTAGAGAACGTATAAATGCCAATCCTGGGGCACTTTCGCCCGAAAACTTGGTGGAGGAGCAAGTGGCCCAGAACAGACTTTTCCCCTGTTCTCTACACCACATGACAGTTCTCCCTACCAAACACACCACGTGACAGTTCTCCCTACCAATTTGACCACGTGACATTTCTCTCTACCAATCACACCACGTGACAGTTCTTCCTTCCAATCACTCCACGTGACATTTCTCCCTACCAATCAGACCACGTGACAGTTCTCCCTCCCAAATCACTCCACGTGACATTTCTCCCTACCAATCAGACCACGTGACAGTTCTCCCTGCCAATCACATCACGTGACAGTTCTCCCTACCAATCAGACCACGTGACAGTTCTCCCTGCCAATCAGACCACGTGACAGTTCTCCCTACCAATCAGACCACGTGACAGTTCTCCCTACCAATCAGACCACGTGACAGTTCCCCCTACCAATCAGACCACGTGACAGTTCTCCCTGCCAATCAAACCACGTGACAGTTCTCCCTACCAATCAGACCACGTGACAGTTCTGCCTACCAATTTGACCACGTGACATTTCTCTCACACCAATCAGACCACGTGACATTTCTCTCTACTAATCAGACCACGTATAGTTCTCCATACCAATAAAACAACGTGACATTTCCCCCTGCCAAGCAGATCACTTTATTCTCTGTCGTTCTCGGGGACAGAAATAAAGACTGAAATTACCCTCTAGCTCTTTAACGACAATGTCCATCTGGATCATAATCGCGACCTTCAGACTTGGACATATCACGAAGGCCGACGTACAGAATCGGCCTACTCAGACACGAGACCTTTCCTGTTTGGACCAGACTTCATTTTGTTTTCAGTGTCCTGGGCCATTCTGGAGATGGGAGGAATCTGAGGAGAAAATATGGTGTGTTTGTAAGTGAGATGAAGATCATGATGGACTGTCCGCCATAATTTTCATTGTAAGTATATGTGAACGTGTTAAAACAGGAATGTAACAAAATAATGGCAATATGCTTTTTGGGCCCCCAGACAAATATATAAATGATCCGACCACACGTTCCTCTCTCTCTCTCTCTCTCTCTCTCCTCTCTCTCTCTCTCCCCTCTCTCTTATACACACACGGACATGCATGGACACAGACACACACCACACCGGCCACTCGCGTTCAGATACACAGACACACAAGGGCACACATGGACACACACACACACACACACACACACACACACACACACACACGTCTTAAAAGGACCAAACAGGAACGACAGCTTCATTGTTGGTCACCTTTGGAGTGGCGTGCACACAGAAACATTTATTATTTAAAAGGGCTTCCCATCCCAAAGCTTCCCTTTCCTCATACACTCTCCCCCCCTCCCGCTCCTCTGCATCCCCCGCAGCCAAGAGATGTGAAGGTCGCAACAGCTGTCGCCAGTTGCTTTTCAAATCGGGATGGGGTGGGGAGGGGGGGAGATGAAACAGGGACAAGGATGGGGGAGAGGATGAGCGTGGCTGTGCGGTCACTACAGTGTGGGCGTGTGCGGTCACTACAATGTGGGATGAGCGTGGGCTGTGCGGTCACTACAGTGTGGGCTGTGCGGTCACTACAATGAGGGATGAGCGTGGGCTGTGCGGTCACTACAATGAGGGATGAGCGTGGGCTGTGCGGTCACTACAGTGTGGGCTGTGCGGTCACTACAATGTGGGATGAGCGTGGGCTGTGCGGTCACTACTGTGTGGGCTGTGCGGTCACTACAGTGGGGGATGACGTGGGCTGTGCGGTCACTACAATGAGGGATGAGCGTGGGCTGTGCGGTCACTACAGTGTGGGATGAGCGTGGGCTGTGCGGTCACTACAGTGTGGGATGAGCGTGGGCTGTGCGTCACTACAGTGTGGGATGAGCGTGGCTGTGCGGTCACTACAGTGTGGGATGAGCGTGGGCTGTGCGGTCACTACAGTGTGGGATGAGAGTGGGCTTGGGGGTCACTACAGTGTGGGGTGAGCGATGGGCTGTGCGGTCACTACAGTGTGGGATGAGCGTGGGCTGTGCGGTCACTACAGTGTGGATGAGCGTGGCTGTGTGGTCACTACAATGTGGGATGAGCGTGGGCTGTGCGGTCACTACAATGTGGGATGAGCGTGGGCTGTGCGGTCACTACAATGTGGGATGAGCGTGGGCTGTGCGGTCACTACAATGTGGGATGAGCGTGGGCTGTGCGGTCACTACAATGTGGGATGAGCGTGGGCTGTGCGGTCACTACAATGTGGGATGAGCGTGGGCTGTGCGGTCACTACAATGTGGGATGAGCGTGGGCTGTGCGGTCACTACAATGTGGGATGAGCGTGGGCTGTGCGGTCACTACAATGTGGGATGAGCGTGGGCTGTGCGGTCACTACAATGTGGGATGAGCGTGGGCTGTGCGGTCACTACAATGTGGGATGAGCGTGGGCTATGCGGTCACTACAATGTGGAAGAGACGGTACTTGAAAACACGGAATATTGTATTGATCCAGTCTGGCTCTATACTGTCATATACTGTATTGATGCAGTCTGGCTCTATACTTTCATATACTGTATTGATGCAGTCTGGCTCTATACTGTGATATACTGTATTGATACAGTCTGGCTCTATACTGTCATATACTGTATTGATGCAGTCTGGCTCTATACTTTCATATACTGTATTGATCCAGTCTGGCTCTATACTGTCATATACTGTATTGATGCAGTCTGGCTCAAAACTGTCATAATTGATGCAGCCGGGCTCTACACTGTCATATACTGTATTGATGCAGCTTGGCTCTATACTGTCGTATACTGTATTGATGCAGTCTGGCTCTATACTGTCATATACTGTATTGATGCAGTCTGGCTCTACACTGTTGTATACTGTATTGATGCAGTCTGGCTCTACACTGTTGTATACTGTATTGATGCAGTCTGGCTCTACACTGTTGTATACTGTATTGATGCAGTCTGGCTCTATACTGTTGTATACTGTATTGATCAGTCTGGCTCAAAACTGTTATATACTGTATTGATCAGTCTGGCTCTATACTGTCATATACTGTATTGATGCAGTCTGGCTCTATACTGTCATATACTGTATTGATGCAGTCTGGCTCTATACTGTCATATACTGTATTGATGCAGTCTGGCTCTACACTGTTGTATACTGTATTGATGCAGTCTGGCTCTACACTGTCATATACTGTATTGATGCAGTCTGGCTCTACACTGTTGTATACTGTATTGATGCAGTCTGGCTCTACACTGTCATATACTGTATTTATGCAGTCTGGCTCTACACTGTTGTATACTGTATTGATGCAGTCTGGCTCTATACTGTCATATACTGTATTGATGCAGTCTGGCTCTACACTGTTGTATACTGTATTGATGCAGTCTGGTTCTATACTGTCATATACTGTATTGATGCAGTCTGGCTCTATACTGTCATATACTGTATTGATGCAGTCTGGCTCTATACTGTCATATACTGTATTGATGCAGTCTGGCTCTACACTGTTGTATACCGTATTGAGGCAGTCTGGCTGTATACTGTCGTATACTGTATTGATGCAGTCTGGCTGTATACTGTCATATACTGTATTGATGCAGTCTGGCTGTATGCTGTCGTATACTGTATTGAGGCACGCTGGTTGTATACTATCGTATACTGTATTGATGCAGCCTGGCTCTATACTGTCACATACTATATTGATGTAGTCTGGCTCTATACTGTCGTATACTGTATTGTTGCAGTCTGGCTCTATTCTGTCATATACGCTCCCTGCATTGGTTTTGATTGGTCCAACCATGATGTAGACTGGTCTTTCATTAGCACAGCTTAAGATGCAGTGGGTAGGTTGCTCACTCGTCGACGTGATTTAGTCTTCTTTTTCTTCTTCTTCTTCAGCGGTCGATAATCATAATCGTTGATGGGTGTTTCCTGAATTATCCCCGAAACGTGCACCGTAGATGACACATTTCGTCTTTGTCAGGTCGGATCAAGTTGTTTTTTTTTCTGTAGCGGGCTTCTCCCATAGCTCAAGACCAAAACGTCCTACCCTGCGAGCACAGGGGATTGGTTTTTTCACTGAGGTGTCCTTCCCCAGGGCTAAGAGATTACAGCACAGCTTTTTATCGCGTGATGTTCCTGTCATAGGACATTGTGGGGTATTTCAGTGGGGATAACAGTGCCACCTGTCCTAGGACATTGTGGGGTATTTCAGTGGACATAACAGTGCCACCTGTCATAGGACATTATGGGGTATTTCAGTGGAGATAACAGTGCCACCTGTCCTAGGACATTGTGGGGTATTTCAGTGGACATAACAGTGCCACCTGTCATAAGACATTATGGGGTATTTCAGTGGAGATAACAGTGCCACCTGTCCTAGGACATTGTGGGATATTTCAGTGGAGATAACAGTGCCACCTGTCCAATGACATTGTGGGGTATTTCAGTGGAGATAACAGTGCCACCTGTCCTAGGACATTGTGGGTATTTCAGTGGAGATAACAGTGCCACCTGTCCTAGGACATTGTGGGGTATTTCAGTGGAGATAACAGTGCCACCTGTCCTAGGACATTGTGGGGTATTTCAGTGGAGATAACAGTGCCACCTGTCCTAGGACATTATGGGGTATTTCAGTGGAGATAACAGTGCCACCTGTCCTAGGACATTATGGGGTATTTCAGTGGAGATAACAGTGCCACCTGTCATAGGACATTATGGGGTATTTCGGTGGAGATAACAGTGCCACCTGTCCTAGGACATTGTGGGGTATTTCAGTGGAGATAACAGTGCCACCTGTCCTAGGACATTATGGGGTATTTCAGTGGAGATAACAGTGCCACCTGTCATAGGACATTATGGGCTATTTCAGTGGATATAACAGTGTAACCTGTCGCAGGACATTATGGCGTATTTCAGTGGCGATAACAGTGCCACCTGTAATAGGACATTATGGGGTATTTCAGTGGAGATAGCAGTGCCACCTGTCATAGGACAATATGGGGTATTTCAGTGGAAGTAACAATGCCACCTGTCATAGGACATTATGGGGTATCTTAGTTGAGATAATAGTGCCACTTGTTATCCTGCCCCATCCTGCTAAGAACATCACTATTTGGTCAGTGACTGCTTACTTGATCAGAAAATCCTGACTTACGTCGCAGCTAACCTTCCTATCTGGGGACATAACCCTATCCGCCATCCAGGGACACGTCTAGTTGGAAATTGTAGTCCCTGTTCCAGGAGTCTTGTTCCAAAGAAGCTGTTCATGCATAATATCTGACAAAGTCTCATCGTTGAGGCTGCACACCAAACATTAATGCGTCAAGGCCTTGCTTAAAGTGTCGAGTATTCATAGACTTGCGCAACTGGATTGTTTTGAGAATGTTTCTAGCGTCTGGAAGTTGATTCTCCTCGTTTTATTTCACATGGCCATCAAGGTACAAGCCAGGTGGTTCCAATCAGGCAGATTAAAATCAAAGGAACGGGATTCCTTTGCACTCTTGAAGCTGGGAGGCAAAGAGAAGGTCACGGGTGAGGGCGACGGCCTGAAACGTGTCAACTAAGGGGAAGTTCGTGTTTTTGAAGATTGTTTGCGATTTCATTGGTGAAGAGCTCTCAAAACAAGGGAAATAACTGGTGGGGGTTGTTCTTTTGATCAAGTAACTGTTTAACATTAAATGCTGGCTCAAATTTGCAGTAGGCCTCAAAACGCTGACATGGATTATATATGATGTTTTAGTGTGAAACCAAATCGCAGCGAGTGGCCGGAGCATCCCTTGTTCTGCAAGCATTTCCAGGGCAGCATAGGGTGCCCCTAGTACTTGCCGAACACGAGTGCTTTCCTTTTAGCTTCTGACATTGAAGTATCCAAAGAGTGAATTAAAAACCTGAGACCAGTCCTCAAACTTTCTTCATTAATTTTCGAATTACTTTGCTTTTTTTTTTAAGTGTACAATCATCCCTCTATCATAGCGAATTGCTGTTAGAATGAAGATGTTCAACATTTTCATTCAAACAGAGCAAACATGATAACAGAGACAAGAGAAAGTAGACCTGTTAATGGTATTGAAGTACATAATTATCTGTTAAAATACACTGAAACAGAGTTATCGAAAATGTAAACCAACAAATAGCAGACCAGAAGTTGTGTAATGTCAAAGAACCGGATACATGTCGCCACGTTTAGCTGATGACTCACACCAGCTGACAAGAAAAAGGCAAAGATGAAATTATCACATGAGGTGGACATACTTTTTTTCAAATACATATATTTCTTTCAAAGATCCGTGTATAGCGGCCATTCCACGATAAAGTGGAATTAATCTCCAAAAGCACCCATGCCAGAGCTTGTATTAATACGAGTTTTACATGGCGTTCCTTTCCGACCTCCTAACTCAGTTTCCGGTTGATGGCAATTAAAAAACACATAACATACACGAACACAACTGAAAGCTGCACGGCTGATACTTCTTGCCTATAACATTGCTTAAAATGCACATGCAAAAGATATTGAGTGCTTTGCTCTGACAGAGTTTTCAATGTACATGCAAAAGATATTGAGTGCTTTGTTCTGACACAGTTTTCAATGTACATGCAAAAGATGTTGAGTGCTTTGTTCTGACACAGTTTTCAATGTACATGCAAAAGATGTTGAATGCTTTGCTCTGACACAGTGCAAAAGATGTTGAGGGCTTTGTTCTGACACAGTGCAAAAGATGTTGAGTGCTTTGCTCTGACACAGTGCAAAAGATGTTGAGTGCTTTGCTCTGACACAGTGCAAAAGATGTTGAGTTCTTTGTTCTGACACAGTTTTCAATGTACATGCAAAAGATGTTGAAAGCTTTGCTCTGACACAGTTTTCAATGTACATGCAAAAGATGTTGAGTGCTTTGCTCTGACACAGTGCAAAAGATGTTGAGTGCTTTGCTCTGACACAGTGTAAAAGATGTTGAGTGCTTTGCTCTGACACAGTGTAAAAGATATTGAGTGCTTTGCTCTGACACAGTGTAAAAGATGTTGAGTTCTTTGTTCTGACACAGTTTTCAATGTACATGCAAAAGATGTTGAGTGCTTTGCTCTGACACAGTCCAAAAGATGTTGAATGCTTTGTTCTGACACAGTGCAAAAGATGTTGAATGCTTTGTTCTGACACAAGGCAAAAGATGTTGAATGCTTTGTTCTGATACAGTGCAAAAGATGTTGAGTGCTTTGTTCTGACAGTGTAAAAGATGTTGAATACTTTGTTCTGACACAGTGCAAAAGATGTTGAGTGCTTTGTTCTGACAGTGTAAAAGATGTTGAATGCTTTGTTCTGACACAGTGCAAAAGATGTTGAGGGTTTTGCTCTGACAGTGTAAAAGGTGTTGAATGCTCTGCTCTGACACAGTGCAAAAGGTGTTGAATGCTTTGTTCTTACACAGTGGAAAAGATGTTGAATGCTTTGTTCTTACACAGTGTAAAAGATGTTGAATGCTTTGTTCTGACACAGTGCAAAAGATGTTGAATGCTTTGTTCTTACACAGTGTAAAAGATGTTGAATACTTTGTTCTTACACAGTGTAAAAGATGTTGAATGCTTTGTTCTGACACAGTGCAAAAGATGTTGCATGCTTTGTTCTTACACAGTGTAAAAGATGTTGAATACTTTGTTCTTGCACAGTGTAAAAGATGTTGAATGCTTTGTTCTGACACAGTGCAAAAGATGTTGAATGCTTTGTTCTTACACAGTGTAAAAGATGTTGAATGCTTTGTTCTTACACAGTGCAAAAGATGTTGAGTGCTTTGTTCTGACACAGTGCAAAAGATGTTGAATGCTTTGTTCTTACACAGTGTAAAAGATGTTGAATACTTTGTTCTTACACAGTGTAAAAGATGTTGAATGCTTTGTTCTGACACAGTGCAAAAGATGCTGAATGCTTTGTTCTTACACAGTGTAAAAGATGTTGAATACTTTGTTCTTACACAGTGTAAAAGATGTTGAATGCTTTGTTCTGACACAGTGCAAAAGATGTTGAATGCTTTGTTCTTACACAGTGTAAAAGATGTTGAATGCTTTGTTCTTACACAGTGTAAAAGATGTTGAATGCTTTGTTCTTACACAGTGCAAAAGATGTTGAGTGCTTTGTTCTTACACAGTGCAAAAGATGTTGAATGCTTTGTTCTTACACAGTGCAAAAGATGTTGAATGCTTTGTTCTTACACAGTGCAAAAGGTGTTGAATGCATTGTTCTTACACAGTGTAAAAGGTGTTGAATGCTTTGTTCTGACACAGTGTAAAAGATGTTGAGGTTTTGCTCTGACACCGTTTCCCTCGGACACTGATGATTTGCTTGAAGAGTGGCAACTTCTAGGCGCCTTAAAAAAACAGCATTAACTAAAAGGGTACTGATGTGATATCAGACACACACACACACACACACACACACACGCACGCACACACACACACACACACACACACACACACACAGTGTGGCCTTATGACGTGCGTTAGTAGAAGCGTGCATGTGATGGTTTTTACACAGATGCACGCTCATACAGACACAATACGCCAGCGAGTCTCTATATACATCAACAATAACAAAGATAATAATGATAGGAAATAGTCACGTGCGTGACATAAACCAAGGGGGCGTGCTTGTGGCAATGTGATCAATTAAAAACAACCCGAAATACGCCAAAGTCTAAAAACGGAGAAAAGAATTCGGTCATTGCTACTTGACGGTCGGTGGAGCAAGAGTTAAATAAAACAACAGCTGTGGATACAAACAGGGACTATACCTTTGAACAATCTTTACGATGGGTGTCAGCAGCGACTGGACATGGTCGTCATTTGCATACGAAAATCTGCATAGAAGGTATATAAAGACGGTGATCACTCGCTGACTCTTATCTTCAGGCTGGTCAGGAAGAGTGTCGGCACCATGAGGACCTTTGGCTGCTTGATTGTTGCTTCTGGTTCGGGATTTTCTCCATGCCTTTTTGTCTCTGTCTGTCTGTCTGTCTGTCTATCTATCTGTTTGGGGGGAAGATTATTCGGTGCGTGAAAGATTAGTGGGTGAGGAAACGTGTGTGTGATATTTCACTTAGCTAGGCGTCAATTGTCCCGCCTTTGAATGCGTGTCAGTGTTCCCTCTTTAAACGAGTGTGGCTTGTCCATCCTGTGGATTGTGTATACTTGAAAGTGTATGTGATATTTGCCTATATATATATACGTCAACCCGACACTCACGTGGAAAGTCAGGCCATTCCCGTTGCCGCCATGCTGGTTCACTTGAACGGCACAATGCCGATGGGGAGCCTGGTTTTTAATTTCAGGGAGGGGAGATCATTAACCGCCTCAGGCGTGTGTTCTCCTATGTGGATGGATGGTCAGCTGGCAAACTTCTTGAACAATGGCGACTGATCGTTGAACCAAAGCTACTGCCAGCCTGAAATGTCATCAATCAGCTTGTAGAGATAC
>CM031627.1:2072293-2089793 GCA_018398815.1 Conus ventricosus
GCTGATTCTTGTATTCATTTGAATTATTGAAGAATGTAAAGCTAACCAACTGTCACTGAAGGTACAAGACACCATTTCAAAATACTTTGGTTTATTTCAGTTCCATGCCACTTACCAGGAACAATACTTTTTTTCCTATATGAAAGTACCTAGATCTAAGCAGTAAAACTGTTTCTTTCTCCAAGCAGCCTGACACTTTGTTTTACAGGTAAGAAAAAAATCCTATCCACACGCCAGGATCAGAAATCTTTAAGGAAGGTAATTTGTGTCACAGTTTGCGTTCAGCAAAGCAACCCCGCTGGTTTTTTGTTTATTGTTTTTTTTTTTTTCCAGACAGATGTCGCTGGCGCGCCCAAGGCAGTTTGTCCGATCCTCCTGCTCAATACTCCCTCATTTCAACATTCCCCGTTCCCCTCTTAACATTCCATCATGCTCAATACTCCCCTCTCCAATATTCCACACAGCGGGTATGATGTTGACGTAATAAAGACATGAACTATGTCCACACAGCGGGTGTAATGATGACGTAATAAAGACATGAACTATGGCCAACAGCGGGTGTAATGATGACGTGATACAGAAATGCACTATGCCCACACAGTGGGTGTAATGATGACGTAATAAAGACATGAACTATGGCCACACAGCGGGTGTAATGGTGACGTGATACAGACATGCACTATGCGCACACAGTGGGTGTAATGTTGACGTAATGAAGACCTGCACTATGTCCAGACAGCGGGTGTGATTTTGACGTAATAAAGGCCTGCACAATGTCCACACAGCGGGTGTGATTTTGACGTAATAAAGACCTGCATTATGTCCACACAGCGGGTGTGATGTTGACGTAATAAAGACATGCACTATGTGCACACAGCGGGTGTGAGTTTGACGTAATAAAGACCTGCATTATGTCCACACAGTGGGCGTGATGCTGACGTAATAAAGACCTGCACTATGTCCACACAGTGGGTGTGATGCTGACGTAATAAAGACCTGTATTATGTCCACACAGTGGGTGTGATGTTGACGTAATAAAAACCTGCACTATGTGCACACAGTGGGTGTGATGTTGATGTAATAAAGACCTGCACTATGTGCACACAGTGGGTGTGATGTTGACGTAATAAAGACCTGCACTATGTCCACACAGTGGGTGTGATGCTGATGTAATAAAGACCTGCACTATGTGCACACAGCGGGTGTATTGATGACATAATAAAGACCTGCACTATGTGCACAGAGCGGGTATGATGCTGATGTAATAAAGACCTACACTATGTGCACACAGTGGGTGTGATGCTGATGTAATAAAGACCTGCACTATGGGCACACAACGGATGTGATGCTGACGTAGTAAAGACCTGCATTATGTGCACACCACAGGTGTATTGATAACGTGATAAAGACATGCACTATGTGCACACAGCGAGTGTGATGCTGACGTAATAAAGACATGCACTATTTTCACACAGTGGGTGCATTTATGACGTAATTAAGACCTGCACTGTATCTACATAGCAGATGTGATGCTGACGTAATAAAGACCTAAACTCTGTCCACACAGTGAGTGCGTTGATGACGTAATAAAACCTGCACTTTGTCTACACAGCGGGTGTGATGCTGGGAACAGCCTGCCTTGGAACCTTTCTGGGCGGGTACATCAGCAAGCGTCGCAAAATGGGTCCCATGGACAGCCTGAAATCCCTGCTGTTCAGTGTGTGTTGCACCGTGCTTTTCTTCAGCCTTCAGATCCTCTTCAAGTGTGACCAGCCCTACCTCTACAACAGCCCAGGGTGAGCCAGGGAAAGTGGACAGGGAAATAGTACTGGTGGCGGGCATGTGTGTGGCGGTGGTAGTCCTAGATGTGGTGCTTACAACGGAGGGGACGAAGATGGTGATGATTCTGAAGATGCTGTAACATCTGTGGTAATGGTTTGTTGAGGTCGTGCTGATGATGGGCGGAGTGATGGACGTGATTTTGATTGTTGGTGAAGCACTGGTGATGGCGTCTTTGTGATGATGTTGATGTTGGTGGGAGAGGTGATGGTGAATATCATTGTGACATTTTATAGTGACGATAACGACTATAGCGACTACGATCCTATAGTGACGAGAATGTCTACAGCGACTACATTCCTATAGGGACGATAACGACTATAGCGACATCAATCCTATAGTGACGAGAACGACCATAGCGACATCAATCCTATAGGGACGATAACGACTATAGCGACTACAATCCAATAGTGACGAGAATGACTATAGCGATTACAACCCTATAGTCATGAGAATGACTACAGTGACTACAATCCTATAGTGACAAGAACGACTATAGTAAGATCAATGCTATCGTGACGATAACGACTATAGCGACTACAATCCTATAGTGACGATAACGACTATAGCGACTACAATCCTATAGTGACGATAACGACTATAGCGACTACAATCCTATAGTGACGATAACGACTATAGCGACTACAATCCTATAGTGACGATAACGACTATAGCGACTACAATCATATAGTGACGATAACGACTATAGCGACTACAATCCTTTTAAACAGTGGTGATGATGGCGAAGGTAAGGATCTTGGTGACTTTCAAGATGACCACAGCACATGACATCCTATGCTGACCACGACGTCAATAATGGCGGTGGTGAAGATGGTGTTTACAGTCACTATGACCACGGCACACGATATCCTATACTGATCATGACGACAATAATGGCTGTGGTGAAGATGGTGTTCACAGTCACTATGACCACAGCTCATGACATCCTATGCTGTCCATAACGTCGATAATGGCGATGGTGAAGATGGTGTTCACAGTCACTAAGGCCACAGCACATGTCATCCTATGCTGATCATGACGTCAATAATGGCGGTGATGAAGATGGCGTTCACAGTCACTATGGCCTTAGCACAGGCGATCCTTTTACTGACAATGACATTGGTCACAGTAGTCAAAGAGTTTGGTGTGGAATATGATCATGGTTAGAGCACTGGCAATTTCTCTCTTTTTGTCTCATGTGTTGTGCCAGCTCAGTAGCATTGCACCCACGCCGCTCGTTCCGAACCTCCGTCCACAGCCACAGCCCCGGCACCGGCCACCAAGGGAGCAGTCAACATCAAGTGGCCACCAGGCGACCCACTAGAGGAGACACTGCACTGCTTCTGAGTCACTGCAGTGGAGCTCGGTGGAGCTTGCTCTGATCCAACATACGTGGGGCATCACCAGCGGAGCCCCTGTCTGACGACGATACAAATCACAACACCGTTCATGATTATGCTGGGAAAACACATGGTAACCAAATCATTCACATTAAAAAAAAGTCTTCATTCTTCTCGGCTCCTCCTCCATAGGAAAACCTTCATGCTGTGTTGATGATGGTACAGAAGAAGGTGTGGTATGACGACTGTTCTGTCCTTGGCTGTGATCAGGCCACGCGCCACACCAGAGACCAGCCTTGAGGGCTGTGTGGAGACGTGTGCCTGTGACGATGACGACTACTTCCCTGTGTGTGCTGACGATGGAAGGACCTTCTTCTCCCCCTGTCACGCCGGCTGTCGCCACACGGACGGCGGGGTGAGTGTCTGTGGTTCTCTCTGCTCTGTCAGCATGGTCACAGAACCTACTGTCGCCACACGGACGGCGGGGTGAGTGTCTGTGGTCCTCTCTGCTCTGTCAGCATGGTCACAGAACCTACTGTCGCCACACGGACGGCAGGGTGAGTGTCTGTGGTCCGCTCTGCTCTGTCAGCATGGTAACAGAACCTACTGTCGCCACACGGACGGCGGGGTGAGTGTCTGTGGTCCTCTCTGCTCTGTCATCATGGTCACAGAACCTACTGTCGCCACACGGACGGCGGGGTGAGTGTCTGTAATCCTCTCTGCTCTGTCATCATGGTCACAGAACCTACTGTCGATCGGGTCTCCGATAGGTTTCAGTGAAAAGACAAACTGAGATAAGGGCGATGATTTCTACCTTTAAAAAATCGTGGGAAGACAAAAACAAACAAAAAACAAACAAACAAACAGACAAACAAACACAAACAAATGGCAAAAAAGAAAAGAACAGGAAACATTATGCCTGGCAGTGCTGGTCATCGTTCTGATTCGACATTGACAGCGCAAAATCTCGTATGAAACCTTCGCACGAGCGGGAAGCCACCATTTGATCTGCACCCGGTTGAAGGTGAGATGCTGTGTCCTCCTGTGCCTTGGAACCCGCAGACGTGAAGGAGACTGACGACACAGCTTTACATTTCCGTCCTTTTTGAGACACTTAGTGAAAGGGCAAACAAACAAGGCTTTACACATTTGTAATCCAATATTTTTGTTGCTGTAGTCTGAGCAGAGGCATGTATCAAACTTGTTTACTAGTTAACTATGGAAAATTAACTTCCCAGAAAGTGATGACGTCATTTTTGCACAATATTGTGTTTGTTGTCATTGTTCTAATATTGCCTGACCACTTGTGTACAAGCTTTCATGCCGCATCTATGTTATCTACAAGAAAATAAACCCAGTCGAGTTTGGTATTAAAAGAATTGTTGGGAATTCGCCAATTCAGTCATCTCAATAGTGCAGATATATTACATTTTTCATGGCAATAACTAATTATCAAACCTACAGCCCCATTTGTAATGGCCGCTCAACCTTGCCGAACGCATTGCTGCCAGACCAGCTATGCACAGATGACATTCAGTTGGCCGAATACAGTGCGGTTAGCTGGCTGGTGGGGAGCGGCCTGCAGAAAACATTCCTTTCCCTCACCTGCATTCACAGCTTGGTCTCTGCAGCTGTAAACTCCCTGCGACTCAAAACTAAGTAACTTGCTCTGAACAGCCGTGACGAATGAAAAATGAATTTAAAAAAAAAAGAAGGAAAAAAAAGAGAAAAAAAAGAGAAAAACTGCGCCAAGAAAATGGTCCTGGTGGTTCGTGAATCGATGCACGGACAACTCACTTCTGTCTGCTCAGATGACGTCACACCATGCACATACAACCAACCTCTGTCCGCTGAGATGACGTCACCACGCTGCACAGACATTCCACCTCTGTCTGCTGAGATGACGTCACCACACTGCACAGAGATCCACCTATGTCTGCTAAGATGACGTCATGCCCATCAGACTCCCCACCCCCTGGTCCTCAGGAAGAAGCCTGATAACGGCGGACTGCCCTGTATATGACCTTCTACCTGCCTCCTGGGCTGTGCTGGTCCAGGTCTGCGACGGGGAGAGTCTGGATGGAGCTGTGTATGGACTGGGATGAAATGAGTGGGAGTTCTGCCATTGGAAGGGTGGGGGAGAGGGGGAGGGGGTATGAGGCAGCTCAAATAGATGTAGAGCTGCAATCACTCATGTCAGTTTTCTTGTCCTGTTCTGTGTCATGTTCTGTGCCACACCAATGACGTCACGCCCACACCCACGGAGATTTTCAGTCCGGAACTGTCATGACGTCCATGGACTGAAACAGCCAGAGATGATGACACCCCTCGAAGACCCAGACGCCTGCCAGACATGGACATCTGGGAAAAAAAAGAAGAAGAATGTGAAGAAACAGATTCCACAGAAGCTGACATGAAGGGACTGGGAATGCTTCAGGGGGACCTGACAACTCAACACAGTGCCCTTAGCAAAGCAGAACCAACGAAAAGAAGAAGGAGCAAAAGGAAGAAACCCTAAGATTTTTCTTCAGAGACTTCTTCCATTTAGCCAAGAAACTAGAGCAGTTCAGGACACTCAAGGTGGACAAAGAAACTGTTGGAGCAGCCAGGATGAGGGACACTCACGGTGGACAAAGAAACTGTTGGAGCAGCCAGGATGAGGAACACTCACAGTGGACAAAGAAA
Organism: Conus ventricosus; assembly: GCA_018398815.1. Lineage (NCBI taxonomy): Eukaryota > Metazoa > Mollusca > Gastropoda > Neogastropoda > Conidae > Conus > Conus ventricosus. The sequence continues at coordinate 2,078,158 of CM031627.1, forward strand.
CTGTTGGAGCAGCCAGGATGAGGAACACTCACAGTGGACAAAGAAACTGTTGGAGCAGCCTGGATGAGGAACACTCACAGTGGACAAAGAAACTGTTGGAGCAGCCAGGATGAGGAACACTCACAGTGGACAAAGAAACTGTTGGAGCAGCCTGGATAAGGAACACTCACAGTGGACAAAGAAACTGTTGGAGCAGCCTGGATGAGGAACACTCACAGTGGACAAAGAAACTGTTGGAGCAGCCTGGATGAGGAACACTCACAGTGGACAAAGAAACTGTTGGAGCAGCCAGGATGAGGAACACTCACAGTGGACAAAGAAACTGTTGGAGCAGCCAGGATGAGGAACACTCACAGTGGACAAAGAAACTGTTGGAGCAGCCAGGATGAGGAACACTCACAGTGGACAAAGGAACTGTTGGAGCAGCCAGGATGAGGGACACTCACAGTGGACAAAGAAACTGTTGGAGCAGCCAGGATGAGGGACACTCACAGTGGACAAAGAAACTGTTGGAGCAGCCAGGATGAGGGACACTCACAGTGGACAAAGAAACTGTTGGAGCAGCCAGGATGAGGGACACTCACAGTGGACAAAGAAACTGTTGGAGCAGCCAGGATGAGGGACACTCACAGTGGACAAAGAAACTGTTGGACCAGCCAGGATGATGGACACTCACAGTGGACAAAGAAACTGTTGGAGCAGCCAGGATTAGGGACACTCACAGTGGACAAAGAAACTGTTGGAGCAGCCAGGATTAGGGACACTCACAGTGGACAAAGAAACTGTTGGAGCAGCCTGGATAAGGAACACTCACAGTGGACAAAGAAACTGTTGGAGCAGCCTGGATGAGGAACACTCACAGTGGACAAAGAAACTGTTGGAGCAGCCAGGATGAGGAACACTCACAGTGGACAAAGAAACTGTTGGAGCAGCCAGGATGAGGAACACTCACAGTGGACAAAGAAACTGTTGGAGCAGCCTGGATGAGGAACACTTACAGTGGACAAAGGAACTGTTGGAGCAGCCAGGATGAGGGACACTCACAGTGGACAAAGAAACTGTTGGAGCAGCCAGGATGAGGGACACTCACAGTGGACAAAGAAACTGTTGGAGCAGCCAGGATGAGGGACACTCACAGTGGACAAAGAAACAGTCGAGCAGTATCTCAAGAAAACATATTCCGACCCTTTGAACAAAGCACCAGTTGAAAGCCAGGGCCGGTGCCACCTGCAGCGTTACAGACGAAACAAATCAGCTACTAGTCATCAGCACTGAATGTTAAAAAAAAAACCAAAAAAAAAACAGGCTAACAAAGCCCGAAACAAATATTGGCCAGGACCTAAAGGAAAACACTGTATGCTGTATAAAAATGTTCTAGTGTCCTTCAGTGACCAGGACCTAACGGAATGCACCATATGCTGTATACCAAATGTCCCAATGTCCTTCAGTGGCCAGGACCTAACGGAATACACCATATGCTGTATACCAAATGTCCTAATGTCCTTCAGTGGCCAGGACCTAACGGAATACACCTTATGCTGTATACCAAATGTCCCAATGTCCTTCAGTGGCCAGGACCTAACGGAATACACTGTATGCTGTACACCAAATGTCCCAATGTCCTTCAGTGGCCAGGACCTAACGGAATACACTGTATGCTGTATACCAAATGTCCTAATGTCCTTCAGTGGCCAGGACCTAACGGAATACACTGTATGCTGTATACCAAATGTCCTAATGTCCTTCAGTGGCCAGGACCTAACGGAATACACTGTATGCTGTATACCAAATGTCCCAATGTCCTTCAGTGGCCAGGACCTAACGGAATACATTGTATGCTGTATACCAAATGTCCTTATGTCCTTCAGTGGCCAGGACCTAACGGAATACACTGTATGCTGTATACCAAATGTCCTAATGTCCTTTAGTGGCCAGGGCCTAACGGAATACACCGTATGCTGTATGCCAAATGTCCTAATGTCTATGAGTGGCCAGGGCCTGACGGAATACACCGTATGCTGTATGCCAAATGTCCTAATGTCCTTCAGTGGCCAGGGCCTAACGGAATACACTGTATGCTGTATGCCAAATGTCCTAATGTCTATGAGTGGCCAGGGCCTGACGGAATACACCGTATGCTGTATACCAAATGTCCTAATGTCCTTCAGTGGCCAGGACCTAACGGAATACACTGTATGCTATACACCAAATGTCCCAATGTCCTTCAGTGGCCAGGACCTAACGGAATACACTGTATGCTGTATATCAAATGTCCTAATGTCCTTCAGTGGCCAGGACCTAACGGAATACACTGTATGCTGTATACCAAATGTCCTAATGTCCTTCAGTGGCCAGGACCTAACGGAATACACTGTATGCTGTATACCAAATGTCCCAATGTCCTTCAGTGGCCAGGACCTAACGGAATACATTGTATGCTGTATACCAAATGTCCTTATGTCCTTCAGTGGCCAGAACCTAACGGAATACACTGTATGCTGTATACCAAATGTCCTAATGTCCTTCAGTGGCCAGGGCCTAACGGAATACACTGTATGCTGTATGCCAAATGTCCTAATGTCTATGAGTGGCCAGGGCCTGACGGAATACACCGTATGCTGTATGCCAAATGTCCTAATGTCCTTCAGTGGCCAGGGCCTAACGGAATACACTGTATGCTGTATGCCAAATGTCCTAATGTCCATGAGTGGCCAGGACCTAACGGAATACACTGTATGCTGTATGCCAAATGTCCCAATGTCCTTCAGTGGCCAGGACCTAACGGAATACACTGTATGCTGTATGCCAAATGTCCCAATGTCCTTCAGTGGCCAGGACCTAACGGAATACACTGTATGCTGTATGTCAAATATCCCAATGTCGTTCAGTGGCCAGGACCTATCGGAATAAACTGTAATTATGCTGTATGCCAAATGTCCCAATGTCCTTCAGTGGCCAGGACCTAACGGAATACACTGTATGCTGTATGCCAAATGTCCCAATGTCCTTCAGTGGCCAGGGCCTAACGGAATACACTGTCTGCTGTATACCAAATGTCCGAATGTCCTTCAGTGGCCAGGACCTAACGGAATACACTGTTTGCTGGATACCAAATGTCCTAATGGCCCTCAGTGGCCAGGACCTAACGGAATACACTGTATGCTGGATACTAAATGTCCTAATGTCCATGAGTGGCTCCACAAACTGATGAGGTCAGCATGGAGGAATTTGATGATCGGTGACTAAAGCTTTTATGGACATTACCATACTCCTGTGTGACTTTCACAAGATACACCAAAGGCCCGTTTAAAAGCCTTCATACGTGTCACCATAGTCTTGTCCGCCACGGCAGATGAAACTCGCAACACACACCAAACCCCTTTCAAAGCCATCAGAAAGAGTGGCATGATAGCGGATGTACTCAGGTACATCAACACGACTGACCCTGGCCAGTATTGCAGTGCCCTAAGAAAAGAGAATGGAGGAAGTTGACATCTGCAAGACAGGACTATGCCAGTCTTGTCAGCAGCATGAGGGAATGTGTGCTCCAAGCCACAGTCCTCGCCATAGAGGTTGAGGCAAAGGGTGTTCATCCTCACCAGTCTATGATGTCATGAACCTGCTCCCGATTGCTGGCAAGACGAGGACCAGAAGCATAAAGAAATTGGCACGGGCAGATGGAAAGTGTTTCATGTGGATCGGGTCGAGGGGGAATAAATGTGAACTTGATGAGGTGTAAATATCCCAGTTCAGAAGAAGTGTCCCATAGCGATGTGAATTTGATGAGGTTTAGATGTCCCAGTTCAGAAGAAGTGTCCCATAGCGATGTGAATTTGATGAGGTTTAGATGTCCCAGTTCAGAAGAAGTGTCCCATAGCGATGTGAACTTGATGAGGTGTAAATGTCCCAATTCAGAAGAAGTGTCCCATAGCGATGTGAACTTGATGAGGTTTAATATCCCAGTTCAGAAGTGTCCCATAGCGATGTGAACTTGATGAGGTTGAGATGTCCCAGTTCAGAAGAAGTGTCCCATAGCGATGTGAACTTGATGAGGTTGAGATGTCCCAGTTCAGAAGAAGTGTCCCATAGCGATGTGAGCTTGATGAGGTTTAAATGTCCCAGTTCAGAAGAAGTGTCCCATAGCGATGTGAACTTGATGAGGTGTAAATGTCCCAGTTCAGACGAAGTGTCCCATAGCGATGTGAACTTGATGAGGTTTAAATGTCCCAGTTCAGAAGTCTCCCATAGCGATGTGAGCTTGATGAGGCTTAAATGTCCCAGTTCAGAAGAAGTGTCCCATAGCGATGTGAACCTGATACGGTTCAATGTCCCAGTTCAGAAGAAGTGTCCCATAGCGATGTGAACTTGATGAGGTTTAATGTCCCAGTTCAGGCAAAGTGTCCCATAGCGATGTGAACTTGATACGGTTTAATGTCCCAGTTCAGAAGAAGTGTCCCATAGTGATGTGAACTTGATGAGGTTTAATGTCCCAGTTCAGAAGAAGTGTCCCATAGCGATGTGAACTTGATATGATTTAATGTCCCAGTTCAGGCGAAGTGTCCCATAGCGATGTGAACTTGATGAGGTTTAGATGTCCCAGTTCAGAAGAAGTGTCCCATAGCGATGTGAACTTGATGAGGTTGAGATGTCCCAGTTCAGAAGAAGTGTCCCATAGCGATGTGAACTTGATGAGGTTGAGATGTCCCAGTTCAGAAGAAGTGTCCCATAGCGATGTGAACTTGATGAGGTTGAGATGTCCCAGTTCAGACGAAGTGTCCCATAGCGAGGTGGGCGACACATCCATGAAAAAGGCGATCCCTGAGACGCCCACATAGCAAGGAGGGGCGAGTTCCAATCCCGTCAGCGCCATATTTCTGACGGCAGACGAGTCACCTAGGAGTCATGTAGCAGTCATCTAGGAGGCATTTATAAGTCATGTAGGGGTCATGTAGGAGTCATGTAGGGGGTCATCTAGGAGTCGTCTAGGAGTAATGTAGGAGTCATCTAGGAGTCATTTATAAGTCATGTAGGGGTCATCTAGGAGTCATGTAGGGGCCATGAAAGAGTCATGTAGGAGACATCTAGAAGTCATGTAGGAGTCATCTAGGGGTCATCTAGAAGTCGTCTAGGAGTCATGTAGGGGTAATGTAGGAGTCATGTAGAAGTCACCTACGTGTCATGTAGCAGTCATCTAGGAATCATGTAGGAGTCAGCTAGGAGTCATGTAGGAGTCATGTAGGAGTCATCTAGAAGCTATGTAGGGGCCATGTAGGAGTCATGTAGGGGTCGTCTAGAAGTCATCTAGGAGTCATGTAGAGGCCATGAAGTAGCCATGTACAGGTCATATAGAGGTCATCTAGAAGTCATCTAGGAGTCATCTAGGAGTTATCTAGGAGTTATCTAGGGGTCATCTAGGAGACATCTAGGAGTTATCTAGAGGTCATCTAGGAGTCATGTAGTGGTCATGTAGGAGTCATGTAGGAGTCATCTACGAGTCATGTAGGGGTCATCTAGGAGTTATGTAGGAGTCATGTAGGAGCCATCTAGGAGTCATCGACGATTCATGCAGGGGTTATCCAGGGGTCATCTACACGTCATGCCGTAGTAATGTGGGAGCCATGTAGGAGTCGTGTAGGACCCATGTAGGAGTTATGCAGGCGTCATCTAGGAGCCATGTAGGAGCCGTGTAGGAGTCATCTAGGAGTCGTGTAGGAGTCATCTAGGAGCCATGTAGGAGCTGTGTAGGAGCCGTGTAGGAGTCATCTACGAGTCATCTACGAGTCGTGTAGGAGCCATGTGGGAGCCATGTAGGAGTCATGTAGAAGTCATGTAGGAGTCATCTAGGAGTCATGTAGGAGCTGTGTAGGAGCCGTGTAGGAGTCGTCTACGAGTCATCTACGAGTCGTGTAGGAGCCATGTTGGAGCCATGTAGGAGTCATGACTGTAGAAGTCATCTACGAGTCATGTAGGAGCCATGTGGAGCCATAAAGGAGTCATGTAGAAGGCATGTAGGAGTCATGTGGGAGCCATGTAGGAGTCATTAAGAGTCACGTAGTAGTCATGTAGGAGCCACGCAGGAGCCATAAAGGAGCCATAAAGGAGTCATGTAGGAGTCATGTAGAAGTCATGTAGGAGTCATGTGGGAGCCATGTAGGAGTCATTAAGAGTCACGTAGGAGTCATCTAGGAGTAACGTAGGAATCATCTAGCAGTCGTATAGGAGGCATGCAGGAGTCATGTGGGAGTCATCCAGGAGTCATCTACGAGTCATGTAGGAGCCATGTGGGAGTTATGTAGGAGTCATCTAGGAGTCATGTAGGAGAATGCGGGAGCCATGTAGGAGTCATGTAGGACCAATGCGGGAGCCATCTATGATTCATTTTTGAATCATGTAGGAGTCATATAGGAGTCATGTAAGAGCAATGCAGAAGTCATGTAGGAGCCACGTAGGAGTCATCTAGGGGTCACGTAGGAGCCACGTAGGAGTCATCTAGGGGTCATGTAGGAGCCACGTAGGTGTCATCTAGGGTCATGTTGGAGTCAAAACCTGGATGTGGCATGGCTCCCGTTGAGTGTAAGGAGTATAGAGTTGCACCACTTATCTGAAAAGGGGTGGGAATGGAGGGGGCGGAGAGAGAGAGAGAGAGAGGAGAGAGAGAGAGAGAAGAGAGAGAGAGAGAGAGAGAGAGAGAGAGAGAGAGAGAGAGAGAGAGAGAGAGAGAGAGAGAGAGAGGGGGGAGGGGTTCTTTTCTGAAGATCTTCCACTGTCAAACTCTCCCTAGAGTTTCTTCCTGTGGTTGTGTATGTTAGAAACGATCATTACTGAAAGGAACATGTTTGAACAAAAACAGGATGCCTGGCATGATGGTAAAGGGATCTGCATCTGCTAAAGGGATCTGCATCTGTTAAAGGGATCTGTATCTGTTAAAGTGATCTGTATCTGTTGAGGGATCTGTATCTGTTGTGATCTTTTTAGCTTTCTCACTGTTGGCGTTTCCCTTCTTCCAGCGTCGTTGCTTTGGTCCACTGATCATTTCTTTATGATGTCTATCGTTTCTAATGATGCCTGTCACTGTCCATTTCTCTGTGATGTCTATCGTTTGCAATGATGCCTGTCACTGTCAATTTCTCTGTGATGTCTATCGTTTGCAATGCTGTCACTGTCCATTTCTCTGTGATGTCTATCGTTTGCAATGATGCCTGTCACTGTCCATTTCTCTGTGATGTCTATCGTTTTCACTGGTGACTGTTCATTTCTCTGTGATGTCTATCGTCTTCACTGATGACTGTCCATTTCTCTGTGATGTCTATCGTTTGAAATGCTGTCACTGTCCATTTCTCTGTGATGTCTATCGTTTGAAATGCTGTCACTGTCCATTTCTCTGTGATGTCTATCGTTTTGAAATGCTATCACTGTCCATTTCTCTGTGATGACTGTCGTTTGAAATGATGCCTGTCACTGTCCTTTTCTCTGTGATGTCTGTCGTTTGAAATGATCGTTTTCACTGATGACTGTCCATTTCTCTGTGATGTCTATCGTTTGAAATGATGACTGTCACTGTCCATTTCTCTGTGATGTCTATCGTTTGAAATGTTGGCTGTCACTGTCCATTTCTCTGTGATGTCTATCGTTTGAAATGTTGGCTGTCACTGTCCATTTCTCTGTGATGTCTATCGTTTGAAATGTTGGCTGTCACTGTCCATTTTCTCTGTGACGTCTATCGTTTTCACTGGTGACTGTTCATTTCTCTGTGATGTCTATCGTCTTCACTGATGACTGTCCATTTCTCTGTGATGTCTATCGTTTTGTCTGATGACTGTCACTGTCCATTTCTCTGTGATGTCTATCGTTTTGACTGATGACTGTCACTGTCCATTTCTCTGTGATGTCTATCGTTTTGACTGATGACTGTCACTGTCCATTTCTCTGTGATGTCTATCGTTTAGACTGATGACTGTCACTGTCCATTTCTCTGTGATGTCTATCGTTTTGACTGATGACTGTCACTGTTCGTTTCTCTGTGATGTCTATAGTTTTGTCTGATGGCTGTCACTGTCCATTTCTCTGTGATGTCTATCGTTTGAAATGCTGTCACTGTCCATTTCTCTGCGATGTCTATAGTTTGAAATGATGACTGTCACTGTCCATTTCTCTGTGATGTCTATAGTTTTGTCTGATGGCTGTCACTGTCCATTTCTCTGTGATGTCTATCGTTTGCAATGATGACTGTCACTGTCCATTTCTCTGTGATGTCTATCGTTTTGACTGATGACTGTCACTGTCCATTTCTATGTGATGTCTATCGTTTTGACTGATGACTGTCACTGTTCGTTTCTCTGTGATGTCTATCGTTTGCAATGATGACTGTCACTGTTCGTTTCTCTGCGATGTCTATAGTTTTGACTGATGACTGTCACTGTCCATTTCTCTGTGATGTCTATAGTTTTGACTGATGACTGTCACTGTCCATTTCTCTGCGATGTCTATAGTTTTGACTGATGACTGTCACTGTCCATTTCTCTGTGGTGTCTATCGTTTTGACTGATGGCTGTCAATGCGGTCAAGAGTACTGCATCAGTGTCTCCATTCTTTATCCTTCTCCCTCCACCCTCTCGTCTTTCCGAGGTCAGTTCTTGTCTACCCGTTGTTTCACTACATTGTGATCACCCTTGACCTTGACCTTTCAGATGTACACCAACTGCACGTGCATCGAGGGTGGGAGAGCTGTGGCCGGCATGTGTGATTACAGCTGCCCCATGTTCTACCCGTTCATCGTGTGCTTCAGCCTGGGAACACTGATGAGTACCCTGGCCATCATCCCCAAGCTCATCATCTACATCAGGTAGGCCAGGTCCCTTCTTCGTGTCGCCGCCACCGGGCCAAATGTGTAATGCGTAGACATATCTAGTTGTCTGTTTCCACCTATTTCCACATACGCCTACCAAATGGTCATGGTATCACCCATTGTTACACTACGTATGAACACAATGAAAGGAATCAAAGGCCCAGGACCAGGACACAGTGACGGAAGCACGTGACTCTCTGTCTGTCGGCAGGGCCGTGGAGGAACGAGACAAAGCGTTGGCTCTGGGCTTTTCTACTTTCTGCACTTCCGTGATGGGTCAGAAGTCTGTTGTTGTCTCTGCCTCTCTGCCTCTCTGCCTCTCTCTCTCTCTCTCTCTCTCTCTCTCTCTCTCTCTCTCTCTCTCTCTCTCTCTCTCCTCTCTCACTCTCTCTCTCTTTGTGTCTGTGTCTCTGTTTGTCTGTATGTCTATCTGACTCTCTCTTGCTCTCTGTCTCTGTCTCTTTCTGTCTGTATGTCTGCCTGTCCGCCTGTCTGTCTGTCTGTCTGTCTGTCTGTCTGTCCTCTCTCTCTCTCTCTCTCTCTCTCTCTCTCTCTCTCTCTCTCGTGCATTTCATTGTCATCACACACACACACACACACACACACACACACACACACACACACACACACACACACACACACACACACACACACACACACACACACACACACACACACACACACACAGGCACGCACGCACGCACACACACACACGCGCACGCACGCGAACACGCATGCACACACACACACACACACATCTATCTATCTATCTATCTATCTATCTATCTATCTATCTATCTATCTTCATCCTTAGTTCCCTGCTCTTGCAGGCTGCCTTTGCCCTCCAGCTTCAGAACAATAATTCAAGCAAATTATTACATTTCAACCCACCTATTTCTCCCTGCCTTTGCCTCCAGCTTCTAATTTCCAGACCAATAATGAAGTAAATCATTTCATTTCAACCCACCTATTTCTCCCTGCCTTGGCGTGCTCTTGTTCGTTTGTGCTGTTCCCTAACACTGTCCGTACGTGCAGGAGGAACTGATCGATGTTGGAGAACGATCTGACAGCTGAGAGGGAAGTGTTTCTGACCAGCAGGTCACCACCATCCCCTAGCAATCCTGATACACTCTCCACTGAGCGAAACAAGCATCGCTAGCTGGTCCCGCCAGCCTCCCCTTTAGAGGAACAAGAAAACTAACCGAGCACTCGCCATGGAAGCATCACTTCTTATGTCCCTTTTCCCCTTACACGCAAGTCTGTGATGGTTTTTTTTTGTTTGTTTGTTTGATTGATGTTGCTAGCCCCTTCCTAGAAATTAAAATCATCTGGGGCTAGACTTTTACTCTCATGTCTATTTTTACATAACCTCTGTTAACATGTGAGCACTTCAGAGTTGTGTAGCATCGTCCAGTGTTTTAGAACTAGGGATTTCGTGAAAAGTCACCATTGCACGTTGATTTTGTGTTCATTACAGGCCCCTGTGTCTTTCAGATTTCCAATCTTAGATTTTTACATCCATTTTCAGTCTTGCATCCTACTTGAAACTCTGACTTCCCCTTCGCCGGGTGCTCTCCTGTTCGTCGTTGCGTGGAGACACTTTTCATGAGAGCAGGAGGATCGACTCCATTCCGGAGAGCTTTCTTTTAGCCCCGGAGAGAAGTGTTTCTCTCCAGTACACAGCCATGGTCCAGCGGCCACGCCTGATGAGCTCTCCACACAGCGAAACGTCCCTCACTGGCTGGTCCTGCTGGCCTACTCTGTACATGAACAAGAGACTCAGGGAGCACTCAGTGGGGAGTGGTTACTTCCCTTGTCTCCTTCACCTCCAACGAAGTCTTTGTAAAGTTCAGTGGTTTAATTCTGCGAGGGATTCTGATATTTGTTCTAATCCCTGTCTGGAATTCAAAGGCACCTAGGACCAGGGTTTAGATAGATAGATAGATAGATAGATAGAAGGATAGAAGGATAGATAGATAGATAGATAGACAGACAGACAGACAGACAGACAGACAGACAGACAGATCGATCGATCGATCGATAGATAGATAGATAGATAGATAGATAGATAGATAGATAGATAGATAGATAGATAGATAGATAGATAACTATTCATGTCATCTTCCTTCCAGGCTGGTTACTGGCACCCATCTGTTTTGGAAAACTGATCGACGGCATCTGCATCCAATGGGAACGAAGCTGCGGGGAAGGGGGCGGGGCCTGCCTCCTGTACGACAACGACAACTTCCGCTTCAAGTTGCTGGGATACCAGGGCCGGCTTCCGGGCTCTGTCACTGGTACTCATCCTCTGTGCCTACGTCTATGCCAGAGTGACCAAGACCTTCCACAAGAACGAGGCAGCAATGACGCCAGGGGACATACCCATGCTGGCGATGCTGGGAGAAAAGACAGATAACTCTCCTGGCATGCAAAACAGGGGGGAGAATCATTAACCTGATGTACACCAGCCATCTATTGGGGGGAGGGGGGGGCGGAATCTGGTCCCTTCTGGGGTAACTGTGCAGGAGAAGTCTACAGGTGTTCACTCTTTGGATAGTTAAGCAGAAAAAGGAACATTAGCAGGAGAAGTCTACAGGTGTTCACTCTTTGGATAGTTAAGCAGATAAAGGGACAATAGCAGGAGAAGTCTACAGGTGTTCACTCTTTGGATAGTTAAGCAGATAAAGGGACAATAGCAGGAGAAGTCTACAGATGTTCACTCTTTGGATAGTTAATCAGATAAAGGAACATTAGCAGGAGAAGTCTACAGGTGTTCACTCTTTAGATAGTT